>JAQPZY010001430.1:0-680000 GCA_029931535.1 Margaritifera margaritifera
TTTCGGGTTTCAGATAGTTCTTTCCACTTGCACAATTCATGTAACTAGATATTTAAAAACAATTTAGAAGACAGAGGCATACATTTTCCATCTTCTAATTTAGACAAATTAGCAAAATAATACACCTTAGCGATTAGTAATGAATAATTATTTTTTTTAAATTAAGAAGATACCTAAATAGAAATATTATTACAGAAAATGTACAACTGGCAGACTAGTATGCACCATATGCAATACTGTAATTAATGATTCAACTACACACATATGTTGCAAATTATTGTGGTTATGATGTCTAGTTGGTCCTAAATGAAAATCGTTTCGCCGGGACATCCAGGGTGGCCATCTTTAAAATCTTGCAAAAAGACCTGTTATCCAATATAGCCACACACAGTGGCCATCTTGAAAATCTTGTCATCACTACTCTCCCAAATGAATGCTCATATCACCATGTGGTTTTCACTGAAAGACTTCTTATGCTGTCTAATTGGTTGTAAATGAAAATAGTGTTGATCTGACTCCCAATATGGCTGGCACAATGGCCATCTTGAAATCTTATCACAACTTTTCCTAGATGACTGGTCATATCGACATTGTGCTTTCACCAAGAGATTTCTTATGACGCCAAATACAAATATATTTGCTCAGCGTTTCAAGAGCAGCAGGCTTTGATTACTAATGTTTGGTGGAAAATTATACTTCGACATTTAGCTTGTGGAGTGGCTGTAACTTGCACATTGATCTACAGCATTGCATGTGAACTGTTACATCATGATCTCCCTCCAGAACCTTTGTATGTGCAGCAGCAGTCAAGATTTAATTATGCTTGCTCCTGACTGCTCACCTTATTACACCAAGGATTTTGTGAGCTTTGAAAATTGTAGAAGCTGTGAAATAAAAACAAGAGTACCAACATGAAGCCCCAAGAAGTTGCAGTTTTCTCCCTAGTCACCAAATATATATATATATGCTCATCGAATTGTGTTGCAATTTTATAAAGCTTTTGACTCGACTAGTACTACAGTGGTTTATAACAAGAACAGAAGAAAAACAAATTGTGAAACAAATCTATTCTTTTGAACACTTTAACGACTTTTGGATAAAAATGGAATTCCATCATCTACATGTAATGCTATGTGAGACACGTTTAATCAGCATCTAGGACTAAAATGCACAGTCCAGTCATCATGAAATTATTAGACTACTCAGTGGTAGGAATTTTGTAGAAAATATTATTTTAGAAACGTACAAAGTATTTGGTTTGAGATTTTAGTCAGAGCTTTAGGCCTTATAATGTTCCATTCACGGTACTTTTTCTTTTTTTATCATATTGACATACCTTGCATCTTCAGAAAACATTGCAGTTTGTTGTACTTTTCATTACAGGTGAAACAAGCCTCATCCCACAGTCAAGTAAGTTGTCACATTTTTAATTTAAACTCTTTCTCTCTCTCTTTCTCTCTCTCTCAGATGGTTCAAAAGATGTAGACAAAAATGTGGCAGCTGCTGTTGCAACAATTTACAGCACTTTCTCAAGCCTGTTACTTAATACAGCATCTATTTTAACTGCAACAGTTACGGCTGTACCTAAATCATGTACTGTATTGAAACCTCTCTGAAAACTCATTGTTTTTGGATTCATTTTCCAAATCGAAAACCTTACAGACTCTTAAATTTGACAATCACTTAATATCCCAGGTCTTACAGAAACATGTTCTTATACAAACTGGAGAAAGCATATTGTATGGTTAGCTATCCTGTCACATTGGTATTAAGGGTAACGAGGGATCAGATAAAGCTATGAAAGCTCCATTTCGATCACCCATTTCTAGATGGAAGATCCGATATAGGGACTTTAAGTACTATATCAATTGAAATTTTCTATATACCTGTCAAAAAATGTGGAATGAAAACTTAACAAACAAGCCTCAAAACATCTAGCCCATCATTTATATACATGTAGAAGAAATCACAACAATGAGCCAATATTGTGTTCCTCACATATAGAACACTTGAACACACATATACCTGACCCATACATACCTCTGGAAGGGCGAACCTTGACTGGAGTATGTATGAAGAAGGACATTTACATATCCACATTGTACCCCCTGTATTAGGACACTTTCACTAGTAGAAGTCTTCTCAGAAAAAGGCAAAGTACTATCTAACAAAAGACTCTGAGAAGCTCCTGTGTCTCTTAATATCTTAATAGGGGTAGTCTTATCCAAGTCATCAACAAGTGGCACCAAACCCTTCGACATGAATGGTTCGTATTTCTTCATTACAAAATCAGACTGATGTATGCAAGGCTCCAAACAAGTATCTTTCTTGATTATGACCCTGACCTTGACTTCTTATAAACTAGAGCATTTGGAACTGCTCTATTAGAATTCCGTTGCTTAGTTTCCAACATAAAGCAATCAGAAATAACGTGTCCTTTCATCTTACAATAGGAACACGTAGGAAGAGATAAGGTTTTCTGATACTCCTTATCAGAAATTTGATTCTCCATAGTTACACCAGCCAGACGTCTGTAATTACTCAAACGAGTCCGAAATGGTTTCTTAACAAAAACCGGTTGAGATGAAGATGTATTTACAAATGGAACATTGTGAATCGAAAAATATACATCCGCTGCATAAGCTGCTTTCTCTAAGGTTTCAACCCCTTTCTCCTCAAGGTATACTCTAATGTCACTACTGACACAATTCTTGAATTCTTCAATCAATACCAGTTGCTTAAGATTATCATAATCCTTATCAACCTTCTTAGACGTACGTCACCTCGTAAACGAACGCTCTTTTTCCCAAGCAAATTCTAAATGAGTCTGGGTAGTTTCCTTTCTACTATTTTTAACATTTTGACGATAAGTTTCAGGTACTAACTCATTAACCCACAAGACATATTCTTTGACCACTTCATAATCAGCAGATTGTTCAGATGAGAGTGCAGTATAAACATCACTAGCTTTGCCAGTAAATACACTCTGTAATAATGAGGTTCAATAATCTTTTGGCCATTTCAGATTCGCAGCAATTTTCTCAAAACAGAGACAATATTTGTCAACCTCCTTTTCTCTAAAAGGGGGGATCAGTCTGATGTGTTTGGCTAGATCAAAGTATGAAACCGTATTGCCATGAGAATGCCCTTTACCGGTCAATTCCAATTCCCTTAATCTAAATTCCCTATCTTTATCCTCCCTTCTTTCCCTCTCCTGTCTATCTCTTTCCCCTTTTCTATCTTGCCTATCCCTTTCCTCTTTTCTATCTTGCATCTGCATTTGTTCCCTATGTAGCTTGAGCTTTTCTAATTATATGTCCTTAGCTATCTGTAATTTCCTTTCTAAACTAGACGGAGTTTTCTTCTTCAAACTAGAAACACCCCCTTCAAAAACACCTGTTTGTACCAAGTAGTGTATCAAAATACTCCTAATATCTGGTTTCAACAAGGAAGCCTTTACTTCAGTCAGGCAATAATGTTTAGCAATTTGAAGTAACTCGTCCTTCTTCAAGGACTCAAATATCTCCTGGGTAGGATCAGCTATGAAACTCTCTACTTTAGATGTCATGATGAAAGCCTGTTCGTTTCTCTTTATTTCTTAATCGGGAAATCAAAATGTCTCAGACCACTAAAATTTCAAACAATGAAAATCTAATTTCAAGAAAGAAACAATTTTTCGAAGTATTAAAATCTCTGAAATATTAAAACCTCGAAAATATTTCATTAAATCTAAATCCCGAAATATTTAAAATTCTGATCCCGAAATTATTCAAATTTCTAATCCCGGACGAGCCACCAATTTCTATTGTTACGACTATGGGTAAATGTAACAAAAGAAAAGACTCAAACAAGCTTTCAAGATTTAAAATACAAATATTTAATTACCTAAAATATTAAAATATTTCAACAAACAATCAAAGTGAAAGAATCAAAAATAACTTACAGTATTGAATATCCTTAAAAGTCCTAAATTGTTCTAAAATTCAATGATCCGGAAGTTAATCCAAATTATTCCGAATGAAGAGTTCCGAATGAAACCTCCAATGTGCTGGAGCACCAACAAGAATCAGTTATATCCAAATATTATTAATTCCAAGTAATCCTTGTGAATATGGAATATCACACACGTTCTAGAGATGTTTCCGATAACTTCAACGGAGCTGAATAATTCTTAAAGTTTAAGTAGCAGTACTAAATCCAAAATGTACTGTATATCTCTCAAGCAGAATACCACACAAAATGAACCAATTTGGTTTATGACCTCTCAAGCTGACGAACCATGACAGAATGCCAAACACAGCAATTAAATTTCATTTTATAGATTCTGAGCTGCGTAGAAATGAATAAGGAAAGTCAGTTTAAACTGTATTGCTACTTAAAAATAATTCAATCCTTCTAGAAAACAACATTCTCTGAACCAATCAGAAACTAGGTTATACGTGACACCGCTAAAGTACCTGTGCACTGACGTTATTACAAGTCAACATCGTATTGACTTCTTATTGAACATAGAATCCAGATCAAAAGGACAACCCTCACGCGCTGAATCACGTGATATGACTCATGCTTCAACTGACAATATTTTCCCTAGACCAATGTACTGAGTCACATTGAAATTACCGTATATGTGCACTCTGCAAAACGACACCTATTAGACTATTATACAGAAGTCATAAACTAATAAAACTATATCATTATTTAAAAGAAATGATACATAATTCTGTAACACCGCTGAAACACATTCTTGTTGAGTGTATCGACTTCCAAACTGTGAGACAGAAATGTTATATCAACTCAGTTATGCAGCTTTTTGATGTTCTTCCTCATGAAAAATTCATTGACGTTTATATCAAAAAATTTAATCCAATATTCTAAGAACCCTTTTGACCATTTTGTTATGTCTACTTTTTCTTTTTATTGCTGAAGAATGTCAGATATGGTTTCAACACTCAGCAGTTAAAAGGAATAACTGGTTTATCTTGAATTCCTGGAAATTGGTTTTGGCCGGTGGAGCATCAGTCCCATTGATGGACTCTTGTTAAAAAATGTAACGGATGCTACTACTCCTAAATGGACGGTCATATCAACATGAGGTTTTCACTAAAGGACTAAGTGTGATGTCTAGTTGGTCCAAAATATAAATGGCTTTGATCTGACATCCAATATGGCCAACATAGCAACCATCTTGAACATATTGTTATCTCTACTGCTCCTGAATGGGAAGTTTTATTGAGAAGGAATGTAATCACCAAAACGTTTCTTATGATGTCTAGTTGGCCCTAAATGAAAATCATACTTATCTGATGCGAATATGGCTGCCACAGTGACCATCTTGAAAATATTGTTATCAATTTTTCTTCTGAATCGATGATCATATCAACATGGGGTTTTCACTATGAGACTTCTTATGATGTCTACTTGGTCCTAAAACAAAAATTATTACTACTTCTCCAAATAAATGATCATATCAGCATGGGCTTCTCACTGAAATGCATCTTGTGATGTCTTGTTGTTTGTAAATGAAACTGGTGCCAATCTGACCTCTGTTTGGATGCCACAATGGCCATCTGGAAAATTCTATTAGGTATCGCAGCATAGATGGTCGGTGATATCAAATACTTTTTAAAATGTCTGATTGGTCTTAAATTGAAATGTTGTGAATCTCATATCCAATATGACCCTCACGGCAGTCCTGTTGAAAACCTTATTGTTGTTACTTCTCCAAAATGAAAGGTCATATCAACATGGGGTTTTCACCAGAAGACTTCATATAATGTTTTGTTGATCAAAAATTAAAATGGTACTGATCTGATATCCAAGATGGCCATCATGGTGGCAATCTTGAAAATCTCGTTATCGCTACTCGTCCTAAACGGAAAGTCATTTGTCATGAAAAGTTCTTATGGTGTCTAGTTGGTCCTAAATGAAAATGATGCAAACTGATCCTTAGATGGCCACCTTGAAAATATTGTTATCTCTTCTCCTTCCAAATGGATGGCTATATCAACATGTGGTTTTCACCCATAGACTTCTTATGATACCTACTTCGTCCTAAATGATAGGAAAATGCCGAAAATTGTCACAACTGACAGAGTAGTGTTTGGACACATTTCAGTGAGCTCAGAAAAGTACTGGACAATTCTAGTGTAAACAGCTAAATTATAACCCCATTGTTTGGCACACTGCAACTTTAACATTGGTAGATATATCATATGTGAAAAATGAAGTAGATTATAAGTGGTGTCTCTTAGACAAAGAGATGATGGGGGGGGGGGGGCTCCAGCTGTATTTCAAGCCTGACATACATGCCATAACACGACGTGTCACGCAAAAAAGAACAATTTTTTACTTCCAAAATCCCGACACGGTTGTGTTTAAAAAAACACGATTTTCAGCAATCTTAGCGAAAAAAAAAACCATTTCCCACAATTTATTTTTACAAAATGTAAATTTCTTGATCACAATGATATGTGCCCGTAGTCTGTGATATGGATAAAGAGTAAACAGTCTTGTTCAGAGTTCATGTAAAACTATCTTCGGGGCAGCTTATACAGTTGTTTTAGACAATTAAAAGGTAAAGTGGTCAGAGATAAACAGACACCTTTCAGAGATTTACCTAACTGGCTAACAATAGCTGGGTGATGTGTTGTGTCAAATCCTTTAAGCACTGCTGCGAGAGAGCCCATTAGGCTAATTTGCATAGGTCTACACTAAGTGGAACAACCCAATTTGTCTGAAGTTAAGTATGTCAAACAGATGCGTGTTGAAAAACAAATGTTATTACATATTACTGCATTGAATGAGAATGTTGAAGCCATCTTTATTAAAGTTTGTGATCAGTGGCAAAGTTTCTTGGAAGTCGGATTTTTACTCCATATATAAAATTCAAAACATGATTATTTTGCTAGGCTGAACAACAGCACCATTCAATCTCTAATGCAGTGTTGTCCCTAGGATCCAAAGGTCAGGGGACACTGTGTCCCTCACCCTCCAGATTTGGGGGGAGACACAACATTTTAAAGGGACAAAGGAAAATTGTAGTAGATAATGCACTAGAAGTACTAAAAAAATGAGATAATCGTATTTGCTTCAACAGTTTTGCCACATTAACTGTCTCATATTTTCCTTGGACATTTACATGATTGCAATTGTTTCATCATGCGATCATGTAACTCTTGAAAACATTAACATGTTTGAATATCTGGTTAACCTGAAATGAACTGCACCATGGAATTTTAATAATTTAAAAGTATTAAATCATCAATCAAATGACAAATTGTGTATTTGCACAAATTAGTACCTTTTTTCATTAATTCAGTCTGAGAATAAATTAAATCTTCACTGCCATAGGTGTGACTTTAACCTCAAAAATACATTACATTAGCGGCGGTCAAAGACTTTAGCAACTCGGCCGACTACCACAAACCTTAAATGTTTTCATTGCCAGATTCATTGTTTTGAAATGGATATTCATTTCCATCTTACAGGTTTTATCCCTTTTAGTGATTTGGCCAATGCTTGCGCCAACATAGATGTGGATGCATATTCGCGAAGGAAAAGTGTAAGCATATTTGTGAAACAAATGACACTTACATTACCGTCAAACCAACTACTGAACTATTGAAAGCAGCAAATACTGGATTTAATTAAAACTACATTCCACTGTCCAATGGATTTTAAAGACAGTAACTTGGTATATTTTTGTATTTAATGTCTGTGAGCTTGTGACCATGTTTGTGGTGATGTTATTTGACAATGATAAGTCTACCTTTTTTGTAAGTATATTACATGCTTTAGAGAAAACAGATGGTATTTTCTTTTATTCAGATTTTAATTTCCATTCATTTGCTGTAGGCTGATTTTAAAAGATAGCTTATTCTCATTTGGATGACGTCGCTTTTGCGGGGTCACGCACACTGACCCCCCTTGGGACATCAAAACACACTTTTTGGGTAAAAAAAAAAAACAAAAACCCAACACTCTCTGGGAATATGGCAAGTATGGCCTGATCTCTTTTCATATGCAAATGAACTGTTTCTGTCTATAATAGTGCCCTATGTTGAGCCTAAATTTACAAAGAAGAAAGCAATGTGAACGTGGTTATACATGAATTGCAGCATGAGCAGCCTTCAGACTAAAACATATCACGAGTTTAGGCCACTAATTTCTGGTTCCTTTCTTACCTCGCAATCAGAATGGGTCAACTCAAGCATCGACAGCAACAGATATGAATCATATCCAAGCCAAACTTTTGATGAAAATAATTGCACCAGTGCTGTACTGATGACAACTATTACCATTCTGAATCAAAGTGCTCACAAATCCCCGACCAGGACACTATTGAGCAACTTGACAATGAACAAAATATTCTCCCTAAACAATCTTACATTGACGAGTTCGTTTAAACTATCCATTTTTGGACTTGAGGAAGGCGTTTGACACCGTATGGCAGGAGAGACTTTAAATAAAGCTTTCCATATTGTGAATTTACTGGCAAACTCATCACTGTAATTAAGGAATCATACTCAAATATCTATAGCATTGTGACTATAACTGAGCATGATACCAATCAGGCAACGTGTTCACCAAGGTGGAGTGCTTTCCGCGCTTCTTTACCTGGTATATATCAATGATACGTTAAAGTTGTTAGAAGATTCCAAATTAGGAATAACTTTAGGATCAATTCCTTCTCGAAACCCTGAAGTAGCTAATGATGCCACCCTTATATGAACAACCCCTGCTCATTTACAATCAATGTTTGATATCGCTCACTTGTATTCAGTAACCTGGAACTTTAAAATCAATGAAAATAAGAGTTCTAATGTTATCTTCAAATAGAGCAGACAGTCAAATGCAAAATCAGTCCAAACATTATTCCGATTTCCCAAACTACCGAACATGTAGGTATCCCTATGAGCTCTGACACAAGCTGCATAGCAAAAGTGGAAAGGGCATGTTCAAAAAGAAGAAAATCACTATATTCCCTTATCAGGATTGGGAAAACAGAACGTAAGTTAAACCCCTTAACCACTGCAGGTCTATATAAAAAACAATTTATTCCAACATCGCTTTGAAGTTGCGAGGTGTGGTCAATGATTGAATCGAAAGGCGTTAAATAGTTAGATGTATTTCAGCATCAATGTGTGAAGCACATTCAAGATTTCTCATGTAAGACCGGATCTACAATGAGTGATAAGCATGGTTGGACTGAACAGAATTGTCAGTGAAATAATACAAGAAAGCTCAATTGGCTTTGCAAATTATGTTATATGCATAAGAACACGTTGTCCAAGAGAATATTTTTAATGAGATTATATATCTTTCTTTGCAGGAATGAACATATGAGTCAAAATGGGATGTATTCCCGATATATGTAGAATTCTTTCAAAATATGATTTGAAAGACTATTTATATTTTTATGCAAGAAAAGACCTAAATTTCTGGCTAAGATGGCTAAGAAGGAAGTGAGCACGTTATATGGAACACCATAAACGAATGTGAGAATAATCACTTCAAGCACATATGCTTGAACAATTCATCCTTTCAAAGATTTAAAAATATACCTAATTGTATTAAACCCACCATTATGTGGCCAATACCAAGGTCAAACAAAGAGCTTAGACTGGTAACAGTTTTAGCCAGGTTTCTGGTCACTCCCTACAGTATGATACTTTATAATTGTCAACATTGCAATGCTTTATACACTGATGTTATTGCTCATGTTTTTATCTCGTGTTCTAAAACACGAAGAATAAGGGATCTAATTTGGTTGCATATTATCAATAATTCTGATATTCTATTTGATGGATATCTTCATAACATATATGATGAAGAATTTGTTCAGCACTTACTGGGTAGGGAATTCTCCTACTCATGTGGACTGAATGACCCCGAGGTCTTCAGAAATTTTATGATGTCAGCTGCAATATTTTCTGCAGGAAGTTTGCATGAATTTTTGTAACTAATCAGAATGTTGCTTTGTTTGTTTGTTTGTTTGGTTTTTTTTTTCCAAACAGTCAAACTAAAAAAATGATAAATGAATAAACTAAAAATTATCCCTCTGGGTTATCTCACAGAAAACTTGACTTCACAGCATTGATTGTGTCATTATATAACTGTTCATACTTTTGATGTAATATTTATCCTAGTTCTTAACCTTGAAAATTGTATTTAGTACCTCACTTAAATTGAGTTGGAGAATAAATGACTGTAGATAACGCCATCAAGATTACATAACATGTATCAACATTTCATGCTTAGAATGGAAAATCTTGACATTAAAATGTTTGCTTAATGCCTTCTAATTTATTGTGTTATTTGATCCATTGGATTGTACTCGGTAAGACTACTTACCCAGTAGGGGACGACCATATCGCCTTTCTCCCTACGATGGGAGACTGCAGCGGTTGTACAATGGCTGGAACCATTCCTTATCGAGTGATGCTGGAATGTTCCATGTGATCATACCAATCAAAACATCAAAACACAATTTGTATTCCTATTTATGTATGCATGCGTTAGTGATTTATATACTATGTAATTGTACGCCATGTCCTTATCATTCTCGTGTCTGTACGATTTCTGTATGTTGTTATTAATCTCCTAAAGGAGGAAACACATGTCAAATTAGGATGCCTATGTCTTGCCCTTTTTGGAAATAATGATATGATAGTTTGGGTCCCTTGGGCTTCGTTACATTTTAAGTTTGCTTGTGTTGTAATTATGTAATGGAGATGAAGGCAATATAAACATAGCTATTGATGATTATTTGCAGACTCAATATTTCCTTCATATTGGAGGTTCTAGACTAGATCAGTATAATCTGTCACATGAGACCATTAAGATAAATGGCATTTCTTAACCTGAAAAAAGGGTTCCGGTCACACACTTTTTACTGTTTCATATTATAAATGTAGACAAATTTATCATACAGGTGATCACTGTCCACATAAACTTCGCCTTGGACTTGGCTTAGGCTTAGGCATCCCATATATTGCCTACAATATCATTATTGTGATCATGTTAAGTATAGGTGAGTTATCTTTTATAATGACTTCATATTTATATCATACGAAATAGTTTCTCTCAATTCCTTATAAAGCAGTGACATGATGTGCTGTTACCTCCAATAGGAAACTTTTGAGATAAATTTTAATAGCATTGACTTCTTTAATGATAAAAAATTGATATGCACAGTATAACACATCTATCCTGAAGGATATTACCTTATTAGACATAATAACATGACATGCTTTAATATAGCACACATGCATAACACATCTACCCTGTACGATATTGGATTACTGGACATAATACCCTGACTTGCTTTAGTAAATGCACACATATATAACACACATATCTCAAAACATAGACAAAATAACTAAGTCTTGTAGCAGATACATGCATCTGCTGGAACATTGCCTTAACCTTAAATAATAGGGTTATGGTCACACACATTTTACTGATTCATATTCTGAATGTAGACACATTTATATTACAGGTTATCCATCTCCACTTAAACTTGGCCTAGGACTTGGTCTAGGCTTAGGCATTTCATTTGTCATCTGCATTATCTGTATTGTTATCTTGGTAAAAAAAAGGTGAGTTATCTTTAATATAAATAAATGACTTAACCTTTAATAATAGGGTTATGCTCACATAATTTTTACTGATTCATATTGTGAATGTAGACACATTTTTATATTACAGCTGATCAAACTGCACTCAAACTTGGCCTAGGACTTGGCCTTGGTTTAGGCATCCCATTTGCCATCTGCATTAGCATTATTATTGTGATCTTGGTAAGGAAAGGTGAGTTATCTTTTATACTGGCTTTATATTTATGTCATATGAAATAGTTTCTCTCAATTCCTTATAAAGCAGTGACATGATGTGCTGTTCTAAAGTCTCAGGTAAAACCTCCAATAGGAAAATTTAACACATTTACCCAGAAGGATATTATCTTATTACACATAATAGCCTGACGTGCTTCAATTAGTGCCCACATGTATAACACACCTACCTTTGTAGGACATTACCTTATTGGACATAATACCCTGACATACTTTAATTATTGCACACATGTATAACACACCTACACTGTAGGATATTGGCTTACTGGACATAATACCCTGAAGTACTTTAATAAATGCACACATGTATAACACGTACGCAAAAGAATATTACTGTACCTTATTGGACATAAAAGCCTCACATGCTTAAATTAGTGCACACTACTTTTTTTTGGTTGAAACAATCATAAAAATATAAATTGGTGTGCACATGTCTTGACTCTTGATCCATTGTTAAGCCTGCATGATCAGAAGGAATCAACTGCCTAGAGCATGATTATGTTCTTGGAACTTACCAAGATGGATGCCTTGTGTCTTATTACCACTTAACTTTGTGGGTTAAATTAATAACAAAATCAAATTTAGCATGTGTTTTACTCAGTGCAGCCATATCGAGAGAGATAATTTGCCTTCAAATCGGAGAGCTCAGAACAGACAAAATGGCTAACTCTTGTAGCATATACATACACCTGCTGGGAACATTGTTTATGACATCGTGGTTAAGAGCTTATGAAGATGACCTTTAGCATCAGGAATTAGGATACCCAAATATTACATTTTAAATGCATTGTGCTAATATTATTTCACATATGTTAAGGAAGTTTTGTTACACTTGCATGTATCGATAGGTTAATTGTTATAACTGATTTGCTATGGCCAATTCATATAGTATGTAATCAATTATCAAGCTTCATGAAACCATTAAATTAAGAAGTTCAGTGTTAATTTAATTCTTTTCAAAAGTTAGATTTAAAATTAAAAATTGCATCATTTAGCATTCTCAGAGGTCCACGTCTGACAAACACTATGTATATTCATTCAGTAGCCCTGGGAGCACTGGTAAGCAAAGTCCTGGTTTCCATAACTATTCACAAAAGTATTTGTATCCTGATAACCCCATGCAGGGGTCAAACCTTCGGACAAAATATCAAAACTTCAAGTCACTTTACAATGAATTTGCTTTTTGATCCATAGCCAGAATGGACTAAACAATGTCACAGGTATGGACATTTTCTGCTTTTAACAGGTGAAGAGGTTACAAATATGGCAGCATCCTGTGCACCAGGAAAGTTGTCAATTACAGATAAGAAATCAAGAAAAATTATCACTTACAAAAGTGTTACAAAAGCAAAACTTTGGAAAATACAAAATTTTCATTTAACTTTAAGCCCTTCTTTAGAAAAGTAAATTGTCTTTGTGTTTCAATTGTTTATTAGTCTTACCCATAGTTAAAGTTTATATTTTTATTACTGTGCTGGCTACAATTGATGCATACATGATGAATATGCAGAACTATTAAAATCTATCTATTCAAAATGGACTGATTTGCAAAATAGACTTCATTGAGCTTTCATTACCGGAAAGCTTTACTTTTTGCCCCCATGTTTGTGAACATCCTAAATACAGATCTGATGTTACCCCTCAAATCACAACCCCATGTTATGGAAGATCATATGTATAGGTCTGTTATCCCTCAAATCACAACCGCGTGTTATGGAAGATCATATGTATAGGTCTGATACCATCCACCAAATCACAACCAGCAGCAGGTGGGGTGAACCGACAATTTTTGTCGCGACCTCATTTTGGGAAATCGACGCTTCTACAAAAATGGTCGATTTGTGAAATCGACACTTCTATCAAAAAACAGGGGTCCGGCAACTGAAAAAAAGTAGATCACCCAGAGTGCGGGCAGGTAAACCTAGTAGGATTACTCAACCAAAGATTTGATCGAGACCAATGCGATATCTTGTTGTAGGGTCATGTAGATAGATCGAAATAAATCCATGAGGGTTTTTTTGAGCATGTGCAAAGAAATTTTTAAACTTGTTTAGGTCCATATCTCCGGAGCACCAAGTCCAGTGAATATTTTGAATCGTATGGGTATCAACGCCGTTGAACACGACTAACAAATTACAGTTATCTCTGATCACTTTAGGGATTTGGCAGTATCGCTGCGTCACATAAACAATATCCGTATTTTTATGTCTGCCTCGTGAAAATATCCTGGCGGGATTCTTTTGATTGTCAAGCATGACATCGTCATATACTACAAGATTATTAATGCTGCTATCAAGATCTTCGATTGATGGTGCTTCGTCGATGTCTGTGATAAACTCAATGAAGTCTTTGCCGTCCAATGCTTCCTCTGCGCTCTCGTTGAAGTCCTTAAGGACATTATAACATTGCTGGTCATCTGCAGATGGTGCTACTAAATAAAGCATGTCCCATTTGAGCCATCTCATTATTAGGTTGAGTAGCAACCGAGTTTTACCAGATCCAGATGGACCAACAATAATTGCCCTGATTGAATTTGGCAACATAGGATAATGCTTGGTTGGTTCTTTTTCCTGCGTTGCTGAGAAATCAATTACATCCATGATATAAATATATTATGGATTCATATTGTGTTCGATGTAGAAAAGTCACTGATACCACTGGACTAAAAAAAAAAAGACAAAAAATAACAGGCTTGCACTTACAGGTACGTGCGTGAAGTGCGGTACAAAGAAATACAAGTTTGTGTCGTCTATTCCAACGCGAGCATTTCAGGGTGGTGATATCGCTGATGCACTTGGGAGATTACCAGGAACTCCATGGGGAAAGTATCCTGGCGAAAAACACCTTCCGGGATATAATTATTGTGGTCCTGGAACTAGACTTGATATCAGACTTGACGAAAAAAATCAGCCAAAACCAGGCGAATTTCCAATAAATGCGATTGATCAAGCGTGTCATACTCATGACGTTGAGTATAAAAATCAAGATCTACAACAACGTCATATAGCAGACGTCAACTTGATTCACGCGTTAAAATCTGTAAAAAAATAAAAATATGAGGGAGTCGCTGGTCAACTGGTTGGTAAGATCGGCCATGCGTGGTAAACTGGCATTAGGAGCAAATCTGTCATGGGCATATTTACCCAGGAATGTGAGTATTCCAAGGTAATTAAAAGTCTGGTAATGGTAATGGAATCAATTTATTATAGTCCAAGAGGATATTGGAAAGGTACAGCAGCGATTAGCAAACTCGCCAATGCAGCGGGTGTCGCTCGTGACGTTGCTGCAGATTGGTTGTCCAAACAGGCAATATGGCAGATTTATCTACCCCCACCTAAAAAAATTCAATACGGACGGTTTGATGTTAGCACTCCCAACGAGGTTCATCAGGCAGATATTTTGTTTTTACCTCATGACACTATTAAAAGACGTACATACAAATACGCGCTGACCGTCGTTGACGTTGCGAGTAGATACAAGGAAGCGGAGCCGTTATCAACTAAAACAGCAACTGAAGTTGCAGATGCATTTAAAAAGATTTACTCGCGGGGACCTTTACGGTGGCCACAGCTGTTACAGGTTGATCCTGGAAAAGAATTTCTTGGTGCAGTATCATCGATGATGAAACAACATAATGTCAAAATTAGACGCGGACACACCGCAATACATCGTGATCAGGCAATTGTCGAACGATTTAATCGAACACTTGCTGAGCGATTGTTCGGATATCAGTATGCAAAAAAATTACTTTCTACTGATACTCGATCTCATGAATGGGTTGTAAGATTACCAATGGTAATAGCCGCATTAAACAACGAAGTCACGCGTGGAATTTCTATGAAACCTGTCGATGCAATAACGAATAAACATATACGGTTTATTGGCCGGAGAGAGAGCACTCTGTCCTCACAAAAACCATTACTCGGTAACGTCACGGTCAGGTATTTATATGAACCTGGTGAACTTGAACGTGGTAAAAAAAGAGCAACTGATCCTATCTGGAGTGTAACTACCCATAGGATTTCCAGCGTAGTAAGATCTACGGGTAGGCCCGCAATCTACAGACTAGAGGGGGCTCCGACGCGTGGATTTGTCCGTGAACAATTACAAGTAATTCCTGAAGATACACAATTACCACCAGGATGGAATCGCTAGCTGGCTCCTCGACGTCTGTTGCATTCAAGACAGGTTAGCATGACATTTACGCGTATATGACCCAAACTACTATTAATTCTGTCCACGGTAAATTGTCGTGGGTCATTAGGAGAATATTGCCAGCGCATTACTGCGTTACACTGAGTGCAATGATTGTTTTGTTGTTGTTTCAGCATAATGATGAATTCTACATCAAGATCAAACTAGCGTTTATTTTTTTTGTCACTTCGCTGATATCCATCTAGTTTTCTCTTTATTATAGTCTTGTTAATATTTCCCTGATAATTTTCTTTTATAAATCATCCTACGTAATTGAGATATTTTTGTTACTCGAGATACTGCCAAATATCCTAAATTTGACCATTCGACACGATCATCGACGATCCAAACAATAATGTCTGAAATTGTCAGACCTTGCGACGAGTGTATTGTTATTGCATATCCCAATGTCCAGCATGTTGGTTCTTTTAGGGCTTCTTCAACAACGTCGATATCAACAGTGACAATGTCATTAAGAACAAGTTTTTGTGTTTCTTGGCGTCCGGGAATAACAACATCAATATTTTGTTTGCGAGTATCCGCTGGGCGATAACACAACGGTACTGGTAGATTTGGAAATTTTTCTTTGTGGAGCGAATCATGAACTATTTTCCTAGATGCAACGATCAGATTATTAAGATGCCATAACTTCCAAAAATCGTCGATGGTAGTTTCTGGAATACAACTGCGTATCAGCGCGCATTATATTTCATTTGATTCAAGCCTCATCATGACTTTTAATTGTTTTAACGATTCATCGATTGCCCTATGATCTTCCAATATTTCTTCGTAATAATCACCATGGTCGAGTAGCCAACAATGGGGTGATTTCCCTGTGAATGGCGGAGGTTGACCATGATCACCGCACATAATAATCGCAGTTGATCTTGTTTTTAGCCAATCAAGAAACGGTTGCAACGTTTCTAAGGACACTGTGCATATTTCGTCCCAGATAATGATCTTGGGAATATGTTTCTGCCCCATTCGCGATGGATGCCATTCATCACTGCGCCACCGAAAGAAACTATGATAAGTACAGCTTTTAACACCTCGGAGTTTCATCTCCCTGGCGAGTCGATGGGTCGGAGTTAGTACTACGAGATCACACTGTTTGAGTAATTCAATGGCACGCGTTGTCTTGCCAGAACTACCAGGACCATTAAGACAGACTGTCTTATGTCTAGATATGGGATCATGAACTGATGGTGCCAATGATTTGTCGGAAAATTTCTCATTTTTGTAATACTCTGCAGCGGGGTTGTAGTCCGCAGAATCGGAATAGTGGTGGATTTGCTCGTTTTTGATTCTCCACGAGCCCAAATCAGCTTCATCTGAAAGGTTTCCCAGTGACATTGTCCGAATCTGTCTACGACAGATTTGCTGATATAAAACGAATCCGTTGCAACTCTGACAGCTTCATCAGTAAATCGAGTTATCATCGATAAGAGGTTTATTGAGACATAAGCCAACATCGAGGATCTCAAATGAGTAAATTGTGGTGAATCGCCATCATTGTAACTGACAATCGTGCCAAGTTCACTTCCGTTTCGTAATGTTACTCGCTCCGTACTCACGAATGTTCCTCTCTTCACTCTATTGTTGATTACAAAATCCAATTCTGCGTTATCAATGATCAGCCGTGTGCAACATCGTTTATTACCAGATGCGGCGCCGTTTGTAAATTTACCGATAATCTTTCGTCCAATGTCTTCCGAAAATGAATTGTCTTTTTTGTCTGCTTGTTGTCCTGGTAGCCAAACATCTGTTTGTGGTTTATATGAAATTACTACTTCGCTTACTGTCAGACGTACTAGTATCCGTACATCGAGCATGTACTTTAATAGAACTATAGGAGCCCAACGACGCCCGGTAAAATGACCACCAAACCAATTGGGAATAATGGGGTGGGCGCGCGTGTCAAATTCAAATGATTCAATCAAGGCAAATCCAGTTAGATCGTAATCAGGTAAATCGCCATTTATCGCAACTCTGGTCATTTCGTGTGTCAGATGTCCGAATCGTGAGAAATAAGGACTACATTCACCAAGTCCAAGAAAACTAGCAGGATAACATGCAACCATGTCAACCGAGATAACGTCATTATGATCATATGTTGTATTCCACAACCCTCCATGTTTATATTCGATACAAGAGTGCTGAACATCCTCGAGAAATTCAGAGGGTGTCGGTCGCCATGAGTTTTTCCGCCGAGCAAAATGAGCAACGATCGATGGTACCGTAAAACAAGTACAGGGTAATTTGTTTACGAGATCTGTATCGGAGTGCGCGCACTCTACGGTGTATTTTAATGCAACTTGTTCCATTTCCGTCTGAAGATATTGTCTGAGATAAATTACCCCAGATGGCAACACGAACTGGTCAAATACTCCGGCCTCATTACTCCGAAACAGCCATACTGACACAGGATCAGTCTTGCTGATATTATAAATTTCTTCCACCATATCACCACTGTAAATCCTAACTTTCCTCTCGAGGGGAAACTTTGTTATACCCGTAGTCCACGCGTGGGCATTGTGGTAAATTATCACCATTGGGGCTCCCTTCGTCTTATATTTACCAGAATCATATAAAATCTCATCGGTTAATGTTTGAACTTTTATTGGAAATATTAGTTTCTTTTCTAGTTCGGCAATATCCGCTATCTGCGCTCCCAGCATTTTTACACCTTTGGACCACTTGTTTATTGTTTTGAGTCGCATATCTGTTAACCCCTTTCCTCGTAGCGCGTTCATGAAATACTCTGTTACTCGCTGAGCTGAACAGTTTAAGACAGTATCACACAGCCCGGAAGTCTTCATTGGAGCGAGGGCATTAATGTCAGGCTCGTTCAACGGATAAATCGCATAAACAACTGCAGTCACAGGGTATGACCTTTCATAATACGGCCTGTCGATACCTGTTAACATCCCTGGTCTAGAATGTCTATCTAGTATAACAACATCGCCATGTTTTGATTCTCGAACAGGATCGCGTTTATCTCGGATGATCCACTTAGTGACGTTGTCACCAGCACTGTCATCAGCATGAGGAGGACGCCGTAATAAATTTAATTCTAAAATAATATCGATGCAGAACGCTCGCGTTCCGGTCCAGATAACCAATAATTGTCGATGCCCGCTGGTCATTCATCATGGCGTCGATGGAGATATCGCCTTGATCGATCCGAAACGTCGACCAAACGTGCACCGTTCTATCATCACGAAACTCCCTCTTGGCCTCGCTTATGTAATCGTGTAATTGCAAATCTAAGGGTATTCTTGGGCGTTCTCGTTTATTCATTAATCGGTCAAAATCAAACCTGCCAGAGGGAATACTATCAATCATGGCTAATCTCGAAAACTCCTCATCAGTACTCCTGCTCATCATATAATTAAGGCAAGTATGTATCTAAATTAAATATTATCTTAAATATTATATAATGACATTACGAGGCAAAGGTAATTGTAAATGGTTGATGATTGGATCAGCAACTCCATGCGGAAAAAATTGCTATTACGAGTATTGTGCCTATCACATGCAAAGTGTGCGTCGGGGGAGTTCAGGGCCAAAACCGTGCATAAAATGTGGAGTTGGAGTTAGAGGCCAAAGCGAGCTTTGTGTTTCATGCGGTGGAAGAAAATACAGAGCGCTGAAACAGTACTACGATAAACGACAAGAACATATTATAAAAGACGCTCAAGATTATCTCAATAGACAATCCCCGAATCTGCCATAGGTAGATTTATGCCCGAATGATATATATATTAGAGAAATAATATTACTATATAAATGGAACAAGTGAACGTCGAAGATTTTCAGAGACATCCTACTTTTAATGATTATGAGGAAAACCGCACTGGTGTAATCAGACATTACGTTCGCGCACAGGCGGGGCGGACAAAACCTATCGGTTATCCTCATAATAACGGTTATTTACTGATTACCGTGCGGTGTCCAGGACAATCGGTCTACGGCCGATCGCGTGGGAACAAAAAATATTGCGCTCATAGATTTATCTACGAGTGTTTTAACGGCTTGATCGGTAAAGGTCTTGTCATAGATCATATTAATGGTGTTAAAACTGATAACAGACTTGAGAATCTTAGAGTTGTAAATCAACAAGAAAATGTTTTGGCGGGCCAAAATACGGATGGAAAGAATCTTCGAAATCCACAAGAAGGGCGTGCCACCCCCAGACGTGTTATTGGAATAAATACGCAAACAGGGGAAGAAACTGAATTTCCGTCATTATACGCCGCTGGAAAACATTATAATATTCAACCAAGTGCTGTCAGATCTGTAGCTAGTAATGTAACTAAATCAGCGCGGTTGAAACGCTCTGGTGAAAGAATTCAATTTCGGTACGTGGCCCCGTTGTGATCATTCTTCAACAGATTTACTAAATTACTTCCTTGTCAATGTCCCTGGACATCGCGTGTATCTCAATGGTTGTGTTAATGTAAATATAGATTTTTATTTAACCCGGCGTAGTAAACGGATCAATACTACTGTATCTGTCTTTGACTTATTCACGATTGGCTATTTCATCCACAGGGAGGGCACGCCCCCCAAGTGTGTTTTTTTTTCACGTATTATACCAGTTCTCATGTTCGAATCACGCGACGGACACTTTGTCGGCGTTTGTAATAAAAATTATTATAATTGGGGGGTCGCGCATAAATGATTCGAGTGCGGATGATCATTGATAATTCGCTACTCACCCAACTCCGAACCTAATCGTCCCAAAACCGGGGCCAGAGGTGATATTTTGCGCCTCTAGGTTTGCATGGGGGAGGGGGGGGGGTGGCGTCCAAAATCCAATGATCATCCACACTCGAATCTACAAACGCGAATCATTTACGCGCTTGGATAAAATATCCATTACCATTGTATATATTCATCGAACACATCAGCCACATTACCATTATCATTGTATCATCAGCCACATCTGTATATATTACCATTACCATTGTATATATTTATCTAACGTCGGTACACATTCTCTGGACCTTCTAGAATGTTAATTTGACACTCTAGGGGTTCATATGGGGATGTATTCACACCACATAATCTGTATATATTACCATTACCATTGTATATATTTATCTAATGTCTGGATCATCCTCTGGACCTGCTAGAATGTTAATTTGGCACTTTAGGGGTTCATATGGGGATGTATTCACACCACCATTGTATATATATTACCATTACCATTGTAACCTTCTGAACCTTCTAGAATGTTAATGACACTCTAGGGGTTCACATAGGATGTAATTGTAAATAGATGTTGTAAATATTTTTTTAAATCGGTTATTTAAAGAAATATTTTTATTATTTATATGAACCAAGAAAATATTAATGCGATTATTTCTGCGATTGAAAAATTACAACAGCGTGAATTATTTTCCAAAGATTCGAGTGCTAGCACTCCGGGTATTCAACTTACTGATTCGCTACCAAATACAGAAAGAATTATAAATGATTTTGAAATATTGCAACAACGACGTGAGGAAGGTAGGTATACAATAGCTGCAGAATATCGATTTATAAAACTGTTGCAACAGGCAATGACAACGTCGTTAGCCGGTATACCAGCCAGTGATTTACCGGTGAATCATCCTTTGGATGATCGGTATGATTAAATAATTACTGAGTTTGTTCCACTAGCAAACGCAATAGAAAAAGTTAGATCAGAGTTGTCTCAAGAATATGAAGCAAAAAAAGTTATAAGTGAGCGTGTAAGACAGTTAAAAAAACTTATGGCCCGATAGTGATATCGATCGCGGCGTGTTTATACGCTGACGATGTCCCTGGACAGTGTGTGTGTACACACCGTGCACGCACACCAACGAGTTAAAAAAAAAAAATTTTTTTGTTGAAAAAAGAGAGACGATGATTACATCACTACATCATTTCCAAAGTTGTACTCAGAGTACCCATTCACGTGGTTGATTACGCGCGCACATACAAACTCACTGTTAATTCTTCACCACGTAAATCCAGCAAGTGATTATCTTGATCCACCAGTGAAAAGTGTATGAGCGACAATGACAGATTATGACATCGTAGATAAACGGGATTAACAGTTACTGATACAATCAAACTACCAGAAGGTACTCGGGGGAAAAGCTATAAAGAATGTAACCTTGTTGAGCTTGTTTGGATTTCAGTGAATCTGTCTTTGATATATCTGCGCGAAGACCCGCTTGATAACTTCCATCGACAGCGTCACATACAAGGTTTACAGAAATCGTTGACGTAATATTAACTATACCTGGTGATATGTGACGGCCCGATTGACCCTTGGTTAATTGACCAGGATGATCGGTCAACAACCGATCACCAACACCGTTGTTATGCCGCAGAATCGTTGGTAGAGGTGCTATTGCGTTCCATGCGGCTTGGATTTTATCAAAGTGATCATCGATGATCGATTTGAGTTTCTTTTTCTTTTCATCGAGGTCAAGACCGGGTATCTTGAATGTAGGTAAATCATCTTTGGTTATCTTAAAGTATTCGAGAAATTTTCTTTCTATGTTTCGGAATATAAAGGGGGAGCTAATAATATTAATCGCCCTACCCTGAAATTCCTCTACGTTAGCGATCACCATGTTCAAATGCTGGATTATCGCTAAAATTTTTTGCAGTAAATTATCATTCGGATATTCAGACAGGTATTTCTCAGATAATTTTTCTAGATTAGTTATATACGCATTATATTCCTCATTAATTTTATTAATAACCAGGTCCGCGGAGACATCCCCTATTTTACTGAAACCAGCGACGTTCATCGCCAACAGGTAGTCGTAATCTGAATTAAGTATGATGAGGGGGATTTCAGATCAGGAGTTTCTATAAACTTTTTGATGTCTGTCGAATAATCAGATCTCTTTGGTTCTGGTGGTCCAACATGAACCGGTGGTGTGTCAGGCCATCCCAATACGGTTCTGATCGACGATTGATATATATCAACGGCGTAATCCGGTGTGGATATTTCAACGGCAGCACTGAGTGTTGGTTCGTGGACCGTTATTGCAATTTTGGATTCCTTTCCTGTAATTGACTTGATTCGCCGCTGAAATTCATCGTTGATTTGTTCAATCTGATAAGCTCCCGTTGGAATACTAACAACGTTCCAGTCAGGCTTACCATCTACGTTGCTTTGTATGAAAATACGGGTGAATTATTGGCATCCAATCCGCCAAATGATTTTGATCTGATGTTTGGCCAACTATAATACACTCGTAATTGTGCCAATGCGATCTCTAAACTCGATCTACTCGGTAGATTCGGGGAAGTTATCGGCGTAGGAAAAATAATATCAAATTCTGGTTGTGTTGACACCGCTGATATCATCGTAGTTGTCGACGGAGTAGTATTAGCAGAAATCTGTCTTAACAACGTTATTATCTCCTCTGATTGTCTCTGATCCGCTGTCATTATTATCCACACAGATTCTAAATAACCGGCACACGTCATGATAAACAACACTGATTGCATTAAACTCATCATCTGATATAACTCCATCGTTTAAACTTTTTGATATTAGCGATGACATCTGCGCATGTGCATTCGTTGCATTTGATAGTAGCGTTGTATATTCGTGTAGTTTATTAACCGCACAGGTTGACAGTTGCTTTGCAATAATATTAAGAACACCAAATACGCCGACGAAAATAGTAATGCCAATTCCGATGGCGGGGGCGGCGATCGAGATCGCTGACAACGTACCGATTAACGTCATTGTTCCAGCAACTACTGCGGATACCGCGTAAACCACATTATCGATAACAACGATACGTCTGCTATACTTCTTTTGTTTTATCATGTAACCGTCGATGATATTTTTCAATGATGCCTGCCATGCACTTACTTGATTATACCTGTAAAATTGTGTACGATCATCCAGATCAAACTTGTGGCCGCGATGCCCCTGGACATTCAACGATGCCATTTTATACTAACACAAATCTGTCTAAGACGAATTTTCCAGAGGAAAATCGGATTCAGATAATTAATTGTGGTGTTGCTGCAACGAATTCCAAACACCACCAGTACAACGCTGCATTTAAATCTTTATCTTCTGGATCCAATATTAATATTTCCTCGGCATTTTGATTTAGCACAATTGACACTGATTCCGGAAATGTATCGGTTGAATGACGCCATGGGTGTGTAGTAAATATACTAAATTTCGCAGCGCTAAACACTGAGAGCCTGTACACGCCAGTAGCTTCTGCGGTATGTTTGATAGTGTTATTTTGTTTTGACCATGTTGCTGATCCAGATTTTACCGTATGCGGAGTGCGTTCACGTGAATCGCTTGCAATTATCTCTTGTACTTTGTTGATAGTTTCCACGTAGTCTGCTTTGATTTTGGTAAGATCACTATGAATATCAGCTAGCTTTGCGTTGACCACTTTGGGATTTCCAAAGAAATCCTCAGTGACTTTATTTATGTTTCTGCGAAAATTAATAAACATTCCTACGTGACTATCATACTCGGCTCGCAACTTGTTTAGTGTGGTGCTATGACTGGAATCATGTTCATCTACGTATTTCTTCGTTGCAGCGTTATCGTCTGATTCTGGTTCTCTCAGAAGAACAATTTGATTTCCGTTCATGTTGAGTTCACCCGTCATTATATCACCGGTTTTAGCAACGCAGAGTGCTCGCACTCCGTTGATCTGATCTCTGATCGTTGTGATTGATATACTGGAGTCTCTGATTCTTCCGGCATCAGTAAATACAGGTATGTTGTCTGCGACAGCACCTAAAACCCGTCGGATAATATCAACCCACCTGATATTACTCGTCTTTAGCCGCCCATGTTGATCCTGAAAAACAACAACTTCATCCCGGTCGACCCCGGTCAAGTTCATAAGATCATCAAACTCGTCGTGAGTCACGTATTTTGACAAATCATCAGTGGTTTGTGGACCTGGTCTGCGTTTGGATCTTCTGTAAATATCAACCATTATAAACCTGAGCCTGTTTCTAACAGTCGCGCGTGGTTGACTTTACCGGCCGTATATTCATGTACGACTTTATGTAGCGGTGGTGAACGAGATAGCTGACTACGAGACTTTGATATTGCTTCAAAAACAGCAAGTACTTCTGGACCACAAATTGGTAAATCTGTTGTTGTTTGTGTCGGTAACGTTGAATACCACGGAACGCGCGGATGAATGTATTTCAAAAATTCTACTGGTGGTGCTAGCCCATATGAATCAAAATAGATAACACTATGTGGATCAATCGCATAAGCAACCCAGTGAGTACCTGGAGCACTCGTGGAATCAAGATTAATGATACCAGTTTCAACGTTGTTTGGTCGCCTTGGTAGTTGATCTCGCATGAAAACACCTCTGAACTTTTTAATATTTAATTCTTGTACAGCATCAAGAAAATCAAAATTAGACATAGGAATTATGTTCCTGGTAATCTTAGACCCAGACCACTTATGGTCCGCCCTTCTTTTTTGGATGTTTTTGAACGCCGGCGTCCGTGGTCATTGCATCGTATTCCATGACCTGTTGCCTTTTTTAGTGTCATTCCAGCAGCTGTCCCAACAGTGCCAAGTGAGGCTGCTTTCGCAACAGCTGGGGCTGCAGCTGCGATTAATGCTGGTATAGCTGCAAGAAGTGGAAATATACCACCGATTGCTGACATATCGTTAATCGCAGCTGCGGAGATATCAAATCGTATACCAGTTTTTGATTTCTTAGCGTCGTTGAAACGTTTCATCTGACGTTCAGTCAATGATAGTTTATTTGGGCCGGTGTCTGCGGCCGTTGATTTCAGTAATATCGTTGTTCCACATTTATTTTTTGCCGCAGATTGCAGCTTTTTAATCTGACCAGGTGTCAAAGTAACATTAACATGATGATATGACATTTATACGATATTATAAATTATCCAATTGAATCTGCTTGCAGATTTTTCGATGTATTGTTTTTTTACATGTTCTCGACTGGAGCATCAACGACTCTCATTCGCCCGCCGACGCCTTCGAGTAGCATTGTTTTGTCTGATAGTATTACAGCAATGGCTCTGTAGGCAGTATTAGCAGCTGGCAGTGCACCTACGCGAGCTCGGAAATGTATATCAACGACTGATTGTCTGAACAAGTCCAAATGTTCTAGTGAGAAGTAATAGATCGGATATAGCATTGCAAAATCGCGCTGAGATATCTGCAAACCAGAATCAACATTCTGATCACGTCCCATAAATGTCATCAAACGATGATACGCACGTGCAACATGATTATTACCAAAATCCAATAACACTTCTTCAGATGGTTCCTGATGTCCGTTTATTCTCAGAGAAACTTCGCTAACTTGGAGATTGTCAAACACCATCGGATTGTATGTCTGGGAATCAACTCGGCTGGAATCCTGAAAAGCTATGAATATATGCCGTGGTGCTGAAACTCCCTGTTGTGATGCAATCTGCCATGCGAAGGTACCAACAGTTGTACTCGTGATTGAGTCTCTGGTCATCGTCAGCCACGACAATGTTGATTTACCACCACGATCCATGAATGAGAGCAGTCGTTGTTCTTCGGTAATTGACGGTGTCATCGTTGGCATCCACAATGCGAGTCTTGTCAATGTTATTTTACCAGCATCAGCAGCAGCGGAACGCCATATTGCATCATTGTCAGCGCCCCTTCTCACCAGTGCGATTGTATGTTTGGCTCCGAATATAACCTTTCTAACATTCCTACAGAAACCGAAGATATGCGATAATGGAATTGCACAACTAAATCTCCCATCAGCGTTAATTTGATTTTTACGTGCTGCGAATCCTAAGTTGAAATCTGGATTAGCATCCTTTAGTACCGAAAAAGCAGCCGCAGGTCTAGCTATCATTCCAGCTGGTTGCGGATCAACAGCGGTAGCCTGTGGTACTTGTACCGTGAGAAATGACCTATAATCGGGGTGGTCAGTAATATCCTTTGCGAATATCATTGATGGACCAGCAGACCGTGAATAATCATCGCTGTATCTGGCCAACCCGATAATTGTTGTGGCAATGTCAATATTGTCGTGGCACACCTCGATCTCTCTACCGTCAATGATGTATCGTGCAATGTTGAATAATGCCATAATACCATTGTTAACAAATCCACATTGCACACCTGCTGCATATGCAGTATCATCGTGTTTCAAAAGTCTACCCTGAACTTCAATGAATTCCTCCGCGGGAAAAAATATCTAGATGTATCTTGGACTTGTAATTCAATTCTCCCGCGTTGGTTTGGTTCTCGTGCTTCGTAAGAATAATACTGATGGTCACGTATAGATTCGTCTTTGAGGATAGGTGCATCCATGTCAAATGCAGGATCAGATATATGCTTGAACATTTTATTATAATCACAGTTGTCTAATATCGACGACGAGTTAGACCACTACCCGCTATCAAATTCGCAGTAACATTCTGAGATTCATCGTTAGAAATACTAGCATTTCCGGCTAATTCTTTCAATCGTGCATTTGCAACTTGGTTTATTACTTTACTGACAGCTGCTGGCATTACCTCGGTGCTGGGTAGTTTTACCTGCGGTCTTCGTCGTATTAATCGTGTAAGTCTGTCTCTGATTGCTGAGAATGCTTTATCAGCAACATCACCAACAACGCCAATACCCTTATCACGAACAACATCGATAGCTTTCATTCCTAGTTGTTTTGCAATCGGGATCGCTTTTGGAGCTACCGTTCTAAATAGTCCTTGAACAACATCACCAAGTCCATCTCCGTAAGTAGCTTTATATACTGGCGATCGTGAGTTTATCACCCTAACCATGATTGGTCTACGTTGAGCATTGTGTATGATCATTTTATTTTTTATTACCGTGGATCTAATTGTGACTACGGACTTACTCGTAGTCGCTGTAGTAATCGTCAGTAATTTCATCGATCAATACCCGATAAACGCCAATATCCATGATACCACCTGTGAATAATCGCTGGCATATCGCAGCTGTTTCGTTAATAATTTCAAGGGAATTGTTGCCGGCTCGTCTTCCACCAATCAGAATTTCTAGTCGATCAACATCGGCAAGAACGTTATCAGGATAGAGTCGATGATCGCGATTATTGTCATTGTCTAGAGGTTTTTGTTTCCTACGAGTTATCTTGTAACCCTTTCCCTCCGTAGGATGTGATCTGTCAAATGTCAGATCGTAGTCTTCTTCTTCCTCAACATAAGGTGGCGGTTCGTCATGTGATTCTAACCGTGGTTCCGGATCAGACTGACGTTTTCTTGACCTAGCTTTTGTTTCTCTCTTTTTTTCAGATCGAGTTTTTATGCCTGATTTTCTCCTTTCTTTTGCTGTTTTTTCAAGTTCACGCTCCCATTCCTCTTGTTTTGCTCTCCTCTCTTGTAATATTTTTGCTTCATATTCATCTACTGCTTTGGTGAAGATTTCCCAATCACGGATATCTTCCTCAGATCTGATTTGTTGAATACCAGATGAAACGCGATATACATCTTTAACCCAATCGGTAGATTTTAAAGATTTAACATATTCGGGTTTTACATATTTGTTCTTTTCACCCCACCCAAAAGCAGCAATATCAATTATTTTGTTTGAATCCCTGATAGCGTCAATACCTTTCTCAGTAAATTTATCCATTATGTTAATTTAACTTTTTGACGGTGGCTGAACTTCAGGTTGGGGTTGAAAACTACCAGCAATGTCAGCGGGTAATGTCTCAAGAGTTTTTCGTGTTGCCTCAGTTGCTGCAACAATTTTTTGGGTTGGTTCGACAATTGGTTTAAATAACTGCTCTGTGCCCTCTGTAAATTCCACTTGAGCTTCTCGACGTTGTTGTAGTTGCTGTTTGACAGAATCACAAACAGGAAGATATTTCTTAATCGCATTTAGTCGTTGTCGTGCCAGTTTAGCTGTATGAGATTCCATGGTTAGCGCAGAATCACTCATTATTATTAATAAAATACCGATTTCAATTACATATCTCATCGCTGAGTAATCCTACTAGGTTTACCTGCACTCTGGCCCGACCCCTGTTTTTTTATAGAAGTGTCGATTTCACAAATCGACCATTTTTGTAGAAGCGTCGATTTCCCAAAATGAGGTCGCGACAAAAATGGTCGGTTCACCCCCCCCCCCCTGCTGCTCAACCACATGTTATGGGAGATCATTCGCACAAGTCCTATGTTATTCCTCAAATCACAACCACATGACAAAATTGGCTACCTCCATTCTTTTGCGTACATAATACGTTCTAAATGTTAATCTTCATATGAAAAAGACAAATGACATAGTCTAAGTTACTATACAGGATAAGATCAAATGCCAAACATTGTTGATTGTGTGATTGTTTTTGGTAAAGAGTTAGAGAACAAAAATTTTGTTCAGTATATTTTGCAGCAGCATAGGTCATTTTTCAATGATGTCATATTAATATTTGTCATCATCCTCACCGTTCTTTCATCAATTGCCTTAATAAGTGACCGCCATCACCATCACCATCAGTCTCCTTCTCATTTGGCTTCATTTCGAAACTGGACTTCACAGAAAACAAACAGTGATATATCTATAGCCTCATTTTCTCAATATCTACATGTGTGCATGGTAAAACTCTTTCAGATATGTAATGAGAGCTACACTCTTGCAGATATGTAAAGAGAGCTCAAAACTTTAAGCTGTTGTAATGTTTTTTGTAGATGACCAACATTCTAACTTTATATTCCCCCTTCTTGTGATTGGACTCAGATGAGAATGAATAAATAATGAAAATGAGGACAGGCTTTTTTGCGTGATTGCATATTTTTTAGCTTCACAGCATTATAGCCCAATTTCTTTCCTGGGATATTTTGTAAGTGACAATTCTTATTTATCTTAATGCAAATACTATATGCACAGTTAATAAAATATTCATATATTGTATTTTTATAAGATTAGAACAGTTAGTTTTACAAGTTGGTCATCCAAAAGTGATAATACATTTATTTTCCTGAATTGGAACCATTTAATAAGGAAATTGGTCTGTGTTAAAGACATTAATTTACAACAAGGGGATCTGCATGAATGATGGGAGGCAGTTTCCATTATTTCAAAGGAAGTGGACTTAAAGAAGATAAGATGCGACCCATGGCTTGAACCCAGACATGGAAAATCAGAATGAAAGACTTGTGGCATAGCATGGAGGGAGATATTTAGAAAGTGAAAGTATTAAAAACTGAAAAGGACACTAATATGTCAGTATATTCATTGAACACTGCCACAATTGGGACCAGTGTCATCTTTTCTTGCAGCCTTCTTGTTGAGAAACAATTCATCTGGTTTTGCTTTGAACAAAAGATTCTAATAATAACAGAGATACCAGCAATTCCAGATTTTGTGGAATATTACTATGAAATTTTGGTGTCAATTCTGTATTCAAAATTATGATGACATTATGAAAAATCAAACTTTTGAGAACTAAAACTAGGCACATGAGTTTTCTATGTGGACAGAGGTTGGTAGAAAAGTACTTCACATCAACATGACAGATTGGTACAGAGAATATAGTTTTTTTAGGATAAAAAACAGAATGTAGATAACAAGAAACCAGTAAATTAGGTTGTAAACTGGTGAGAAATGGCAGCGTAGATAGAAAGAACAGGAAGATGCAGATAATTGTGAGGAAAAGTAACGTTTATGGTTATCATTTTGTCAAAACGTTGTTGAAGGAATTCAAAGCTCTGGAATAGGAGGCGTGGATGCATGATATATTTTCACTGGATCTTAATTGTTACTGACTGTACATGTATGTACAGGCTCATAGGAAGATACCTAGATTTCATAAAATTGATGCAATGGACACCTGATAAGCATCCTCATGGGTTGATATCTCTGTTGTCATGAAAATAACTCAGTTATGTTAAAACTCCTACTTTTTAGGGTTTTTATGTAAAATAAGTTATTGACACTGCATACATATTTGATAAGAATGAAACCATAGTATATAGAACTTTCTAGCAAATGTATAGTGTATTGAGTCATTACAGTAACTGAAAATATTTGAATAAAAACAGATTCCATGATTTCTGATCCAAATCCCATATCTGCTTATTGCTCCTCTATGACAGATCTCAGGCTCAGCTGACATTCAGTTTTGTTAGTCTAGTATAGCTGGAAATAAAAATTGATGAATTTGGACATCTTTATTCAAGCAAAAAATTTTATATAACATCTGATGTGTGGATAAACATTTCCACCTGTACTATGATAAAGATTTTTGTTTGTGTTGGTAAGATATAAGTGAAAAGTAGAAATCTTGATGTCTGAAATGTACGGTTATTCATGAACTATTTATTGAATCTTCTTAAATGTTTCTCATATAGAAATGATTGCACTTAATGCACTATAGCACACATTTTCAAGACAACATTATCTTTCATTACATTCTTTTTGTTTTGATCATTCATAACGATTTCATTTTTATTTTACTTTTTTATTTTCCTATACCGTCAGACCAATTCAGCCTAATTCTGTATTAACTCTACTGAGCAGAGGTCTTAAGAACTTATGGGACAGTCTGTCAACCATCATCCATCTTTTGTGTGTTTATTGTCGTTTAATTTGTTATCACAAGTTTATTATCACTTGAACACTAAACTATCAGACGATCAGTGTGGATTCATATGCCAGACAAGCACAATAGACAATCTTGTCAGACTTGAACCATTTTGTTAGAGAAGCTTTTATTATCAAAGAACATATAGTTCCCATCTTTTTCTACTGAAGAAAGCTTATAACACCTCGCGGATGTACAGCATAATGAATGACCTATTCTATCTAGGTCTAAGGGGGGCGTCTTTATCGCAATTTTTTGAAAGATAGAAATTTCAGAGTTAAGGTAGGCAGCACCCTTTCTGAAAGCTATCCTCAGGAGATGGGTGTACCTCAGGGCATAATATTGCCAGTCACCCTATTCAACATTAAAATTAACTATATTGTTAAATGCCTTAATCCAGGAACTGACTGGTCATTATATGTTGACAACTGTTTTATCTGCTATTGATCAAATAGTATGCATAACATTGAATGTCAATTACAGATAAGTTTAAACATAGTTCAATAATGGGCAGAAGAAAATGAGTTTCAAAATCTAAAACTGTTTGTATGTACTACTGCTGATTACATCGTCTTATTTCTATTGTGGAGGATACCAAACATTTGGGGATTATTTTTTACCATAAACTAACTTTTCTTCCACATATTACTTCCACATATTACATACCTCGATGACAAATGTCAAACAGCCCTGGATTTAATACAACTCATGGCAAGCATAATTGGTAGCAGATCGGATTGTCCTCCTCTGGTTATATGGATCATTAGTAAGATCTAAATTTGACTATGGCTTGATTGAATATGGATCAGCTTGTAATCTTACCTACTTACTTCATCCAATTCACAGCCAGGAACTTAGACTATATCTGGGTGCATTTAGAACTTTTCTGTCTGGGTGCATTTAAAATATTCGTCATCAGAAAACCTCTATGTTGAGGCAAATCAACCATCACTTTATCTAAAACGAAATTGGCACTTTAGTATGCTACCTAATGATCTTCCAATCCATTTAACCCCGCATATGATGTAGCCATTAGATCCAAATACCAAGCCTTTCATGCGCAGACATTAAACTTTATTCCACCTTTTGGTGTACAAATTCATCCTCACATATAAACAGCAATAATCAGTGTTGGAAATAATGCTAAATGCTGTGTTCCAAAATAACCAAAAAATTACATTTGATCATTGCCAATTCATTGTCCTCAACAAATCCTCTTCATTTTCAGACTGAATGAAATTAGGACTTCCTATCTGGGCCACACATCCCTGTATATATATGGTTTGAACGATGAAGACAAAGTTCGAGCTGCCATTGCAGCAAAACATGGCACCATCTTGAGCTGGTTACTGGATAAAGTCTCAATTTCTAATGCATAAATTATCGCCATAATAAAACCTTTGAGATACATTGAAACCTCTCAAAAAGCACATTTCATAATCTTTTCGGATTCCTCTCCACACCGAAAGTTATGCAAGACCCTAAATCTGACAACCCATTAATATCCAAAATATTACACAAACTTGATTTGTTCATAAGATCTTGAAAAAGTATGTTGGCTGTCCAGTCACATTGGTATAAAGGGTAATGAAAAGGCTGATAAAAGAACCAAAGCTGTCCTGCAGTCACCCATTTCTGAATGGAGGATTCCATATACTGACTTCAGATATTGTATAAATCAGCGTGTTCATAATACCTGACAAAGGTATGGAATGAAAATTCAATAAACAAATGAAAGAACATAAAACCCACTATTTGCGATTGGCATGCCCTGTATAGAACAAATCGTACAGATGAGCTGGTATTGTGCTGATCACATATCAGACACACATACCTGACTCGTGCATACCTCTTGAAGGGTAAACCTCAACCAGACTGCATACCATGCCAATGTCCACTGACAGGAACACATTTTTGTCAAGTATGTCGAATTCCACCTTATTAGACAGAAGCATTTTGATGTCAACTGCATACAGAAGCTGTATGATGATGTAACACTCAAGAAAATCTTGTATTTTTTCACAGAATGCAGTTTCTTGAATAAATTTTGAGAATATCTTTAAAGAATTTTAGATGTGTTACTTTTATCCTTTATATTATGAAAAATCTGTACATTTTATATTTTATCTTCTTGTACTTAATGCTTAAATTTATTTGGAAAGGTTTGTTTTGAATATCAGTAATACCATTGCATAGCTGGTACTTTTCCTGGTGGAAAATACCCTAACCATGTGATGAGAATTCGTCCTCCCATTACGGTGAACCAGAAGATTCCAGAACACTGGATTGCCCCCTGGGACACCCCATTGACATATTGCCCATTCATACTGCCATTCATTCTTTTTCCATTTGCATGGCTGTAATGTCTACATTGTTTACGTCGATATAAAAATTTGCCATTACTTCGTGGGTTAACAAGCAAAATTACTATATCTCTTGCATGCATATGCTTTGTAAACATATGGATTATAGCCCTGATCGAGTTTTTTTCTCTGTTAATTTAAGCTCTCTTGAGAATTATCAGTATTTGTCCCGTACATGTTGTGTATGGTTTTGCATTTTGTTCTTCTTTCTTCCCCTTCTCAGGGCGTTAATGATTCTAATTTGGTTGCGCTTTTTGCTAGCTAGGATAGGTATTTTGTTAAATTTCCCTATCCTTACAGTCTATGGACTTGCCTTAATTCATATCATTGTTCATTGTGAATCATTGTAATTCACATTGCTTATATTGCGAATTGTATTATATTTATACTTGGTAAAGCAGGTCACATCACTTTTTACCTTCCTATCGCGTGATCAGTTATCAGACACAGGTTCTTCTTCACTATTAGTTTCAAATAGTTTTCCTTGATGTTTACCATTTTTATTAGCAATCATGCCAGACTGGTTTTTTGCAAATTTAGTCATCTCTAGCTTTCGTTTAAGCCTAGTTGACTTGATTATCTTGTATTTTTCTGTACTGAACTTAGCATGGCTTTGTTTTTTGCATTTAAATGAAAACACCTTAGTAAGGTGACTTCTGGCTGAATTTAGTCCACGCATTACCTTGTGTTTATTTTCAGTTGCAGAGAATGTTTTTGTATATAAATCTTCTTTTCAGCTTTCAGTTGCGGAGAATGTTTTTGTATACAAATCTTCTTTTCAGCTTTCTTGTACAGGAACAATGTCTAAGCAGGGTGTGGGAAGGCCTGGTCACAGGAAATCCCCCTGGGACACACACCTCAATTGCCTATATTCTGCAGGCTGATAGAACAGATGGTTGTCACATTTGCTGCCTATGGTCGGATGAGGTCTGTGATCTCACCAAGCGTAGACATACCTATAAATTGAGGACATCAGTTCCTTCCTCGCTTCTTCAGAATTTGGAGGTTCTTGTTCTCCAAGTCCCTCGGGTCTCAGAGAAGGATTATCCAAGTCTCTTCTGAGACTTTTAGGGTCAGTGGGCCTGCTCCCAAGGGAGGTTATAAATGGGTGGAGAGTGAGTCACACTTTCCCGTGAGGGAAGAGCAGCACCCTTCCCATTCCATGAGTGCAGAGAGCAAGTTACACCCTTCCATGAGGGAGGAGCGGCACCCTCTCTTTTACACTAGGACAGAGAGCAAATCAGACCCTCCCCTCAGGAACAAGCAGCATAGGGTGAGTCGTGCTTCCCCTCTGTGAGGAGGGAGCAGCACCCTCAACTCACCCACAGCTCAATGGAGGCTGAAAGTGAGTCACACACCCCACCCCCACCCCCACCCCACCCCCCACCCCCGTAAAGGGAAGCAAGCCCATTGTTGATAATAGAATCGAGACACTCGATAAGGGTAGAGCTCAGACCTAATTTATTCAGATTTGGAGAAGGGTCTTCCTACATATCTGAGTCGCTTGACTGGTCTTTTCCCGGTGACTGGACACCGGTCTTTGGAGCTTCTACGATACAGGTATATGGATCAGGCCAAGTTCTCCACCCCCACACCCCACACCCCACCCATTTTGCAGGGTACTGGAAATCAGCTTCTATATGCCAGATGAGGGAAGGGAATTGGATCAGCATCCCCCTTCCCTATTAGTATCCCTCTAAATCCTTATTGGGATGTGGGGCCTTCCACCACAGGGAAGCAATTGGCCCTTTCCCTACATGCGACCATGGACTTCTGGACCTTGGCCACATGGTAGTGAGGTCGATGCTGCAGTCCCTGGACCTATATCATCTTACAAAATTGGATTTAAAAAGAAGAGGAAGGGGATCTACCTTCTTTTCGGAAATGCTCTAGACAGGTGGAGAGTCGCTCTCACCCACCTGCTGAGTCCACTGCTAAGGACAGTCCGTTAGCTTCACAAGAGGAGTGACCGGTTCAAGTTCTTTTGTACATCAAGTCCCCCCGCAGCAGTGAGACATTAGGTCAAGTAGTCCTGCCTCACAAAAGACAAAGAGATGGACAAAAACATCATTGCTGTACTATCAATGCGCACGAGTTTGATACAGAACAGGCTGATGTGGTACCCCCCCTCCTTCCGGTTTCCTGCCCCCTCTAACATGTCGGCAAAGGCGGCAGAGGAGGACGAGAGCTGGTCTTTTGATAAAGTGGTCAATGAGGTTTACCGCCTAATTTACTGCTTTATTAAAAGATTAGCTCTCTTCCTCATTGATAAAATGATAAACAAGGTTTACTGATTCTTGCCCAGTGACCTGTGTCCCAAACCTTTAGGTTCTGGTGACTCTACAATTCTTTCCAGTTTGGAACAACTCTCTGAGGCAAACTCTTGTCCAGACCTCTTGTTGCTTTCTCAATCAGTTACAATTAAGGACCTCTCTCAAAGGTTTAGCAAGAGCCAAGATATTGCTAGACAACATATGAGTGGTCTTCCCTCCCCCACTTTGCGACTCTTGCTAGCTGCTTCTAGCTATAGGGTTCATACCCCTTCCTGTTTCACTAAACTGCCCACTTTGGATACTGAAGCAGCTCAAGTGGGTATTTATATGGGGATTTGGGCTTGCCATCCAGTGAAAACTCTGAAAAAGCTTAGGTCACTAGTAGCCGTAGCCTTGCAAGCTGACCTCTTTTTAGCAACCTCGTTAAGCTGCTGAAAGAGGATTCTCTGTCGCCAGTGGCTCTTTATCACTTGTTGGAAGTATCAGCACTTGTCCATGGCCTTGTCAGTGAAGCTTCTCCACCTCCACAAGGATGTTGCTCTGGACTCTTCCAAGGTCTAACTAGAGCACAGTAAGAACCTTCTGATGAGTGACCCACTGGAGGGGAGTCAGCCCTCAGTTTTTCAACTGCAACATCTTTCATATTTTACATCAAAGTGAAAACAGCATACTAGTAACTGCAGCATGTTGCAAATTTGTTGCTTCCCTATTAAAATGATTCATTCATCAGTATTTCTTCATGTTTTCATTTCGTTGATTTAGCATGATTCCCTTATGTAGATTCAGCATCATAGTAGTACATGCTGGGACATAGCATTGTTGTGAAATTGTCAGTCAGTTCAGCATGATTGAAAAAAGCAATTCAGCAATGACAGTAATTCAGCATCATAGTAGTCCATGCTGGGACATAGGACTGTTGTGATATTTCAAAGTCAGTTCAGCAAAGACTGTAGCATTCATATTCAGCATGATTGCAGTCCTAGCTGGAAATCAGAAACGATGATTGTTGATGCTACAAAGGTACTGCAGTATTAGAGCATAGATGCATTTGATTAGCATAAGTGCAGTGTGCATTGCACTTGTAGGAAATGATGCAATTATGTAAAGAATGTATCAGTTACCAAGGTGAGCTACACAAGGCCATCTTGGGCCTCTTCTTTAACTTTACTATTGTATTAAGTTTTATTCAGCACCATATAGCCAGAACTGTGCTGATGTTCCAATAAACCGTATACATAAATTTATACCTGTTAGATCTAGTTAGCCAGAACTGATAAGTAGCAAACAACAATTGTTACTACACCATATGGATGGCAATTTTCAAAAAATAAAATTTTTTACTGAAAGACTTCTTATGATGTCTTGTTTGTCATAAATTAAAATGGTGCCAAACTAACTTCCAGTATGGTCACCTTTGACAATGCCATCTTTAAAATCTTACTATTGCTACTTCTTGATGGCTGGTCATATTGGCATTGTGCTTTCAACAAAAGACTTTTTATGATGTCTGGTTGGTCCTAAATGGAAGTGATGCCAATATGATATCCAGTATGGCTACCACGGCAACCATCTTGAAAATCTTGCTATCATTACTCCTCCAAAACAGAAAGTCATATTGACAATAAAAAACTGCTTATGATGTCTTGTTGGTCCTAAATCAAATGGTGCCAATCTGAAATCCAATATGTCCACCACAGCAGCTAATTTGTAAATCTTGCCATCACTGAAGAATATCAGAGATGGTTTCAACCCTCACCTATTAAAATGAAGAAATTGACTTATCTTGAATTCCTGGAAATTTTAAATCTTGTCATCACTGAAAAATATCAGAGATAGTTTCAGCAATTACCAGTTGAAGTGAAGAAATGGAAATTTCATGAATTCCTGGAAATTCTTTTAGGCCGGTATAGCGTAAGATGTAATGGATGAGTATTTGTGCCTCTTGTTTTGATTGTATTAGCTGCATTTGCTTCCCTTTGTACTAAGTCAGAAGGCTAGCACATTGTCATGGATGAATGTGTAAAACTCACCATAACTTCTCCATACAGCCTTACTTTATGTGAATATCCTCTTGCCTGGTCCTCACTCTGGCCACATATTCATATAGCAGATTTAACAGTTCATGGTGTTGTTTTCAATACAAAAGGTGGCCAGTGTTACATCGATGTTTGCAATGTTTGGTATAGTGCCATTTACTCTGTTACACATGTTGGTGAACATTAGAGTGTTGACATATGACCTTTTAGAACAGTCTTGCAACTGCGGCAAGATTCAGCTCTCTACTCTGCCACCACAGTTTCCCCCTGGACCATAAATGTTCATTGTTGTTTAATCTCAAGGACTATCATAATGGGCAGTCCACTGTTAACAAGTATGCCTTGTCCATCAGTGATCCAGATTTTTAACTCACTAATTGTTCCACCTTGCAGATGTTTTAACTCTGGGTAGGAGTATTGGCTGGTTGTGGCACCACCAAACTTGGAACAGGATGCAGGAACAATTCCTACCAGTGTGGAGAAGGAACCATCTTTGACACTGTTGTATAAAGCTGATCCAGGTTGATAAAGGGGGCTTTTTGCACAGTAAAATCAACTGGCTTATCTCAGATATAATGGCCAGCACTGAACCACCACTCATCATCTAGTTCTTGGAGGGATTGCAAGCCAGTGCTAATCTGCACTTCATAATCAATGGGAACTATCATTGATATCAGCCCATTGAACTTGGAAACCTAGAGTGACAGATGTGAAAGGGACCCAGTTATAAGCTTTGCAAGCATGTCAAAGCCATAGAGGCCAGACTTGATGGCTAATGTACTCAATGGACCACAATTTGGTTGCCATTGAAAAGGCTCATCAGCCTTTACATTGTGCCGACCAGCCCAGTAGTTGAAAGATCAAAGACCAACCATGAGACCCCCCCCCAATGGTTGTCAGTGTACTGCTGTAGGTGGAGTTGTGTCCCCATTTTGGACATGTGTTAGCATAACAAAGCTGATACCTGATACCAGTCTCAGAGGCTGTACAAGATGGTGCTAGATTGAAAGGACCTCATGCTTGCAAACATTAAAACAACACGCTGCTTTACTGTCACCTTTCCCAAAGGGGTTGTCCATAAAGGACGTCCGCAGATAATATCTGTTTTCCTACCCCCCCTCCCCTTTTCCGCTTTTGTCCGCATGTGGCTTACCCCCTCCCCCCCCCCCCCCCGCTTCGGACGTCCCCATCTAGCATTATGCACTGCTCTATGGTCTGGCAGTGTAATAGCTGGTGCTCTCAAAATACAACGCTCACTGATCTCATCACAACATGTAGCTCAAAACAAAGAAAAAAATTAACAGAAAGTTCTTTCTTTAAAAACGTCTTTATTCAGGACATAGAACTAAAGTTGTCATCTCACAGAAAGCTAAATTCGATAGACTGTCAATGTCTTACTCCACTTCAACAAAGGCAGACTGTAGCCAGTCAAATAAGTTGCGAGCAACTGGCAGACCATCATCACTGCTTTCAGTTGCGGAAGTTGATGATGCAGTTGACAAAATAGCGCTAACAGCTTCAGGCTCCACAGCGCCAACGTCTGCCACTTCAGCTTGTGTGCTCACCACTGCATGCTTATGAATACGGGCATGATTGCGCTTTGCAGCCTGAGATGGAAAGTACAGGCCACACTGATTACAAACACGCTTCTCAAGATCAGCAGTCACTGACGGACAGTAGAAATCAAATGGCATCCTTAGGAAGTCGTGTGAAGGCTGCAGATGTAAAAGAGCCAGTCGTTGATAAAGCGATCCAAACGTTCCACTGTTGCTACCAACTGGTGCATAGGTAATCCCTTTATCTGTGCTGTAGTGTGGAACAGGTGGAGGTAAAAATCGTCCAGGAAATATATCATTGTAGTTAGTGCGACGCTGACCACAGCATGATTCGCTGTTGCACTTCACAATCTGCAAGCAATACTGCGACTGTTGAATGTGCTAACTTGACCACTCATCTGACGGTGGACTGATGTCCAGTTTTCCTGCATCACATGATACAAAAGATGCTACCACATCAAATCCATCAATAACCGTTGAGCTCCAGATTTCTGCCAGAACTTCACCGGCCTTCTGGAAATTGGCCCTTTCCAACTCTACATCACATGTCTTGTCATTGTTGTCCAAATGAGATCCATAATGATTGTGAGGCAGGATCAATCCTGATAGGTCATGTGACAGAGGAGCCATGCGATGGTGTTGTAGGCAGAGTGCCCTGGCGCATGGCACGCAACGAAAATCCCATCCAGGTTGTTGTAATGGAAGGCTCGATAGGCTGCGGCTAGTGTTTTCGGAAATCGAGGGTTCTCATCCGGACCGCCATCTGCTTTTATGAACACAATCGGCTTCACTGATCCATTAATACACATAACAGGCTGAAAAGCAGGAAGTTGTTTCAGTTCTTCAAAATCAGAAGCGTGTGTCATTGCTGTGCTACTGTCATGCTTCCCACTGCGAATGAAGATATCAGTCGGCCCTGAATACGATACAGCCCCTGGTTTTATAACACATGCAGCATAGACTGATGGGATCAGTTTGTGGCGTTCAGCAATAACCCAGTCGTGATCTGGCAGCTGCACACGATACTCCATGTGCATCAGAATGGGCGCTGGCTTATTTGCTGCCGGTAATCCCAGTGGAACACGTGCCTTGTCGTCTTGGCTCAAGAAAAAAACACAGTGTTCTCCCATAGCGACAGCCAGATCTTTCAAGTAGCAGATTGTAGCTGCTGCAAAATGAGCATCCACGTGATTGCGCCTTTCACTGTTTTCTGCCTTAAGCAGCTTGACAGGCACTGTGATCACGTGACGCTTACCTTCAGTCGTCGACGAATTACGTGGAAGTAGACGTAGATATGTTCCTGCTCGACTGATGCTGAAGCCATCTTGGACGAGGGCTTCATGCAAGTCATCCAACGTTTTGCAGCTACTAAGCTTCTCAGATTGTCGCCGCGGATCAGCAGCTGCTCCACATGATACAATGTCCACGATTGTCTTTAGCAACTGTGGTTGGTCATCTTCTAAGCTGGGCCTTCCTACTTTCTGCCTACATAACTTTTTGAGTCGCTGGCCAATGACTGGATGTTCTTCCGTAACTTCAGTCAGCTTTCTCTTGAAGTCAAGCCTGGAGTTCTGTTTGCGTGCTCGTTCAGCTGCCAGACGTTTTAACTTTTTCTCCAGCTGCACCTTTTTGCTGCCGAGTTCATCAGACTTTGTTTTCATATCAGCTGTCCACAGTCCCATGTCTTTTACCTGTAGAAGACTAGCCATTTGTGCGTTGACAGATTCTAACTCATTGCTTGCTGCGTATTGTGCTGGTGTAGAGCGTTGGGTTTTTTTCTTCACTAGACATGCTACTGCTGTCGTTTGCGTCTCGGCATTCGTCTCTCTTGCTGTTACGTCAGCAGAAGATGCCTCTTCCACCTCTGACTGAACGGCACTATTTATTATCACCACAGTTGACGGAAGTTCCTGAGATGACGTGGTTAGCGTCGAAGTAGTTGAATCTGATGCTTGGCTTGGACTGGCCTTAGGCGTGGCAGCGCGGGCCCACATGCTCATCAGACGACTTTTTCTTTCTGCTGCTCTCGCATGCCAAACTCGAATTAAGTTTTTGACTTCTTCTTCATTTTGTTTACAATTGTTCCACTGCTCCTGTGCACGTTTATGTGCCAGATCTGCCTTCATATCAGGGTGTGCAGCAATGAAAGCATCCTTAAAGTCGCTATACAGTTTATAACACGCATCAATTATTAGCATCGGTAGTATACAGAATATTCTTAAATAATATGTAATATTAGCTGGAAAAATATAGATATTAAAAACTCTATTAAACAGTACGTTGCCTATGTCACTGAGTAACACACACGTGTGCGGAAGGCAGCTGGAGTCGATGCTTTCAGATGTACTGTGCGTAGCAGCAGTGTAGTGGTGCCTACTGCAACCAGCCGCCCGCTTCAAGGGCCAACCCATTCATATATAGTCTGTGGCACGAATCGTACAAAGTGAAATTAACAAGTAATTTATACTTAGGGATCACCCATAAAGGACATCCGCAAAACATACTGGAATACACGCAGTAGGCCTAAAACAGCTGTTCAACACAGAATATCATAAAAAAAATACTAGCTTGCGGACGTCCGCAGGGTCCTTTACCCCCCTCCCCCCATCTTTGCGGACGTCCTTTATGGATGATCCCAAAGTCTTTACCAAATATTGGCTTCCTAATACAAGGCTGTGGATGCATGTGTCCAAAATGGAGTAATAATCCCATGCAGTTCTGGCTGAACCAAATTTTGCACCTGTGCAACAATGGGCTGAGGTGTTTTGGTTGGGAAAATTCCTCACAGCAAAAGACCCTCTTATGCACATCATCTTGCTTTTTTACTTGTATTATCAAAAATACCATATCTTGGTTGATATACAAGCCCCACAGCCCAACGGCAGTGCCTGGCACATATTTGACAATGCCTAGAACATAGCATCATGTTTTGCCACACACAGACTGGTGTCAGCATTGTACTATTCTCCAGCCCACAATTGGTATTTAGGGTATTGTTGATTCTACACCTGACATGATGAGACAGTATTTGTGGATGAACAACTGCATGCAGGGATCAGAGACTAATAACACCTGGACAACCTTTATCCAGGACAAGTCAGAATGCTTTATACAGGCCATTGTTGAGTGCAGTAACAACTTGATCAGGACATACATGTGGCAGGCATCTTAGACTTGGACCAACATCCTTGGGACAGACACTGCATTTGAAATCTTGCTATCACTACCACATTCTAAGGAATAATGGCAACGGATATATGTTTTGAATACATTTAATGATGCCAGTGGAATAACTTTTTTTGTTTAAAATATGTGTGTTAATTATGGATTTGATAAAAGTTAGTACATGGATATATCATAACAGACTCAGAGACAAGTTCCATCATATCAAGTACAAGTTTTAATGCATTGATAAAGAGTTTTCTACTGCACTTATTGGAACATATTAACATAAGCATAATGATTTAGTGCTTGGATTGTTGCCTATTCTTTTGCCATTTTACTTTAGATGTTTTTATGATAATTAGGATTACTGCCACTTAATGTTTGAAACTAAATATTGTGCTACAAATTTACTTTGTTACTTACATTGCTGTTATTACCATTATCAATAAAATACATATTCTTATCAAAAATTGACTTTTGTTATTGACATTCCTACTTTTATCATCATCATTATAGTCAACATGATTATTATCACCATTCATCATTATCACCATCAGCACCTTGACCATCATCATCATCATCTCCTGGTTACTACCACCATTGGCATTATGCAATATTTAATGAATTTCAAACTCTAAAAACTGGATATCAATATTCCCCAGGCTTTGCTAAATCGTACACAAAAGAACTTACCCAAGAAGCCTGTTGATTTTTTTTATGTCCACCATAACACATAACAGATTATGTTATGATGATGTCTGTCCACATGTCCGTCTATCCATCTGCCTGTTACCAATTTCACTTCCACACAATAACTAGAGTTGTCCACCATGTGCACGTGCCAGATTTTGTGGATTGCTTGCATTTGAGTCAAGGAAAACCCATGTCACCTTCAGAGTCAAAGGCCAAAGATCACTGTGATTGAAAGAAGAAAAATGGTTTGTGCACAGCAACATGTACTACTTCTAAACAGATACCAGTCTCAGGCGCAACAGTTCAAGGACACACACACCAAGAAGAAAAATGGTTCTGCCCAATAGAATTCTGCATCATCTGTGGTTACCAAACTTTGTGAAAGGTGCTTGGGGTAAGGATGAACCATTTTGATTTTGGAGTGAAAAGGTCAAAGGTCAATGAAACTGATTGAAAGAGTAAAAATGGTTTCTGCACAATAACATTAGATCTGCATCACATACCTGGACTAAACTTTGTGATAGCATACACTTTGGATAATGAAGAAGCCTGTTGATTTGGGGGGTCAAAATGGCAAAGGTCATGGTCACCGTTGCTCTGAAATAAAAGGATTTCAATTGACAACTTGAGTTCTCCATCATCTGCAGTTACCAAACTTTGTGGACAGCTTGTAATTGGGGTAAGGAAAAACCCTATTGTTTGGGATCAAAAAGTCAAAGGTCAAAGTCACTGTGACTCAGAAGAAAAATCATCTGCAGTTGCTACTAAACTTTGTGGATGGCATGTATATGGGCTAAATTAGAACCCTATTGATTTTGGAGTCAACAGATCACAGTTAAGGTCACTGTGACTGAAAGAATAAAAACGGTTTCCACACAATAACATTAGTTCTACATCACACACCTGGACCAAACTTTGTGGATTGCTTGTACTTGCGATAATAAAAAAGCATGTTGATTTTGAGGTCAAATTTCAAGGTCATTGTGACTCAAAGAACAAAAATGGTTCTGCACAATAACATCAGATTTACCTCAAAGGCCAGAACAAACTTTGTGGATAGCTTGCACTTTGAGTAAGGAAGAAGCCTGTTCATTTGTATAGTGTAAATGTGAAAGGCTGATGTCTCTGTGACTAATAGAAAAAAAATTGTTTTGGCACAAAACTTTCAGTTATGTAAAGAGAGGACTATTAAACATGCTGTGGTTAGATGTATACTGTGCCGTTCGCAGTACTCTTGTTTAATATTAGTACATGAAAAGTGTTCATGACAATTCAGTTTGTATATGGGTCATGTGATTTTCCAAAAGCCCTCTGCCCTTGGTCTGTGTGTGTGAGTAAATTAATGTTTGATCCTTTGCTCCCTGTCCCAAGAGCACAAAAGTTTCTGGATGACCTCCTCAGTGAATTAGCTTCTGGTATATCTAATTCCTATGATACTGAGATACTTTAAATATACGGTGTTTTTCCCATGATAAATCTCAGCAGTCAAAAAGAAATCATGGGCTTTTTAACTCCAATTAAATTAAGCTTTTCAAACATGACATCTTGCAATGTTTTGTTTTTCCTACCTCCCTCCCCATCATACAATAAAAAGAGAGGCAGACCAAAGCAAAACTAAGCAAAACCTTTTGCCAGAAAACAATTTACTGTGCCGAGTCCAGCCAAATAAAAAAATGGTGTGACCCTCTGATGTGTCTATGTATGAAATATGAAAAGAACTGACAATATATATCATCTGGCAGCAGCTTCAGATAATAATAATAACATCAATAACAGCAGAGATTCATATAGCATATCTCTGATAATGAAAACAGAAGAAGAATATGAAAAATTAATTTTATAAAATAATTCTATATTATTTTCAGCCTTTGTGGTAAAATATCCATTATTTCAGTCATTTTGTATTTATTTCAAATATATAATATGACAGGAAATAAAATTATGACATTATATAGCTTTAATCAATAAATAGTGATGGAGTTGTATATTATTATTTATTAGTAGTAGTAGTATTACAAGTTGATATCTGTCACATTAAGAAACTTAGAATGAGTCTGCTGTTATTTTTTGTTGGTTTCTAATGGCACTGTTAACACAGTATTGGCTATATCATGCCAAGGAAATGGGAGTGAGAGTCTTTCCCAAGGACACAAAGGCAGCCATGTATTTTCAAAAGACACACTTATATTTACAATAGGAGATTTATTTGAAAATCTTGTGTAAGTTTAAGTTTGTATTGTTTTATGTAGAGAATTGACTCTGCCAGGATGAGTAGACTACAGTTAAAGATAGACAGGAGGTATATAATTGTTAATAATAACATTGATGGAGATACCATTTAATGTACAATTTAATGTACGTGTGGTGTTGTCATGTTGGCAAATACACAACTGTCATCAGGAGGACAAGATTCAGTTTGATAACACCTGTTGTCATTATCGTATAACTGATTAATATGTTTTTTTTATTTTATACAAAGCAAGAAAGCTGGCATTCGTGAAACCAATCAATATTTGATACAAAGCAAGAAAGCTGACATTCATGTAACCAGTAAGTATTTTATACAAATCAAGAAACCTAGCATTCATGTAAGCAGTCAGTATTTTTCTATATTCAGCATTTGACTCTTTTTATTGTCTCACCTTTCTCTGAGAAAAATGTGCATGATGTTTTCTGTGTATTTGGCGTCAGTGTTCACTCAATGTTGAAGTAGTTTTGCAAGTACATAACTCTAAAAATAACTCTGAAAAAGGCAAGACATCACATTATGTGGACACCTTGTTTAATATTGTAATCTTTTTCTTGCATCCACCAGATAAGAAAGAAAGCGAGACTAGGTGAGTGACATTTCTGTGCTATGTTGTACACCATCAGCTTTTCTCATTTGTATGCATAGTTCAATAGCTGCATGAATAAATGTCTGAGCATTTCTTTGTACCATTGTTATTTAACATGCTAGTAACAATGCTATCAAATTTTACTAACTGTCCTTTATTTTTCCTTATTTTCCATGACACCAAAGGAAACATTTAATAAAATTTGTAAACAAAAGTAGTAATTTTGATGACACCAATAGCATATGTCATGGACTCTGGTTTAGGCATAGATATTTACAATCTCAGGATAATTTCAGCCTTGATTGATAGTGCAAATGATAATTGAGGCAAAACCCATGGATTCAAAGATATAAGTACTAGAATGTTTGCAAATGATGAATGATGTCAATCCCATAGAATCAAAGAGTATTTATGCTTGGCTTTGCAAAGGATACTGATTTTCTTCTCATTAGGTGAAAGTTTGTACTTTCGCACAAAAAGATACATATTTTTAAAAGTAGAATACCTCTTGTTTTATTATTTCTATCATGCTTTCTAAATCTCTAGCACTTTCGCCTGCTATAATAACAGCACATTTTTGTTTTTTGCTGGCTTTGTTCTGTACTGCTTCAGCTGAATAAAAAAGCATGTAAGCTTTGTAGAATTGTTCTTGCATATGTCTCAGTTGCCAATGGATGTTGTGTTTTGCTGATGTAATAGTTTATAAGAGAATACATTATGAAAAATAAGAAAAGAGTAACAGGCAACAGGATGCAAGTTCAAGCAAAATACATGCATAATTATTATGAACAGTTGTTATGCTAATGTTCTAAGCCTTCCCCATCCCAATGCCCTCACTAAGTTCCCTATTCATAACTTTTAATAGACCCTATACAATGATTATATTGGAGAGAGGAAATCAGGAGTCAATTTCAGCTATATTTTTAGTCTTAACTTAAGTAATTTGATCAATCAGTTTTTAATGTAACCTTTATTTTAATGTAATCATATAATTCATAAAATAAAATTTGATAATGCTGGTAGTGGATCTTGTATTTACTAGCCTGACAATATTTTTTCATGGCCATGTTTACTGAAGGCTGGATTTAGGCAGAAAGACTACCACAGCCCAGGTTTTATTATATTTATTGGATGTTACTAATGATCAAATCCAAGTGTCAAGTGGCACTATATATGTTACATGGATTAACACAGTCAAAGTTTGTATGTACATTGTATATCTATCATCATATACTTATATCATTAAATAATTTCTATGGATTGATTCAAGTACAAAAACTTTAATATCAGTACTACAAGACATGTTGCTATTGCACAGCTTACCCTTTCTGGGACTGAAATTACATAACTTTTTGATAAGAATCCGTCCTTCCATAAGGTAACTTCCAGAAAGATGTGAAGTCATCCTTACATCAATGGGCCATGCACAGTAGTCCTCATCCTTTTTCCCATTGTACACATTTGTAGTAGTACAAATTAGGCTCTAGTTCATTCATCAGAATTGATATTGCTGAGTTTTGAAATCGAGGAAGGGGGTCTTACACCAGCAGTTATATTAATTGTGTGTTCAGTCCTTATAGTCCCTAAGGATAGTATTCCTTTTTATTATTGCATTATGTATTACCATATTGATTGCGGTTTTTTTATTATTTTTTTTTATTTTTTGGGGGGTGCTATTCTTTGTCTTCAAGATTTAAAATAAGTAGTGTTGACAACATTGGATTGAAGCTTCAAGTATTGTTGTTGTTTTTATTCTTTTTAAATAGAGACAACTGGGCAGATAAAGTATTTCTGTTTTTAATTTGCATTGGTGTCAATAGTTACGTGCAAATTGTCGCATATTTAACTCTTTTATTCAAAATTATTTTTCTTGTTTTCAGAGTTTTTCTTTTCAGCAGTGTCTAAGCAGAGTGGAAGGGGGCATATAAAAGCTCCTGGGACACCCACCCCACCTGCCTGACATGTACCAATTGTAAAAAGGCAGATGTTTGTCCTTACTGTTGTCTCTGGTCAGACAAAGTTTGTGACCTCGCTCAAAGCAGACAAACATATAAGGGAAGGAGGAATGGGCCTTCCAGCCAGCTGAAGGATGGTCCACTGTCTCCAGCTGCACTTCAGCACTTGCTGGAGGCAGTGGCCAAAACATCTATACATTCTTTATCCATGTCCCTGGCTTTATAAGCAGAGGTTCTCAAATCCTGCAGGGATGTTGCATTTTACAATTCCATTGTCGTACTGGAGCACAGTAAGAATATTCTGAGAGCTGCTCTATGGAGGCAAAGATCCTCTTCAGACGACACTCCCTCTGAGGTTTCACACGATCTGAGGGACCAGCAGCATCGGTCCCTCGCATCCACTCCTGGCATATTGAATGGGCCAAGAAGCAGGGTTATCCTGAACACCACCAGGGGCCATCAGCAAAGTTGTTCAAAGCCATGCAGCCCCAGTCCTAAAAAGCAGCTCCAATTCATATCTCCCCCAGGGCATTCAGGGAATGCCAGAAAGGCCCAAGGAAGAAGTTTGGATGCCCTTTTCTAAGTAAGGTTGGGAGTATCCCTAGGGACTCGCTTCCTCTCTAGGGACTCGCTTCCTCTCCTGTGGTATGTCCCTCTTCCTTCTATTCCCAAGGTGCCGGATTAACCCTCTTTTCAGAGCTTTTGTCAAGCACAACAAATGATGGGTGGGTCATCTCTATCATAAACTGAGGATACTGGCTTCAGTTCTGGGAACTTCCTCCTCTTGTAAGGACTCTCATCTGGTTGCACCAGTTGAATCAGGTGTGATTACAGGAAGACATGCGCTCCCATCTGCAGATGGTACGTTAGAGAGGATGTTCAACCTCTGGTCTCTGGCCTTCTACTCCTTGATCCTTTTAGCATCCAAAATAGAGGAAAGTTTCAACTCATTATCCTTACACCAGTTTTTTTTCAAGAGGAACCTTTTGAGATGGAGACCACAGTCTCAGACAGGAATGACATAAGGCCCAACAAATGGATGATATCATATACCTTTAAAATGCATACCTGCACATCACTATTGTTTCCTCACTATGACTGGGTGGGGAGGACTTCCAATTGTGCACTCTGCCATTCGGCCTAGCTTATGCACCCAGAGCTTTTTACCAGAATCATGGGAGTAGTTGCCATCCACTTTAGATCACCGGGGATCCTCATCCTCTAATGCCTGTATTTCAATGACCGGTTGGTTCACAATGGCCAGTGACCAGGCTGAGCCTTCTACCCAACCTAGAGAAATAAGAGCTGATTCCATCCAAAGATTTTGTATTCATGGGGATGAATTCCTCCTGAACAGAGGAATAGTCCATGTCCCTCAGGAAAGAGTAGACAGAATCCTGACCTTGTTGGAGGCACGGAGAGCCAAGACCATGTTTTTGGCTGATCTATATCTATCTCTTCTGGGAACCATAAACGCTGCAGTGGACCTGATTCCCCCATGCAGACTGTACTTGTGCCCCCTCCACGTTTCCTTCTAACAAACTGGAATCTGTACAGGGATCCCCTGACAGCTCAGATTTCTCAAGGGCAAGACTTTGTAGTTCGAATCTCTCTTGATCGTAATTGGGGCATGTGTTTATCACATGTACTAGTGTTTCGGGAGTATGGCAGTGGGGGCAATTTGTGCTTGTTGCTTTTATCTGGTATTTTGCTGCGCATCCTGCCAATAGGGTTTTGCCTGTTCGTATTCTTTTTATGATAGTTAGATCGTATGGATTTTTGAATTTAGGGTACTTTACGTTTCTATTTACTTTTTTGTGCCTATGATACAGTTTCCTTCCCGTTATCGATTTGTCCCATAAGTCCTGCCATTTTGAATTTATTTTGTTTCGGATCATGCTATTTATTTCTGTGACACAGTAGGCGATATTTTTGCATATAGGGTCATTGATATTATTTTTCGCCTTTATGTCTGCTTTTTCGTTGCCCCGAATTAGAATGTGGGAGGGGATCCATACGAACTCAACTATTTTATTATTTTGCCATATTTATTTAAGTAGATATCTGGCGTGTTTTACCATATTGGGTCTACTTTTTGATTGGTCAGTTGCTAAGGATTGCAGGACACTGTACGAATCGCTCAGAATTACCACTTTAGTTATTGGGTATTTTCTGATGAAGTTGATTGCTGCTATCAGCGCCATGAATTCTACAGTGTATATTGCACATTCATCCGGTAGTCTTGTTCCGAATGATATAATTAGTTGTGGAATGACTACTCCTGCCGCTGTCTTCTTGGGGTTTTTTTTAGTTTTAGACCCGTCCGTATAGAGTTGTGTATTGGCACCGTACTTGCTTTTGATATAGCAAAGTATTGATGCTCTTAGTCCTATGGGGTCTTTCTCTTTGGTCCCTATTTTCTTCAGGTTAAAGTCAATTTAAGGGGTGGGGCAAGTCCATGGTGGATCTGGGAAATATTTTTTCCGGGGTGGTTTCTGGGATGATTATGATAGGTGTACACTTTAAAAGTATGTATGTGTATGTGATGTGCACCTATTATAAAAAATATTAACCCTATGAAATTTAAATAAATGATAATTTTTAAAGTGTACAGTGTGCATATGACATTGAATACCGTATGCATCATATTTATATGGTCATATCTTCCAATAAGTAAAAAACTATATTCTTGTAAATAATATAAATGAATAGAAAGATTAACTCGAAATATGGGAGACAAGTGATTACCAGGGGGAGGTAAATATGAATAAACTTAAACCAAGGTCTTTTCAAAGGTTCTGCAGTCTAAATGATACAAGGAATTTAATTATTAAGGTCTTTTCTTCAGCATATTTATGTCCTCTAGGTAAAAAACAAGATATCCCATATGTTTTCTTCATCTAAAAGAGTAGATAAATGATCTCAAATTCATAAAGTGATTTTACATTCAGTATCTGTTGTGAACAATAAAACATAATAGTAATTACTTGAATTTTTAAAGTAGTCCCATGAGTACAGATATGACTAAAAACATATATAGGTAGGTTTCTTACTTCAGAAACATAACTCAGTAAATAAAAAGTACACAACAAATTGAAGAAATAATGACAGAAGCTTTTTGCAGTGGTTTGCTTCAGTTTGTATACTGTGTGTCCAGATTAGATTTCCAGTAAGCTTGTATACTATATCCTGGATAGTTATGCACTAAGCTTGTATGCTGTATCCTGGCTAGTTATGCACTAAGCTTGTATTCTGTATTCTGGCTAGTTATGCAGTAAGCTTGTATACTGTATGCTGGCTAGTTAGCAGTAAGCATGTACACTGTATCCTGGCTGATTATGCAGTAAGCTTCTATGCTGTATCCTGGCTAGTTATGCGGTAAGCTTGTATACTGTATCCTGGCTAGTTATAGCTGTAAGGTTGTATACTGTGTCCTCGATAGTTATGCAGTAAGCTCATATACTGTATCCCGGCTAGTTATGCAGTAAGCTTGCATACTGTATGCTGGCTAGTTATGCAGTACGCTCATATACTGTATCCTGGCTAGTTATGCAGTAAGCTTGTATACTGTGTCCTGGCTAGTTATGCATTAAATTTGTATACTGTATTCTATCTAGTTATGCAGTAAGGTTGTATACTGTATCGTGGCTAGTTATGCAGTTAGCTTGTATTCTCTATCCTGTCTATTTATGCAGTACGTTTGTATACTGTATACTGGCTAGTTATGCAATAGGCTTTTATACTGTATCCTGGCTGGTTATGCAGTAAGCTTATATGATGTATCCTCGCTAGTTATGCAGTAAGATTGTATGTTGTATCCTGGCTAGTTATGTCAGTAGGCTTTTTGTATACTGTATTCTGACTAGTTATGCAGTAAGGTTGTTTAATGTGTCCTGGCTAGTTATGCAGTAAGGTTGTATACTGTATCCTGGCTAGTTATGCAATAAACTTTTATAGTGTATCCTGGCTATTAATACAGTAAGCTTGTATACTGTATCCTGGCTAGTTTTGCAGTAAGCTTGTATGCTGTATCATGGCTAGTTATGCAGTAAATTAGTATACTGTATCCTGGCTAGTTATGTAGTAGGCTTGTATACTGTATCCTGACTAGTTATGCAGTAAACTTGTATGCTGTATCCTGGTTAGTTTTGCAGTAAGCTTGTATACTGTATCCTGGCTAGTTATGAATAAGCTTGTATACTGTATCCTTGATAATTATGCAATAAGCTTGTATACTGTATCCTGGATAGTTATGCAATAAGAATGATATCAATGGATACAATTAACAATACTGCCTTTAATCTAAATATATAGACCCTTTAATTTTCCATACATCACATTTGCAACTTATTAATAATTTTCAATTGTACATGCAATTTTTAGATACCATGTGCATGTTTTAAGCCAACAGAAAAAAAACCCAGTTGGAATACAAACTAAGAAATTATTTCCTTATACTCAACAATAGGTGTTTGAATAGATGATCATTAGACCTTGAAGCCTCTTTGATTACCTTTATATAACAAGTTACTCTGCCCACCAAGCTCTTTTGTCTTTGTACTGGCTGAGAAGACCAGAGACTTGCTTGTTAACCAAAAGTGAAGATTTTTATTTCTCAGAGGAATCACCATATTCTCTTGACTCTTTCACCTTATCTAAACATTTTCTGGTCATGAATTGGTATGCAGAGAGAGGCAAAATAATTTTACTTTCATACATATTACATTTAGAGTCAAACTGTACTTCTTTTCCTATGTAGAGGTCATACAATTTTCAGGACTAATGTACATCGGTTCTGTTTACCATAACTATTGTTTTGACTCAACATGCACATGCACAAAAAAGGATATCAATCTTGCCGAAAAAGAAAATCACCATTGTAGACATACGTCTAACACAACTAGATCATTGTGCACACTTATGTCCATTGGTTGTATATATACATGCACAAAATAAAAATGAACACTAGAACTGCAACTTGTGTTCTTTATTTATAAAAGAAAACACAAAAACATTATCATGTAAGTGTGTTGTTTTTTTTCCAAGCAAGAATATATTACAACCGAGCTTACCTAGTCCACTTTCAGCTGGCATTGAACGTGCCAGTACATCAGTACACAAATGGATATTAAAATTCCACTCAAGATATTCAGGATAAATAGTCATTTTTATTTCCCCACAAATTATCTGCAAAGTGAGAAAAGTGTTACGCCTAGGGGTAAATGTAACAAGAGAAAGCACGACTCAAACAAGCTTTCATAATTTCTAAAATATAAATGTAATTTCCTAAAATATAAAATATTTCAAACAAACAAAAAGTGAAAGAATTAAAAACAACTTACAGTTTAGAAATTCCTCAATAATCCTAAATGTCCTATTGAATTTTTATAATCCAAAAGTTAATCCAAAGTATTCCGAATGAATGAATGTTCCAAGTTATTGAATGTTCCGAATGAAAGATTGTTCCGAATGAAGTCACTAATGTGTTGATATGCCACAAGAAACACAGTTTTAAATCCAAATGTTATTAATCCCAAGTAAACTCCTGTGAATGTAGAATATTGTAAAGTTCCTTGAAGAATAGTACTTAAATCCAAAATGTACTATTTAGAATAGATTTTTCAAGCAGCTGATTTTACAAACAATAATAATCTTCCTCAATAACCTTATGATTCTGATGAACTGCCAAAGAATGAGCGTTCTATTGCTACATGGCATTATATAGCCTCTTACTGCATAAAAGAGAATTTAAAACCCAGTACTACGATTGTTAACAGTTTTTGTCAACAACCTTCTTTAACCAATCAGAAACTAGGTCGCACATGTTACTGCTAAAAGTGCCATCGCACTACAATTATAATACCTATTTTCAAATCAACAAGATGTTGACATAGGATTCAGGTCATAAATCTGCAAGCGCCACTCACGTGATTGACCATTGTGGATTAAGCTGACCGACATAATTATTGATTTTCCTGGACTTAGCATGACTCATATAAGCATGTTGACATTCATATGTACTTTAATAGCGTTGGCTACTGAATTAAGGAATTATAATACAATGGTTATAAACCCAAATGAAAACTATATTATAATTTAAAAGATGATACATAATTCCGTAACAAAAGTAATTACTAAATTATATTGTAATGCCTGCAAAATTGGATACATGATAGTTCACTGTACCTTACAAAGATATTTTGTTTCATTCTGGGTACCGTATGAGAAACCTTATGGTGGGTCTTAAGATAGCTCTTATGTTGACTGTGTCTTCCATAGGCAAACACCAGTTTCTTCATCAGCAACATGCATGAAAGAAACTACTAATGTTCTATTTATATCACAATGACCAGCCTTTTCATACAGGATAAAATCTTACAATGTCCAGCCTTTTCATTATATTTCACTAACCAGGGTAAAATCTTACAATGTCCAGCATTTTCATAATATTTTCCTAAGCAGGGTAGACTCTTAAAGCTATTTAGATGGCATTAGCCTGTCTGTTACAATGTAAAAGTAAAGAATTTAGTAACAGATAATTTTTTAAATTGGTGATAATGAAGCAAGAACTGTTTAACAGGACTGGGTAAAACTTCTTCCCCTTCCTTTCACACAACAGCGTCATTACAAACACTGTGTTTACATATATATCTTGAAAAAGATGAACACACAACAATAATTACAAAATAAAACTTCTAAGAATTACATACATAGGATTAAACACTATTGATAATATTATGTCTTTCTTGCTTACATTAAATAGTTATGTGACTGGTCATTTAGGTCAAAGTCTGGATGGCAGCAATACAGAGACTTAGAGTCGAGATGGGAAATATTTGCTCAAAACTAATAATTTCTTATTCTCTAATGAACTGACATAGAGCTTAATCATCCTTTTTAAGCAGTTTGATGAAAAATGTGTGAAATTTTGCCCATTTATCACTGACCTTCATTGCCCCCATATATTTTTCCACCTGATGGAGTAGTACAGTGATGTCATTTAGGTCAATCATGATGGCTTTTATAAACATTTCTGTTATAGCAACTTATGACTTTTTGGCACAACATCAAATTATTGATAATTATAAATATCTCTGCTTAGGGAAATGCACTTATTTTCCTTCTTATCATCTTTTGCTGCATAAAAGGCATTACTTTTACAGGTATTCTTTCCATCAATTTGGTAAATGTCCAGAGGAATAAAAGGCATTATTTATACAGGTATTCTTTCCATCAGTTTGATAGATGGCCAGAGAAGACTGAAAAATTGGAGGAGATTTCCGATTGGTACAATAATTTGCAAAGGAACTGAAGATCATCATATTTTCTTTATAAAATGTTTGATTTTCTAATTTATCAGTATATGTATGTGATCAATTTCAGTAATCATCCTGCTTTGACTCCAGAAGAAGTTGCGTTACAGATGGAGTAAGAGTAATGATGAGGTAAGGTTAGAATAATGGAATGTGTTTTCATTTCCTTCATAATATTGTCTTGTGTGTGTGTGTGTGTGTGTGTGTGTGTGTGTGTGTGTGTGTGTGTCTGCCCGGACTGTAATCTGGAATATAGTATTCTTACATAATTGGGATCAAATTTTATAAAACTTAACAGCATGAGTACATAACTCAGAATGTTGTTCTTTCCCAATAATGTTGTTATATTTAAGGACCATTTCTTAATTTTCAAAATGATACTTTCAATTAAATATTTATATTTACCATCCCAATTTAAGAAGTTCAGATATCTAGTTCAGATGTTGAAATTATTTTGTTTTTGTTTTTTGCAAGCTTACCAATGTCAGGTCTGAACAATCTGAGACATGTTGTTTTAATATGCCAGTTATATGAGTTCTAAGACATATTACACATTCCCATTGCATATAGTTTTTGTGTTATGTCGACCCATACATGGCCTTGTAAGATATGCACCCTGCACTATAACACTATAGATAACTTTACGAGAATTCTTTTTGATTAACAATTGGTATACAAATAATTAATTTGGCAATTGATTATATAAGAATAACAGTCATGTTCAAACATTTTCCCAAATGCTTGGGAAAGAATTTGAACAAGGGGGGGGGGGGGGTTGCGTCAGGTTTCAAACAGTTTGGTGTAATATATTCTGGCAAATGTTTTGACAAGGTAAACTGCATATGATTGAGATAAGAGAGTATATCCATCATACTCATCTTTACTGATTTGCACATTTTCTTGCAAGTTACAGCACAGACCAAAGCAGTGCCATCCTTTAGAGTTTTATTAATAAAAGACCTTGAAAGTTAAAACACAGACCAAGGGCAGTGCCATCCTTTAGAGTTTTATTGATAAAAGACCTTGAAAGTTACAACACAGACCAAAGCATTGCCAGCCTTTACAGTTTTATTGATAAAAGACCTTGAACGTTACAAGACAGACCAAAGCAGTGCCATCCTTTGGAGTTTTATTGATAAAAGACCTTGCAAGTTAAAACACAGACTAATGCAGTGCCATCCATTAAAGTTTTATTGATTAAAGACCTTGGAAGTTAAAACACAGACCAAAGCAGTGCCATCCTTTAGAGTTTTATTGATAAAAGACCTTGAAAGTTTTATTGATAAAAGACCTTGAAAGTTAAAACAGAGATCACATCGGTGTGATCCTTTGGAGTTTTATTACTAAAAGACCTTGAAAGATAAAACGCAGACCAAAGCAGTGCCATCCTTTAGAGTTTTATTGATAAAAGACCTTGAAAATTGAAACACAGACCACAGCAGTGCCATCATTTAGAGTTTTATTAATACAAGACCATGAAAGTTAAAACACAGACCAAAGCAGTGCCATCCTTTAGAGTTTTATTGATTAAAGACCTTGAAAGTTTCACCACAGACCAAAGCAGTGCCATCCATTAGAGTTTTATTGATAAGCGACCTTGAAAGTTAAAACACGCACCAAAGCAGTGCCATCCCCTTTAGAGATTAAAAGAAAAAATCCTCAGTAGTCTTACAGTCTTTTCGTATTAAAACTAGAGTGGTTTAGCCACCAACAAGGTGAGTTCCTGCTAAGGTTCGTCTCCAACGCAGTTTCAATCATTATCTTGTTTTCAGAAACTCTTTTTTCACAGCAATGTCAAAACAGGGGGTTGGGAGGTGTGGCCACAGGAAAGCCCCCTGGGAAACCCACCCCACCTGCCTTTCTTGCACTAACTGCATGATGACAGACGGTTGTCCTGTTTGGGACCTCGCCGAATGTAGAAGAACCTATATAGGACGTAAGCAGGTCTCTTCTTCTACCTCTGAATTTTCGGGGTTTTCCTTCTCTGAATCCCTCGGGTCTCAGAGCGGGATTAGTTAGTGGGTGGGGAGTGAGCTGCGCCCTCCCGTAAGGAAGGAGCAGCACCGTCCCTGATTTACGGGGAGAGCGAATCGATCTCTCCCGAAAGGGAGGAGCAGCACCCACCCTATTCTGCTAGGACAGAGAATGAGTCACACCGTCCTGTGAGGGAGGAGCAGCACCCTCTTTCGTCATGTATGACAGCACCCTCTACTGCCCCACAGTTAGTTGTGGGCAGAAAGTGAGTCACGCCCCTCCCTCCCGTGAGGGGAGAGCAGCACTCTTTCAGTCCATGTGGCCCGTTCTCGGCAACAGGATCATGCAACCTGGAAAGGACTGAACCTCGATCTAAGTCTGTAAGATCTGGTCATTGACCGGTGACCGGTGTATCCGGTCACCGTGCACCGGGCAATGGGCACCGGGCTATGAGTACCAGTCACTACCGGTCTTTCGAGGCCCATCGGTTTGCGGAGTGGGACCGGGTCGAGATCCCCCCTCTCTTCAGACTACAATTCAATCCCTCTTGGAAATTTGGATTCGTCGTACCGACGTAGGACTAGGGAAGGGGATCAGATCGGCATCCCCTCCCTTCCCTATGATTCCTTCAAACCCTTATGGGATGTGGGGCCTTAAACTGTATGGCAGTGATTGGACAGTTCCCTGCATACAAACATGGTCTTCATGTTATTGGGCCCCATGGCAGAGAGATCAATGCCGCAGTCCATATAAGGAAGGAAGGGGACTGACCCTCCTCCGCTCTACCCAGGAGGTTTAGAGTCGCTCTCACACTTTTGCCATGTCTGCCACTAAGGACACAGGTCGAGGTCCCTCTTACTTCCAAGTCTCCCCAGCCTAAAAAACAGAGATTCCCTGGGTCACATATTCCTGCTGCCAAGGTACAAGCGCAGGATGAGGATGTCCTTTCCATCCTCATGGATTCTCATGAGTTTGATACAGAACCGACAGAAGTGGCACCCCCTTCCTTCGGGTCTCCAGAACCATCGGTTAAGGCGGCAGAGGAGGAAGAGATCTGGTCATTTGACAAAGCAGTTAATGAGGTTTACAGTCTATTGCCCAATGATCTGTGTCCTAAACCCACAGGCTCTGAGGACACTAAGATTCTCTCCAGCTTGGATAAACTCTCTGGATCTGCCTCTTGTCCAGATATATTGTTGCTACGGTGAAGGAGCTGTCCCAAAGGTAAGGGCCGGGAGTTTCCTAGACAACGTATAGGGTGGTCGGTCCCCCCTTGTCCATTGAGACCCTTGGTCTCTTCTGCTAGTTTTCGGGTTCACATCCCTTCCTGGCCCCTTAAATCTACCACTTTAGACGCCGCAGCAACACAAGTGGGTATTTCCACAAGGAATTGGGCCCGCCTGCCAGTTAAAACACTGGAGGCCTTAGAGCAAAAAGCTTGGTCACTAGTAACCGTAGCTTCACATGCGGATCTATTTTCGGCAGACTCCTACAAACGTCTTATGGAGGAATCTCTGTCGTCACTTACTCTTCATCTTTTGTTGGAAGCAGTAGCAAAAACATCAAGGCATGCGTTATCCTTGTACATGGCTTCGATACCTACACAGGGATGTTGCTTTGGACACATCCAATGTATTACTGGAGCACAGAAAGAACCTTTTGATGGCTGCTTCCCTGGTGGCAGATACTCTTTTTGGAGGGCTCATTCTCTCTCTGGCTTTTCAAGATTTGAGAGACCAGCAACATCGTTCTCTCGCATCCGCACCTGGCCCGTCAAAACCGGCCGGGAAGAGAAGTCATCCTGAACGGTCACAGGGCCCTACACCCATATTTTGTAAAGCCTCGCAGCCCAAGTTTAAGCAACAACCCCAGTTCAGATCTCCCCTTTGTCGGTCGGGGCCAAGAAGGACACGCCGCAGAGGCCAAGGGAAGAGGTTTACGAGCCCTTCCCTGTTTCCTAAGGAAAATGGGGGTCGGCATAAGGGAGTTGATTCATCTCCTGCATAGCGTCCCTCTTCCATGGGTTCCTGTAGGTGCCAGACTAAACATTTTTTCAGAGGCTTGGTCCTGCATCACGGTCGATGGCTGGGTCCTATCTATCATAAAAGGAGGATACCGTCATTGATTTCGAAATCTTCCTGCTCTAGTAAGGACCCCAATGTTCTTCCACCAGTCAAATCTGGTGCGGTTAAAGAAAGAGGTACACTCCCTTTTTCAGAAGGGTGCTTTCTACTCCCGGAATTTTTTCTGGTACCCATGGAAGGGATAAAGTTTCATCTAATTATCGATCTTTCCTCGCTAAACAGATTTCTGCAGGAGGAACCATTCAAGATTGAAACAGCAGCTTCAGTCAGGAATGCCATAAGGCCCGGCCACTTGGCGGTCTCCATCAATCTTCAGGATGCGTATCTTCACATCCCTATCTTTCCTCTTCACAGGAAGTACGTCCGGTTTTGCTTGGACGGAGAGGTCTTCCAATTTCGCTCTCTGCAGTTCGGCTTATCAGGGTCATGGGAATGGTTGCAGCCCACTTAAGGTCACTGGGTATCCCAATCCTCCAATATTTCAACGATTGGTTGATCCACAATGGCTGGCTCGAGTCCCTCAGAATCAACCTGTCTCGATGTTTGCCTATAGTGACCAGACTGGGTCTCTTAGCCAACCTAGAGAATTCATAGCTTTCTCCATCTCAAGATTTCGTCTACGTGGGGATGAATTTCCTTATAAATAGGGGATTAGTCCGTGTCCCTCGGGACAGAGTAGACAAGATCCTGTCCCTGTTCGAGACTCTGAAAGCCAAGACCACGTTGTCGGCTAGTCTTTTTCTTTCTCTGCTGGGGACCTTGAACTCCGGAGCGGACCTGGTCCCCCTAAGCAGACTACATTTGCGTCCTCTCCAGTTTCTCCTTCTGGCAAACTGGAAACCGCACAGGGACCCTCTGAATGTTAAGATTTATCAAGGTCAGGTCTTCCATCATCATTGTTTTTGGTGGATCAATCGGGACCGGTTTCTTGCCGGAGTCCTATACACGCCCCCGATTCCCAATACTATCTATTCGCAGACGCATCAGATTCAGGGTGGAGCGCTTATCGGGAGCTGGAAGGTCTCATTCTTCAGGGTTCATGGTCCGGGGAAGAATCTACCCTCCACATAAACAATTTGGAAATGAGATAAGAATTCTTTGCCCTTCAAGGGTGCATTGACAACATAAGGGGTCGCTGCGTGATGGTCTTCTCCGACAACACGTCGGTGGTGGCTTACCTCAGAAGACAAGGAGTCACACATGCTACTTCTCTCTGCATGGAGGTTTAAAACCTCCTTCGTTGAGCAACCTCGGAAGGAATTACCCTTTGAGTTCGCCACATTCCTGGCAAAAATAATATTTTGGCGGACAGTCTGTCCATGAAAGAACGGATAGTTATCATGAAATGGTCTCTGCACCAATCCATAGCAGATTCGTTGCTAAGACTTTGGGGGACACCCTTGGTGGACTTGTTTGCCACGAAGCTAAACAACAAGCTCCCCTTTTACATCTCCTCAGTCCCCGATCAAAGAGCCTGGGCAGTGAATGCTTTCAGTTTTAATTGGGATCGTCTGTTCGCCTACACCTTCCCACCCTTCAGGGTGATTCAACAAGTACTTCACAAAGTAAATAACTCCACTGCTCAGCTCGTGTTGATAGCCCCTCTGTGGCTCCAACGATCGTGGTTCAACGATCTTCTTGACCTGCCGGTAGACCAGCCCAGGATGTTAACCCATAGGAGGGACCTTCTGTTTCAACACAGGGGTTCTCTTCTGCACAACAGCCTACACATTCTCCACCTTCACACTTGGCTCATCTCAAACGATTTCTCCGCCAGGAGAAGTTTTCGAGCAAAGTCGCCAAGTGGAGAATCATTTTTGATTGGTGCAGTAGGAAATGTATCATTCCTAGCTGTCCCTCTTTGAGCGCAGTGGCTGATTTGAAGAGAGACAATGCTCAGTTTCTACTAGCAAGGGCTATAGGGCAGCCCTATCTAACACTCTAAAATTTTCGAAGGGTCCGGCTATAGGTGCGGACTCTCACTTAGCAGACCTGATCAGGTATTTCAGACTGCAATGGCCAGTGTCTCGCTCTCTGATACCTAGGTGGAATCTCTCATGTGTCCTGTAGTCTCTTAATAAATCCCCCTATCGACCTTTAAGTGAGGCTTCTTTCGAGAACCTTACGCTCAAGACTGTTTTCTTGTTCTCCTTAGCGTCCATGAGATGAAGGAGCGAGCTTCATGCTCTATCCATAAAGCAGGACTGTTTGAGATTATAGGGAATTATGAGTCAGTTTCTCTCCTTTGCCAACCATGTTTTTTAGCACAAAAACAACAACTTCCGTCGGTCGCTCCACTTCCGATTGAGACCCCCAGTCTCAGTCGTACCTGTGCTCGGGATGATCAGGATAGGCTTTTTTGTGCGTTTAGAGCTTTACATTTGTATTTAGCAGCTTCTAAAGGGAAAAGGAAGAGTAGGAAGCGTCTTTTCCTTCCCCTTAAGGGTTCAGCTGATATTTCAGCTTCCACTGTTTTTGGGGTGGATTACCAAAACTATCAAGAGAGCTTACCAGTCCCTTACCGATATGGATCTTTCTTTCATGAAAATTAAAGCTCATGAGGTTCGAGCCATTGCTACCTCATGGACATATTTAACTCATTCGTCTCTGGAGCATGTGATGAAAGCCGCGTTTTGACGATCTCACACGACCTTCTCCTCCTTTTACCTTCACTCATGCGGATACCATCCAGCAGTAGTCAATGCCTCTACAGTGTGGGTGAGTATTCCTTGTTATTTTCCTTAACCAGTTGTGAGATCATCAGCCTCCCACCAAACTGGAAAATTCAGCTAAGCAATAGCAACAGAGTCAGTTATTACTGATATGAAAATGCAGTTTGTTTTTGTTTTTTTTTGGGGGGGGGGGGTAAAATAATTTTAATTTTGTAATACTTACCTGTTGCTATTGCCAGATTCCCTCCTCCCTCCCTCCCCGCACAGATATCCCACTAGTAAAGCTACATCCTGAAAAAGAATGAGGAATTGTGGGTTACATGTGTGCATACTGTTGGGTTCACACAGGGAGTTCAATTCGCTAGAACTTTATAGTCAACCCTATGGGAGGATGAATTCTCATTATACTGTCGGTTATTTTCCGTCACGGAAATAGATTAGCTAAGCAATAGCAACAGGTAGGTATTACATACTTAAAATTAGTTTTACTCCCCCCAAACAATATGTATTCCTGCTGCATTTTAGATGAAAGTTCATGTGCAACAGTCACTGCCTTAGGTTCACATCTTCATACAAAGGGGTGTATTCCTGCTGCTTATTAGATAGCCAGCTGATCTGTAATAGTCGCTTTCTTAGTCTCATATCTTCATACAAAGATGTCATTATCTAGTTTTTTCATAGCTGATCTCAAAATAATGACATTCACCAGTATTTTGGGGGTAAATATCTTTATTTTCACTAAACAATAGATATAACATCAAATTGAAATCAACTTATACATTGACTTTTCTCTCTCTAATGTCACAAATGTTTCCTATCTTATTTAAACTAACATACCCCTTTTTGATGTCACAAGAATCTGCTATCTTATTTAATTCTAAATAGAGCCATATCCCATCAATGGGAAGATTTTGTCCATGAAAAAAGAAATGTACAAGCAACATTCTCTAGTAAAGACGAATTCATTAATCAATGTTGAAATTTAAAAATTAAATAATTATACAGGTTGCTATATGTAACTGGGGGAAATTATACCTCATCCAATGGACACTATTCACACATGTTATAGTATGTAGCATTATGTTATGTGATGTACTGAACTGTTATTGCATTCTACTTTGAGAACTGTCCTCCTACGGTGTTGTCTGGTGTGGTATAGTATCTTCATTTTTGGTTCAGGCAAATAACCCCACCAGACAACACTATAGGAGAACAGTTCCCTTGAGAGAACACTTGCACTAGACTCTGGCACCATACCCTAGCAGACAACACTATAGAGAGCAGTTCAATCGGGAGAAGACAATAGCAGAATAATATACTGCATGCCAGCATGAATATCAAACTTTTTATTGAGATCCAAATTAACACACTACTGTAAAATTTCATATTCTGTATCAGAGGCACGGTAAAATGAGCCAACTACCTTCTGTGTATGTTAAAAGATTATGTGATGGTGATAGAACATAGCAATTACTGGAACATTAAATAACTGCTAATGTTAGTTGTAAATATTACATAATATAGATAGAACATGGTGATTACCGGAACAGTCTAATAATAGTGTGCTCATGCTAATTGTAAAGATTACATAATGGTAATAGAACATAGTAATTAAAGAAAAATTTAAATAACAGCTGATGTCAGTTGTAAATACTGCATAATGGAGATGAAACATTGAAATAATAGTATACTCCTATCAATTGTAAATATTCCATAATGCACTGGTCAAACTCTAAATATTATTTTAAGCATTGTTACCTTTGCAAACTTATTACATTAGTATAATACAACATGGCTTAAACAAAACTATTAATTTCATCATAAAGCATGGTGTTATGTCATTGTTCTAATTCACTATCAAATGAATAAACAAGAATAATGAAAACAGTTGGATATTGAAGGACTCTTTTTTCCTGATTTCTCTCTCTCTCTCTCTTTCTCTCTCTCAAGTACATGACCTGCAAACTTGCCTGTATACCTATTAGAGAGCACCAATATGTACTAGTATATTAGTATATACTACAGCACCACAAGTTTTTCATTATTTCCATCAGATATGATATTCAGTATGATTAATAACTATTATATTTTCATTTGCTCTTTATTAAATATGAATTGTTCGTGCACTGGATTGACAAGTTTTAGCTCTCTTGTGTACCACTGCATGTAAAAAGTTTATTTGTACTTTTATAATGACATCTGTTACATTTTCTCTTGCAAACTGAATTTGCTTGAATTAGACTATAACAAGACTATAGTCAGTATTCAGGTTATTAAATGCATGGTTTTCTTCATATTCTAAGGCACTAGTAAGATGCCATTGAGACAGGGATTCTTATTTCCAGTATACTAAGGCACTAGTATTATGCCATTGAGACAGAGATTCCAGGCCCCCGGCAATTCATAACACAAAAGAAAGTTGAATCAGAAACAAATAGTAAACATTCAAGAAATTTTGACTCAAATGAACATCAAAACCTTTACCCCCCCGTAAGTGGAGAACTTGAAGATAAACAAAAACATCATCCACAACCTCGATCCACAGAGAACAGTGATGTTAAAGATTGATACTTTCGAGGGCTGTCTGCTAATTATGATGATACAAGAAGCCTGGCAACTGACATGCCTCGGTCCAGCAGGCTGACTCCTCTCCACGCTACAAAACAGCGCCGGCCACTGTAGAGGAGAAAATTGCCTTCGAGGAGCCTAAAAAGAAAAAGAAAAAAAGAAGAAGAATGAGCTGAATGAAGGAAACCCTGAAGAATAAATGGCATAATTACAAGGAATAAAGAAGTCATTAGAAGATCTAGTTGTTTCTGATAAAGATTAACTAGGGTCTACTCATTTCAACTTTATCAGACTCTCAACATGGAGAGTGGGGCCATGTTATCTTCACCTAAATTTTCTGGGAACAAACTCTTTAAACCAGTAAAGTCTCTCTCTCTCTCTCTCTCGATCGATCGATCGATCGATCAATTGATCGATGAATGCGGTTTTATTATATATAATTCATCCAAGACTGTAATTTATCTATAACCTTTCTTGGGTACATTTAACAGAATTATTTTCCAAAAATAAAAATTCTTGGAATTCTGCATTATTTACAGTGAAATAGTATGCTCTTTTAAACATAGTTTTTATTGCCAGAACATAATTTGGGTTTCCTTTATAATATAACAATAGTCACTCGCTATAATAAATGATTTTGGGTCCATACAATAATCTCTTACTATAACAAATGACTTTGGGTCGACACAAATTGATCATTAATATAACAAGAGTCCCTCACTATAATAAATGATTTTGGGTCCACACAAATTGTTCATTTATATAACAGTAGTCCTTCACTATAATAAATGATTTTGGGTCCACACAAATTGTTCATTAAAACAATTTTATTTTTTATAATGATACATTCTATTCATATATTAATGCTCTCTGTTGTCAGACGTGGTTAATTGTAATATCAATCAATTCATACTAGCAAGGTTCTTTATAACAATGCTTTATTATACTGTATCTATTTAAATAATTAGGTGACAATTATGTAATGGTTAAGTAACAATGATGGAGTACTTGTAAACAAGCATTACATGGATTAAATTTGCTGTCACCTTTTCCAAATCACATTTTGGAGTCGGAAAACATAAAACGGCCTCCTTCCAACCTTTCCAGATATCTCTCATCTGCATTGCATGTTCTCCATGCACATCGAAGCACCATTTTGTCAATATATCGCAAAGTTTACACAATTGTGTTATGCAGCAGTATTTTCACTACAAATTTGTAGGTAAAACATGCCGGATGTTTACTGTAACACTGGAAATTCTTATCTGATTGGTCAATACTTTTCTATTTGATTGACAGGTCAGATCTATGCATTAACTTGAGTGTTTGTGCTATAGACATTAAAATCTTATCAAAGTTAAATATATATCAAGTTATGTTGGGTATATCACAAAGGTGTCTAATAAATAATCATATTCTTTTTCCATGAAGATCATGCCTTTTTAGCTAAAATCATGTTACAATTATTTGTATAGGCACATAAAGATGCAGCACAGCCAGTAGAGGAAGAATGTTCGTCTTAGGTGTCTTTTGTTTATAGTATTTCTCTATATCTTATGTACTATGTACAATGGACATGTAATAGTCATTGTGATATGTGTATATTTTTATTGTACCTTCATCTTTCTATTATCTAAATTATATATATGAAATTACTTTTTGCATTTTTTGTGTGTGTATTCTCATTATTCCTGAAAATGTACTGACATTATTACATAGACTCTTGTAAATGGAATTTTAAGTGACAAAAACTGTTGGTATCTTGGCTGTAATAATGCATTTAGTTATGACTTTTTTGCCATCTTGATCTTATATTGACAATGTGAAATAAAATGCAAACACTTGTCTAATTATGTATTTGAATAGCTCATTTTGTATAGTAAATATGTATATTTTAGACGACAGGGAATATGTCTTGTTTGTAGTCAACTACTTTCATTTTTGCTGATTTTGCTTGTTGTTATGACTTTGAAAGCCACAGTCGTTTCTATTTTAAATACATACAGAGTCTGGATCATTTAAGTTACTCTTTATATGTTAAATTTTCATTTGCAATTTGACATTTTCTTGCATCTACATGGGCCTGTACATATGGTAAAGGAAGGTTTATAAACTTTGCTATTTAAACCAAGTTTAGCCATGTGTACAGTGTTATTACTGCTGGTTCGGGGTTGTAGAATAGACCTGATGCTCCCCTGCCCCCTCCCCCCACACACACTGCCTGTCATAAGAGGTATGAGCCATGGTGGCACAGTGGTTATCATGCCAGGCTCTTGACATTAAACCAAGCTGAACCACCTGAACAGTGCTATTACTGCTGATTCAGGGATATAGAATAGTCCTGATGCTCCCCCAACACACACACACACACACACGTTGTAAGAGACAGAAGCCATAGTGACACAGTGATTAGCATGCCGGGCTTGTGACTGTTGAACCATGTGTACAGTGCTATTACTTCAGGTTTAGGGAATCAGAATAGGTCTGATACACCCTCCCACATGTTGTAAGAGGCAGGAACCATGTGTACAATGCTATTACTGCAGGTTAATTCATCGATGTAGAATAGGCATGATGCTCCACCCACATGTCATAAGAGGTGACTAGTGGATGCAGGAGCTGCATTGACTTTGTGGTTAGTGTGCTGGACGCATGACAAGAAGGGTTTAGGTTCAAATCCTAACATTGTGTCAGCTCGGGTTGACTGCCATTCTACATCTTTAGGTTAGACACTTTGCTACAACTGCCTCAGCACTAGATAACCTACTTGTGTTGCTATGCCATAAAACACCAACATACCAAGCACTTTAACATAAACCTTCTGTAAGTTGCCTGTTTCACATTTTGAAATCCCTTGAGTACTCTGGAAACACACTTGATGTCCACACATAATAAAGGTATCTTCATCAAAATTTTCAAAATTGGTGTGAAGATTGTAAGAGAAATTTTCATGATGAAACAAATATCCCTGGATTATTTATTAGGAAAGTATGAATAATGCAGTAAGAAATGTTTGTTTGTTTTGTTGATTTTTAACACAGTATTGGCTATATTCTGTGGTGGAAATAGGAGCTAAGTGACTTTCCCAAAGATAAACCGAGGCAGTAGTTTCTAAAATTATCCCATATTTGCAGCTGATGTCCTTATGTGTTGGAACGTCTCTTGTCATCTAACTTTATGCTGCTTTGTTGTATTCATTCGAGTAGTTTGTTTTATTTTTGCAAGAGCCTTGTTAAATTGCCACAGACAACTAATTAAATTGCCATAGATCATAAAGTTAATTTTGGTCAAGTTACTATACTTTTGTGGTAAGATCAGCAAATCATGCTTGCATCTTGTGAATGATCCATCCAAAGGACATTTTAAAACGATATGTGCCTACTATAAGAAAAATCCAGTCCAGTGAGATCTCTCCAGTTACACCCATTATTACCTGTGCGTCAACTGCAATAAAATTAAAATTGTGTTAGGTTCAAACCAACTATTTACCACATTTGAAAAACTAAGAGGCTTATTTAAGTGTTAATGAAATCCCAAGTTAAATATTTTATCGCTTATGAAAGGAAGATGTTTTCTCGACCATTTGCATCATTCTACCTGAGGCAGAGAGAGATCCACCTGTAGTTAAATCACTCAAACATTTGAGAAAAGGGATCAAAATTACAGATTTTTTTTTATCATAAATAAATTGCCAAGTTATAAAAGAAAGATATGACACCTGACAGGTAGTGATCATGCAACCTCATTTAGTGGTCAGGTTTTGCCCTGTTAGATGTACCCAGTTTGACAAAATAGGGAAAAATGCAGTACATGTATATTTATACAAACTGTAGTATAAGAACTGTACATTTTTCAGCCCTGGACTTTATTAATTGCAATCTTATAGTTCTCCTTTTGAAAGCCAAGTATTGATAAACAAACATTTATATGCTCGAATATATGGCAAACAGGTTTTTATGGACAATTCTTATCAATAATGCTGCTGAGAAAATGCATTACCAGTACACAACATTTTAATAATTTTAATAAGCAATCCCTGGATACGTGTTTTTAAAATCCAGTGTGACCAAAAATTGGTGATGTACATAAAAACGTCTAAGGCTTACACAACAGACAACTTATTCCTAAAGTTACAAACAAATTGAGCCAAACTGGCTGATAAAATCAGTGAGAAAGGGCTTGTGCATATTTTATTCGAGTCCTATTCCACTGGATGTATCTGTTGCTGTAAGGCACAGACAACTAATTCAATTCCCATATACCTTAAATGTTAATATCTGGTAAAATTACTAAACTTTTGTGGTCAGATCAGCAACTTAGTGTCCATTTTATGAATGATCTATCCAAGAAAAAACTTTTTTAAAATTATGAAAATCATATGCTGCATGCCTTGTTTAAGACAAAATTTCGCCTGTTGGTCCCCACTGTAAAAATCCAGCTCTGTGAGATCTCCCCTTCTACATCTTGTAATATCAGTGCAGCGACAGCGATAAAATAAAAATGGTGTTAGGTTCAAGCCTACAAATGCATGCAGCTGGTATGATATGAGTACAATAATGGTACATGATCATTGTCATGACTCTAGTTAATTTGTTATCAAGAACTTTGTAAAAATTAACTTTTTTTAACTATGTGTATTAATGGTGTTTTTAAACAGAACTACTTTGCGGTATATATTGGTATGTAAAGGCAAACATATGTATTTCTATTAAAGTAATTTTATACTTGATGAAGAATAGTTTTATATGGAGCGATATATTTGTTCAACTAAGAGAAGTACAGTATACATATACCAGTATAACATACATGTACCAATACAACATACATATACCAATACAACATATATGTACAAATGCAATATACATGTACAAATGCAATATACATGTACCAATATTATTTCTCTGTCCCCAAATTTTCCCACATCTGATTATTCTCATGGTTTCAGTTGTACTTCCATAATTCTCTAGTAATCTAAATCAAGGACAAGAAAACTTGAAATATTCAACTAAGTATAGAACCGGATGCCCGGCCTGATGATTCTTTACAAATCTGAATCTATGACAACCAAATTTATTGCTATAAATCTTTAACTAAGTGTAGACCTGGATGTTCTGGCCCTATAGTAATGGACATTCAGAATGGTCACAATGCTGTTTCAAACTTTAGAATGTGTTGTTCAAGTCCAAAGTGGAAAATGTTTCTTATTGATGAGACTTTAGTTTGTACCTAAATTAGAGTCATGTTATGTCATTAGTTTCATCTTAAATAGAAGGGGTCACAGTTGTACAATGGTTAGCATGCAGGACTTGTGACCAAAAGGGTGTGGGTTCAAGTCCTACATTGGTTCTAACCCCAGGTGGCTTGTGTGTCCTTGGACAAGGCACTTTATTGCATTTGCCTTGGCACTAAATAATCATTCTTGTGTTTCTGTGCCATTTAGTATAACAAAGACAATAATCTAGGGTCAAACAAGATGAAACCAATTATTTTTAATGACTGCACTTGATTTAAATTACAGTTTTATCCAGTATTATTGATTGGTGTAAAAACAAATTTTCCATTTGAGTTGCTTCTTCTGGGACATGTGTCATTTTGTATAATGAGTAGAGTGACCATCAATTTCTTCATTTGTTATTCGAAAAACAAAAACAAAAACAATTTGGATGACTGTTACCTCCATGTTTTCTCCTGTGTCAGTGTCCTTTGTATTAGTTGTAAAAGGAATTTGGATTACCACTACCAACATGTTTACCTTTGTGTCAGCCCACTTGGTGTTGGTTATATATGGGATTTGGAAAACTATCATCACCATGTTTATTGTTTATCCCTGTGTCAGTACCTTCAGTGTTGACTATACATGGGATTTAGATGACCATCACTACCATGTTTACCCCTGTGTCTGTGCCATGTGTATTGGTCATACATGTGGTTTTTTAAATGGACAGAGACACTTACACAAGGAATAAGTGAATTCAGATTGATTTGCAGTTAACTATCTGAAATGTGAATGGGATATAGTTCTCATAGTTACAACTTAACTAAGAGAGGAGATCTTGACTTTTTATATTAGTAAGTTGTCGAATATTTCTGATATTGTAATTATCATAATTGTATGGTGTCACTGTTGTAGTCAACTACAGGTACTGCTGTGTTTATTTTTATATTTCAATAAACATTTTGATATATTTAGGTATTTTTGCCTTAATTTGCTGTTCATACCAAAACATACATACATACATATATACATACATATGTACATACATACAACATACATACATACACACATACATACAGACAGAATTACAGACATGCATACATATTTTTTGTTAGTTCCAAGGCACCTCTTTCAGTTGTTATTCAACAAAAGAAAACTGGTCAGTTTTTTAATGTCTATGAGAGTGTTTGATTATTATAGCAATTTAACAAAAGACTCAAAGGTTTTGTTTTAACAGGGACGTGATCTCTGCATGTATAAATTATGAACAGATTCTTGTACTTCTCTCAGAATTTTATTTAGTGACCCACTAAGCACCTTGCCTGGTACTGGTAATTTCCAACAGTTTTTATATCATTTCATACCAGGTCAGAATAAACCATGTCAGGAATTCACCTTTCTTATGACCTTAACCATTCCTTTTGACATAATTTTTACAGAATTCTTATTTTGAGTCTAGGGCAAGAAACACTGACAATGATATGACATCATTAATGACAACTTCAAGTGACATCATAAATGACAAGAGACATCAGTAATGACAAGTGGCATCATGAATGACAAGAGACAGCAGTAATGACAATTGACATCATTTATGACAAGTGACATCATAAATGACAAGAGACATCAGTAATGACAAGTGATATCATAAATGACAAGTGACATCATAAATTACAAGTGACATCATAAATGACAGATGACATCATTAATGACAAATTACATCATTCTTGATGTTATACAACATATTTGGTATGGTCTTATGACTGGTCTCATATGACATGGTCAACAGTACAAAAAAAGAAGAAACTTTATGAAGGAAAATATTCGTCTTCTATTTACATCTACAAACTGATTTGTGACTTTTTTTGTTTTAGTGGCAATTTTCTTCAGATACAAAAGTTAGACAACAAGAAAGGTATATGTTATGTGGATCGACATTTTAAAATTCTAAATTTATTTTAATTTGTATAGCATAATAATAATTTGTATTTCAGTAAGTAAAATGTTGTGTATTTTATAATATTAACTTGTTCATATATTTGCTTAAACCAAGGTGATTAATCCCACTTTGTTTCCATGTAGGATGAGGGTCTTGCATTTCCCTTTTGTTTCATGCAAATCTAAACCTAACTGCATGCTTACTTCATTATTATGCATGTATAACTCACCAGGTATAATGGTCGTTATTGTATGTATAGCACGGGAATGCAGTATAATGTAATTCTACATGTGATCTTGTATTAATGTACTGGCTTAAGCATGTGCTTCCAGTTTTTCTTATATATTCTACAGATTTTAACACCAAAATATGAATGAAACAATGACTTTGATAAGGTAACATATATGTAATTCAAATGTTTCATCATATAACATTACCAGCTACATGCAAAGAACAATATGGTTATCAATGTAACATTACCAGCTACATAGAACAATATGGTCATCAGTATAACATTACCAGCTACATTGAACAGTATGGTCATCAGAGTATATCATTACCAGTTGCAGCTACATACATAGAACAATACGGTCATCAGAATATAACATTACCAGCTACATTGAACAATATGGTCATCATAGGATAGCATTACCAGCTTCATCGAACAATATGGTCACAAAGAATCCAGTACTAGTATATATTTTACTTGTACCAGGAATTATATCTGAACCAGGACACAGTTTGCAAGTAATCTTTTGTCATAGCATGGAAATATATTGTTAATGATGTTGCTGTTATGGCACTAATTGTTTTTATACCCCAGATAACAATTTCTAAAAACAGACTTGTAAGTGTTTGTCAGCAATCACCATAACAAGAATTACATTGCACTGATATTCCATGAGACATGTTGCACCTTTCTCAAGCTTGATATGGTCCTCTTTCAGACTTGTTTAACCTTTCTTCCACATGATATGGTTCCCCATGAGACTTGTTTAATCTTTCTTCCACTTGATATGGTTCCCTGTGAGATTTGTTTAACCTTTCTTCCACATATGGTTCCATGTGAGACTTGTTTAACCTTTCTTCCACATGATATGGTTCCCTGTGAGACTTGCTTAACCTTTCTTCCACATACGGTTCCATGTGAGACTTGTTTAACCTTTCTTCCAGATGATATGGTTCCAAGTGAGACATGTTTCACCTTTCTTTTACTTGATATAGTCTCATTAGCAACTTAAGTTTTAGTAACCTCATCAGCCAAAGCGAAAACTTATTTGTATTCCTCTTCCAGAACAAATGTTCAAGTATTGTTCTAGACTAGTATAAGTGTTTTTCGGACAATTACAAGTCTCCACGGTTACTCTTATAATATGATAGTCAGTTCAACTATAATTTTCAAATAACCAGTCTGAATCATGGACCTTTATAACAAGTTACATCAACTTTCAACATTCTTGTTGAGACTTTTCTCAATATGAATTCAACTTTTGATGTCAATGGCATTTTGTTTGTGACTGTTCTTTATAAAATTGACTTACAATAGTTTCCATTGACAGTGATATAATGTTACTACTTGATCTCACATTTGATACAGTGGACGAATTAAAAAGAGATATACATGCCACAAAAAGTCTACATTACAAGTACTTGAATTTTAATTCCATGGCCTAAGAAAGTAATATATAAGCCAGAGATAAAGCACACTTAAATATTGATACTGTGGAGTCTACAGCCAGAGATAAAGCACACCTAATCAACCGCTCTTCTTGTATACATTTACATCCTGTTACCGCTTGACTGCATATTGGACTAAGCGACCCAATTATCGGCAAATCAAAACATGTTAAACAAAAGAAAGCCATATCATCAATTAGCAGTGTTTTAAGCGGCTTTCTTGCATTGAGTTTACTCAAGCCAAATCATCGCGAGCGGCTCACTATGATTTTAATCCAGCGAGTCAGTGTAATTAAATTAATGAAAGGTACTTTACCGACATCAGTGTTGGTTTCCTTTATGAACTGATTAAATGACAGTAATGATTCTTTAATTTTTAATTGAGGGTATACATATGATTAACTTCCACGTGCGATAATGCGTTTGAAGCGAAACAATTACGCTAATTAATGAGCTGTCTCTGTTCGTATTTAAAAGAGAAAATTCCTTAAACCAAAAGAGTTTACAAATGCTAATGAACATTTCCGCAAATGGATCAGAGCTTGAGGACTTTAACCCAGACACAGCTATCAACTGCTGGCTTAGTGCTGGTGCTGGTGGCAGACATATACATGGACATTTTTTCAAATCCATCAGCTAAAACATATATACATGAACCTGAAGAAGCCAAATGTATAACAACCAATGTTTTTGAAAAATTAAATTCTTTTAAGAAATAATTATTTTGTATATTATTTCGTTTGTTTTTTTCTATGGATTAAGTACATACATCTCATCAAATCTCGGCAAGTGATTACCATTTTGGGACCAGTGAAAAGTATGGTGAGACTAGTGAAGAGTAAGATGGGACTAGTGAAGAGTAAGGTGGGACTAGGGAATTTTCTGAAACCACTTGTCCTGGACTAGTGGTTAAAAAAAAATTTGCTCAGCCCTGAAATATCGAGATATTTATGCCCCAGTATGACTGTGATAGGGATATATAGTGTTACCCTTGTCCATGTCTGTCTGCCCATCCATGAACTATTAGTGAAGGTTAACAGTGAGGTCATTGCACGCACAGTGGTGCATCATCCTTGTTCCATGAAGACCTTTCTAATTATATTAATTTTCCTTTATAGAACAAAATAATCTTTATGAGAACAAACTGAGGGATCTGAATATGCAGAGGAGGTGCAGTAGGAGTTTACTGGAAAGAATATTCCTGACATAGCACTTTGTGGAACACCACCAGATTTTAAAATTCTCATGGTTTATGACAAGTGACATCATAAATGACAAGATACATCAGTAATGACAAGTGATATCATAAATGACAAGTGACATCATAAATGACAGATGACATCATTAATGAAAATAACATCATTCTTGATGTTATACAACATATTTGGTATTTTCTTATGACTGGTCTCATATGACATGGTCGACAGTACAAAAAAAGAAGAAACTTTATGAAGGAAAATATTCGTCGTCTATTTACATCTACAAACTGATTTGTGACTTTTTTTGTTTTAGTGGCAATTTTCTTCAGATACAAAAGTTAGACAACAAGAAAGGTATATGTTATGTGGATCGACATTTTAAAATTCTAAATTTATTTTAATTTGTATAGCATAATAATAATTTGTATTTCAGTAAGTAAAATGTTGTGTATTTTATAATATTAACTTGTTCATATATTTGCTTAAACCAAGGTGATTAATCCCACTTTGTTTCCATGTAGGATGAGGGTCTTGCATTTGCTTATTGTTTCATGCAAATCTAAACCTAACTGCATGCTTACTTCATTGTTATGCATGTATAACTCACCAGGTATAATGGTCGTTATTGTATGTATAGCACGGGAATGCAGTATAATGTAATTCTACATGTGATCTTGTATTAATGTACTGGCTTAAGCATGTGCTTCCAGTTTTTCTTATATATTCTACAGATTTTAACACCAAAATATGAATGAAACAATGACTTTGATAAGGTAACATATATGTAATTCAAATGTTTCATCACATAACATTACCAGCTACATGCAAAGAACAATATGGTTATCAGTGTAACATTACCAGCTACATAGAACAATATGGTCATCAGTATAACATTACCAGCTACATTGAACAGTATGGTCATCAGAGCATAGCATTACCAGTTGCAGCTACATACATAGAACAATACGGTCATCAGAATATAACATTACCAGCTACATTGAACAATATGGTCATCATAGGATAGCATTACCAGCTACATCGAACAATATGGTCACAAAGAATCCAGTACTAGTATATATTTTACTTGTACCAGGAATTATATCTGAACCAGGACACAGTTTGCAAGTTATCTGTTGTCATAGCATGGAAATATATTGTTAATGATGTTGCTGTTATGGCACTAATTGTTTTTATACCCCAGATAACAATTTCTAAAAACAGACTTGTAAGTGTTTGTCAGCAATCACCATAACAAGAATTACATTGTACTGATATTCCATGAGACATGTTGCACCTTTCTCAGGTTTGATATGGTCCTCTTTCAGACTTGTTTAACCTTTCTTCCACATGATATGGTTCCCCATGAGACTTGTTTAATCTTTCTTCCACATGATATGGTTCCCTGTGAGATTTGTTTAACCTTTCTTCCACATATGGTTCCATGTGAGACTTGTTTAACCTTTCTTCCACATGATATGGTTCCCTGTGAGACTTGCTTAACCTTTCTTCCACATATGGTTCCATGTGAGACTTGTTTAACCTTTCTTCCAGATGATATGGTTCCAAGTGAGACATGTTTCACCTTTCTTTTACTTGATATAGTCTCATTAGCAACTTAAGTTTTAGTAACCTCATCAGCCAAAGCGAAAACTTATTTGTATTCCTCTTCCAGAACAAATGTTCAAGTATTGTTCTAGACTAGTATAAGTGTTTTTCGGACAATTACAAGTCTCCACGGTTACTCTTATAATATGATAGTCAGTTCAACTATAATTTTCAAATAACCAGTCTGAATCATGGACCTTTATAACAAGTTACATCAACTTTCAACATTCTTGTTGAGACTTTTCTCAATATGAATTCAACTTTTGATGTCAATGGCATTTTGTTTGTGACTGTTCTTTATAAAATTGACTTACAATAGTTTCCATTGACAGTGATATAATGTTACTACTTGATCTCACATTTGATACAGTGGACGAATTAAACAGAGATATACATGCCACAAAAAATCTACATTACAAGTACTTGAATTTTAATTCCATGGCCTAAGAAAGTAATATATAAGCCAGAGATAAAGCACACTTAAATATTGATACTGTGGAGTCTACAGCCAGAGATAAAGCACACCTAATCAACCGCTCTTCGTGTATACATTTACATCCTGTTACCGCTTGACTGCATATTGGACTAAGCGACCCAATTATCGGCAAATCAAAACACGTTAAACAAAAGGAAGCCATATGATCAATTAGCAGTGTTTTAAGCGGCTTTGTTGCATTGAGTTTACTCAAGCCAAATCATCGCGAGCGGCTCACTATGATTTTAATCCAGCGAGTCAGTGTAATTAAAAAAATGAAAGGTATTTTACCGACATCAGTGTTGGTTTCCTTTATGAACTGATTAAATGACAGTAATGATTCTTTAATTTTTAATTGATGGTATACATATGATTAACTTCCACGTGCGATAATGCGTTTGAAGCGAAACAATTACGCTAATTAATGAGCTGTCTCTGTTCGTATTTAAAAGAGAAAATTCCTTAAACCAAAAGAGTTTACAAATGCTAATGAACGTTTCCGCAAATGGATCAGAGCTTGAGGACTTTAACCCAGACACAGCTATCAACTGCTGGCTTAGTGCTGGTGCTGGTGGCAGACATATACATGGACATTTTTTCAAATCCATCAGCTAAAACATATATACATGAACCTGAAGAAGCCAAATGTATAACAACCAATGTTTTTGAAAAATTAAATTCTTTTAAGAAATAATTATTTTGTATATTATTTCGTTTGTTTTTTTCTATGGATTAAGTACATACATCTCATCAAATCTCGGCAAGTGATTACCATTTTGGGACCAGTGAAAAGTATGGTGAGACTAGTGAAGAGTAAGATGGGACTAGTGAAGAGTAAGGTGGGACTAGGGAATTTTCTGAAACCACTTGTCCTGGACTAGTGGTTAAAAAAAAATTTGCTCAGCCCTGAAATATCAAGATAATTTATGCCCCAGTATGACAGTGATAGGGATATATAGTGTTACCCTTGTCCATGTCTGTCTGCCCATCCATGAACTATTGGTGAAGGTTAACAGTGAGGTCATTGCACGCACAGTGGTGCATCATCCTTGTTCCATGAAGACCTTTCTAATTATATTAATTTTCCTTTACAGAACAACATGAGAACAAACTGAGGGATCTGAATATGCAGAGGCGGTACAGAAGGAGTTTACTGGAAAGAATATTGCTGACACAGCACCTTGTGAAACACCACCAGATTTTATAATTCTCATGGTTTATGACATTATACTAAATACATCTAATTAAACATTTTGTCTTTGTAACTAAGTTACAGTATGGCTGCTGAGAACTGTCTCTGTAACTAAGCTACAGTATGGTTACTGGGAATTGTCTCTGTAACTAAGCTACAATTTGGCTACTGGGAATTGTCTCTGTAACTAACATTATGATCTATTGTCTGGTGTGTTTTAATCGAAAAACAATGCCCCCTACAGAAGCATATTATTTTACATAATTTCTGACTAGGGGTTAGTATGCGGTAGAAGCGATTTTAATTTTGGGTTGGGGACAGAAGCGATTTAAATGACAGCTGACCCGAAGTAACATTTACTGAATTCTTATATGTTATATAATCCACTGCATATTTTTATTTGTATTCATACTTTATAATCAATCGGCTTATGTTCGTTTGTTTGTTTGTATGTCGGGTATGTATGTTTCTGCAATTGTAAAATCAAATATTTTATTGGTGCCTTATTATTTGGAGATGTCGTAGTTCAGTCATTTCATACCTACTAATTTAATGTCCATTAATCTAGATGTTACAATAGGGATTTCTCTTATAATGCAGAAATCATGAATGTGCATCCTTACTAAACTGTTATACATTATGACTATGTATGTGTGCTTATTTCAGTGATCTCTATGTTTTGCTTAAATTTCTTTGTTCTCAGGCATGCTGTACTATCAGATGCTGTGATTTCTTTTATGCTTTTTCAATAAATGTATTTGTAAATAGATATTACTTTATTTGTCACCAACAACAACAAAAAAATTAATTCCAATGGAAGTGATATCACATTATTTCTGCCTACTTTTACACTATATAATTTTTTTTAAGAAAAATATATTTTAAGTGACTGATATGTCTTCTTTTTATGCCTTGTTGCATGAATAATATAAAATTAAAAAAAGAAATATGGCACATCAAACATTGTTTCATCATCATCCCTACTGATCAGTCAGATTATCATTATCATCAATGCCGATCAGTTTTCTACCATCATCATGCCACAATAAATTAGTTCTTAGATTTTCATCCCAACTGCCCCACACTGGATGTAGTTAAAATATTTGATACAATGGCTGTTCTAAAAAAAATTTAAAAAAAAAAAAAACTTCACAACCCGCCCTGAATTAGATTAAAAAATTAATGAAAATCTAGGAATAATTTTCTTGACCCAATGTGTACTCTTAAAATCAACATCATAGGAGTTCTCTGTCTCTGGTCAACAGCAGCATCAGTGTTGCTTCTATGATTTTTCAAAAGAGGGCTAACTCCCCCCATCCCTTTTCCAAAAGTGGGCCAATTCTAAATTGAATGGGGCAAATTCACCCTCTTCCTTGAGAAATATGGGTCACACAGAAGAATATATTTCAAGTGATTGCAGCATCTTCAAAACAGGCAAGCACAAGGTTATTGTGTGATTTATTGTATCTAAGCAATGTTTTTTGCTTGTATACTTGATCCATGATTTAAAAAATATTTACCAAATGCAAATGTGTTCCTTTTTGATGGTGTTCATGTATGTCAAGCATGGGTATAATAAAGTGTACAGGTTATAATGGCAAGTAGGAAAGAGTTATACAGAAAAAATGATTTAATCTTTAAAATAATTAAAACGAGAAAAATGGAAAACAAGAATACAACTTTTTGAACGAATTTTATAAACGACTGAAATTGGTGTGGACTTCAACAATACGAGTACAGAACGAAAGCGCAAAAGAAGCAAAATTTAGTCAGGCCATTAATTACCTGCTCGAAATTCTTTTTCACAACTTATGCCCATACAGCTGCCACATGATCAGCTGAATTTCATGTGCCTGTCTATTGTACTGGTCCTATAGTCTGTGCATCCTACTGTAAAAGTGATTGCTTTTCTGCGTTTCACACAGAAAACATAGCATCCCCATCTCCGACTTTTCTAACCACAACCTTTCCCCATGCCAGTTTGAGTGGAAGTTGTGCATGAAGTTTTGCTTTGTTGCTTGCATTTGCTGCACTGCTATGTTCGAATCATTTGATTACGTTTCAACAAGAGATTCTCTGTTTCTTCGTTTATAATAATCCTGCAAAATTCATTTTGATATTTCTGTCGAACTTGCGTGTTCCTCCTGACTTAGCACATGCCAAAGCTGCTGGCTACCATTTACAATACGGTGCAACTGTAAAATATTTCCCCATTTCATTTTCACCTAGGTAACAGGAGATGTATCTTTTAATGTTAGGCTTGAAAATAAAGTGGAGAGCGTGAGAACAGAATTCTGCTCAAGATCATAGTCTGTTATTCTTGTCATAGACAAAAAAACATACAAGAATTAAATATATTTTACACTGTTTCAATCATACCGTGCATGTGACTGCAAGAAAGACGTCTGTACTCCGTAATTTTTTCAGCCTATAGGAGTGTAATATGGGCATACGTTTATTTGGGGAAAGGTTTAAATAGTTTCAAGTTTGAAATGATGGCAACATTTATGTCTGAAAAGCCCCGATGAGCTGATATTTTGGTAATGTTTTTTTTTTACGGGAAAGGCATGGATGTTCTTGTTGAAAGACTTCGTTACATGATATGAGAACATAAATATATCTGCTTTTGTACGCCATTTTGTCCAAACTCTTTTTCTTCTTTTCATTTAAAAAAAAAACAATAGCCCCTATCCAATCACACAATCCGTGCCAGTGGCAATTGAACTGTGTGACTTTTGGCGCTTAGGTTCGTTCAATTTGGGCCAGCTTGTGATAAATCACGGTATTCCCACAATCCCGTGTCCTAAAAGCAACAATGTTGCAGCATCATCATCACTGATGGCCTAGTAGTAACATGCTGGACTTTGAATCCAGGAGTCGTGGGTTCCATATCCCGCTTCCTGTCTTTTGTACGAAACTTCTACCCAAGGTCCGAGGAGCCTCCATGGCAGAGTGGTGTACGATGCTTATCTTGTGATCACTTGCCTCTCATCACCGTATGTTCAAATCCCATTCAGGCCTTGGTAGTCTCACTATAAGGTGGTATACTCTATGATTCCAGTGGACAGTGTTATAATGTAGTTTGTACTTCACAAAGTAGTTTCACTATAAGGTGGTATAATCTGATTCCAGTGGACAGTGTTATACTGTATTATGTACTTCACAAGGTAGTCTCACTATAAGGTAGTATACTCTATGATTCCAGTGGACAGTGTTATAATGTATTATGTACTTCACAAGGTAGTCTCACTATAAGGTAGTATACTCTATGATTCCAGTGGACAGTGTTATAATGTATTATGTACTTCACAAGGTAGTCTCACTATGAGGTGGTATACTCTATGATTCCAGTGGACAGTGTTATAATGTATTATGTACTTCACAAGGTAGTCTCACTATAAGGTAGTATACTCTATGATTTCAGTGAACAGTGTTATAATGTAGTATGTACTTCACAAAGTAGTCTCACTATAAGGTAGTATACTCTATGATTCCAGTGGACAGTGTTATACTGTATTATGTACTTCACAAGGTAGTCTCACTATAAGGTGGTATACTCTATGATTCCAGTGGACAGTGTTATAATGTAGTATGTACTTCACAAAGTAGTCTCACTATAAGGTGGTATAATCTGATTCCAGTGGACAGTGTTTTACTGTATTATGTACTTCACAAGGTAGTCTCACTATAAGGTGGTATACTCTATGATTCCAGTGGACAGTGTTATAATGTATTATGTACTTCACAAGGTAGTCTCACTAAGAGGTGGTATACTCTATGATTCCAGTGGACAGTGTTATAATGTACTTTGTACTTCATTATAAGGCAGTCTTACTATAAGGTGTATACTTGTGTGTTCCTTAATACTTTCAAGATTGGACTATTGTAACTCAATTCTATCTCGTTCGTCTCAGTATCTACTCCAGAAACTTCAAAAAGTTCAAAACACAGCTGCTCGGATCATTCTTAGAGTACCACGAACAGAGCACACCTCCCCCCTGCTCTGTACCCTACACTGGCTACCCATTCGATCCAGAATCAAACACAAAATTTGTTCTCTATGTTACGTTTCATTGACTGACTCCAGTCCAACATACCTATCTCACCTCACCCACGTGTACACATCAGCAAGATACTTACGCTCCTCTTCCGACAGTCGTATTCTCATTATTAACACTATCAAATTGAAATCATACGGACAACGTTCTTTTGCATACCAGGGCCCAGCAACGTGGAATGAATTGCCCACTGAACTTAGACACAAAGACACAATGATCTCATTCAAGAATGCTCGTAAAACTCACCTATTTCGATTGCAAGAATAGACCAAGAGACTTAATAATGTTTCCTTACCTTAACTATTTTCAGCATGTTTTTGTTTTCTAATTTCATGGTGTTTGTTTTTAATAATCATATCATTATATATGTTTTTTAGGTGTTATCTAAAGTTGTAAAGCGCTTAGAGCTTCTAAAGATTAGGCGCTATAGAAAGTCATCATTATTATTATTATTATTATTATTATTATTATTATTATTCCAGTGGACAGTGCTTTAATGAGGGTGGGCTGTACTAATATATATGTAAAAAAATGCAATGATCCACACACATCACTGTCTTCATTTCAGTCTTGTATCTTTTAAAATCAATGCTTATTGCACAGCTTGAAATGACATATAGTATATACTCACGTATTCCGATACCAACTACAAACTGCACAGACCCAGATCTGCCGTCGTATTATGCGCCGGCATATCAGGGTCTATGTTGTTTGTATTTAGACCTAGATTTTGCACTAGTATATACGGTTGTCATTACAATATTACATCTTCTCAGTCTTTTATCATTTAATATTGTGGTATGATATTGAAAGAAATTGGACATAAAATGACGTCATTGTGCCTTCTTTCTTTTATTCAATAACGAACAAGAAAAATACTATGAAACAGTTTAAATAATCACATTACATTCCAATTTGGGATTTAACTGAGAAAATATAGAAGCATGTATTTAGCAATGTATAATACCATCTGTATTTTACTCTATTCATATAGTGTGTTGTTAGAATGTTTACTATATTTTGTTTGGTGTTGTCAAATATAGTTTTTCTAATGTATAATTGCTTGGTATGTTTTTGGGTTGTTGTTGGGTTTGTTTTTTTTTTTGTTTTTTGTTTTGGTTTTTTTTCTCACTATTACATCATACACAATTCCTCTTGAATTAACTACTTGCTTGTATCAATCTGGACTACCTTTATTCAATTATTTCACATTTCTCATAAAATATCCCCTCCCGAATTTGTTTTGGAAAAAGAATAATTTATATGATTTTGCAGCTTTAACAGCCTAAGAGACCTACCATTAAATTTTCGGGGAGAGAAGGAGTGGCTTTTTTTAGTTTTTAGCTAATTTTGTTTGTTCATTTTTTTATATATTTTTTTAAGCAAATAGAATAGATATAGTCGATTATTTGTTTCAATAAATGAGAACGACAATATTTTGTGCAAGTTTAATGGAGTACAGAATTTTTTTTCTTTATAAAATCCCATTCACCCCTCCCCCTCCCCCCAAATTAAATGCTCATTCCCTAAGTGACGCATTTTTATACCAAATATCCAATTATAAAAGAATAACACGGAAGAAAAAAATCTTCTTTGAAATGTCTAACACTACTTGTGCTTATTTATGTCTGTACAGAGATACCGGTGTACATAAAATGTGAATCTATACACTTTTTTCCACATATATTTTGTAAGACTGTATGAAAACTTCTTATAATCTGCTATTATGTAAACATTTCATATTTTGCCCCATGTGTAACAGTTTAAAAATTAAAATTTAACACTCAATTTGGTCTCCTTCAGAAAAAAAGTATTAATAATACATGTCATAGAAACTTTGATTAGTTAAAGTTTATGATTCTTTACAGTTTTATCATTTTGAATTGTATGGTTGGTTGGTTTTTAAATACACTTTAAAGACATTATTCAGTATATCATACCAAATATTTTAAATTTGAATGATCATTACCAGGAGTAGATAGATTTAATGCACTCAAAGAATTTTCAATATATATATATCATTTTTGTGTAACACGTGAATCTTGAATTTGCTTTAATCTGAAGACTTTATTAAAATATAGGCCATAACAAACACTTTCTTGTGAAATTTTCACATTTAGGCAATTCATTTATTATTTGATTTTGATCTACACATTTTGTTTTGAGGAATTGCTTTACTAACAGCATAGTTGCCAACTTCACTGACAGCCTCACCATCAAAGTTAAGGTTTACACGAAGTTCCGTTTCTCGTATTGTCTTTTATGAATTTAATTTACCAATCTGCATAATGACTTCCTTCTCCTTACAAAAGTCCCAATACCAAACTAAGAATGATGGGAGACCAAATTTCATTTCACCTTTTGGCATAAGAGTTGACCTCATCCAGAAGCAACAAAAATTGAATTGTGTCAATGCTGCGAAATTCTCAATTACAAAATATCCACAGTGGTCATTAAAACCCACAAAAATAATATTTGATCTTTGCCTATTCAAAAAGTCTACAACCAGTCCTCCCTGTTTTCAGAGTAAATTCAGTAAAATAAGAGTCTCCTATAGCAACCATACCTTCCTGTGTCCAGACAATTCAAAAGGTGGAGTGCAGCTGCTGTTGCAAACACACGACAATCTCCAGCCGTTTACCGAACGCAGTCTCCATTTTTACCTCAAAAGTTACTGTCATAATTAAATCACTGCATTATATTGAAACCTGTATAAACAATTCATTTCAGTATGTTATCAGATTCACTTTCCACACTTAAAAACTTACAAAATGTTAAATGTCACAATAACTTAGTATTCCAAGTCTTAGAGAAATATGATCTGCTTATACAGTTGGAAAAGGCATTCTGTACGGTTGGATATCCTGTCATATCAATATTACCGGTAATGGCAATAAGGGCAAATAAAGCAGCCAAAGCTGCCTTGCAGTCACCTGTTTCTAAATGGAAGACTCCACATGGAGTCATGAAGTAGTAGTATATCAACTGGTGTGTTCGTTATACTTAGCAAAATATGTGGAATGAAAACTCAAAACCAACTTGTCCTTGAAGAATGCCATCATTCATGTAGAAACTATATCATACGTATCGGACACACATATCTGACCCATGCATACCTTTTGAAAGACGAGCCTTGACTGCCATGTGTACCGTGCCAGTGTCCACTAAAGTGGAGCGCATTCTTGTCTAGTGTATGGAGTTCCAAATGGCAAAGCAAAAATGTTCAACTCGGTCAAGCAGCTTAATGATGAGATGATGTACTGCCAAAAACAAATGTTTGCCTGTCTAAAATATTTCGGTTTTATATAACACATTTTGATTCAATACACATAGGACTTTTTGAAGCATTTTGTTTTATTTTGAATATTTTATATAACTTTGCAATCTGTTACCTTTTATCTTTATCTAATGAGAGAAAATATTTATTTTTATTTGGAAGGGTTTATCTTCCTGAAGATTTTCACTTATTAACCTTTATATTTTCGCAACTTTTTAAAGATGATTCCCTTTATCTCGAATGACTACATATTTACATTTTTGGAAGTTTTTTTTTCCTAAAGTTTTGCCCATAATGTTTAGTTTTCAAGAATTCAGTTCCCTCTCATTTTCAAAAGGGTCATGGGGACCAACCCTTGTTACATTTTATTCTTTATGTTAGGGTTTTATATTGACTTTGATTTATCTGACTTGTTTGAATTTGCAGTCAAAAAGCTAAATCTGTAAATTCATCTTGAATGCTACTACTAATCTCTACCGGATGTAGGTTACAGTGACATATTTTCAAGTCAAATTAACTTCGTTTGGGTCTTAGATCATACATAGGCAGGCAGGCAGGCGAGACATCGCACGCACGGAAGTCTTTATTTCATTTTGTTTTATTTTCTGCAGCTTGATTTTATTTGATTTATTTTACTTTATTCAGTATTATTCTTGAATAAAAATACAAGACTTTCTGGAGATTTGGATCTTCTAGTAACTCAAACCGGGATTCCAAAAGCCATTTTTGTTTAAATTGAGTATCTATACTTACTAACCTATTTCATGTAGTTTCAAGTATATTTGACATTTAAAGCATATTTTGTATTTTTTGCCTTTAAAATAGCATTTGATTTTCTTTTTTCTAATTATTTTGTATTTCCTTGCATATATCACTTGATTGCATTATTTTGTATTACTTTGCCTTTAATGTATATTGGTATATATATTGTATATACTTTACCTTTTCTCGTCGATTTCCTGTCCAACCCTAAGTGCCATAAATCTACACATTACTGATCTACCTGTACAGATTATTGCAATTATTGGTGTAATTATTGTATACATTTTACCTTTTTCCTCTCCTACCATAAATACCATTAATCTATACATTGATATAATTATTGTTGTAACATTCTTGTTTTTATTGGAGTGGAGTTTCCCTTCGACTTAAACGTCAGACAAAAGCAATTTGTTTTCTCCATTAAAAGTGGTCATCCTTTTTTCATTTTTTTTTTTTTTTGGCGGGGGGTATTTGTATGCCATTGTGGTGGGGGAGGAGGGGACATTGTTTCACGATTTTATTATTCTTTAAATGGTAATGCTTATTGGTCACATGTCTACAAACTGACAGATCAGAGGTTATCATTCAAGACTCGCAAGTGATATGCCGCTAAACTCCATGAAACAAACAAAACTCGGATGCGTTTTGCAGTGCAGATTTCAATGAAGTATATGGTTTCAGACTAGTAAGTTAGATATCGATGCCATCTGACTGTGAATGTAAATCGAACTTGATCTCATCCCAACATTTGCGTAACGCCCAAAAATCAAAATACTATATTTTTTAAGTTTTAGGAGGGACGCATTCCACCTTCCAGCGACCTAATAGTGTGTACATCAGAAAACTGCACCGAGTTCATTACTGATAGTGACTCAAAGAGTATGGTAGGAAAAAAATGTTAAATGGTAGACTATCACGTATATAATAATACACATGCCCTAGTCATGTTATATGTTAAATTTAATCCTAATGTAGTGGTAATTTCTTGTTTGCAGCTTATTAAGTCTATGGGTCATAATTAAAATTAATTGCAATGAGCTAAAATTATTTATAGGTCAATGTCGCCTGATTACTGTAAAATAACGGGTCAGAAAGACGACTTATTCTCAAAGAAATGTCGGGCTAGGACATTGAAATTATTTTGTTTTAGAGATCAGAGGTATTGGAACAGTGTGACTGTTCCTTTCCATCTGACAGAACATAGGTTTGTATGTCCATCCATGTCCAGAAAGTTCATTAGTTAGATTGTATACAAACCACTAAACGTAGACAGATGAAATTTGTTAGGCATAATTTTATGCATATATAGATGACCATATTCAAGTTTCGTGCCATTATAGCATTTTTTTCTTTCTTCTCCCTTTCTTTATACACAAGCAAGCTTCATAACATATGGCCATCCCATGTAAAACATCGCTTCTACGCACGTAGGTTTCGGCGAAAGGAAATTTACCAGAACAAAATCCAGACTCCATGTACCTGGATAAGAATTGATTCGGGGATCAGGGCAACTTAAGGTTTATGTTCCAGTCTGGGTCTTTACTCCTTGTATTCTAGCCATATGACTTCAAATGAGCACAACTGAAGCTGTACATTGTAATTAATTCTAACTGTTAGGAGTACCTTGATTACATTAGTGTAATTGTAAATAGGTAGAAATATTTAATCAATTGAAATTATTTGAAATTTTATTTTTTGTTAGTTTTCAAAACTTCTCCAAATACTTACAGTAATCTAGGTACTCTTAGTAGTTAGAATTAATTACATTGTATATTGTCTGGTGTGCTCATTTGAAGTCATGTGGTACTCTTATTAGTTAGAATTAATTACAATGTATATTGTCTGCTGTGTTCATTGAAGTCATGTGGTCAAAATCAAATGTGTAAATGACCAAAATGCGAACATAAACCTTAATTAGTTATTGTCATGTGGTGCTATGTATGGTTACTTGAATGTATATAAGCCCCTTGGCTTATCGAATGTAAACCTTAAGTAGTTAGTGTCATATGGTACAATGTGTAGGTAAGTCACTTGAATGTATCTATGTGCCTTGGCTTATATAAGTGTACTTTTGCTACTATGTGTAGTTCCTTGAATGTATATACATGCCTTGGATTATATGTGTTCTTTTGGTAGGTACTATGTGTAGTCCCTTGAATGTATATACATGCCTTGGATTCTACATGTGTGTACTTTTGGTACTATGTGTAGTCCATTGAATGTATATACATGCCTTGGATTATACGTGTATACTTTTGGTACTATGTGTAATTCCTTGAATGTATCTACGTGCCTTGGATTCTATATGTGTGCACTTATCTTTATTTTATCTTAGTAAATAAAATCTCCTAAAATATTGAATGGCCTTATTCTTCATACAGTCACATAAAAACAAATTTATTGGTGCACAAATGTGGGCTTGCAGCAGTAATACATCTGAGATCATCATTTAAATAAATATTGGGGAGGCATACCCGCTCCCAGCTGTTTCATATTATATCTGAAATAAAAAATACACCAGGATCATATAAGCCTGAGATCACAAAAGGTATTTGCCTTTTTTTTCTTTTTTAAATCAACGGTGACTTTGTCATGTGCATTCTCTATTCATCGTGTGCATGCCCTGGAAAGTCCCTTTTATCTCTCTGTTTCTCTCTCCCCTCTTACACATCTATGTTTGTTCGGGGGGTGGGGGTAAATTATTTTTTGTTTTTTATCAGTTATTTTGAATTCTTTACAATTTTCTAAGCAGACTGCTCATTTGAATTATTATCACAAATCAACATTCATACATTCATATATTATTTTGTTTTGTCCTCTCTTTCAGTATCTATGCATTCATTCTTCCTTCATTCTGTTATTCCTACCCTGCATTTCTTCATTCTTCTACTTTTGACCGTGGCAGGTTGCATTGTATATGTTACATGTTATGAAATGTGTTCCGTCGAATAAAATCAAGAGGCAAAGTCCGTCTTATTATTGACGTTAAATTATACTGTACGTTATGTCTTGTTCATATATTTTACTATAGGATAAGCATTTTTCCTCAGCAGAGCTAGAATTGTACCGAGAAAGAAAAGGTTGAACTGTAATGATGTTGTATTCATCAATCTCCTTATTACATTGGGTAAAGACGCTATTATAATAATATTCAGTTGGCTTCTTCTTGTTCCGTTCATGTGTTGCAATGTTGAATTATCAGAATTTTTGCTACACGTCAGTAGTATTAACATATATGATAAAACTAATCTAAGGTGTAATACTTTTGCAAATCTAGTGTTCACAAACTTGTTCCTTTGTATATTATGGATGTTTCAAGTTCTTATAGTATCTGGGGACATTGAGCTGAATCCAGGCCCAATATCTGTATCAGATTCAGATTTGTCTGATTCCTACAGCTACGATAGTTCAATTACGTCATCAGCAGATACTACGTTATCTTTTGTACATGTAAATATTAGATATGTTCGCCATAAATTAGATTTTGTCGCTACATATTTTGATGATTTTTACATAATTGCACTTACAGAGACTAATGTAGATGATAACATTACTGACGATGATCTTAAGTTAGACGGTTATCATAAACCAGTTAGGTGTGATTGAACAAATCACGGGAGAGGTGTACTGGTCTACATTTCAGAAAATTTGATTTTCAAACAATGTACCAATCTGTAGATACATAACCTTGAAGGGATAGGGATAGAAATATTTGTAAAACGTGTGAAATGTCTATTACTTCAATCTACCGTCCTCCATCTGTGTCGTCACACTTCTGGACTCGTTGAATATCATCATTGAGCGAGGCTTCAGTGTTTGTGATAATATTATAATTATGGGGAATTTGAACAAGGACCTACTCAGTGCTAAATTCAGTGGTCTCAGAGAGGTGATGATGCTTATTGACATGCAAAATATAATAACTGAGCCGACCAAAGTAACAGATAGCTCTGCAACTCTGTTAGATCCCATTATTATATCAACAAGCATAGATGTTCTTCAATCTGTAATTATCTTTGTTGATGCAAATGTAAGTGATCACAAGGCCTCCTACTTAATTACTCAGCTGCATTATGTATATACCACCTGTTATAAGAGAGAAATATGTATAATAAAGCGAATTTCCCAAAATGTAATAATCTTATAACAGCAATTGACTGGACAACTTAGTTAGGAGCTTATGGTGATATCAATGATGCCGTTGCAGCATTTACTTCGTCGTATGTTCAGTTTGGCAAAGATTGTATACCATTTCACAAAGTAACCATTCATATGAGGGACAAATGTTGGTATGACAGCACAATTCACACAACAAGCAAGAAGCATGACCGCATGAAAAAGAATAGTAATAGTAATAATCCAAATCATTGGGGAAAATACAAAATATTACGTAATAAAGTCAATAGCCAGAAAAAAGAGCAAAGGAGAAATGTATTCATAACTTGGAAAATATTGATCCTGTTGATGTAAACTCGAAAGATTATTGGAAACTTGTGCATCATTTTGTCAAAGAAAAGTTTTCAACCTCAATACCGCCATTAAGCAGTATGATTGCGAATGGATTGTTACATGTAGCATTTTCAGATTGCAAAAACACAGAATGTCCTAATTCTTTTTGTGCTGCTACAGCGAAGGTTGATGACACCAATGTCAATCTACCAGATATACACTTGAAAATTAATTAATTAATTAATTGAAAGCTAATAGCAAACTTACTAATATATTAATAATAGAACAAGACCTTTTTGATGTATCCAACACCTTACCAACCCCCAAAGCATGTTGCATGGATAAAATAAGTCACCATATGCTCAAAGGTACCATCGCATCTGTAGTTAAACCACTCTCTGTTCTATTCAACATGTCCCTTGCTAAAAAGTGTTCCCATCTTTATGAAAAACCGTGAAAGTAATGCCAGTGTATAAAAGGGATGTACCACCGATCCTTCAAATTACAGGTCTATTTAATTATTGAGTTGTGTTGGAAAAGTTATGGAAGGAATTATTTTTAAGCATCTCTACAACTACCTACATTTAAATCATCCTATATTCAAATATCAATCAGGTTTTCTTCCCAACAATTGTACAGTATTTCAGCTCATAGCTATGTACCATATTATATGTACTGCGCTTCATAACAAGGATGACATGTGTGTGGTCTTTGCATTTGATTGGGTTTGGCATACAGGTTTAATATATAAATTAAAGTGCAATGGCATTGATAGCTCTCTTATTGATTGGTTCTCTGACTACCTATTGAACAGACTTCAATAAGTTGTTGTAAATACTGCCTAATCAAGAAGCCATTATGGTGTGGCTGGCGTACCACAGGGATCTGTTTTAGGTCCGTTATTATTTATTGTGCATATTAACGATATAGGCGACGTTCTCCTGAGTGCAACGAGACTCTTTGCTGATGATAGCTCACTGGCGTATTCATCTAATGATACTTATGAAATTGAATATATTCTGAATACAGATTTAGAAACGGTTGACGATTGTTCAAGGCAGTGGTTAGTTGACTTAAATCCAAACAAAACTGAGGCAATGTTATTCTCGCGTAAGCTAGAACAGTTTTTTCCTGAACTAAAATTCAAAAATGAAATCGTATCTTTTGTTGAGTTCCATAAATATCTTGCCCTAACTTTTAGTAGTCGAGGCAACTAGACCAAACATATTGATAACATATTTATGTCGACCTCAAAAATTATAACTGCCTTGAATATACTTAATATAAATTTAGTCGAAAGACTTTGGAATTGATATATTTTTTTTTTTAAAAGACAAGTCCAGCGGAAAGCTGAGTATAGGCCTTTGGATCCGCAACCTGACAAAGATCAAGTTGTCGTGATCCACAGGTACTATACTCTGTTGAAGAAGGACAATATGTACAAAAAGAAGGTCGCATGGCTAGGGGAGGGGAACCGGCAAGTAATTTGTCATTGGTTGAAAATGTATGGAAATTTCCTGGTTTAACGCCGCATGGAAACTCGCGACAGACGACAATATTTGCGGACTCCTAACGATGTTTTAGATGACATTACAGAAATGACTGGAAAAATAAAACTGCATCAAATATTGAATAAACTTACTTCAAAATATGGTAAACTGTCCCAACCGACATGACTTCAACAAATGTATGACAAACAAAAATACCAGAAATCAAAGGACAGAAACTCTGGAAGATATCCATTTACGCTAAAAAAAACTGACTTAAGACATTTCCTTTCCTTTCCTTCTGTTTTAATTTGTAGTTGTGTGACAGGTACATGAAACACAATTCGTTTAATATTAAAATTATGCCTGAGGTATTTGTTTTTAGTAGTATCAGTAATATGAATGAAAATGTGCGAAGTATGAAATTGTTAACATTATTAAATTAGATTTTAGAGCTAGAGGTAATAGTTTTATTCTTATCTTTGCAATCCATGTCAAGGAGGCTTTGATGAACTGCTTTGCACAAGGATACACAAATTATCATGTCTTCTTGATGTGATTACTACATTTCTCGCATAAATTATTCGGCACCGACCATGTATATTCGCGCATAATCCAGGTCTAAATGCAAACAACATAGACCCTTATCTGCTGTAGCATAATGCGCCGGCAGATCAGGGTATATGTTGTTTGTTCTACTGATTAGTCCTTACAAACTGCATAGACCCAGATCTGCTGGCGCATTATGCGACTGCATATCTGGGTCTATGCAGTTTGCAGTTGGTATGTGCTTATACACGAGTATACACGGTAGGTAGCGTGTTGGAATGTTCTTTAAAAGTAACAAACTTCTATACCATAATATTGCATCTTCCAATGAGCCTATATTACTGAAAATAGGTGATCATCAGAACAAATTCAGTACAAAAGTATGTTTTACTTCTAAATTTCCTCTATGTTTAATAATATTTGGTTTTAATTTTAGTCTTCCAATTTGCAAGATACATCCTTTTCTCCCATTAGCCTTGTTGGGATCATAAGGAACCAAAGAAGTCTCTCTGATCAGACCAGTTTCATGATGACATCACTCAAGTCAATCTAGAGTGAGTTTGATAACACTCTAGTCCGACTATAGACCCTTTGGTTAGGTGACTGAACTCACTATTCATCTCTGCTGTCATTTTTCACATATTTACAGTCTAACTGAATGGTTTATTTTATGTACATTCTGTATTTTACACTGAGAAACTATATTCTATATACAAGTCTATGATATTGGTGCTTACGTGCTTTTCTGTCTACCTGTGTCCAGGTTCGAAACAATTTCAATTTTCCTGAATTTCATCAATATAATTTAGCATGCAGAAATTATGGATTCGAATCTTAACAGCCTGGTAATTGGAAGTGATGATGAGAAGGCTCTCCTCGAAGACATTACGGCAGTTCTGCCCAAAGCAAGACACGATCTGTGCACACGCCATTTACAAGAGAACGTTGGGCATATATTGTCAGACGACGCAGTTACCGTGACTGACCGCAACAATATCTTGAAAGAAATTTTTGGGGAAGATGGACTAGTCGACACTCATGACAATATTTGCTTTGACGATAAATGTGAAGCTTTCGAAAATCATTGTGCTGGAATTTCCGAAAAATTTCTTAATTACGTTCGGAAAAACTAAAGACAAATATCAAACTAAAAGTCAATAATCCATTAAGAATCTATCAGATAGACCGCACGTGGAAAATAATAATTGTGAGTCTATGAACCACGTTCTTAAACAGAGAGTTGACTGGAAGACGAAAACGCTCACGGAATTTGTACAACTGACATATGAATTAGTAACCGGACAATTCAGAAATCTGAGGAGTACTCTTGTATGACTGGAGAATTCCGGCTTGCCGACAGTCATAAACAATTTCAGTCGACAAAAACAGACTGGATAAAAATGACAGAGCAACAACGCACAAACTTGTTCAAACACATTAGACGCCACATTGACATAGACACAAAATACATGATTTATACGGACGGTCAGACAACTGTTATTGCACCAAGGACTAACGAAACCAGTTTACTTATTGTTGTGTCTTTGGGCATTAAATGAATCCTTTGTCAATTCAGAATCCTTTGTCAATATTCCCCGTTCACATATTTCCAAGAAGAAGACTTTCTTAACACCCTTACAATCAACTGTCATATCATCAAAAGCAGTATATAAATACAAGTTTCACTATTGCCAAATATTTGGGAACCTTTTAAACAAAAATTACATTAAATGCTATTTATTTGTCAAAAAAAATATCATTAAAAGTTAAAGTAAATATATAATATAATGTCGGCAAATACATTTTATACTTTTCACTTTCATTCTGTATATGTATTACTACAATTAGATGTTTATCAGATCTGTCGAATCAAGTACCATGGAATAACGTTATTACACGAATTGTGCTAGGAAAAAAGTAAATAATTCGTATCAAAATCACATAAATCATATTTTATTTTGCTTTATTTTATTATTCTAACAAAAACAAATTATAGTTCCTGTGTGTACACCGATATATTCGCCAGGAACATGTAAATACATGTGTATTTCGGTGCGTATTTCGGTGTATTTCGGTTTTTCAGTGTATTTCGGTGTTTCTAGTAACCCATTTTACACACATCCGCCCCTTACTAGAGTACGCTTATGTTTTACGGGATGGTTGTTCGGCCGAAAGCTCACTTACATTAGAAAAATTACAATTAGAAACAGGAAGAATTATAACTGGGCTGACTAGAAGTGTCTCGTGTCATAATATTTCACATGGTCCTAATCAGCCTGGCATTTGGTTCGAATCAGTCTTACGGAAATTATCTATTCTGCATACTAGAATCAGAAATAACTGTAGTGATTTACATAATGATTTATATTGTAATCATCTGATAGATAATCCATTATGTGCTTTGTTTTGATGACATATAAATCGCATACCATTACATATTTACTTGCAAATACTATATTGAACAGCGTAGGAAACTGATTCAGAATCTAAATCATCTCGGTGTACCAGCGATTGCAAATAATTTGTGATACGGATCATCTGATTTTACAGCGAACTTTAATAATCGCTTATTTGACTTATTCCGAACATATATTAAAGACACGAAACGATTTACATAATTAAGGAGTATTCACAATTTGATTTCTCTACTCAATTAATTATTGCTAATTATTGCTAAGTTTAATTAAGAAAGACATGATTTTCTTAATTGTTATCCACTTAATTCATTTTGGTGTATGTACTCTTGTACAACTTCTGCCACGATCATTAATTCATTAATGTATTCATCTCTCTGTCTCTCTCTGTCTCTCTCTCTCTCTCTCTCTAATACCTATTTTGCATGAGTCCTGTATGTTTACATATAATTTTACGAAATCATATTAATTTCCTGCCGCTATCCATGTCAATTTCTTATCGATAATAGAAATCTTACCCTATTATTTGAACCTCTATTTTAATAACTATTTTATATTTACAATGACATAGCTTAGAAGTTCAAGGTCTGTTGTCAAGTCTATAGGAGTAATACACAACTTATTTATTTTGTTATTTCAACAATTAAACAAGTCGGCCATCACAAATTGCATCACCTACTACTGAATATCAGAGGATTTTGATACTAAGTTAATGGTCCGAAACAAAAGTCTTGAAATTATAAATGTAATGTTACAAAACCCTGATTTGATCTTTTAGAAATAAAAGAGGTTAATAAATTATAGTAGGATCTAGGAGAACATTTACGTTGAAGATGTAGCGTCACTTTGGGGCATAGTTGACAGGAGTTTCTATGCTAGTATTTCACGCAAAGTGATGTCGTAACTAGGTTAAAAAGTTGTTGCATGCAATGTGCTCATAGAGGTATTGTAATCTAGTATCATCAAGTTACACCAGCAAGTGCTCATCTATCAAGTGAAAAGCGGTCCCAACTTCATTAGCTTTGTGAGAAGCGGTGAGACACAAAGGCAAAAGACTGAAGCAAGAGGCATATTGACAATATCGCAAGATTGGGAAATGCAGGCAGATGTAAAAGGACAGCTGAAGTTCCCAAGAGGCATCAGTAACATCAACGTCAGACCCGATATTGTACTGTGGTCAGAAGGTACCAAGCAGGTGATTTTGTTGGAACTGACAGTGCCATGGGAAGCTAGAATGGAGGAGGAACATGAGAGATGAAATTGGCTAAGTATCAGCCACTCATCCATGAGTACCAGCAGAATGGTTGGAAGACCAGTGGAAATGGGATGCCGTGGTTTTGCAGCACATACCTTTTGACGTGCCTTGGGAGTCATCGGGATTACAGCCGCAGGAATTTAGTAACCAAGGTTGGCAAATAGGCGGAGGAAGCCTCACGTTGGATTTGGCGGAAGAGAGAGGAGCGATGCTAATCGGTTCCGATCTGAGTCTGATCAACTCAGTCGGCGCACCCCTCGAGAGTGTTGTGTGTCAGCGCCGAAACACTCTAGGATAGGGGATCGCCGCCTGATGATGGAACCGATTGCAGTCCAGAACTGTGTATATATATATATATATATATATATATATAGATATATATATATATTAGCACTAAATTATCACTAAATGGGACGATTCTTTGCCTGGACTTGTTATATATTCATCCTATATCGGCCCGACAGGTGATTGGATAACGCCTGATATTCTTGTCATGGGTACTTCCTGGTCCAAGCACATTTCTATTATATATTTGTGTCTCCCTAACCAGTTTTCTAATGTATACATCTGGTACACGTGCACTGACTGATGATGATGCATAAAGATATGACACGTGCCTGAATATGGGCAGCAAATAGTAAATATATTTATCATAGTTACGTGACCAACTCTCTCTCTCTCTCTCTCACACACAGACACACACACACATACACACACTCAGCATAATAGCTTAATAATAGAAACTAACGATATCTTCAATAAAAATATATAATTATTCATATCATCCAAATTCATTTCAAAATTGGCATTCATGGCTAGAGCTTGTTTGTCTTTTTTATGTATTTATTTATTTATTTTGCAATGAAAATAAAAGAACCCATAACCGAACCCCTACTGGACTAGGGGGTCTAGTTTAGACAGGACATCGTCTTATCACAGTAATTATCAGTCCACCACATGTAAACTTAAAGTCAAAGTACGTAGTTCAATACGTATGCAAGTGTCCACGACTTTCATACAAATTATCTAGTTGCATCGTGATCAAAATATTGAATCAAATAGTCTTAAGTGGACGTCGGTATAGTTGTATATAATCCTTATCTATTGTTATTGTATAGTATGGGCACTAGTTGGTCCATCTTTGATAGCCAAAGGTCATCGATCCACTTCGTTTCCATACACCAAGAATGAAATGGATCGACGAGCCTTGGCAAGTGAAGATTTGGTTGATCAAACAAAACTCTTTGAAAACGAATAAACAAATAAATAAGAATTGAGTAGTACCAGAAAAGGGCAAGTGAGCGTATGTGTGTATGTGCAAACAAAAGCAGAGAGACAAATATATTAAAGCTACAGTTTCTCTGTTGATGGCATGTTATTCTTAATTTTTGTTTTTAAAAAAATTCTACGTATCCAAGTATAATTACAATTTTAAAAATAGAGGCGATCATGTTCACCTTCACATATTGGATTTATTGGGCTTATTGGGCTTATTAAGAAACAGACATAGGGACCGATTGAACATTAGGCCGAAAAAGGAACATACCTAAAGACATTGAACACTATGCTTAGCAATGAACATATATAATGACAATCTAAACACTACGATTAGCAAGAAAAATATCCAGAGATATATTGGACACTAGACTAAGTAAGGACCAGACCTAAATACATAATGAACATGCAGCCTAGTATGGAACATTCGAAAAGACATATTGGACACTAGGCTTAGTGAGGAACATAGCTAAATACATTGAACACTAAACTTAGTAAGGAACAGACCTAAAGACATATTGGACACTAGGCTTAGTTAGGAACATCTCTGAAGATATATTGAATAATAGGCTTAGCACGAAATAGAACTAAGGACATATTGAACACTACCCTTTGTAAGGAACAGACCTAAGGACATATTGAACACTAGACTTGGTAAGAAACAGACCTAAAGACATATTGGACACTATACTTAGCGAGAAACAGACCTAAAGACATATTGGACACTGTGCTTAGTAAGGAACAGACATAAAGACATATTTGACACTATGTTTAGTAAGGAACATATCTAAAGATATATTGAACAATAGGCTTAGTAAGAAATAGACCTAAAGTCGTAATGAACTCTACACTTAGCAAGGAACAGACTTAGAGATATACTGGACACTATCCTTAGTAAGGAACATGCCTAAAGACATATTGAATATTAAGTTTTGTAAGGTAAAACCTAGATACAAACAAGTATTGTCATGCTACATCGTCTAAGTTTATAGAGATAAATAATCAAAGTAATATTTAGCCTTTCAAGATCATTTGTTATTAATACATGACACAAATATAAGACATTGTAAACAAATGCCAACAAGTATATCCTCATTGTAAAGCCTGGTGAATAATGAATGTGATAAATAAAGGATAAATGGGCATGTTCTATATGTGGAGATTTCCCTGCTGTTTTACACACATGTATGTGCAGCTACGCCCTATGTTGGATGTATGTCTTAACAAATAATTGTTACAAAACATCATTCCACAATATCGATCACAAGAAATGTAGTTCCAAATACAGTATATACTAGATACGATGGCTTAACATTTACATATTTCCATGTAGGCGTGGGCACTCGGCAGATTTTAGTTCACCCCATACCTATAGATTTGTGTTTTGTGTAAGATTTTCCATAGTGTATGATTTGAAAAAGATTTGGCAAATGAAGCTTGGCTAGAAATTAAAAAGTGTAGCGCGTTGGAACACAAAAATCGAAAATTATCAATCGATTAGTTTGATTTCGATCTGTCCTCTATACAAAAGCAAAGCGAAACTATATATATATATAAACGACTCTCTAACAGTTGGTCGAAGTGAGTAAAATCTCGTAAAATAACAGATATTAAGTCGCAAGTGCGAGATAACACTTTATTCCAATAAGATGATTCTGAATTCGAACCCTGTGAATATTAAATTACACAATAATTATACAGATACAACAGACAAATGTTAATTTTGAACAAATATATATTTTTTCTACGACCCAATGTTTCCGACCTAACATAGCTGAAGATATACAGTGTCGTCTGACTAAAAGTCTGTATGTTGCACGGATTGTTAATTTCAGCAGAAGATCGTTATTTCGTCACAACTTAGGCAAGATACTCAACATATGAAGCTGATGTATCCCAAGGAAACAGATCACATGGTTTCGCTATGGTAACATCTGCCATGATATGTAAGCAAGGCCTCATCGTGTACAATTTTGGGTAAAATATGTTGTTTTAAGTTGATATATCGTCGCAAAAACAAATTTGTTTCGTTATTTCTCTCGAAGGAGCTTATCGATGGTCCATTGAACAATTATTCTATAAAGTCTGGTGCTATACTTAGTCCTACAATGTACCCTCATATGTATGACAGAGGCGAATCAAGGTGACACTTCCAGCACAAGCGGCGCTGTGTAGCGTGTTCCCTTGTCGACTGATTGGGCAACTAGAGGCAAAATATCTCACATACTTGGCAGCCCATACTTGACACTGTTGCACAGATCTCATTTTCCTGACGGACAAAATCCTAGAACACGTATTAATTATATTTAAAAATGGGAACCAGTCTAGAAATGGATGAAGATAAAATAGAGTACATTATGGGTCTGGCTGGCCATAATTGGTTGAGAATCAAAAGGAAAATTTTTGTAAAAATAATCTTTTGAGCTAATCCTATTTGTAACTGATCGACTTTTAATCCTTTTACATACTTGATTTCGGAACACTCATGATTGAAATTAGCACCTGTTTTTTTAGGTGCGGAATTGAAAGCACATGTTTTAAACACATGTAAATCCAAGACATGCCAGGGGACATGTAGCTTTCTCCATCAAGAAGCTTGCATCGGTCTATATTGAGAAATATAGGTTTGATCATGAACTTTCAGAAATGTAAAGTTTGTTCTACATCTAAATTAGTATCGTGAGTCTCATAGAGAACAACAACTTTGCAGTGGCTCCACATATTCAAGTACAATTAAGTTACTATATATGCAAAATTCTGATCCAGTTTGTGGATACCTTTTGTCTACTTCAGAATGTTTTTGAGTGGTATATTAAATCCGTTTTCAGAAATTACCTCTGCTGCCATGAAAGTGGGGGTGGGTGGTAAGTGTATAGATTTCACTATGCTGGGTTGGGGTGTTTTGCACATTGGTTAATATATGTTAATATCTATGGAATCAAAAATATAAAATTTAGACAATTTACCATTTATAGAGTAATTATGGTCACCAATCTGATATTTCCTAGTTGTGTTTTGAAGCAATATGCTTCAGATTTGATCACTTAGGTCTCTACCACAATGCGTATTGCTCATAACCCGTCATCATTTTATGTCCCACCAGTTTCATTCATTGAATGTTGTGGAACTTCATACTTTGTATTTGCTTCTGTCTACCTTACTTTTTTTTTAATTATATGTGTTATGGAGAAATCTTAAGTAATTGTTTTCAAGTAAATCTCCTTTTCTGAAGATATACTTTCATATACAGATGGTCACATTGACCTTTTGCTGATTTATTGCATACTATGACAAAGCTGATATTATATTTCAATCTTAAATAGAAGATAGATAAGTGGTTATATCAAACAATGTACTCTTGATTAGACAGATGTATTCTAATATTTTTTTTTTCTTCTGATTTTCTGAAATGAAGCTCATATGCTTAAATCTTGCCTGAAATGCACCATTGCTATTGTTGGTTTACATGAATTTGCAATATAATTTAATATTCATAAGCGGAATTATGCACATTGTTTACTTATGCATTCTCTTACATTGCATAGGCCTGTCAAGTATATCAAGGGTAGAAATAGGACTCACGGTACTAATTATATGGATGAATGGGAACCAGTCTATAAATGGATGAAGATAAAATAGAGTGCATATAAGTCTGGCTGGCTAAGATTGGTTGATAATCAAAAATAAAATATTAGTTAAATGAATATTTTGAGAACATGTACCATTTGTAACTGAAAAAATAGAGACAATGTTTCATTGATGGAATTTCAGTCCTTTTACACGCATTGATGAAATTAGCATCTGATTCTTTAGGTGCGGAATTGAAAACACATGTTTCAAACATAGGTAAATCCAAAATTGCCACGGGACATATAGCTTTTTCAACATAGAAGTTTGCATCAACGATGGGTCTATATTGAAAAATATAGGTTTGATCATGAGCATTCATAAATTTAAAGTTATTAAATGTTTGATATCATGGTTTTTCCATAGGTTTGCTTTGTGAGCTGAATTAGTACCGTGAATCCCTCATAAGCCGTTGGCATACATTTGGGTTGTTTGAAATGTGATAGTAACCAAATAATCCCGAAGTCGGTTGAAATGGGTCAGTTTCTTTAACGAAACGAATCTATCTAATCGCTTCCGTCTACAATAGTGTGCATCTCTTGTTGATCAGTCACCTTGCGAATTTAAATTACTTTGATTATCATGAAACAACTTATAGTGTAGTTGTGCTTCAACTGAGAGATAGAAATTAAAGGGACGATATTGGAACAAATGTGGAATCAAATAAAATAAACAACAGATCAACCTCAAATGCTAAAAAGTCAAGCATTCAGAAACGAATCTTATAGCAAAATTAATTGATCGTATATGCACTGTTGGGAAAGAAAATAGAAATGATAAACTAAAACTAATACAAATGATAACAAATGAGAAGAAAAAATCTTATTAAGGGTCTGTGACTTTTGAAAAGGAATAAATCTGACTTATAGGAACCAATGCAAGCAATTATGAAAGACATCAGCTGCAAATATAGCGTATCTCCGCATCTTGATCAGTGCCTAAGCAACAGTGCAGACCCATCCACCCACACACACACACGCAAGATAACCTCCAAAAGTTACATAAAGGGGGGTCTGTAACTTACTTTGGAGCCGGGATATTTTAATTATTTTTTTTACCTTAAGATCATTCATTGTTTTCAACTAATATAATGGATATAAGATATAAGGGAGGGGGGATGCTATCAATCAGAGCAAAAATGGTTTTGTCAAGGTAGTTAAGAGCCGAGTTTTTTTTCTTGAAACAAAATCCCAGCCCCCCCCCCCCAATTGCCTCCATAGGTTAAAATGTTAACTGTTTGCATCACATCACGTGGGTGCACTTAGACAATCACGCTCAGTAACTCTGCAAAATATGTCCAAATCGCGCTTAATCTATTAATTGATCCAAGATCTTGTTAAATTGCAAATTCACAGTACATTTGGTTGGCATTGAGACTGATTGTACGATGGACTTTACTTTGTTAAAATAAATTTTGAGTAATGTAAATGATACTGGCATTATGAAGATGTCCTTTTCGTGTAAACCAAAATTTAATTTCTTCTTCGTCTTCTCCAAACATGTCATCGAAGATGACCAGATGTGTTTGACTCAAGTTAGACACGATTCCATCGTCTTCGCGAGGAATGCCTTCGACAAACGAAATGGATTCTCCTTGACTTTCTCGAAGTAAGGAGTAAGACGATTGCCACTCTTTGTAACACCACAAGATACGTTGAGGAGAACGATCAAACAAATGAGATTTGTGTTCGATCAAACGTTTGACAAATTCGGTTTTGCCTGAACCACTGGGTCCAGCAATCAACATGTTTAAATGATGGCGCAGATACAAAGCTTCCCAACTTTGACGATCTAACTTTTCGTCAATCACTTTGACAACAGAAGAGGAGGAAGAGGATGCAGCCATGACTGAGGTATGGAGATTTTTGAGAGGAACATTAAAGACACAAGACATTTTATACATTTCATACACGTTTAAATGTTTTAAACCAAAAAACAAAAAAATATGTACATGTCGAGAATTAAAACACGAAAAAACACATAAAGCAAAAATGTCACTTTTGACTTTGGTTCTAAGTTCCCTTGTTCTTTTTTTGTCTTGGATGATTAGTGACACGCAAGGTATTTGGCATAGTGTGCCACTTCTTGTAGCCAAGCATCGAAACCAAAACTTTTCCAGTCACGTACATCTTTCGAATCGTTAAGTTCTTGGTGTAACCAATTAGCGATACACACTTCTTGGTAAGTATGAAGTGTAGATAATGTTTGACAAATGTCTTCTTCACACGGAGGTACACAACTTGCTTTCATCACGATTCTCAACACTTTGAGCACCGATAAAGTGTGAATGGCGATGTTTTTGTTGCATGTACTGTTCATCAAAAATAATCCACAACGAATTTTCTGGGAAACGAAATGCAAGAAAAGTATTTACTAACACACACACACACACACACACACACACACACACACACACACACACACACCACATATCGTCCAAAATTCAATGGAAACAGTTCGTGAATCAGCAGTTTGTAATCCTCTAAGGTCTGAACACTATCAATGACTTCCTTCCGCGGAATTCATTCCAAGACTAAAGACAGCGGTCTTAGCATGGTCCGCATTTATATCCAGATTCACAAGGTTTGTATCTTTGGTGATAGTTTACCCCAAGGCATCTGTGATAGTTTCGTCCAAGAATCGGTCTTCTTATACTGTGGAAATAACAATAGTTTAAAAATCGAGAAATGACTTTGAGTTTGCGTTTCACTTGTATCTTGACAAACTATCTGTAAATGCGTTCTCGCAGCTCCAAAGGCAGATTCTGAATGTGCTCTTCTAAACTAGTCATTCACAGGCACGTCTTTCTTTTTAATGAAATAGTCACATAATTGCCAAATGGAATATGGTGGTAAAGGATATCCAGACATTCAGCGATTACCTTACTACACCTCAGACGGCGTGAAGGCGTTTCATCTTGAGGTGACACTTCTTTTAAAAGTTTTTTGTATTCCTGTAAGTTTGTAACTTTTTCATGAACGTCGTTCCATCGAATTCTGTGTAACAGTTTCACATTGTAGGTTGTGCCATCCAAACTTTTAAAGGTGTCATTTAGTCTTTCATGAATCTCTGACCATTTGAATATTTTGAAACTAATCAGTACTTTTATAGCATTCAGATGCCAATGCTTAAAACGTCTATGCCGTAAAGGATACAATTGTTCTTTGCGTTTCACTTGTATCTGGACCAACTCTTAGTAAATGCGTTCTCCCAGCTCCGGAGGCAAACAATAAATGTGCTCTTTAAAGTATCCGACATATTACTTCTTTGGACCGACCAAGGCAGGTAGTGACAGCGCGGAGACCATCTGGCATGTTCCAAGTAAGCAGAGGCCTCATACTCCCATTCGTGAAGTGTCGCACCACAGCTAAAACACTGAACTTTATCGCCTTCTCTCAAGTAGATAAATCCAGCTCTAGCTAAAGCTTTGGGAGTAGGTCCTTCCAGATATTCAGGACATTTATCTTTGAAGGTCTGGAATCTCCTTTCAAAGTCACAATAGCCAGGCACAGCAACAGGCACTGTGAATTCTTTCCCCATGTATGGGTGGCATCCGTAGGCAGGTACACACTTAGCATCACATTGACCAGTAAAACAGAAAGGACGTCGTGCTGCATCGCTTTCGCTAGTGGTTTGGTAAGGCACACGAACGGCATCGCTTCCGATGGTACCAGGAGCGGTAAGGTAGTGCTGCATCGCTGATGTGAAAGAGTACAGCATCCGACTCATCGCAAGACACCGCATCGCACTCGATGTCGTGATCGAACTTGGAGTCCATAGTAGACGCCTCACTCGGTGGACGTGTGGAATTAGTACTCATCTTCTTCTTCTTCTTGCTCGGTCAATGAGTCACAATGAATTGTTGGTCTTGGAAGTTGTCCCTTTTTAATACTGGAGCTCAGTGTGTCCCTACTGCAAAGTGTTGCGATCTGGAAGTTGCACTCGTTTCTGATACACAATTTGAAAGACTTTTTCTAAAGGGCGACTGACAATTTGGTGGTTTGGTAAACGCACAATTTTGTGGGGTTCTAAGGTTTTCACTCAAAAGTCTTGAGCTTGTTCAGACCGTAAAGCATTTTTCAAGATATCAAAGTTCACCACTTGACTGGCTCGATAATTCAATGTCAATCCTTTGACTTTGCATTTGGTATGAAGTTGGCCTTGTCGGTCTCCGTATTGGTAACCGTAATTTTTAGGGCCACCGCTGGCAAAGCTCAGGATCGTCTCTTGTGGATGCTCGTCCGTCCATGCCCCTAAACGATCTCCTTCGATGATGGGGTGTTGGCTACCAGGGCGATAGATGTACATACAACTGTCGGTGTCAAAGAACAGGACTCGATCTCCCAACACTTCTTAAGCCTCATCGTACAATTTTAAGCTAGCATTAGCTGTCACGTAGGCTGCAATGACCACATTGCTAAAGTCGTCGGGGAGTACAAACTTGGGCTCTTCTTCGTAATTGAACAGGATCAAATCTTCACGGATGATTTCCACGTGTTTCATCAGTTTTCCTTTTTCGTCCACCAGTTGAAAGTAGCGACTGGCATCTGCCATGTATTCCGTCTTGGGCAAGATCGGACGTTGTGCCAATTTTCCCCACAAACAATTCAACATGACTTTGGCAAATGATCTTCTTCCTTCGTTCTTTTCTACGTCTTCCAAAGTGATACCTTCTACAGAACGGTACTGTTCTTTGAATTTGACTTGATCTTCTGGCGTCTGACACCAAGAGGGATAGCCACTGGCTTCTTTTTTCAGTTTGAGAAATTCGTTGACGTAGCTTGAGAAAATGCCTGGATTCAAGGCATCGTCCTTTTGGTATTGTTGGATGTGAGGAAAGTGACAAATTTCGTATACTTTCAACAAGCGCTATCCCCGATCCAGAGCCCGAATCAATTCGACGTTCCTGTCAAAGCGAGCTCTTCCTCCGTGTGGTGGCAAGGGTGGTCTTGATTACATGTTTCAACACACGTACGGCATAAAGGAAACATCAGTTTTCCTTGGCAATGATGGAGTAAGACAGGATGGTACAAATTGGTCGGGGGTAAGACTTTGCATTTGATCAATCCTTCGTATTGACGAATGTGTTCCACGTGGATGTATTCTGTCAGGATTTCAGGGTGTCCAGTAAGGAATCGCTTATATTTGCACACCCAAGGATACAACGAACACACGTCGATGTATTTGATTATTCTCCTCGAAATTTGTCTACGTCGTACAGCAAGCGTGTGGCATTGGTTCGTCCTACAAACAAACTGTGGCATGGGTCCAAAGATTTGATGTCTACCACGTCGTAACTTTCGGTAATGCGCCTAAATTCTGGATCGGTTTTGAAACGTCGATAATGCTCCCACATTTCTAACACTTGGTATCCTTGACTTTCTAACTTCAGGCGGCGTTGGTATGTGTGTTCGTACAACAATTCCATGGTGACTCCTGTGAGAGGATTTTTTAAGTTTCGTTGAGGAAAACAGGTAGGGCATCCGTGAAACAAGCATCCCTGAAATTCGAACACCGTCTGAGGGTTTTCAAAATCCCAACCATCCACAGACAGACTTCCAATTTTATTTTCTCCACCGTTTCTTGCATGTTGTATCAATTTGTCTTCCTTTTCACGCAAGTAATGGAGCTAACGCAATGCTTTGGCAGAGTACTGACATCTGATCGAGAGATAAGTGTTATGGTCTATGATGCCTAGTTGTTTTGTCGGGCATGAACTTTTTTCTGTACACTAATCCACACGCTTTGGCCAGGGTACACGCTTCTTTCAAAGGATCGAATTCTCCGTGATATAGAAATAATTGTCGAAACTTTCCACAGCAACGGCGTAAAATCTCCACATCGGATCGACAACACTTCAGCATTTCTTCTTGAAAATCAAACAGATCTGAAGCATGAGCATGGTACCAAGCGTAGAACGCTTTTCGGTGTTCGGTGTGCATCCCATCACGGTCGTAATAGTGAACGTCAAGCAAATGTGGGAGCACTACGTGTTGATTGGCTTAGGTATTGAAAAAGTGGGGAAAATACCCTTTGGCCACTTATGTCATTCCAAATGGTTTAGACATTCGACTCAAAGGCATGAACAAATAACTCATGGAATCTTTGAATTGTTCTTGTCCCACCTTCATGCATATGAGCTTGGCTCCGTTCATGGTGACTTGGGGGCATTCGGTGCCTTGTTCTGAATAATATTTCAACAGAAATTGTCCATCGTATCCCGAGAAATTGTGAGCCATGACGGTAGCATATGATGACAATCCCCGTAACGTTGAATGTCCTCTTCGCTCCAAGTATCGTCGATAGGATCTAAGATCCATTGGCCAAAATTGGCAAGAATGTTGGGTCCACGAAAGATTTTTTCACGTCCTCCTGGAATCCTACTACAATGGGGACAATGAAAATAGATAGGTTCTTGTATGGACTTCTCACAAGCCCGATGAGCAACGCAGAAATTAGGAAAGTGAATACCCTTCTCTTGCATACATTCAAAGTCAAAAAAGATAAAATCCCCTTCTGTCTTGTTCTTCTTCTTGTGCTGATCACCCTTTAATTATTTCTCCAGTGTATTGTCATATTTTTGAATGCCACTGTTTTTCAAAGTCTACGATTTGGTTACAAATACATCTTTTCTTTTAGGGACAAACGTGTTTCTTTGGGTTATTGGTTCTAATCAGCTGTCCACACTTTGAGCACAATCTCAATAAGTCACAAGCACTTTTCTGCTGGTGAACTTGTTTAATGCGATGTTGTTTATAACAAGAGGGATTGACAATGGTTCGTTGACACTTCGAGCAATGAATGTGTTCTTCAGGAAAGCATGGTTTGGAAGCTAAACAGCCCCGACATCTCTCTCCGCGATGAATGTGTTGGTCCCGACTACAAAATCCTCGGTCACATTTCTCACAGTAGTAAGCGTATCCAAGAAATACTGTGATACTAGTGATGTCATCGAAATGTTCTTGATGATGATACACGAGAATGTATTTTCCCTCGGGGAAATCGGGTCATCGAAATACCAGAGCTCCGCGAACCTCTTGAGGGTGTACTTTCAACGTATACCGAGGAGCCAAGATGTCTTGAAGTTGTTACATTTGAGAAATTTCTCTTTCGATATGCCTGCTTGTTGTAACAGTAGTTCTGCTTCTTTTCGTTTTTGCCTCTGTCCGATTGTCAAATGCTCTCCCATGCTCTTTTCTATTATACGGTCTAGTTCTTGTCGGCATACGTTCGCCCCACGACGATGGCACAGGCTAAGCACATCTGGTCTTGGGAGTTGTCAATTTGGACGATACTGCGTTTGGTACTGCGAAGGTCGTCCACCAATAACACTTTTCTGTGTGGTCCGATACCTCTGGGAGGTGAAACGTGGGTCATGTGAAATGTGGCTTTTCCATCGGTGATGGTAAACTCATCATTGGATTGTTAAACGTGTTCAATTTTGTCCATGACTTTAGACGGTGTTAATTCTGCCAGCGTACTAAACTCGATCCAGACAGGAGACTTCAAACTGTCGTGATGGACGGAAAGTCTCAACTGATCGTCCTCTTTCGCTTGGCATTGTCGTTTCAATGTTCCTAACAAAGAATCCCACACCTCGGTAATGAAACCTGCGGCTTTCTCGGGGGCACTTCAGACTTAGAGTCTTTAAAGCGGACCGTTTAAGTGTAAACCGTGGTTTAATATTTTCTGGATGTTACTTTTTGCGTCTCTCGAATATGAGAGTAATTTTCGGGAGCTACGGAACGACTTTCTTTTCTATAGATTCTAGACACTCTTGGTCTTGTGGAGGTGCAAGGTATTGTTTCAGCCTCACTCATGTCCTCTTCGAAACCACTGGCATGGACTTGGGCTAGCACTTCAGCTAGCGGCGTATGAAGCGGCAAGGAAAGTCGCCGTAGTGGCTTAATAGTTTATTCTTCTGGTTTCTCACTCAAATTGCGTGATCGTTTCATCTTGATATCCAACTTTGGTCTGATTGAGTTTTACACAGGCTCTCTCCCTATATATAGAGATAGCCTCTTCCCCTCAGAGTAACTATTCGTTATTCAACTTTCAAACAGTGAAGATGGAAGAGCAGTCAGAAAAGCTTACCCTTCTGGTCAGAGATTAAGCACAACAGACGACTGTTGCTATCAGACATTTAGAGAGAGTCATTGCAAAATATACCAGTAAAACTAAGGACTTCTCCTCCTCTCGAGATAAAAGCCAAGATACTTGCTATATCTGCCAGGAAAAGGACATTGGGCTCCAGAATGTCCACAACGTTAAAGTAAAGGAAAAGAAAACAAAGGGAAAAATACCTGTTGAAAAGGACATTGGTCTTCAGAGTGTCCTAAGAAAAAAGAGAATCAGGAGAAGAGGGAGGAGGCAGAGGGCTCTTCAGCAACAGAAGAAGAAGAAGAACCCATCCCCGTCGTCAAGAAATGTAAGAAGTCAAGACGACTGGAAGACAGTGAAGAAGACGAACCCATGATGCCTGTGAAGAAATTCAAAAAGAGAGACAGACAGTGAAAGAAAAAAATGGACTTGACTGTTGTGTTGTGAAATGTTCATTGTAATTTTTAAAAAGAGAATATACCAAAAAGGAAAAGAGTAAGTGTCTCTTGGTCTTGATTTTGTTTTATAGTACACAATCAAATTGTGGTATTTAAATTTTACTTGATTTGGCAATTTGATTTCTTTTCTAAGAAATGTGGGTGACTCTGAAAAGGACCGATGGGGTGTTTGTTTTTAACAAACTCATAGACTGGACATGATGAGCTTTAACTGCCTCAATCCCTTTCCACGGTCAAGTTCTGCTCCTCCTCCTGCTGCTGCTTTGGTAGTGGTGGTAGTAGTCAATGGTGGTGGAATATCAGTAGTAGTGAGCATGGATGATGTGATGGGCTGAGAATGTTTAGCCCGTGATGGTCTCTTTCTCTTGAGTTGAGTTAAAGAAGTATGATACATTTTTCTCAGATTCTTTAACTCTGCTGAAATATCTTGTAGCAGACTCGCCGTTATATTGTCAGCACTCTCTTCCGTCTGTCCTTCACACTTCAAAGATTTCTGCTTCTCTTCTTCTTCTTCTTGTTTTCTTCTTTCGTCTTCTTGCTGAAGAAATTCTTATTCTGCTTCTCTCTGACGCTGCAAACAAATTTCCAATTCTTCCTTCTGTCTCTTTTTAAAATCATCGATCACAGTTACGGAATGTGGTACTATGGCGGTTGTTTTCAGGCAAATATTCTTGCGACGACAGAAAATCCACAAAATCCAAATTAAAATCTTCTGGATGAATGTTGACCGCTGGAGTTGTCGTACTATCGCTCCGAACATACGAGGTTTCCGTAGCAGACTCACCCCAATACATAGCCTTCATTGTATCAGTCATACATATGCCGCAATGATAAAACCTTACGAACGCTGTGACGCCTGTATACTGAAGGTGACGTCACCCCCTCGCTCTCTTCTGATTGGAAGAGAGACCCTACATAACGCGCCTTTGGATTGGTGGACCATTTCGATCCGTTTCGATCCGCTCTTTGGCTATATATACCAACGTTTTTGTGACATAGTTTCACCTGTTCTCAAGACAAGATGTATACTTCAGTAGAATCTTTAAGTATCGTATCGGGCATGCTCTTCAACCCGGACTACCCCATGTATGTCAAAGCATCATGGGGTATTACTAAGATTACAGCTACAGCCATTTGGAAGAGACGAATCTATGTGGAGAGACAACAGTGTCTGAAGTGGGTGCTAATCTACGGACTTCAAGTGCGTAGAAGTTTGAGAAGAAGAAGACCAGTGAAGAGGTGTGATATGTGCTAACTTGGTTAACAAAACTCCAACAGCGCTTTTCAGGGCCTCCCACGTTACTTAGAAAAGAACAATCAAAACTTGCCATAGGTGTTTCTATGTTTCTATGTTTGTGTGTGTGAGTATTTGATGTAAATCGAGGACATTCATGAGATTACACACCAACGTACTGAGGACACAGCTCCAACCGAGGACGTCCTCGGTTGGAAAAAGGGTACAATCTTGCTTCTACGAACAATTTTAGCTCAGAACAATGTAAAAACATGATTTGTAGGTAGGTCCCCGTTTACACACTTGGTGCGTGTTCGCGATTTTGGAATGTATCTTTCCTCAAAAGCTGGCGATACACACGCCTGAAACTATGTCCTCGATTGCCCGGTGGAATACTTGTAGAGATGTCTGCGCTATCAAATTACAGGTTTCCAAAAATATTATCTCCTTTTAGATCCCAAAACATCAAATACCAATAACGTAGCTAAACTAGAAGAAGAAAAGCTGGTGCATATAACAGTCCCTGGTATTTTTCATTAATATTTTATATATGTGAGTTGATATAAATGGGAAGCTCAAGATACAATTGTGATGTATATGTCCAATAAAAGCAAATAAATCCACGACACTTCATACATAAGAAGTACATAAATCTGCTGTTGAAAATACGAATAAATTCCTTATTTAACTGTACCAAAATTGCGTTATTATCCTACCTGAATGTAAAGTCAAAACACCCTGTTTGCGGTGAGGTTTCACGCATTTAAAACTATTGAAAAGAAGCCCTTGATATGCAACATTTGTATTATTCAATGAGCTATATCCTCCCTTGTTACATCATTTGCCTACTCAGTGTTCACAACAGGAGAGAATGGTTGTGCATCTCATGACAGATCCTGTTATAGTGACATCGAATTACTACAAACCGACTTTGGAAGTTACATGCATATAACTTTAGTCAATAGCTAGATAGAAGTCAAACATTTATTATCAAGATCAAGTCCCAACAAGAAACACTTTATTACATAAATATGTCTTTCATCATCGCACTCTTTAGACTTGCAACAATATGTGCAAGCAAATCATAAACTGATGTATGCATTCAATGTGTTTTATACGCATATGCGTGCTTCAGTTTGTTATTTGATGACTTTGATTTACAGATCATGGATTATGTTTGTATTCATAGTTATGTTGTGAAGGATGTCTCATTAAAACAATACACAATCTATAAACACCAAACAACAATCTGTACACGAGTACAGCGGTACCAATCAGGTATTGTTATATTTTATTTGCTTTTCCAAAGGACTATACTGAATGCGGGCCGTTTTTCTGCTAACTCTCCAATTTTGTTTTCATTTTGACATATATTACAATTATGAGGTGGTTTGTTTTATTTTGGGACATAAGTTTTGTGTTCTCATGCTGGTTCCCATGGAAACTGTGTTAAAATATATCAAAGAAGATAGGCAGATTTTTCATCTTTTCCATGTATTTCTCATTTATACTGTATATCCATAAACTAGTCACTAAATTTAACATTACATTATGTATTTGAATTTTATTCTGGTATAGAGTTGAATACAATAAGGTTTTAATTTGTTTTGTTTTTTAAATAACTGAAATAAATGCTAGTAACCAATGATGAATAAATCTAACTTACAAGTCAATATGAAACTGTTCTAAGTTCGGTTGCAGAAATAAGACAGTCATTGATCAAATCAAAAATGGTGTTTGTTTGAAATATTGTTTAATATTGTTGACTGATATGATTCATAATGAGGCCTTAAAATGCTTCTGAGTTCTCATGTTCACCGAAAATATTGGTGTTTGTCCCCTTGTTCCTGGAAACTAAAGATGTTCTGTTTACAATATCTTTCCTTAATTTCGTGGCAATGCACACACACACACATGCACGCAGACACATTTTCACGAAAAATTTTCATGGTTGCTCTGTCTCCTCGATCTTAAAAATAAATGCCAATATTCATTAGGTTGTTTCAAAAAATATCTCTTGGCTGGTCTCTCCAGTATTAAAAAGTTTTAAAAACTCTTTCAAAAAGTATATTTGTCGGTACATGAATATAATACCAAAACAGATTTACATTTGTTGTAACTATACATTAGAATTGTTTGCTTAAATTAGTTAAAAGCATATCAAGAAAATGCAAAGTTTAAAGATTTAAATTACCCATTCCATAACCTAGATTGTTTGTCTTATTACACAGTCGCAGAAAACTAAATAAATGGTCACTGTTCATTCAAATGGCCTGTCACTGCTATAATCCCTTCAAATTCTAGACATTTGAGCATAACAATTGCTGTCATGATTCATCCACTTAGTCCATACATCACAAGTTATTTTTTATTTTTTTCTTCCGTGTTCAGTTTCACTTTTATTGTATTGTTTTTCTTGTTATAAATATTGCTTTGTCAAGTGTGATCTCACCGCATTTACTCATTTTGATTTTTTTCTTCCGTTTTCAGTTTCACTTTTATTCCATTGTTTTCTTTGTTGCAAATATTGTTTGTCAAGTGTGGTCTCACCGCATTTACTCAATTATTATCAGTGGTATGAATGGCAGTAAATGATATTGAATTGAGCTTTGACCCTGTCTGTAAAAAAAGATAATGATAATAATAAAACAATAAGGAAATAAACGGCGACTGGATGTGGTATACAGACGAAAAATATATATTCACATCATAAATGGCATGTATTATGTATCTCTCTTTCTCTCTCTCATGATTACACATACACATACACACAGATGCACACGCTCAATGCTATTACCTGTACAAACTTCAAAGCCACATCGGACAAATATACGGATGGGACTGAAAATGTACATGTATAACTCATCATTTGATTCATTCTGTGGGTGATTCATATTGATTTCAAAGAAATACTCCCTCTAATTGGTGAAACATAGCACCACAGTGAAACATTCAATAACACATTCAAAATCTATGTTATATATGCAGATTTACACACAAACATCTCTCTCAATATATATATATATATATATATATATATATATATATATATATATATATATATATATATATATATATATATAACCGACTCTCCAACAGTTGGTCGTAGTGAGTTAAATCTCGTAAAATAACAGATATTAAGTCGCAAGGGCGAGATGACACTTTATTCCAATACGATGCATCTGAATTCGAATCCTGTGAATAGCAAATTACACAATAACTATACAGATAGAACAGAAATATTTTAATTCTTAAAAAAAATAGGAAATATATATTTTTCTATGACCCAATGACTTCGACCTAATATAACTGAAGATATACAGTGTTGTCTTACTAAAAATCTGTATGTTGGGCGAATTGTTAATTTCAGCAGAAGATCATTATTAATATTTCTACACAACTTAGGCAAGATACTCAACATGTGAATTTGATGTATTCCAAGAAAACAGATCACATGGTTTCGTTCTGGTAACATCTGCCATGATATGTAAGCAAGGCTACTTCCTGCACAATTTAAGGTAAAATCTGTTGTTTTAAGTTGATATATCGTCGCACAAACAACATTGTTAGAGCAAATTTCTTTTCGGTAGTTCTCTCGAAGGAGCTTATCGATGGTCTATTGAACAATGTTTCCATAAGGTCTGGTGCTATACTTAGTCCTACACTGTAAAACATGAACCCTACTATTTACGACAGAGGCGAGTCAAGGTCCTACTTCCAACACAAGCGGCGCTGTGTAGCGTGTTCCCTTGTCGACTGATTGGGCAACTAGAGGCAAAATATCTCACATACTTGCCAGCCCATATTGACAATGAAGTGGATGCGTTTTCAGGACTCATGGTATTAATTATATGGAAGAATGGGAACCATTCTAGAATGGGTCTGGTAGGTCATAATTGGTTGAGAAATCAAAAGTAAAATTTGAGTACAAATAATCTTTTAACCTAATCCTATTTGTAACTGACAAAATAGAGACAAGGTTTTATTGATGGAATTTTAGTCCTTTTACATGCTTTACTTTGGAACACTCATTGATGAAATTAGGTGCGGAATTGAAAGCACATGCTTCAAACACATGTAAATCCAAGACATGCCACAGAACACATAGCTTTCTCCAAAAAAGAAGCTTGCATCAATGACAGGTCTATATCGAGAAATATAGGTTTGATCATGAACATTCAGAAATGTAAAGTTATTGAATTTTTAATATCATGGTGTTTCTACAGGTTTACTAAGGAAGCTTTGTATCGTGAGTCTCATAGAGAACAACAGCTTTGCATTGGCTCCACATATTCAATTACATTTAAGTTACTATATATGCAAAATTCTGGTCCCGTTTGTGGATAATAAGCAAAATGAATACCTTTTGTCTACTTTAGAATGTTTTTTCAGTGGCATATTAAACCGGTTTTCAGAAACGACCACTGCTGCCATGAAAGTGGGTGTGGGTGGTGAGTGTATAGATTTCACTATGCTGCGTGGGGTGTTTTGCACATTGATTTATATCTGTTCATATCTATGGAATCAAATATATAAAGTTTAGACAATTTACCATTTATAGAGTAATTATGGTCACCTGATATTTCCTAGTTGTGTTTTGAAGCATTATTCTTCAGATATGATCACTTAGGTCTCTACTACAATGCGCAATGCTCATGACCTCTCATGATTTTATGTTCCACCAGTTTCATTCATTGAATGTTTTGGAACTTCATACTTTGTATTTGCTTCTGTCTACCTTACTTTAATTTTAAATTATATGTGTTATGTTGAAATCTGAAATAATTGTTTTCATGTAAATCTCCTTTTCTGAAGATATACTTGCACATATAGATGGTCACAATGACCTTTTGCTGATGTATTGCATACTATGACAAGGCTGATATTATATTTTAATCTTAAATAGAAGATAGATAAGTGGTTATATCAAACAAGGTACTCTTGATTAGACAGATGTATTTTAATATTATTTCTGATTTTCTGAAATGACGCTCAAATGCTTAAATGCTGCCTGAAATGCACCAATGCTATTTATGGTTTACATGAACTTGCAATATAATTTAATACTCACAGGCGGAATTGTGCACATTGTTTACTTACGTATTCTATTACATAGAATATATATATATATATATATACATAGTATATTATTCTATACATAGGTCTGTCAAGTAAATAAATAGTGGAAATAGGACTCCCTGTACTAATTATATGGAAGAATGGGAACCAGTCTATAAATGGGTGAAGATAAAATAGAGTGCATATGAGTCTGGCTGGTTAAGATTGGTTGATAATCAGAAGTAAAATATTAGTTAAAAGAATATTTTGAGAGCATGTCCAATTTGTAACTGAAAAAAATAGAGACAATATTTTATTGATGGAATTTCAGTCCTTTTATATACTTGACTTTGGAACACTCATTGATGAAATTAGCATCTGATTCTTTAGGTGCGGAACTGAAAACACATGCTTCAAACACAGGTAAATCCAAAAAATGCCACGGGTCATATAGCTTTCTCAACACAGACGTTTCCATCAACGATGGGTCTATATTGAGAAATATAGGTTTGATCATGAGCATTCATAAATTTAAAGTTATTAAATGTTTGATATCATGGTTTTTCCATAGGTTTGCTATGGGAGCTGAATTAGTACCGTGAATCCTTCTTGAGCCGTTGGCATACATTTGGGTTGTTTGAAATGCGATAGTAACCAAGGAATGCCGAAGTCGGTTGAAATGGGTCAGTTTCTTTAACGAAACGAATATATCTAATCGCTTCCGTCAACATTAGCGTGGGTCTCTTGTTGATCAGTCACCTTGCGAATTTAAATTACTTTGATTATCATGAAACAACTTATAGTGTAGTTGTGCTTCAAATGAGATATGGAAATAAAAGGGACGATATTGGAACAAATGTGAAATAAAATAAAATGAACAACAGATCAACCTCAAATGTTAAAAAGTCAAGCATTCAAAAACGATTCTTATAGCAAAATGAAATAAAATTAATTGATCGTATATACACTGTTGGGAAAAAAATAGAAATGATAAACTAAAACTAATAAAAATGATAACAAATCAGAAGAAAACAATCTTATTACGGGTTTAGAGCTTTTGAAAAGGAATAAATCTGACTTATAGGAACTCATGCAAGTAATTATGAAAGACATCTATATATAGCGTATCCCCGCATCTTGATCAGTGCCCCACCAACAGTGCAGACCCATCCACCCACCCACACACACGCAAGAAAACCTGCAAAAGTTACATAAATCTTGTATGTATGCTACTGTTAATAATTTACATTTCGTGAATACTGCGTTTCGAGAAATTAGCGTTCGACTTATTGGCTACAATATGGATTCACAAAGGTGGAGCAGACAATGTTTTCGACTTTACGCCCTGATGAACATTAGGGACTGACCATTTAATCTTCGGGGGAGGGGGGAGATGGGCTCTGGATTTTTTTTTTTTTTACAAATTTTTTGTTGGAGCCGGGATATTTTAATTAATGTTTTTACCTTAAGATCATTTATTTTTTTCAATTAATATGATAGATATAAGAGGGGGTGGTTGCTATCAGTCAGAGCAAAAATGTTTTTGTCAATCTAGTTAAGAGCTAAAAAAAAATTCTTGAAACAATATCATAGCCCCCCGCCCCCCAATTAAACGGTCTGTTCCTAAACAGTATGCATCAGTTCTCATTGTTAAAAGATGTAAATGCAAACTTAAACATTTCTAATTGTAATAAAGAAGAAAATAACATTCCGTAGAAATGTAGCAAAATTCAGCAATAGCGTTGTTTAGCAGTGGCCCTCGTGTGACGTCACGGATCACTACCTCATATCCAAAAATAGAATGTAGCCCCAGTTTCGGACAAACAGTTTATAAAATGCGTGCCAGTACCATTATTTAGATTAGAAAATACCGTACTTAGAGAAATTTATAATTGCATTGCACACATTCTTCGGTGATGTTTAACCTAGAACATATACCAATATAATTGTCACTTAATTATTATTCTAATTACTGCTTCATTATTTTGATTAAAAGTTAATTTGCTTTATTTTTTTCTCTAAGTACGGTATTTTATTATTTAAATCTGATTGATTGCTTTGTAAATACTTTTCTTGCTGCCGAACAATCTATGCATTAAGCTGTTCTGTTCTGTTCTATTTGTCTTAAACACCATTTATAAACTTATTTTTGTGATTGTATGCACTATAATATTTATGTATACAAACTATTTTAAGATCCATTTTAGACTCGTTATATATTTTTCTGATTTTATTGTTTTACGGTATTTTGAACAATTTTAAAATTTGACTTCTTTCTCATTTTTAATAATAAAAATACATTATTATAAACATTAGTAATTCTTTTCTATTAGATGCGACTGATGTTAACGGAAAATACAACAGCATGTGTAGAAATACTGGGTACGAAACATCCCGGTTACGAAAAGACGTGCACCCCACTGCACTTTCCACTGCCCAAAATTCCAGCACATTACCTCACAACATACTATCGTTTAATCTTTTTTTTTTTAAAAGTGCGTGATAAAAAACAAAGATATGTCAACTAACAGAGTCTTTTTATCTTTGAGTCATTGCAGCATTTTTGTAACATAATGACAACCAAATGATTAAGTAGCTTGTGCTCTATCATGGGGAAAACATTTTTACTGTCAGTTAAAATCACGGGATTTTTCCTAGGGGCGTGGGTTGTTTAAGATCGAATTTGATAGCGTTTGTTTTACTCTATTCAAAATGGTCACTGTTAAACAATTTTTATTATCAAAATGTAATTTATTCTTGTAAATCACTTCCAAAGATTTACAACTGATTCGTACAAAGATCATATTATTATTATCATTATTAGTATTATTATTATTTATCCTCATATATCTTTGCAGGGCAAAACAATGCATAGAGACAGGAAACAGTCAGTCCATTTCCATGAAAACATTGTTTCACAGCCATTATTTAAAAGTCCCTCTTGGACAACACACAAAAGTTATCACTTAGACAACATACAAAAGTTATCACTTAAAAAAAAGATAAAAAGAACAATAAAGTCTACTGAACGCTATATCATCTGTTTGTCCGAAAACAATATGGCAGAAGGCACAATGCCTTGTGGGTAAATGACATCGTATGATATTTATAGAACATGAGGGGCTCGCTAAACAACGCTATTGATATTATGATACAACAAATAACTGATAACACATACTCTCGGACGACGCGGCTAGTGGAGATCTTTTGAGGTACAGGCAACAGGAGAACCAGAATCCATTGGTCATTGACGGGATGAAAGGTACCTTGTGGCGGCGCGAGGGTTCGAATCGCCAGGCGGCAATGTTCTTTAGTGGCGCCCCTACTTTGCCGCAAAGAACAGTTTTTATGTCAGTAGCAAACCTCCAACCCAACCCCATCTAAGCCCCGGTTACAGCTGCAACCATCCCCAACAAAAAAGAGCTCCCGACGGCACCCCCCTTCGCCCGGCGCCCTCCCCCCCTTGCGCCGCCATTGAAGGAACTCTTGCACATGGCGGCATAATGGAGCTACTGTGGGCACCAGACTGGTGTACATCAAGTCAAGTTTGCATTTTTCCAGGTGGAAAGTCCTTAGTCTCAATTCGTCTTCCTCTCTCTCTCTCTCTCTCTCTCTCTGCTGGTGCAGCATCCTGGCACTCATCCTGGCTGTTGTAACGTGCAGCTGATGGCACTGTTTGGGATTGGTAACACAACCCGGTGTGGGCTAAAGTCAAAGTCTGAGAACAAGTCCAAAGTAGATAAATCAGATTTTCCTTTGGACTTGGATTGTCGGTTGACTGAACGCTACTGACTCATAGTTATCATGGATGTTTCTGTTCGGATGATAAAGGTAAAATGGTAGCAATTAAATTTAAAGAATTGTTTTTGTTGAGGTTTTTTTTTGTAATTGTTGTCATTTCTTTTAAATAATAATTCATACATGAAGACGTAAACTTAGTTTCGTTACCTTACGGGCATCTTGATATGAACAGAAATTTAGAATACGATTGTGTTTAAAAGTTTAATGCTCCATGAGTCGACATCCTGCCTCGTTATCTCAATAGCCAGCATCCTGTTGACAAGTCGTCCAACCCTCGAGTTTCCGTACTGTATCAGATTTACAATACCAGCTTCATAGTAGCAACAGAGGATGATTTTTTCAGAATTATAAAATATACAAAAATGGAATGTTTTCTGCATAATTTGAGTGTGCAGATTTCAAAAATGAAACCATCTTTATGATATCTTTTCAAATAAATTCACAGGAAGCATTCAAACACATGTACCGTTCACCATTTTTAATATTGGTTTTTGGCACTTTTTGCAAATTCTTGACCTCATGTTATTTCATGCTGAAAGTTGCATATTTCTTACATATGGTTATATATAAATGTTTTGTGAGCATTCAGCTTCAAGAATAAATTCAATTTTTCTATGTTCCAGGTACTTCTGAAGCATTTCAGTTCCTTTTTATCACACGCCCCCATGAAATACCACAATCATGAGTTATACACAAGTTTAAATTGTATGTTACTCTTAAAAGCTATAGTGCAAATGCATTACAGTGTTCTTGTACATTGAGCTGAAATCACAATTTAGTAAATAACAATTGCCATTTTAGAATTTAGTTATGATAAGATATTTTTGGTCAGTTTTCATATCTATAAAATTAAATCAATGACAAAAAAAAAAAAAAAAAAACATAAAAATAACTTACTTTGAATACTTCCACAATTATACTTCTGGCACTGATTTGGTTCCCAAGAAATAGTTATGATTATGTTTTTGTTTAAATAGAGAAATACTACAGATTGATTTTCTGTTCTTTATGATGACAATATTCATATTGATATTCACAAAAAATGGCATGAAATGAATTTGTTTTCATTTTTCAAAATTCTGAAAAGAAGTTTAACTTTTACCTCTTTTTGGCCCCTACTAAACATGAAAATTTTAATTTGAATACCAGTGTATCTAGATAAGAATCGTAACTAGAGCAGATGACCTGACTTTGATAATGTCTAAGTGATCACAATCGCATACATATTATCAATATCATTATCAGTATCACCCGTCGAGTCTCTAATCTCGAAATTACATTACACAACAAAAGTTGTACCAAAATGTTGTAATAAATTTGGTATAATGAATGACAATACGTTTGTATAATCCGATGCCTTTGTATAAACGTCTGCCCTTTAACAAAATCAAGTTTTCGTGTGTTTTTGAACCCAATTTATGTCGTGTTGTTGTCATTGTTTCCATTTTGTACGTACCCATGTACCGGGAAGAGTTACCGTTCTTGCTGGCATGGGTGACCTTTAAAAAGACGTAATTCGTGGGTTTTCCGCAAATATTCGCACACATTTTACCATTATTCTCGTAAAAAGAACTCCAAAGTATTTAAAAAGTAGGCGTAGGTGAGCGTTTATGTTCGTTTATTTACTTTTTCTGCGTTTTGAAAAATTCGGTTTTCGTTTATTTTCGCCGAATATGTTGTACAAAAGGCCCAATGTCATATACGCTAAATATAGACATTTGACCTTTCAACCATGAACACATTCGGATATAACAATGCCGGCTTTTTACATAGGAAAGCGGAGAAAGTACCAGGTGTAATGAGGTTGACATTTTAAGAAAATGTTAATCTTGATCGCCAGTGCCCTCTAGCGGCGGCGCCTGTTGCTATTCATAGCTGAATACAGTAACTAATTCCTGGAAATATATAGGCTGATCACGCAGTTAACACGAAGGCCATATCTGACGCAGTTACACCAAACAAATGTCAAGGTTTTGACCTAAAAGAATAAATCGGTTAAAACGGGAAATGAAACTGAAACCCTCAATATTTGGCTCGATGTGATAAGCTGTAGACCCGCACAGGTCATGTGGTAATAGAAGAATATATCTTTCTGAAAGCACAAGTCAAAGACGAAACAAGATCTTATAACTTAAAACAAGCAGGTGCTCGGATGAACGAATTTGAATTATTCCAAAGCTGCACATTAGATGAACTCAAATATGGTTAACATAAAGAGAAAATATAGTACAACAAAGTTCGGTTACACTAGGACACAACGTCATAACTAAACAAAATAATAAAACAAAATACATAAATAAATAAATCATGCACTCGAAATACAAAGTACCTGGATGAGTTGATATTTTACATTTAAGTCAGTACTTGCGAGATTGCATGATATTGTTTTTTACAAACATTGATATGAAATTGCCAGCAGTTGACATTTATTTGTATCCCCATCTACACGTTAACTTAGCAATCAATATTTATTTCATCAATTTATTTATATGATCCTTGCCTCCCTAGGTTAAAATGTCAACTGTTTGCATCACATCACGTGGGTGTGCTTAGACAATCACGGGCAGTAACTCTGCAAAATATGTCCAAATCGCGCTTAATCTATTAATTTATCCAAGATCTTGTTAAATTGCAAATTCACAGTAAATTTGGTTGGAATTGTTAAAAATATTATTACTTAAATATTCACAATTCATTTTAGGTCGACGAAGGGTAATATGTTTAATAAAATGGTCAAAATTGGCGGATGGTCGCATTGATCGGACATTCTATAAATGAATCTTCATAGTAAATTTTATTATTATAAAAACATTACTGCTGGAGTATTTTAAAAGTAAGACCGTGATACGTCTATGATGAGCCATTACTGAAAACAGCACGCTAATCATTGAAGTTATTTTCAACCATTTTAGGAAACAGCTTAACATATAATTTAATGAAATTTATAACATAAAAGATTAAGACCTACAGCGTTTGAAAGCGTTTGGGGTGTAAGAAATTCGGGGATTAAAACTCTCGAAAAAAAAAGATAAAAATGTACTACTGTGGTTGAATTTACTATCTTGTGAAGAAACTTGAACGCATATTTGGTTGAAACAACATTAGAATGTCTGATTGCTAACATGCCTATTTTTATACAAATACGGGCCATAACTTTTGTCCATTGGAAAGATTGTCTTGTGGGGAGGTGTCATTGTTTCCGAAATAGATCACTAAAAATGTTAAAATATTTAATTACGAATTTTAAGAATACCAAATCTGAATTTTGTACGAATACTTTTATCCAAGTTAAATGTGGGCATAATGAAGAATTAATATTGATATATGTATCAGAATCAGATGTGCTTGTACTCAAAAGTTTCATGTCTATTTGCAATGGTTCAAGTTGAGTGCACTTAATTTGTTAATTCTGTCGCCAGCCTCAATCTTGCCAACCACTCTTATAAACAGTCATCGTACTCTCTGCACGTTTGATGTTCGCGCATAGCACGTGACCTTATGCAACGCTTCTTTAAAGAGTCTTTAAGTTGTTAAAACTTCCTTTTGCTGCTTGGATTTTGTACCATGCATATGTTTGAATATATTCCTGTTTTTGTTTTTTTTAACGAAACGGGCGAAAATAACGGATACAGCAGAATGATTATATAATAATATGATGCCTTAATTATGATGATAAAGAACCATCTTCAAATTGATCATTTCCCTTGCCAAATGTTGCATATAGTATTTAAAATAGCTTTCAAATACTCTTTGTGGAAAAATATTTTTTAAAATTTTTATTCCATATCCGTAAATTTTCATATGCTGCATCTTCTATGATTTCCAACCACTTAAATTATTGAAGTTTATCATTATTATATTTTTGTTTCCTTTTATATGCCAGCAAGTATTGACTGCTGCTGTAAAAAAAAAATAGAAACTGAATAACTTACTGAAAACATATTGGTAATTTAAGGTGTACACAACTAAGTGAAATCTGTGTTTTGCTGCTGAAAAATAAATTGTATACGAAGTGGCAAACGATGTGCACACTGAATGTTTTAACTAATTCAAATATGAAGTATAAATATCAGGGTCCACGCCTTACATTGTAGGACTAACACATGTACCGGATATGTAGCCACTACCAAAATCATAAACGTAAATTATAACTGGGCAATGAAGGGGTAAAGAGTAATATGTGCATGTATTTAGTACATTTCTAATGACAACATACTTTCTAACGATAAAGACTGCACTCATATGGAGCACAAACCCTTGACCCCATGCCCAGTCAGAAAGCTTCAACAGGTTTTGTCTTGGTTTGGTGACCTTGATTTTTACGAATACGATAAGTGCAAAATAATTGATAGATACAATGAAAGCTTCTTTACTGCACCACTCTGTAAATAAATCGAAACGACACCATCTTTGCTCTACCTTTACTCGCTAGGGGCGATAAAATATATGTGCGACATTTGGATTCTTGAAAAGAGTATATCTTTAAAAAATTTTTATATTTCTGCATATTTTTAACGGAATGCACACTTATTTAAAATAAATATCAATCTATTTCTTTATGAGCTAGATTAGACAAAGAAATAAACCTATTTCCATCGAAACTAACGCAAAAAATGTCCTTCAACATAATGTACTTTTCTACACTACCCAGATATAACCCCCTCAAAGAATTTCCGACCGAAAAAGGAGAAAAGTTAAGAAACTGATTGTGAAACATTAGGTCGCAATCGTTTTCTTGACCCAATACGCGCTTCGACACAATATCCGTTTCTTACACACGAACTTCGACCAACTGTTAGAGAGTCGGTTTTATATATATATATATATATATATATATATATATATATATATATATATATATATATATATATATATATATTGGAATATTAGAATAAATAAAGAATTGTTTATTGTTTCATACGATTTAATAGACTTCCAAAATACTGCATTCACGATTTGTGTCATCTGGCAATTTACACCACTGAAATGTGAACAACAATATTAAGTATTGCCCCAGAAAGAAAAAAAAATAGCGGTTTTTAATTACACAAATAATAGAAATCTTACCTGTTAGTTTTGAACCGCTATTTGCATAAACTATTTTAAATTTAAAATGACATGGCTTAGAAGTTCAAGATTTTGTGTAAAGTGTATAGGAGTAATAAACAGCTGATTTATTTTCTTATTTCAACAATTAAACAAGTCGGCCATCACAAATTGCATCACCTACTACTGTATATCAGATGATTTTGATACTAAGTTAATGGCCCGAAACTAAAGTTTTGAAATTATAAATGTAATGTTACAAAACCGTGATTTAATCTTTTATATATAAAAGAGGTTAATAACTTGTAGTAGGACCTCGGAGCACATTTACGTTTAAGATGTAACGTAACTATGGTTGATGGTTGACATGAGTTTCTATACTAGTATTTCACCCAATTTAATATCGTAACTAGGTTAAAATGTTATTGCATGTAATGTGCTCATAGATGTAATGTAATCTGGTACAACGAAGTTAAGCCAGCAGGTGCTCATTTATCAAAGACTGATGGTAGAGAAGATAACCAATATCGTGTAATAACAGGTCAGACATAACGTGGTCAAAACTCTGTAACAAGTCAGTAAGTGGATGATAGATTATTTGGAAGCAAAATATCTCTATTCCCATTATTGTGTCACTACATATAGTATTTTTCATAGACTGCGTCTACTATTTGTATCAACTAAACGGCATCCTGCTTGACACATTATTTCAAGGCAGAGATCATTTAAAGTAATAAGTATTTTTATTAAAAAGTGAAGATGCCAACTTTGTCAATTCTCAGTTTAAAATCCCCGATAAATAATGATCTCTCTCCCCCCCCCCCTCTCTCTCTCTCTCTCTCTCTCGCTGTATTAGTTTCTAATTTATTCTGGTGGTTATGTATGTACTTATATCCAATGGACCCCGGATAACTCAACTGCACAAACTCAAGTAACATCAAGTTCGGTAAGGTACCATAATTGCTGCTGAAAACATACTGAAACAAAATATCTAGTAACTCAAAATACAAGTCACGTTGAGTTAACATCTCAGTCCAAAGAAAACGCCCTTCATTATCATACGCTCGTTCCCCCTCCAACATGACTTATTTCCATACTTTATTTTTACAGGGCAACAGGGTATAATATATAATGGGTATATATATATATTTTGTATTTAAATGGATCGATTCTTTTCCGAGACGTATTATATATCCATCATATATCCGCCCAACAGGTGCTTGGATAACACCTGATACTAACGCACTCAATCGACAGACAAGATTAATGTGTGAATTCCATTATAGATGACATTAGCTAGGATGATGCCAATTTCTAAGTTATTCTTCCTGAATGACACTAGAAATATATTTTAACCACTTGAAGTCTTTACTGGTGGCGCAGTAAGTTTTACATATAGTCTATTATATGGAATGGGTGGGATGAAAATGGTTGGAATCGACTTTTTATTCACATGTTTTCTAGTAAATAATTGTGATGTGTTGTTGATAAGAAATATCAAACAATATTTTTTTTTTTATAGGAAAGAATTCATGTGACTTAAAACTTAGCCTGCCCTTTATCTGCAAATATTTCCAAATTGTAGACATTTATGCAACAAATTTTGATGCAAAGAGCTGTGTCTACTATACTTTGTCTTTAAACGAATTAGGCATTATGAATATATAACCTTCCCGTCGTTCTTGCCTATCACTAGATGGCGCTGAGTGTATTTTTGAATTTCAAGATTGGTTCTAAACAGTTTTACGCATGAGCAAAATTTCCAAAACAACGAACCAAAAGCTTGATAGTACGCCATCATTCGTGGTTGAGTTCCATTAAAAATATATAGCATACATCTTAATGCATTCAGACTCATGGGAAATAATGTGAGACGATATCATTATCTAAAAATCCTATCAACTTATCAATCCCTGTGATAAAAAAAACCAAAGAACTATTGATTTTGAAGATACGATTTACATCCCATACTAATGCTCTGATGAGCTTTAAAATTAGAGATACACAAAAATAGCACGAAGTGATGATATCTGATATTAAATTAATTGGGAAATTGAAAGAGTTGAACTTTGATCATTCCTTTATTGAAAAGCAACAGTTTTATATTACACAGCAAGAATAAAACATGTTCTTTTGGTATAAGGTTCAGCTAATACTCAACTTATGATAACTCTTTCTGAGTCGAATATGTTACTTTACTTACGATTTTTTTGTTGTTGCTATTTATGTGGCTTATATATTTCCAATCTTCTCAACGCAAGACCATCAATATTTTCACGACTGAGCTCTCCCGTGATTATGAAGCTTGCAATAAAAGTCACTTTCCTTCTCAATAAAAATAAAGCACACACTGCGAGGGTATTTTGTAATTCTATTTAGATCTTCTTCCACTTTGTTTTCTTTCGAGTGTCTGACATTAACCAACAATAAAAGCAAGGTAAGAAAGCTGTTTTTCTTCCACGAAATACCAACTGCATGACTATGTAAGAAGGGTAAGAACTCCTTGTTGGCAGTGCACCAACTTGGAAAGGCAAATCCCTGGAAGGTATCCAATCCCCCGAATGTTAAAATAATAAAGACTTAGCCTGGATATAATGCAGCAGGTTGCAACTGACGTTAAAACCATTTGCTGCCAGATGTCTTCAAGATCTGTCTTCTAGAAACAGCAACATTGACAAAATCCACTTTCAAACGTAACATAAACATCGTAGAGGATTTGATCTTTAAATAAGTGCAAAATCTATCAGGGTTAGCTATACCTTTCTTGAATGTATCATGCCGCAAAAAAAAAAAGCCCAATGAAAGGCAACATACGGAAATAAACGAGTTCTTGCCGGTTAGTAGAAAGAATCCTTGGAGTTGAGATGAATGTCATGATAAAGTTAGAGAAAAGTGAAGCTGTGGAAAATAATGTAATTCATCACCATTTTGTGTATATTCCTTTGCTTAGTACGAGAGCAAGTTAGGTTGATTCCTTCTAAACAGCATTTCTACAGTGCAGGTAACGTAATATCAAACACAAGCCAGCCTAGAAAAAGCATTAGCCTTCTGAAGTAAATTCTGGTGTGCCATACGCGTTCATATAATTGTACGAATCTTTTCCAAAAACGGACAGTTTTACCAATGATAAAAATGATGACATTGCCACGACCACTAACACCAACCTCACTACTACGACAGCTGCCTTATGCACAACTGCTGAAATCGCCACCAACACCACTACTTCAAATATATGACAAGTTTATCAGTCTCCAAGATGATTTCGATCTGGTTCATATGGTTTATGAACCCATAAGAAGCTACAATACTCTTGGCCTCTTTATTTCTTTATTTCTAACAACACATCACACCCTTGTTAAGAAGGTGGCAGTCTACCCAGGCATGCCTAATCATAATATTGTCTTTTGTGAAATTGATAGCAATGCAGTCAAAAATAAGCAGGTACCAAGAACTACACACTTGTATAGGAAATAAGACTGGTGTCATTTCCAATAGTATATATTAAAAGCTGGAAATAACATTGTGCAAAATCAGTTGCAGGATTACGGAACTCTCTTAAAAGTGAAATTCACAGACGTATTTTAAAAACTTTACCTACTAAAAAAGTAGGCACCAAAATGTCTACCATGTAACACACAATAAATCAAAAGGTTTATCAGAAAAAGAGACCATATGTACCAGATATTCTAGGAATCTAATAAGGTATCTGACGTAAGTCATCGCAATTCAAATGAGACATATGGTTCAAATGAGACATATGGTCAAATCAGAAACTAAAGAAGCATACATCACTGATCTTGAAGATATTATTTATATACATAACAAAGAAAACACTTTCGTTAAGGAGTAAAACAAATCAAAATTTTCAGTGAAGAAACTTTTCTCTCACATAAAATATGCTCGCCTTGGTGTTGCTCGACTAAAACTCCACACTCAGACCATACTTATTGGAGTAAGTTCGCCATGGAACCCAAAGTTGTGGTTGCTTTCTAACAGATACATCAATGATTAAGGACAGAAATTGCTTCAATACCTTTAGAATAAAGACACAAAAAGCTGATCAGTGCTGATATGGCCCGAAAAGATATAAAGATGTGCATATGTATTTTTTGTTTTTATTGTACCATATGTTATAGTATTTCACAATCTAAGCAAAACACCAAGTTTATAACAATAATCTTGTTGGTGGGTACTATTTTGAATTATTGCATAACTCGTTCATGCGTGTCGACACCAGTGGGGGATTTCCTATTAGGCAGACAAGGCAGTTGCATAGGGCGGTAAAATTCAGGAGGAGGCAGATTTTAAAGTAAAAATCTGGCTTTGTTAAAAACTTTTTTTATTTATTTTGTAAGGAAAAAAAGATTTAGTTAATGTTTGCCATTATTTAAAGGGGTATAGGTTATTAAAGGCTCAAGGTTTATTGCTTTGTTTTTTTGTTTTTTTTTATTGGAGGGTTCCTGACGGCAGATAGTTAGTCCCTAGGGGGCGGCTGAATCATAAATCCGTCACTGGTTGACACATGTCTTTAAATTGAAAGTTGAGAGAATATGAAACGAAGCCAAACGCAAAAGGTTAAACTGGGATTATCTTTTATTATCCTATTTTCTTTAGTGTAACGCATGCCCAGCTGCGAACGGGGTAGAATCCGATTTTCCGTAGCATAATACGCCGGTAAATCAGTGTCTATGATAATCTTACTATGATTTAAAGCAAATGTCTTAGACCCTGATGATGTGTTCTTCAAAGTCAGATCTGGATCAGTGCTGTTTGCAGCCAGCTGCTCGTTATAAACGAGTAATACATTGGGCCATTGCTACAAGGGCAGGAGTACTACGTTAGGTCATTGCTACAAAGGCACGAGTAATACGTCAGGTCATTGCTACAAAGACACGAGTAATACACGTTAGTACGTGGCTACAAGGGCAGGAGTAATACGTTAGGTCATTGCTACAAAGGCACGAGTAATACGTCAGATCGTTGTTACAAGGACACGAGTACTTTGTTAGGCCATGGCTACAAGGGCAGGAGTAATACGTTAGGTCATTGCTACAAGGGTACGAGTAATAAGTGAGGCCATGGCTACAAAAGACACGATTAATAAGTTAGGCCATGGCTACAAGGGCAGAGTAATACGTTAGGTCATTGCTACAAGGACATGAGAAATACATTAGGACATTGCTTCAAGGACGGGAGTAATACGTTAGGTTGCTACAAAGGCAGGAGCAATACGTTAGATCATTGCTACAAGGATACGATTAATAAGTTAGGTCATTGCTACAAGGACACGAGTAATAAGTTATGCCATGGCTACAAGAGCAGGAGTAATACGTTAAGTCATTGCTATAGGGCAGGCAGGAGTAACACCTTAGGACATTGCTACAGGGCACGAGTAATACGTTAGGCCATTGCTACAAGGGTAACAGAATTTAAAAGATGAGTGTTTGATATAGCTTTACCCACCCACCCCCGAAAAAAAAAAGATTTAGAAAAAGCAAGGATCAGGCTTCGAGGCAAAACTTGTAGAACATCTAATTTTAAGTTCCGACGTCTGGCTTTAAGATGTTTTATTTTCAGCTAAAGTTAAGTCTATTCCAGAATATACGTGTAATTAAAGTAATTATCGTGCTTAAGTTGTGTTTTTGGAGCTTATAGTTTTTTAATCCCGTCTCTTGCAACAAATGTTGATATGCATAAAGAGGAATATATTTTTCTACTTTGAAAATTTTCCAAACTGATGATAAATTTGTGCATGTTCAAAAAACAACGTCATAGCATTGTATGCTGTGAGTGTAAGGGAATAGTTTATTATTTGATACATAACTGCGCAAATCATTATTAATATAATGCAGTGGCGTAGCAACTGCCGAAGCAGCTCCTACGACTGTGGAGGAGAGGAAGAGAACGGGGCGAGGGGGGGGGCCTCATACCCAGTTGTAGCCCAAAATTTCCATCAAGCAACGTGTTTTAATTGGTAGGGGGCCCTTCAAATAAGTTTGCGGGGTGGGTGGGGGTGGCAGAATTTCTTCCTATGCTACTGATATGATAATACTAAACGGATTACTTGCGAAAGAAGATAATTTCCTGCATGAATGATGTCCATTGTGCTTCATTACGTAGAGACTTGCATATTACGCCACATGAATGATGTCCATTGTGCTTCATTACGTAGAGACTTGCATATTACGCTACATGAATTGTGCTTCATTACGTAGAGACTTGCATATTACGCTCGTGTAGCAATAGTTAGGCACTGCTCTACTTTGAGTTGTTGTAGCGCGCTCTGCACTAGTTATGTGACCAGTTTGCGATGGGGGGGGGAACAGAATTTCTGCTAAATCTACTGATATGATAATACTAAACGGATTACTTGCGAAAAAAGATAATTTCCTACATGAATGATGTCAATTGTGCTTCATTACGTAGAGACTTGCATAGTGCTATACATAAGTGATGTCCATTGTGCTTCATTAAGTAGAAAGATGCATATTACACTACATGGACGATGTCCGTTGTGCTTCAGTACGTAGAGAGTTGCATATTACACTACATGAACGATGTCCGTTGTGCTTCAGTACGTAGAGACTTGCATATTACGCTACATGAATGATGTCCATTGTGCTTCTTTTTGTAAAGCCTGCCTTGGCAAATTCTTGACTTATTGATCACTTTGGTGTCCATGTGCGTGTCCAGTGTCAATCAATTCATTCACCCTTGATTACAGTTAATGCTAAAGTTGTTTGGATTGAGCTCAATGCTGAAGTTGTTTACTTTCTAATTAAATGAAAAGTGGACTCAACAAAAAGGGGCCTCTTGATTCTTATCTCTATGAGTTTTCTTCATACATGGAGGCAGACTAGATGAGCCTATACTAATTACTAATGTCTGTAGGATTCTCACTTGACCAAAGATTGTTATGCAATTAAATCTATTATTCACGGATAATATATTTTGCGATAATTATTGTCAGTACCAAAATACCTTCATCATTATAAACTCTCTCTCTCTCTCTCTCTCTCTCTCTCTCTCTCTCTCTCTCTCTCTCTCTCTCTCTCTCTCTCTCTCTCTCTCTCTCTCCTGTACTAGAATGCCTGCATTTGTACTTTCTGTTGTACTAAGCCTCATGTGTGGAGGTATCTTGTTACAAGGCCTAATGTGTGGAGGTATCTTGTTACAAGGCCTCATGTGTGGAGGTATCTTGTTACAAGGCCTCATGTGTGGAGGTATCTTGTTACAAGGCCTCATGTGTGGAGGTATCTTGTTACATAAACTGGTGGAGAAAAATGGTTAGATTAGCAGTACTGTGTAATCTATTTGACAAGGTGATGATAATAGAGTCTGAATTAGTTTGCTCAGTTTGGTCTACCAAACTACCTTTGTCATAGGACAGCAAAGTCGAAGTACGTAGTTACTTTAAAGTGTTCAATGCGTATGCACGTGTTCACGACTTTCATACAAATTATCGCGTTACATTGAAGATAAACTATCACCACAAATGTGGTTGGCTTAGGCCAGCCCTGCGCATCGTGAAAAAAGGGCCTTCAGCAGGACTGTTCAAAATGGAGAATTAAATAGTCTTAAGTATACGTCGGTAAAGTTGTAAATAATCCTTAACTTTTTTTACTGTATAGTGTGGGCACCAGTTGGTCCATCTTCGATAGCCAAAGGTCATCAAACCACTTCGTTCCACAGAGACCAAGAACGAAATGGATCGACGACCCTTGGCAAGTGAAGATTTAGTTGATCAAACCAGACACAATTATTTGAAAACGAATAAACAAATAAATAAGAATTGAGCTATATCAGGAAAGGGCAAGTGAGCGAACATGTGTATGCGTAAAAAAAAAAAAAAAAAAAAAAAAAAAAAAAAAAAAAACTGAGAAACATACTCGAGCTAAAGCCGTCGTGTCTCTGTTTATGGCCTTGGTAAATCTTATTTTTGTTTTTTAAAAAAAAGTCTACGAAGCCAAGTATAATTGCAATTTTAAAAATGGAGGCGATCATGTTCACCTTCACATATCGGAATAATTCTGCTTATTAAGGAACATACATACGAACGAGTTGAACATTAGGCTGAAAAAAGAAGACATATTGAACACCAGGCTTAGTAATGAACATATTTAAAGACAAACTAAACACTACGCTTAGCACGAAAAAGATCTAGATTCATATTGGACAATAGACTAAGCAAGGAACAGACCTAAAGACATAATGAACACGCGGCTTAGTATGGAACATTCGAACATTCCTAAAGGCATATTGGACACTATGCTTAGTAAAGAACATAACTAAAGGCATATTGTACAATATGCTTAGTAAAGAACATAGTTAAAGGCATATTGGACAATATGCTTAGTAAAGAACATAGTTAAATACATATTGGACAATATGCTTAGTAAGGAACATCTCCAAAGATATAGTGAACAATAGGCTTAGTAAGAAATAGACCTAAAGACATACTGAACACTACCCTTTGTAAGGACCAAACCTAAAGATATATTGAGCAATGGGCTTAGTAAGGAAGAGACCTAAATACATATTGGACACTACGTTTAGCAAGGAACAGACTAAGAAACATGCTAGACACTATGCTTTTTAAGGAACATACCTAAAGATATGAACACATGGTTTAGCAAGGAACAGACTTAAAGACATATTGGACACTACGTTTAGTAAGGAACATATCTAAAGATATATTGAACAATAGGCTTAGTAAGAAATAGACGTAAAGACATATTGAACACTACTCTTAGCAAGCAACAGACTTAGAGATATATTGGACACTATCTTTAGTAAGAAACATACCTAAAGACATATTGAACACAAGGCTTTGTAAGGAAAAACCTAGATATAATCAAGTATTTTCATGTTACATCGACTAAGTTTATACAGATAAATAATCAAAGTAATATTTAGCCTTTTAAGATCATTTGTTATTAATACATGATATAAATATAAGACAGTGTAAACAAATGCCAGCTGGTTGATCCTCATTGTAAAGCCTGGTGAATATTGAATGTGATAAATAAAGGATAAATTGACGTGTTCTATAAATGGAGGTTTTCCTGCTGTGTTGCGGTCAAGGATGCTGAGTCAGTGTTATCGATCTCGACTTCATAATGTTAAATTAAAAATTTAGAAAACTTTATGGTAAAAGAGGAACAAACGACTGTAATGTATATAAATAACGACTGAATGCACCATCTTTATCCGTGGATAACTCGCACCAACTACTAGCAGCATAGACACAATAGTCCCGTGGCATAAAGTGCCGGCAAATCAGAGTCTAAGTTCTTTACTCGCAGCCAAGAGAAAAATAAACAGCACAAATCCTTATCTTCCAGACCATTATGTAACGGCACCGATGTATCTATGTTGTCCCCTGTTGGAGGCGTGTTATAAAGGAGCATTATGTAACGGCATAGATGAATATATGTTGTCCTCTGTTGGATGCGTGTTATACAGGAGCATTATGTACCGGCATAGATGTATCTATGTTGTCCTCTGTTGGACATGTGTTATACAGGAGCATTATGTAAAGGCATAGATGTATATGTGTTGTCCTCTGTTGGGTACGTCTTATACAGGAGCATTATGTAACAGCATAGATGTATATATGTTGTCTTTTGTTGGATGCGTGTTACAGAGGAGCATTAAGTAACGGCATAGATACATCTATGATGTCCTGTATTGGATGTATGTTACACAGGAGCAATGTAGATAATATATCGATTCAGACTGAGTAATTACAGTGGAGTTAGAATATCTGTATCGAGGTCGCATATGTTGGAATTTTAAACATGTTAGTGTTAATCGCATTCTATAGACAAAAAATCTAACAGGGAATCCATCCTACGTACTTAAATATAGTAACATTCATAATGCCAAGTTGTATTGCTAATTATATAATGATAGCAAAATGAGTGTTTATTGCAGAAATTAATAAATCCACGACCAGAGCATCTGTCTCTCGGAGTAGACATGTGCCATTTTATGTCCAAATCTCCAGCTGCCATCGTTATCCAATTGTCTTTGTGTGACACCTCCCAATCTATTTACGCAATTCTCGCTGTACGTAGGTCTAGGCATGCATGTTACACAATAAACTGTGTTTATTCGAAGTAATGACCTTGGATTTTGGGGATTATATTGACCGCTTTTGGAATGTAGCTGCCTGTAATTTTAGGTCAACAAATTGTACGTTTGACTGTTTTTGAGGCGAATAAGCACATGCTTCCCCCCCCTCTCTCTCTCTCTCTCTCTCACACACACACACACAAACACACACACACACACACACACATACACACACGATATTATTTTATATTTGACCTCGAGAATTTTGTTTGTTAGTTTGTTTGTTTTTTCAACTATTCTTTTTTCTATAAATCAGAGCAACAATATTTGTTAAGCTATTTGAGAGCCGAATTATTTATTTATTTATTTATTTATTTATTTAAATTCGATGAATCCCTCATCCTCGAAGATTAAATGGTCGGTCCCTTATATAAGTTCATGTATCAATAGATACGCACTAAACAACGGAAATGGGCAACAAAATGAGTCACCTATAGTAGTAGTAATAGTCGTCATCCTCGTCGTCGTTGTCATTGTTTTCGTTGTCGTAGTAGTAGTAATAATAAGAAGAGGAGTAACGGCAGAAGGTGTTGTTTCTTCTGCAGAAATATCAATAGTTGTAGTATTAGCATGTCTTGAGTCGCATGTCGTTGGTGTTCAATATTTTTCATATCTTATAAATATGTGATGAATTTATTAACGGGAAGTAAATTTCAGTAAATAAAGGGGATTTTTGCAGACCTGAAGTGCAGTTTGTATTGTTTTTTTTTTTTTTTTACTTAACTGGCTTATTCTTATTCATCAACTAAGGAAGTCGATACCGAAACCTGGGTGGAGTGGGTTTGAGTCAGCAATATCAATAACGTATTACTGCAACTAAGTCTGCATTATGAAACTTAACTAATGTGCAGATGTTATGAAGTTTGGACTTATAAATAACGTCGAAGCCGGATTGAACCGCCTTATAATGTATACTTATAACTGCTATACATGACACATGGTACTGACTAATGTCAGTTTCACAGTCGGACAAGAAAAGGTGTAGAATTCTCGTAACTGTTCTAAGAATAAACGTTGGTAGACATGCTATTAGAATGCAGTATCAGTAATTACAAACTTCCCTGTTTTGTTGTGTTGTAGTCACAGATCATATCCCTAGCAACGAGTGGGTGTATAGGACGCTCATAACTGTGAAGAGGGTGGGGGTAAGGGGCTGAGGATAGTATGCGTGCATGTGTGAAACTCCTTTAATATCATCAAGGAACAAGATAATACTTAGTTATCTATCTCCTTTGTCCAATGATTCTAATCGTGCACTAACTTAAATTATGTTTATCCGTGCAGTTTATGCAATAATGCAATCTAAGATAACATAACGCAAGAGACTTATGGTGATCAGAGTTGTTTATTTTCAGACACAGCGGGGATGGATGAATGAAAGCAATACAAATTGTAACCTTGAGAAGAAAAAAAAACCGCTGCGAGTTTTGTAGTACCAACTTTTGAAATACCAATGGCTATGAAGTACTACCGTACATGTGCGTCGTCGTGCCAATCACTGTGTCATGGCACTGTAGTACTACCATACATATGAGTCCAGTCAGTGGCTGTGTCATGGTATTTAAGTACTACCATACATATTAGTTGTTTCAGTGTCGCTGTGTCATTATTGTATTTATTGTTATGGAAGCTGGCATAAGGAGAAGCATGTGGTTTTGACACTTGATTTAATAACACTGGGGATCTTTAGTGAAAGACATCGTACTATAGGAAATTTGATTGATCTTTACATCATATTCTTATATTACAACCTGTTGAAAATCAAAAAGATAAGGGAACCTATATATAAATTAAGTCATATATAAATATATACCATTATTATCTTGATCAGCGGCTAATGCTTTATTAAATACAATTTAGCAATCTATTCTCTAATATTTCATTATCTCAGTCAAGGACTAAGAAACCTGTAAAATAAATAATACACATATAAAAAATACACAAATAATACACAAATTAATAATACACACACAAATAATACACAGATAATACACACATAAATAATACGCAAATAAATAATACACAAATCTCTTATCAGAGTGCTAGTTTAGACATTCAAATCAATTTAATAGAATTCGTTATAAATTCTTTTGAAGCCATGAATTGGCTCTTTTGTAAACGTTACATATGTAAATATTTTATTTTACACCAAGGCACTGCGTTCAAGGGAAAAAATTCATTATTATCTCTCTCAGACAATGCAAGTAAACAGGAAAGTATGGCATTATTATTCAGACCAGGATGTTTACCCGGTCTCCAAAACATAAAAACCTGGCTCACATAACATCTATAAATGTAATAACGTTCTTTTGCATAACAAGTCAATGGAATAACTGAATGCTGTATCTGCATAACAAGTCAATGGAATAACTGAATGCTGTATCTGCATAACAAGTCAATGGAATAACTGAATGCTGTATCTGCATAACAAGTCAATGGAATAACTGAGTGCTGCATCTGCATAACAAGTCAATGGAATAACTGAATGCTGTATCTGCAGTTCATGATTCATACACATGCATGTACAAACGGAATAGGGAGGTTTTTTAATGGAATAGTAGGGGGGTCCCTACTCTTCATATGGTATGCAAATGAATACTTCCTTTCTAACCATATAAAATGACAGACAACCTCTCTGTGACGGTCGTGATTCAATTACACCTGAAATGTTTATATATATATATATATATATATATATATATATATATATATATATATATATATATATATATATATATATATATATATATATATTTATATTTATATATATATATATATATATATATATATATATATATATATATATATATATATATATAGTAAGCTTCTGTTTGAAAAAGGAAAAAAGGAAGAAGAATTCGAGCATAGTATTTCAAACTTAAATTATTTTATCTTATCGTATGTCAGATTATACATCCATGTTATCTTGGCACGAAAATCACGACTGCTCATATAATACACAAATACTGCATATTTAAACTGTAAATACGTGTAGTCGTTTTAGCCTACCATCTCTTGCGATTGTCGTACACAATCAATTAATTTATAGAACCATCCTGTTCTTTAAAGACCAAAGAAAAAGAAGAAAACGTGTTCCCACTATTATATGACAAAGTCCCACCCCCAAAAAAAAAAAAAAGAAAAGAAAAGAGATATATCACAGATGTTTTTGTTTTGTTTTTTTATTGATTATACAAACACAAATTTTTAACAGTCAGTGAAAAATCTTCCATTTTTTTTCCTTAAGATTGTGTACTTGTAAAATGTCAATGTTCACAGGTTGGTTGGTGTGTCACAGCAAACTTGCATACATCAAAATGGCTTACTGCGCCTTCACTGGCACACACCTGCACACACATTTTAAAGGGGTGGTGGTGGGGAGCGCACCAGCAGTTTTGGAGATTGATTTTGTCAAAAGAGTCAGCCTCAAAAGAGAAAGTAAATTGAGAGATATAAATATTTATTCACGTGTTTCTGCTTTTTTTTTTTTCTTTTACATACAGAAGGAAAGAAAAAGGAAGCAAACTTTGTTAAGCTTAGACATTTTGTTTCAGTCGATATACGCCCAAATTCCAAGTGTTTTATTTGTAGCTTCAGGCGCGTGACAAGCGGGAAGTTGTTATTCAACAGGCCAAAATACAGTGATAGAGCATATATATATATATATATATATATATATATATATATATATATATATATATATATATATATCTTTTGATTTTATATCCATGTATGGACATGATTGCTACAAAGAGATTATTTGTGCCAATGTTGCCTTCCAAATATTGAGACAGTTATGTCGAGTAGTAACAAATGATAACAGATATAATTTCCAGTGTATAGATCTCGACCTGCAGGGTACGTGTCAAAGTCGTAAAAAAAAAACCCAGATCCAAGTCCAGTGTATAGATCTCGACTTGCAGGGTACGTGTCAAAGTCGTTAAAAAGAACAAATTGAAAAAATTCGTAATTATCTTTGAAATACCCGTTAAGTCGAAAGTATGCTTATTAATATATGTAGTTGTGTGCTGTGTTAAATTTGAATAGAGGCAAGAACATCAAATGGACATTGATATAAACTTTACATTTAATTAAACGACCGCCATCTTGTCTACAACAGTAGGGGAATACTGTAATTCGGCCTAAAGCACTTGAAATTCTCGGTATTAAGCCACTCTTGTTGCTAAAAATAGAATACAGGTAATTTCCCGCCTAGTACTTGTAGCGGTTCAAGAAGGCGCAATTTTTGTACATTTAAATATGTACGCTTCGAGATTTTTTTAAAATAATCTTATTCTGGTTTTATTATTGTACGTTTGACTGTCATTGGTCAAATATCTCAATAAAGCACTCTTTTCTTGGTTTAAACAATACACGTATTTATCACCATCGTGATAATCATCATCGTCGTAGTCGTCGTCGTAGTCGTTGTCATCATCATCATCATCATCATCTGATACACGAATATTTTGCAGTTACATCAGTTAACCGTGGTCTAAGCGACGGGCATACTTTCATATTAATTTCTTTTTCTCTCTCCTCTTCGTTTGTGTATATTTAGATGTAAGGTGGCTTCCATGTGGTTGAATTGTTTCATTTATTCAAGATTTGTCTGCAAACTATGTAAGTGTGAGTGGATAATGAGATTATAATTACCACCTCCACCCCAACCCCATCTCATCCATTTCCTCCCCTCTAGGTGTGCATTATGGGTTTTGGCTTCCAAAATGGAGGGTGCGGGTGGGGAAGGGGCACTCACTATACAAGTGATATAATAAATGTTCCGACAGTCCGAAATAGGAGCTCAAGCTCTGTCTAAAACGAGGTTGCATTTCACAGCAAAACTGTGTACCAGGGTTTCTTCTTCTGTGTCTGGCACAGTGTAAGAATTAATCGTAAACTGTAGCCAGAAATGAAAGAGATGAGATAAAAGCAGATATTTACTTATTAGTAATTTTAGTCCAAGCTTGTGTTGACAGCATCAATTTTCCTATTAATATTCCTAGGATTTTGTGCCACCTTAATTCACACCTTACTGTCACATGGTGTCCAATACCTGTCGGAGAGCCGCGGTGGCTCAGTGGTTAGCGCTCCGGACTCACGACTAAAAGTGATTCGAATTCTACCATCGGAACTGCCTGGGTGAACTATCGTGGTGTATCTTTGGGCAAGGCACTTTACTCCAATGGCCTCGTCACTAAATAACCTAATTGTGTTGCTGTGCCATAAAGCACCAAACCAAACCAATATCTGTCTGTAATGGAGTGTCAAAAACTGTATGGAATTTGGTCGGGTTCCAAAACATCCAGCAGGCACCTTATATTCCCCATCTCCGTACCTAATATTGAACGGTGTTTGTGTGTGTGTGTATATATATATATATATATATACAACCGACTCTCTAACAGTTGGTCGAAGTTCGAGTATAAGAAACGGATATTGTGTCAAAGCGTGTATTTGGTCGAGAAAAGGATTGCGACCTAATGTTTCACGATCAATTTCTTTACTTTTCTCCTTTTTCGGTCGGAAATTGTTTGCTGAAATACAATTCCATGGCCGTGACAAAATAATAATCAACTCTGTTTCCAATGATTAAGCACCAAACTTTCTAACATTTTGCTTTCAAAGTTGAGGGGGCTATATCTGGCTAGTGTAAAAAAAGTACATTATATTGAAGGACCATTTTTTGTGTTAGTTTCGATGAAAATGGGTTTATATCTTTGTATAATCTAGCTCATAAAATATACGTTACATATATGCAGAAATATACAATATTTGAAAGATACAAAGTTTTCAAAAATCCAAATGTCGCACATATATTTTTAGCGCCCCCTAGCTTGTAAATTAGAGTGTAGAAGGTAGAGCAAAGATGGCGTCGTTTCAATTTATTTACATAGTGGTGCAGCAATGAAGCTTTCATTGTATCTATCAAGATCATTTTGTATTTATCGTATTCGTAAAAATCGAGGTCACCAAACTAAGACAAAACAGGTTGAAGCTTGCAGACTGTGCATGCGGTCAAGGGGTTTGTGTTCAATATGAGTGCAGTCTTTATCGTTAGAAAGTATGTTGCCATTAGAAACGTACTAGATACATGTATATATTACTCTTTACGCCTTAATTACCCACTTATATTTTAGATTTATGATCTTGGTACTAGAAACACGTGCTGAATTGTGCTATATTTCCACGAAATGTTATTTCCTTATTTATTGCGATTAGAAATGTTAAAATTTGCATTTACATCATTTAAGAGCGATAACTGATGCATAATGTTTAGGGACAGACGGTTTAATTTGAAGGGGATGGGATTGGGATTTTGTTTCGAGAAAAAAAAAATTCGGCTCTCAACTAGCTTGACTAAAACATTTTTGCTCTGTTTGATAGCAACCCCCCCCCCCCCAATTTTTTCCATTATATTACTTGAAAAAATAAATGATCTTAAAGTAAAACAAATGAATTAAAATATCCCGGCTCCAAAGAAAATTCCAGACCCCCTGCCCCCCTCCCCCCGAAGATTAAATGGTCAGTCCGCAATGTTCATCAGGGCGTAAAGTCGCAAAAATTGTCTGCTCCACCTTAGTGAATCCATGTAGTAGCCAATGTGCATAATTCCGCTTGTCAACTATTACAGTCGTGAATATTAAATTATATTGCAAGTTCATATATAACAACAATAGCAATGGTGCATTTCAGGCAACATTTAAACATTTGAGCTTGATTTCAGAAAATCAGAAACAAATATTAGATACATCTGTCTAATCAATAGTACCTTGTTTGATATAACCACTTATCTCTCTTCTATTTAAGATTGAAATATATTATCAGCCTTGTCACATTATGCAATAAATGAGCAAAAGGTCAATGTGACCATCTATATGTGCAAGTATATCTTCAGAAAAGGAGATTTACATGAAAACAGTTACTTAAGATTTCTCCAGAACACATATAATTTAAAACTAAAGTAAGGTAGGCATAAGCGACCGAAGTGATCATATCTGAAGCATAATGCTTCAAAACACGACTAGGAAATATCAGATTGGTGACCATAATTACTCTATAAATGGTAAATTGTCTAAACTTTATATATTTGATTCCACATATATTAACCAATGTGCAAAACACCACACCCAGCATAGTCAAATCTATACACTCACCACCCACCCACACTTTCATGGCAACAGTGGCCATATCTGAAAATGTGTGTAATGTCCCACGGAAAAGCATTCTGCAGTAGACAAAAGGTATTCCTTTTGCTTATTATCCACAAACAGGAGTAGAATTTTGCGTATATAGTAACTTAATTGTACATGAATATGTGGAACCACTGCAAAGCTATTGTTCTCTATGAGACTCACGATACTAATTCAGCTTCCATAATAAACCTATGGAAACACCATGATATTAAAATTCAATAACTTTAAATTTCTATATGTTCATGATCAAACCTATATTTCTCAATATAGACTCATCTTTGATGCAAGCTTCTTTGTGGAGAAAGCTATATGTCCCCTGGCACGTTTTAAATTTACATGTGTTTGAAACATGTGCTTTCAATTCCTCACCTAAAAAATCAGGTGCTAATTTCATGAAGGATTGTTCCAAAGTCAAGTATATAAAATGACTCAAATTTCATAAATAAAACATTGTTTTATTTTTTCAGTTACAAATAAGATTAACTCTCAAAAGATTCTTTTTAAAAAAAAATTACTTTTGATTATCAACCAGTTATGGCCAGCCAGACCCATACTGTACTCTATTTTATCTTCATCCATTTCTAGACTGGTTCCCATTCTTCCATATAATTAATAATGTGAGTCCTGAGGTCTCACCTGACAGTTGTTTTGGTGAATTTGTATGGGACTAAGAAAGATTGCAGAAAAATTTGAATATTTTCTACATTAAAAACACAAATAAAAACTATTCAGTGATTTTTGTGGAATGCATGCTTGTCAGATATTAATTAAGGTATTCAGGTTAATTCCATGTACAACTGATAGCTGTTACACTTAACCAACAGTACCCCTAACTCTTTTTTTACCTATATTTTTTACAGTAAATAGCTATTTTGAATATTTTCCCGTGACAAGGCGGCTCAAGCAATCGATATGGGCCTCGTGCATGTTGAAAGTGCACTGGTATTATAACAGGGGCACCAATGGGGTAAGCAGAGCAAATTTTATTCGGATTGCGTTCAAATTTGTCTCAGTTAAGCACTTAATTGGGCGTTGCTCATTTAATTTATAAATATATAAATATAAAAATAGTCGACGATTTACTTGGTTTCAGTGTCTTCTACTATTTATTTCGAGACGTTTCATGTCGACGTCTGAATAGATCTATATTATATTGACCTACCCCAACTCGTACCCCTGGCAAATTCCAGTATTTTATCTTTAGCTGCACATTTTTACAAACTGGTAAGTTTAGAAAGCATGTAACGGTTTGGGCCGATCTTTAGTAGCACGGCAACAGTCACCCACGCACATCGGCAAGATGGAGGCTGAACATACATAATTCTTTTCTCTCACTATATTTCCTATTGTTAATGTACAATATGTAATGAAAATATTATTGTGATTATTTATTATCATTATATACAAATTACAATGTAAAGAATAGGCATATTTTAATTGATATTGTACATGTTGGAGTTTACATTTTGATCAGACAACTTTAAGCGCGTGACAGGGACACATTTTATAAGATTTACATTTTAGATATGTTGTCCTTCCTATTCAAACCGAGCACAGCTTAGGAAAGAGAGAAAGAAAAAAAATAAACTTTTAAAGGGAGGAAAAGCGCAAATGTTTGACATGCACAGATAAATATTTGTACTGCTAAGCCCATTTTTTTTTGTTGTTTTTGGAGGAAGAAAGTATGGTTGGTTGATTAGTTTTTAACGGAACTTTAACGCCCTGTTGTCTATATCATGCCGAGGAAATGTCTGAAAATATTAGTAAATTATAAATCGTCATGGGGAGATTTATACAGTTTTTATCTATTCTATTTATAACACAGGCCATCATTTGCATACATACATACATACATACATACATACATACATACATACATACATACATACATACATACATACATACATACATACATACATACATACATACATACATCTAAGGTGGATAGAGAGAAAGAGATGAACAAAAACTAGTTACTTAGCTAGAAGGATTAGCTAGAAGCTACACGTTTTATCAAGGATAATCTGGATTTTCTTACTAAAGTACAATATTAATTACTCGTTGTTGATATGTACATTAACTGTTTACTCAACATGAATGTTTAAATCGCGTGCTGCAACACTTCTCTCTCTCTCTCTCTCTCTCTCTCTCTCTGATGAATTGTTTTCGTTTGTTTTGTCATACTTACGGGTTGACACATTTTTGATATTTGGGTAAAAACTTCCTTGTAAAGTACAAGGGTAAATCCAAGGTTATCTCACTTAGTTGAACTCACGTCATTTGTTACTACAAGGAAGAAAAAGTTAATAAGTTCCAAAAGGCCGAACTTGAAGTGGCGATTTGTGGAGTACTCCGAATTTCAGGCTTTCTCAAAAATGTATTATTCTATGTGATCATCTTTGAAGCCATAAAGTTTGAAATTAAATCCATATATCAATTTCCCAATTATAATTATTGGCTTTTTTGGCATTTGAAAAATAATGTGAAGCTTAGAAATAAGAATTTTGAGAAAGAAAAATTCTTGATTTTGACAACTACCCCATAATATACCTAACTTATGTTACCATGTCACCAAGTCCTTGCTATTCTAAATTTAGACCATCAAGTTTAAACCAGCAAGAACTTGGCGTTTGAAATCGGAACAAGGACATCCTTGAGCAGCAATTGCCCCCTCTTATCTAACCCTTGTGCCGTCAACAACGTGCTTGTCACAGTGAGATAAAGTTAATGTCGGTTGAGCTGATAAACAGACGAGTCATGTAAACCACGAGACAAATGCCATGAGGGGTGTGTACATGCAATGCATAGTCGTGCACAACCTGCTCGTTAAAGTCAAGGCTTATTCATTCATGAATGTATTCATTCATTCATTCATTCATTCATTCATTCATTCAAAATTTAACAACATTAAACTGAGATCCATTACAAAGCGAATTCTATCAACACACCTGGTATATGTAATTACATATAAAAGTATTATATGGGTATATCTTCAGACTGATTCACGTTCAGGAGATTTCCAAACGGAAAGTAATTGAATACTACATTCTTTATGAAAATTCAGGGCAAAATAAAAAAAGAAGAAGAAAAATGATGATGATAACTGAGATGATGATCAATCTACCTCCAATTGGCCCTTGCAAACTAATTAACCGTAAATTTTGCGTTTCCAGACTTATATAACAGTTGTTGTATTTAAAAAATAAAACACTGAACCTAATTCATCGAATTCCAGATTTTTTGCAAACCGTAAAATAAACTGAGTTTTTTTTTTATAGTGTGGACAATAAATAGACTATTAAAAATTTTAAGTTTAATTCAAACGGTTACACTTTTGTTTTGGATGGTTTATATTTTCTTTCATTTAAGTTTGGTAAAAAACAACAACATCCACCACTGCTAAAATACTGAGATTATCCCTGTATTGCCACCGCCACGGCCAGATTTTAGGCAAACTAGTATTTCGCGATTTCAACAATATCTTTGTATTACAGCGCCATACTGAAAAATGGTTCATGCAAAAATATGACACATCTATCGTGTTGCAAAATGATTTATTGATTTATATTCTTGTTTGAACTCTACTTTCGATATCAAGTTAGCCTAACTCAGAACTATTTTCACTCTACTTTCCATATCATATTAGCCTAACCCAGTATTCACTGAATGGTTTACAGATCATTTACAAAGCCCATTTCCCCCGGATAAATGTTAGTTACGTATAAAAATAATTACCGAGCACGACTCAGACCGGAAATTAACTTATACCGTATTTTTCCTGTGTTTTATGTTTCCAGACGCCAGATATATATATATATATATATATATATATATATATATATATATATATATATATATATATATATATATATATATATATATATACCTGCTGGAAGATCATAGCACTAATCATCATCAGTATCGTGGTCATCGTCGTCGTCGCCATCATTAACATAGTTGTTGTCGTCGTTGACGTTCTCCAGAGTGGTAGCAGAATAAGTATTACTAGTAGCGGTACTGTCAGTGATTGCTACTTTTGTTATTTATTTATTTACTTCATGACGATAATGTCGCCGATGACGACAATGATCATGATGACGGTGAAATTAAAATAATCCCTAAACTATCTGGAGACCCTGGGTGGCCGAGTGGTCTAAGGCGCTCGCCTTTATAGATCACACATCTCACCTCTGTCCGCTTGAGTTCGAGTCCAGGCTTGACCAACTGGCCGTATTGTGTAGTCTATTATGTGCTGAAAAACGGTGTTAGGCCCCTCTCCCCAACCAAACTAAAACTCTCAAATTCATTTGATTTTGTGCAGTCTTATATTGCACTCATGTCATGATATTAAGCCATTTCAAAGTGTACTGTTTGGTTTTCAAGGACCTAATTAATACCTGAATTCATTTGTATAATTATCTAACGCTATAAATTTTCTCATTTATTTCCATGCTTGATGTGCATGCCTACGAATAAGATCTGGTTAGTAAGTCATCAGTCTAAGGGAGGTAACTCGAAAATATCTGCCTACATCAGCTGGCAGTAGTATAACTTTGAGTAGTCCCAGCACAGTTGCTAGTCGATTAATGACCTATTTTCATATTTCAGAAACGCACTATAACTCATTAAATCTACGATTGATATAGGGTTTGAGCTAGTCTGCTATCATTCTCTATAAAAATTTAAAAATATAGTCATTCTTATTTACTAAAGTCATAATGAAAAATGAAGTACAGTTATGCGACTAGCGACCTACCTTGAAATCGACATTTTTATACTATGTTTACATTAGTACAACACAAACTGCGTATGCTTTAGCACAGCATTTTTGGCATAGCAAACGACTGCGCGCATGTTAAGTTCCCTTACTCTTTCATGAGTGATACAATAAAACAAAAAAGAAAACACTGAATGTGAATGAAAGCACGATTGAAAGTTATCTATGAAGATAATTTACAATCTATATCTTGCACAGTTGAGTGATAAGATCAAAGCAATACATAAGGTTACGTACATCGAATATTAAAACAAGTTGCACTCTGGGATTGACCAATCTTAAACAGACAAAAAAGAGTTTGTTGATCGAGAATTGGTCAATATTATCGGTGTCGTATATATGTAGTATTGACGAAAAAGACAAACGGATCAAACAAACGAGAGAAGATATAACTGATTTGGGGTAAAGTGTTTACAACAGTTACATATATATTAAAACTGAAGTAAAGAAAAACCGAGAGGGATTCTAAATTGAATTGAACACGGAAATGAGATTAAACAGTATTGCAATGGACGTTAGAATGTATTCAGAAAGGAAATCTATCAAAACTGAAAGGAGTTGGATCAAAAAGCAAAACCAATGGCGATATGTATATACTGTGTAATTGTTAATTAGAGTTATTTAAACTTTTGAGGTGTGTTTGAAATGTTATATAAGTGAATATGTTTTAAATTTTTATTTTAGTTTTTTTTTTTATTTTTTTTTTAATTTTTTTATTATTTTGATTTGGGATATTGTGATACCCAAGAACACAATCTATTCTCTGTAACGAAATGGATATATTGCCATTTATATTATCAATTAGATTATTAACATATGTTTTCTTTTTCTTTCTCGTGGACTTAGTCTATTGTAATATAGCTCTCTAACTTTGCAAATGCGACCCCTTTTTCTCATCCAGCGATACAGGTAGTTGATTGTAAATTGACCACTTCCTACCCGGAATAATAACTTTTACAAATTCTTCTATATCCATTTGGGATGGTAGACAACTTGTAAACCACAATAGCTTTTGTAGAACCATGCTCTACAGCAACAGAAAGTGCAGATTCTAATGTTGTTTGTTAAATTGTTTGAATTTACTTTCGCTCGACATCTTGTTATTTATGTAGTTATAAACGTTTGCGAATTTGTATGTGCTACATGGTCAACATAGTGAATGTTTGCTTTTTGTTCAAGTCGAACACTTATCATTTATTACCCGACAACGTTATCCGGTGAGCTAGCAGATTAAAGTTTTGTTAAAGTATTTCCGGTATAGGTTTGTAAGATATTGACATGGGTTTATCTTCTTGTTGTACTTCGTACAAGTTGTTGTGCCTCAATGACACCTCGCTGAAGGCGATAACGCACTGTGTCCACGCTCCGCTGTTCTGCTTTGGTTGATTCTTTGGCCACTGTGTGTTTAAGACTCAGCAAAGAAGAACATTTACTTTATTACTAAATGAACAAGATGCGCAAAACAGTTACACTACCACCAATCAAGTAAAAGATCGTACTGTCTGAGTTTGTTTCATTTCCTTCGCGTAGTTTAATTTTAAAGCATTTTTGTTTACTTTAAAGACTCTTGTTCTTTGTTGAAACGTTTGGCTTTTGCTTTTTTGACATTAATTTGAATATTTTCCAATCAATCTCAAAGTGAAAAGTAGAGTGACTCAAGATTGATAATTTCATCATTGAGGAGCTCGTGAATAGTGTTCTTTAATACATATATTCCCTATAAAGTTTCGTTGCATAGCAAAACTCTAGTCCTGTAATCGCAACTATTGTAACAGCTCAAATGCATCAACAAAAAAGCAACCAGTGCACATTTTATTTGCCACGCATTTTGTAACATCTAATGGTCCAATTTCACCTTTGAATATGCTATGTATTGTGTGTATTTTACCATGATGTTTTAATCTGTTTCGCAACCCTGCTCTCTCAAACTAATATCTGCATTAGCATTAGACCATCTAACCTCAGAACTTTTAACACTGTCTGATACTGTCGAAACAGTGTCACTGTGTGATAAATGTTCTGTTTTGCACCTGTGCACCTAAAATATAGATTACACGAGGCTTGATACTTTGATTTAGCCTTTAAATACTTTCATCAACCATTCCACTGATATCATGCAGAAAGAAGTATGTCCAGCCTGTAGGTTTTTCTTTGCATGCCATATAATTCATTTCATCAGCTGGCAATGTTCTCCACTGCTCAACAGTGCCTCCTCGATAGCTATACCTACGTTTGTAAGCAGCTAACATAACAGCAGATGTAAGCTTCCAAAATCTTTAGTGTACAATTCTGTGTTCTTCTGGCTCACCGTAGATCAAGTACTTTGTTGATTGATGTATCTCCAGCCAAAATGTGCTGGAATTTTAAAATTGTTGCAGATAAATGAAATGATTGGCAGGTCTTTTCTATTGTTATTTAATTTCAATACATGGTCATCAGATGAAGATATTTTGCATACAGACAGCAGTTTTTGCATCCAAAAATAAACGAGGAATTTGTATATCGATTTGAAGAGTTCTGATACATTTTGTCTATCAAATGAATTAAGAAAATGCCACAACCAGATGATGCCACCCACACTGTCCAATTTAGCTGATTCTGACAAAGTTTCATGCTACAATGTGATCTGTATTTTTTTTATAAAACCATAAATGTAATACTTTAAAGTGTAGATATAAAAATGTTTATTGGTTTGTATGCGAAAAATCGAGTTTTAGCATATTAATATTTTATATCTTTAAATTTATGTTCTATGTTCATTATTTAAAATATAAAAAAATTAGTGTTGAACAACGTTTACCTATACTTCCTATATCAAATTCGCTTTTCAGGTGCAAATACATTGATTCTTTATTTACTATTGTTTTGTTTTTTCCACGTTCGAAATATAATTCTCTGTTGATTTATCTCTCTTACCTGTTTATTTCCTCCATCGTAATACCAGCTTAATTTATTACTATTTTACTTTTTAATGCACGCTTTGCATCTCTGGTATTTTGTATTTCGTTTATCAATTTCCTCTATCTGTTGTTCTCTGTTGCAACATTTCATCACAATTGTTTTTCCTTCATCGCTGGCAGTCCAGTCTCTGGAGGAGAGGTCAGTTCGAACAACGGTGTGTGCAGAATAAGCTTTGCGTGCCAATGGTACAACAGTAAACATCTCTAAATATGATTGTACTATTTGTTTGTATAACTTGATTACAGTTGCTACTAGATGTATGTGAAAAATGCATCTTGAAATACTGTATATACACATACTATGAAAAATGTACTGGAACTTTCTTCATCCGTATTGTGTAAGAATTCTTCCCAATTCAACTAGTTTTGGTTAATTTTATGGTAATTCTTTGTGATTATAGTTTTAATGGATCCCTTATAATTGAACATGTAAAATATTTTTTTTCCAGGACAAAGTGCATAGCTGATTAACTAGTCATGTGAATCTCTTGCATATAAACTTTGAATCACATTTGAAAGAAGTTTACATGTTTTAACGATTGCCCCAAAGTCTATGTGATTAACTATTGCCCCAAAGTCTATGTGATTAACGTGTGCCCCAAAGTCTATGTGATTAACGATTGCCCCAAAGTCTATGTGATTAACGATTGCCCCAAAGTCTATATGATTTTTATTACCCTTTATATTCTTCAATATCTCGTATTCCTGTGTTTACTCTTTTATATTGTATTATTTCCAGCTTTGTTGAAATATAATGAAAATCAGCTTCATATTTGTCATTGTTATCACATTTCATTTCTTCTGTAATGTAATTTATTAGCACGATCTTTTTGGACGTACCTTCTTTGTTCTCTCTGGCTTTGTGATCAGTAGAAATGTGCATGCTGTACACATCTGAACTCCTTCGTTTTCTAAAGCGCTGTTTGTTCACATTTGTCACATTTTAAAATCTCATCATCTTGCAAAAAAACAGAGTTGTCATGCTTATTGGTACTGCTATCTATGTCATGTATCTCCGTCGTCTCCACTGGAGAGAAGGTTGCTATTTAGCAACTCTTGTCCTGAACGGATAACCTGGTGTGTCTTTCACACATCATTTATTTAAAAGGAATATTGTTTTCACCCGGATCCCAGCTGTTAAACGATTCCTCATATCCTTACCATTTCACAAGTACATACTTTTTACCTTTCATTGGTATGGTCTTTAAAATATTTTCAGTTTTGTATATGTCATTTTTGGTTCTGGTACAGAAATAACTATTGATCGTAATACATGCCCACCCCACCCTCTTCCATCCACCTCCTTTCAAATTTTTCAATTTATAATTGAATGGATTACCTAAAGCGACTTGCCTACATTTTAAAATGTTGTAGGTAAAGTTTGGAAGGTAACGTTTTGGAGAAGTTTTTGTATTTTTATATTCTTTCTCACCAATTTTACATTTTTAAGAGTTCTGACAGTGTCAGTTGTCAGGTAGCTGAATAGTTTGATCCATACTTGTAATGTTTTCTTCCTTGCTTGCAACACCTGGAGGCATGTCTATTGTTAATGTGTAACGAGTGTTTTTGTGTCTTCCAATTAGCTTTGATAAAAGATCAACCTATTTCCTGGTTTCATTTCGGCTGAAACACACTAGTCTTCAGAACAATATTCAACCTTCCACTACATATGCTTTTTGTGTAAGTTAAAAAAAATTCGACGCCTTCCTTTTCCAGCAAATCCTTATTTTTCCTATTGTAAAACTCTTCTCTCATCAAACTGTGTATTTGCAGGCTGTCTCTCTGAAAATTTCTCTCACAGCATCGTGTATATACCTCCCTTTTCCATTTTTACTTTCTCAGCCAAAGCATATTTTGAGAAGACATCACTGTCAAATGCATTTGTATTCATCGTTGTATTTTTCGTATGTTCGCATGTCAACAATGTCTGTTTTGTTATCTGGTCAACCACGTGATTAAAATGGCCCTTTCTGTAGGAAAATCGTTTTCTAGCTTGCTTATGAATGCATAGATAGATTGTTCAGTTAACCAGTCTTTCAATTAAGCTTTGTGTTATGTGCTTTTGTCACCTTTAATTTGTTCTCACAATTGATTGATATTTATTTTAGCAACTGTACCTTCAGGATTGTGGAAAATACATGTTAGTCTTGCTGTGCAAAATCTACTTTTGACGATTCTGCTCTGTCTCCGATGTCTGAAATTTCAAACGCAATATAAACGTCCAGAGAAAATATTGTGATTGACAAATTATGTTCAGGAATTGTCAACAGACTGATCGACTCTCTAAAATAGGTACTTTTTTCAACAGTTTAGAAAGTTTCTTCAATCTTTCAAACGTATCAATGCTTTCAGATTTACGTTAAATGTTATCGTTCCTATGGTTGAATGAAAAACATGTACTTGATGTACTGAGTCACCATTTCTGTTTTAAATGGATTTTTTTCTTCTTCGTAAATTCTGTTTTTGTTGAATTATTATAAACCTTTTCGTAAAGTTTACATTGTCTTAAGTTGTGCTGTAAATTTAGCCGAATACAAATTTGTATTTTTATGAACATGAAATATTTAATTTACTCCTTTTTTGTACTACACTGTTTTGATCATATTGTTATCAGGGATGCTGGTGCTTATCTCGATGATATGATCACTCTTTTGATTATATTGCTATCAGGGATGCTGCTGCTTATCTCGATGATATGATCACTGTTTTGATCATATTGCTATCAGGGATGCTGCTGGTTATCTCGATGATATGATCACGTTTTGATCATGTTGCTATCATGGCTGCTGCTGCTTATCTCGATGATATGATCACTCTTTTGATTATATTGCTATCAGGGATGATGTTAGTTAGTTTGTAAGACAACTAGCTTTAATTACAGTTTAAACCAATCCAAACTTGTGAAGAAATATGCATTATCTTTTGATACCGAGATTATTGCTTTTATGTTAAACTCATGAAATGTTTTTATCATCTCTCTAAATAATTCTGAGTTTATCAAAGTTTAGCTTTATGTCATTATTTATGTTGTGTAGAAAAGTAAGTTATTTTGTGTTGTGCTTGACACTACGTGTCCACCTTTAGTGATCTGCTTTCGTCAGATCTGAACTTTGTTGATGAGTCTCTGCTGTCAGTGTGCCAATCTTTTGCACAGATTGTTGTTGCACAGCATCATCTGCACTTTTGGTCCACTGTTGTCAATGTTCCACCACTGTACCGTTCATTGTGCTAGCTCAACAACTGTGTAGCTAAACTCATGTTAGAAAATTGTACTATCTTTTTAAATTTGTGTTCGAAATGTTCCCGTACTGAACACGTGATTGCTGCAATTTAAATTTATAAAAGAAACGATTGCCTGATTTAATGTTTTTACCAGGTTTAATATTGTAAATGCGTTTGTGCTCACACACACACACACACACACACACACACACACACACACACACATATTGTAACCTCGCTGGTCTGGTAAAAAAAGTCAGAATTTTCAGATTTTCCAGACCTTGAAGCTACAAGGGGTTCGACTGACTCTAGCCATAGGAATGAATAACAATGAATGCAAATATCCATCCAAACATACAAATTCAGGGCAGATTTATTCAATATATTCTCATATTTATTTTGTCAGGATGATATGAAGAAAAATATTCTCTTTGCAATGTACAAATTCAGGCTTAAACACATAAATATGATTCCAAACATTTCAGGTGTTTCTGCATTATTTCAAAATTAGTTAATTCGAAATATATCAGGTGTTTCTGCATTATTTCAAAAATTAGTTAATTCTAACCGTATCAGGTGTTTCTGCACTATTTCAAAAATGAGTTAATTCCAAACATATCTAGTGTTTCTACACTCTTTCAAAACTTAGTTAATTCGAAACATATCAGGTATTTCTACACTATTTTAACAGTTTCATAAATTTCTTTTTCATACAAAGACTCAGCCCTTTTATGAAAAGTTAATAATGGGGGCATAATTTATACTTTGAAATAATTTCTTTCATTTTATGTCCACATATCTAAACCAGAAATTCACTAAGTTTGTCGGCTTATGTAATGAGAAATTTGTATTCTCGTTTCAAAAATTTATAGACCATTGAAATTAAAACAACAAAAAAAGTATATTACGATCTTTCATTATTGTACAAAGACGTGAAAGGGTAAAGAGCGTTTCAGTGTACCAGGGGTCATCTCAAAATGGTTTCGTAGTACTACAATCATCTGATCGGATACAGAAAATAGCGGCATTGTATATAGTTATATGTATATATACACACACACGCACACATATACACACACACAGAGTCAGAAAAGCAAGTTAATAGGAAATGTGAATTGGGTAATTTTAATTTATCAGTGCTCATTTTTATTTTATTTATTGTGCGTTAACAACAGACCACATCAGAGTGAGAGAAAAAAAATCGTACAATTAAAAATGTACAATTAGTCTCAGACTATCATTTCTATCTACTAACGGTTGGAGGTTGCAAAATTGTTGGAGGACTCTTGAATGTTACGAGACTCGGAAAGCCCTAAAGTCTTCCTGAGAGAGAAAAGTGTACAAAGTAGCTGATTCTTGTTAATAAAATAGCATGTTTAGTGAATGTTATCCCAAGAGGAAATTATTGTAATGAAAATTTATCGGAAATTCCTTGTTGGATTGCAATTTGGTAACTTGTACCGTCCTCTGTACAGGTGCAAAGACTGACTTGTCCAGCGCATGCCTAGCCCAAGAATGTAAGACGTCTACCCTGATATTTTATGTTGTTTGGCTCGAGCCTAACAACATAAAATATCCAGGTAGACGTCTTACATTGAAGTACTAGTGCATTCCCAGTGCATGTAAACAGTTATGGGGGTTACCTACGAAATTCACTTGCCATGACCGATCAACTGAGGCACTGTAATTTGTATAAGAAGTGGCAACATCTATTAAATATTATCTCTGGTAATAGAGAAATTTCTCAGCAATTGTCTCCACTTTATTTAACTTAATCATATTATGTTAATAATAAAATGCATCCTTCAAATGTCAATGCTAGGATGCACTGGCATATGTTTCTATAAGTAAAAAGGGAGAAACTCTAGGATTTGTGGTACAAATTCAACTCCCATAGCAAACTTATAGAACAACCATTGCATTAAAAATCCAGCAACTTTAAAAATTTCTAAATGCTCATGATCAAACCCATATTTCTCAGTTTAGACCCATTGTTGATGCAAGCTTTGTGTGTCAAAAACTATATGGTTGGTTGTTATGGGTTTAACGCCATTTTTTAGCACATGATAGGCTATACATGGCAGCCAGTATATTTGGTGAAGGAAGAACCAGAGAAAACACCGGGAATAACCACCGACCCACGGGAAGCTACTGGCAAGCTTTCTCACATACCCAAGTTGGCCGAGCCAGAGACCACGCGGACAGAGGTGAGATCTCAGTGATTGTAAAAACGAGCTCCTGAGACCACTCGGCCACCCGGGGCCCCTCAAAAACTATATGAACTGCAGCATTTGTTTTTTTTTTTATCTACATGTGTTTAAACAGGGGTGGACTGTGAAATTTTGTTTTCAGACTACTTAACTTCAAGGTTCTTAAGCCAGCAGGAATAGCAGCTGCATCTGATGTGTTTTATTTTCAAGATAACCAGTCTTTCAAAGTTCAGCAAAAACATTGTGTATTACATGTGGATACTTTCTAGTGTTATTTTGTTGATTTAGAACAGAACTAGATTCTTTCTTCTTTTTTTTCAAAACAAGATGGACAGTTATTTTGAGAAACAAAAACAACAAAACTCCCTTTTCATTTATTCTATCAGTAAAATATTTAGGCTGTGATTTAATTGCAAGTAACTGTGAAGACTCTGCACATCCTTGAGCAAAACTCATTGTGTGCCAGTTCAGGAATTTTAAGTTTACTGCAAACTGGATCTGGCTAAGCTTTTTATGTACAGAGTACACCTTTCACTTGATTCCTTTGCTAACCTTGATCACATTTGCAAATGATTAGGATAAGCCACTTATTAATACTATTACTTTAATGATGTTACTTACATAATATTTAAAACAATCTTTAATTGGTCAGTTGAAATGAGTTGACTTTGTTACATGACTTTGACTGCTAGATAATACGCATATAGGATTGCATGTCTTTGAATGGTTTTTATTGAAGCCCTTGACTTGATCTGATACAAAATACATAATTAATGTGATAATACAAAGCTGGTCTACTTTTAATTTACTGTAACAATGCAACAAACACTTCTACAAGTCGCAGATCAGAACACAATCAGCACTAATTAGGTTCTCATAGAAACACTCACAGGATTGCTTTCACAGTTGATTAACAATTTTCTTGTTACTTCCTTGTGGTCATAGGGCAAATATAGTCTCACTTGATTGTTTGTCATATTTAAATTACAGATATTTTAATGTTTAATATTTCAAAAAAATAATAATTACATCAACTATTTTATATACTTGGGGTGTTTGTCTGTTTGTTTTTCTGAACCTTTTACCACCTTACATTTTATGTCTCCATGTTTTTAATGATGCATTAGAGGGAAATGTTTATCAATTGAAAAATGTGGGCTATCACATTTTCTTGGGGATTCAATGGTTTCCTTTTTGGTAGCCCATTGTGATACAACATATATTAGTGATTTGTCCACCCCTGTTGAAACACGTGTTTTCAGTACCGCACATAAAGAATTATGTGCTAATTTTAATAATGAGTGTTCCAAAGTCAGGTCTTTAAAAGGACTGAAATTCCATCAATAAAATATTGTCTCTATTTTTTTCAGTTAAAAATATGATAAGTTCTCAAAAGATTCTTTTATGAAAATGTTACTTTTTGTTATCAACCAATAATGGCCCTCCAAACCCATATATACTCTATTTTATCTTCACACATTTCTAGACTGGTTCCCATTTTTTGCATATAATTAGTACCATGAGTCCTATAGTCCTGCAATGTAAATCGCCAACCCTGATATTTATGATAGCGATGGGTTGACGTCTTACTGCTTGAATAAGCAGTATCATCATGTGTTCCTAGGTCAATGGACTCCGGAACTAGACCCCAAATTTTCAAGAATATCTCAAATACATGTAGTTGGCAGCCCATGTTGACACAGTTGCACAGATTAAATTTGAATTAATTTGCTGTAGTCATACTATACTTACTGTAATGACTTCTTCCTTACTGAAGTATATCCAAGCACAATCAAGAGGTTGAGTTTTTCAAACACTGTTGGGCGCCTTTTCAGTTGGTTGAAGAGTGATGGTAGTCTAGGAATGCTTTAGACAGTTACATTTCTTTAACAAAATGAATATGGCTAATCACATTTGGCCAAATGTTCTCAGACATACATTTCATTAAAGAAAATATACCATAAGTTCCGGGCAAGTCCCCATTTTCTTTCACTAGCAATTTGGAAAACAGGTCTCTCACATCTGTTATATTGACTGCCATGACAATGAGTAATATCGTTTCGCATTTCAACATTTTTGTTAATACAGCCCAGGGCCATCATAAGGGGTGGGCAATATGACGCCTGGGGCACCAAGCCGGAGGGGGCATTTATCGGATCATGTTCTTTTTATTCCATATTTTACTTAAATGAATGTAGAGCTTTTTCATTAAAATACCTACATTTAGTTATTATTCTCATGATTATTAATACACTTAAAAAACAAACAGTTTGCTGTGTTTTTTTCGAGGGTGGGGGGCGCCTAATGCGACACTCACCTGGGGCGCTGTTTCATCCAGTGCAAACTTGCGACAGCCCTGACACAGATCATACATGTCCCATCATGCTGAATCACTTCTGTCTCTTTCAGGGTCAGTCTTGGTTTGGATGATGGCCATAGAATTCTAGCAGACCCAGATGCGCCATTACAGTATGCTGCTACAACTGACTGGAGACCACCACCTGCCAGCTTCGTTACTGCCATGAGAGAGAACCTCTCTGCATCCATTCTTCTGGACACTTGAGCAGACGCATCACTGAAACTTGGTAGAGTATCATCAGTCAGAAATCTGACTGCTTTGTTATATAGAATATTTCCTGGTTTAAAACAAATGTTTCTTCTTCATAGTGTAGCCTTTAATGTTTTCCGTTAAAATAACTACACATAAAAGTTCCATAATTCTTCTCTCTGTCCCTTATATAACTAGCAAAGCTGTTCTACCCTGATATCAAAGAAATCCACCAACTCTTCAATACTATTCAAAGCCTAACATGTTTGAGCTTCTCCCCTTCATGGGTGAAAATGACATTACTACCTTAGTTACTACCCCTAACTAGCATATTCGGATGCTATTTTGGTGACAGGTGCTACCTATTATTGACAGGCCTTTGTTTAATTACTTCACACCTGATTTAAGAAAACCATTGATGGTTGTAATAAAGGAATAAAGTCACTTTGCAAAAGAACAAAGCATGTCAACTTCAGGTTTTGAATTTTCATAAAAATTTAATTTAAATTCAGATTTTTAAATACAAATAATTACCATATTTTGAAATTGACTCTCCTTTAAAATACATGTTTGATTTATTGTAATTTGTATATTTTTATTTCTACCAAAAACTAATTACAGTTCTTATGAAGTGTTTATTGCAAATAAATTCACAATTAAACTTTTTCTTTTGTGCATTTTGGACAGTCAGCCATTTTGATTGGTTTCAATCACACAAAAAAATTCATATTTATCATGCATGTTCTAATTCTTTTTCAATTAAAAAATAGTCTGAAGTTCGAATTACTACAGGGAAATTAAAATTATTTGTCTCAGATATTCTCCCATGTTTTATTTTTTACAGGTTCTGAATTTGGACAGAAATTTACTGTACTTTAAACCTGCTGCTAAAATTCAACAGTCACAAGACCTTTCACGTGATAATCGAGGATCAGATTCTTTATGCTGACAGTTTTTCACACCTTCGATATTGTGAAATTGTCCCTTTTGATGCAGACATAAAACACTACCATTGATGTGATGACATCTTCACTAGTGGTTGTATCTGTACAACTTTTATTTGAACGAAACAAAACAAGAAACAAAATTTACTGAGACACACATAACAACTATATTTTTATGTTAATTGCAGTTGCATTTGCATTTTTATTATAAATTCAGTGCTGTCTTTAACATTTTATGCATTTGCTATTTTATTAAAGATTCAGAAGCTGTAGTTCTATTACTTTAACACTTTTGAAAATGAAAAACCCTCCTTGGGTAAATTCATTTCCATTACATTTCAAACAAGCAGAAATGAAAAAAAAATGATGAATGGAAACAATAAATGTAAAATCAGAATGTATTTACGAGACCATATATGAAAGACAAGATGATGCAAATGTGAATGGAATGCAAATGAGGGTAAAGCAAATGAAATGAATCGGAATGCATTTCAAATGCAAATGATGCACAGATAGACTGCAAATGATATACAGATATAGTAAAATTACCTGTTTATGGGTAAGTCTGCAATGTTTACATTTATAAAAGGTTCAATTTTATTTACTGCCTGGAAACATTTACAAAATCGGTAACCATGTAAATGAACATGCACATGTCTGTCAGTGTCACAGGAACTACCTGTTCCATTTAAATGATATATTTCCACATCTCTGCTTAAGAGGACTGTTTAGTAAACATTTTCTGTTAACCTATGATGAGTAATATCATATTTTATTTAAAAAAAGCAACAACATTGTTTCAACTTTGTAAGCCACTGCAGTTTCTTATAGTCATTGAGATCCTTCAAGAGCATCCTATGTGCATGTCCAGGTAATACATTAGCTTGCATTATTGATTTGTTCATCATGTACATACATGTAGCAGTGATAAACAATATCACAACAATCTTAAAGTTTCACCTAAGTTGTCAGATATATTCAGCGAAGATATGTCTTCAAATTTAATCCTGTTATAATAAGGGATAAAAGACATACAGTAAACAAATCAATTGCAAGTTGAGTGAGATACAGCATGCACAGTTTACATATCAGTAGCCATCAGTTGTAAATCTAATGTATAGATAGGTTGAGTTTCAAATTGTTATGATTAAATGACATCATTTCAGTTATTGTATAATGCTTACATGTTGACAGATTCTGGTAAACATTGCAATCTTATTTAAGGGTCTGTAATACCATGCCTATAATAGTGTTTAATATTTACCCAAATTTTTCAACTGCATTGCAAATGTCATCTTACATGCACTACTGGATTGCATAAAAATGCCATCTTAAAGAGGGTGTCATCGGAAGAGAGACTTTACCATGCTTACAATGCCCTGTCAAGCTACCAGCACCCTGGACTGCTGGACTGATTATACTGGTAGTGGTCTCAGAACAACACTGTTTTATCTACCCTGTCCAATAATCATCAGTATTCATACAGTATTATACTGGTAGTGGTCTCAGAACAGCACTGTTTTATCTACCCTGTCCAATAATCATCAGTATTCATACAGCATTATTCTGGTAGTGGTCTCAGAACAACACTGTTTTATCTACCCTGTCCAATAATCATCAGTATTCATACAGCATTATACTGGTAGTGGTCTCAGAACAACACTGTTTCATCTACCCTGTCCAATAATCATCAGTATTCATACATCATTATACTGGTAGTGGTCTGGGGACAACACTGTTTTATCTACCCTGTCCAATAATCATCAGTATTCATACAGCATTATACTGGTAGTGGTCTCAGAACAACACTGTTTCATCTACCCTGTCCAATAATCATCAGTATTCATACATCATTATACTGGAAGTGGTCTGGGGACAACACTGTTTCATCTACTCTTTCCAATAATCATCAGTATTCATACAGTATTATACTGGTAGTGGTCTGGGGACAACACTGTTTCATCTACCCTGTCCAATAATCATCAGTATTCATACATCATTATACTGGTAGTGGTCTGGGGACAACACTGTTTCATATACTCTTTCCAATAATCATCAGTATTCATACAGTATTATACTGGTAGTGGTCTGGGGACAACACTGTTTCATCTACCCTGTCCAATAATCATCAGTATTCATACAGCATTATACTGGTAGTGGTCTGGGGACAACACTGTTTCATCTACCCTGTCCAATAATCATCAGTATCCATACAGTATTATACTGGTAGTGGTCTCAGAACAACATTGTTTTATCTACCCTGTCCAATAATCATCAGAATTCATACAGCATTAGTAGACATTCAGACAATGAGATATGGGTATAAATCATACAGTCAACACTACACTTGTGTTCTAGGTCTTGAAACAAGACATAGAGAATTATATCTCAGTATATATACTGTACATACTCACTTATAAGTTGGGTCCAACTGCAATCAACATAGATCCTGATCTGCTGTTGCATAATACACCAGTCGATCAGGTTCTCTGTTGTTGTTTTTTTCTACTCATTACCGGTACTCCAAATAAACTGCATAGATCCAGATCAGCTGGTGCAAGGGTGCAAGAGACTAGTAACCTATTTTGCTCAGATAATGGGGTTGACAAATCCAAGATATTGCATATTTCTGTTACAATTGAGTGGAAAGAGTTATTTAAGCTTGATAATTATAGGTAAATATTCAAACCTAGTCACCCAACTGAAGTCGATGCTACCATGCAAAGCATAGAGAAATGTGTTTCTGATGTAAAGTCATGGATGATATGTAAGAAACTGCAGATGTATGACGATAAAACTGAAGCCATTCTGATCACCACACAAAGACTTTCTCATTCCTATCCTCTACCTCAAACAATAAGTATCAGCAACACCAACATTAAATTCAAATAATCAGTACAAAATCTAGGTGTCACTCTTAACAGTTCTCTCTCATTGCACCAACATGTCATGAACACGTGCAAGGCTGCATATCTGGAGCCGAGATGCATCAGCTCCATTTGCAACTTTCTTTCTGTTGATGCCACTAAAACACTTGGGTGTTCCTTAGTACTTTCTAGACTTGACTATTGTAATTCCTTTCCATCTGGTTCATCTGGATAGCTACTACAGAAACTTTAAAAAGTTCAAAACACTGCTGGTCAAACATACACTCATCTTCTGACACCTGTACTCTCATTTTTCCCACCATTAAAACCAAGTCATATGGACAATGTTCTTTTGCATATCAGGGTACGGATATCTGGAGCGAATTTCCTCTTGTACTTGAACACAATGACACCATGATCGTTCAAGAGCGCTCTAAAAACTTTCCTCTTTCAGCTGCAAGAACATACTTAACAATCTTTCTTTACCTTAATTTTTTTCACCATGCTTTGTAATTCCATGGTGTCATGTTTTTGTTTTTTTTGTAATCTTGTTTATATATACATGTATGTCCTTATGTGTTAACTAATACTGTAAAACACTTAGAGCATTTTAAGATTAAGCACTGTAGTAAGTCCTCATTATTATTATTATTAATTATTATTATTAATATTACATACTGCAGGTAAGTTATCACTATTTTTGTATACACCCACTACTTTATATAGGTGAATCATATTATAATTTTTTTATGTCTGCCTGTCTGTATTACCAATTTTATTTCTGCACAATCACTTGAGTTTTCCAGCATGTACAATTATCAAACTGTAACTATAACGTACCATTTGTGGTACTCTTGTTGAATTCTGTAGAACAAGGGAAATAATGTGTTGAGTCTCTCCTAAGTAGGTATATATATACATAATTTTAAGTGTTGAAGGACTGAGAGCAAAGATCGTGCTAGACCCACAGTGATTGATTGATGCCATGAAGTCCTTCATCACAGTTGAGACTTTCATCAAGAAAAACCCTGCCATCACTAGCAAATTCATGAATTCAAAGACAGTGGAAAACTTACTCATGAATTATTAGGTTTGTACCTTTTCATAACCTAATATATTTTTTTTAGATCACCCAGCCAGAAGGGGAAGTGAGCTTATGTTATGCTCAGCATCTGGTATGTGTCATGAGTCATCCATGAAAATTTTATATTTTTAACATCATCTCAAAAACACCTGCACTGATTTTAACTAAATCTGACAGAACATCCTGGCATCAAGGGCTTCAAGATACTATGAATGATGCTGATTTGCCATCAGATATAGTCACCATTTTACAAATAGAAAACAAATCTTTAAAGGACTTCTAAAAAGAAAAGACTCAATAGAGTTTAAACAAATTGAACAAAAAGTATTATGGAATTAAGGTCTTCTGAATTGAACAAAATATTTCTGGAATTAAGGCCTTCTGAGTTAGAACCAATTATGTTGATCAGCCATCAAATAGGGCTGCCACTAGTAAAAAATTAAAAGTAAATATTTGCTCAAAAACTGCTCAACAGAGTAAGCATTTGACCAAATTTAAAAGAGTATTCTGGCAGAAGGCCTTCAGTGTTAATATAAATAAATTTAAAAACTTAAATTTTCAAGCAAAATATTAAGGACATTCCAAAGTTTGATTGTGTCCGCAATGAGGGTGTTGCGATTAAATGCAATCATAATATCCAATTATTCATTAGGTAAGGGATCATCGGCATTCAGATTACTGATACAGCATAACTATACACTTTGAAAATAATACAGAGATCCTCAGAATGAAATAACTAATACATTATCAAATTATTTTTCACCATATCTGGGACGTGACATTTGTGTGAGAAGTGTTACATCCCACAATTGGATACATTGTATGCCAGTCTCACAAGTTCCCAACCATGTTGAACCTTGCGAAAAAGTACATTTGTGGACCTAATTCATGATACAAGTCCTAAAAAGATAGCACCAACAGAATTTCCAACAATGTTTTCTGAATTTTGTAAATTAATATGGTCGCACAATGTTATGTCTCTGAATCTTGTGAAATTTTGACAGTAACTGTAAAAAAAGCTTACAGTGCCTACATTGAGCAATGTTTGCAACATCTACATGCCAACCATTTACAATAGCCTCACATCATACAAAACATGTCTCTTGATTAGCAGATTCTGTGTAAATAACCATTTGTGTAGGGAGCTTTTGGTCAGTAAAGATGGAAAATAGTATAAATAGTTACAAATTGGTGAACGGTTTCAATTTACCTGGTATTTTGTTTTAAATGTATGCAGAACCAGTTCCAGTGTTGCAATTGATTTTCAAAAACATGAGATTTTCCAGTCTCTTGTTCATGTTGAGTAACGAGTTTCTGTTTGTGTCCATTGTTATGTACTGATTTGTATTAAAATTTAAATAACACTTTTTGATATTGGATTGAGGATGATTTTATAACACTAATTATTTTAGGAAAAAAGGAAGAGAGTTTTCATGTGCAACCATTATGAGTAAAAACATTATATTAAGAGCACATTAGATAGCCAAAATGTAACATGTACCTCACTAACCCTCATCCACAGAGTGATACAGCAGTGTAACATGTACCCCACTGACCCCCATCTACAGAGTGACAATATGTAAGTGTGGTTGACATCACATAAAACAAAATATAATTGAAACTTAAGAGGATACACTAAGTAGTTAATCTTACAACTCAGTTTAGCATTTTAAAACTAGCTAGATTGGTAACTCAGTTGTTAGCATGCAGGAAATGTATGAAGTAATAATGGGATTTGACTCCTAAACCTGGCCAGGCTGCCTGGCATGTTGCATCATGGGAAAGATACTGTACTCTAATATCGAACAAACACTAACCAAGACTACATAGGCAAAACAAACTAAAAGCAGGCTGAGTCCAACCAAACCAGAAATATTGGTGTGCTGCTCTAATGCACACCAATCATGAAGAAAAGATGCACCAACCCCTCATCCCCCCACCCCACCCCTGCATGTACCATCTGGAAGAGTAGTGTGAAAATGGTATCACTAGTAAACTCTCTGGTTTTGCTAACATGTATTCAATATACATGACACAGGATATGACCATCTTAGATAGAAAGTATCCTGACATTGAGGTCATTCAGTATTGGACAACTGATTCTGATGTGCCACCAGATATGGATGAAGATATCAAAAACAGTGAAACCTTGAAACTCTTGTTTTCATCACATATGTGCTCGACAGCATTGGAAGATATTTCTTAAGAAAGCATCCTACTGACCCAGATTTCTTGGCCAACTTCTCTTGCATCTGGCTATTAGGCAGATGCCAGCAGGTGAGTGATATCAGTCCCACTTGGACCTCTTGTTTTATCTTCACTCTAGCAGGTCCAAGTTTTACAAGGCCAACTTTTTTATTTGCTTTCAGAGAACACAAACCATTTTTTGTATGATCCACAGTAAATGTGAAAAGGCCATAAAATGATGACTTCATCTGCATGCTCTTGTCCATCATTCTGTCCAGTGATATCTAATATGGCCACTGCAGCATCCATATTGAAAATCTTATCATCAGTACTGCTCCTGAGTGGATGGTTATATCAACTTGTGGTTTTGACTAAAAGATGACTTATGATGTCTAATTGGGTCATGAATGAAAATGGTGTAGATCTTATGTCCAATATGACTGCCACAGCAGCAATCTTTAATATATTGTTAATGCTATTCCTCTTGAACAAAAAATCATATTCACATGGGGTTTTCACCAGAAGACTTCTTGTGATGTCTAGTTGGTCCTAAATGAAAATATTGCTTTCTCATCTAATATGGCTGCCACTGCTGCCATTTAAAAAAAATCTTGTTATCACTACTCTACTCCTCCTGATGGGATTGTTGTATCAGCATGGATTGTTTACTAAAAGTCTTCTTATGATGTCTTGTTAGTCCTAAATGAAAATGGTGCCACTCAGATATCTAATATGGCCAACACAGTGACCATCTTAAAAATCTTGTTATCATTACTCTTCCTGAATGAATGATCACATCAGCATGAGGTTTTCACTGATAAAGGTATTATGATGTCTAGTTGCTTGTAAATAAAAATGCTGCCAATCTGACCTCCAATAGGGATACCACAATGGCCATGTGGAAAATCTTATTATTACTCTTTCTAGATGACTGGTTATATCAACATTGTCCTTTCGCCAGAAGACTTCTTATGATGTCTAGTTGGTCCTACATGGAAATGGTGTGCATCTGTTATCCAATATGGTCACCCTGGCAGCCGTCTTGAAGTATTCTTGTTGTTACTTCTCCAAAATGGAAAATCATATCAAAATGGGGTTTCACCGGAAGACTTCTTATAATGTTTTGCTGGTCTTAAATGCAAATAGTTCTGATCTGACATTTGAAATCTTATCACTACTCTACTTAAATGGAAAGTCATTTTGACATGGGGTTTTCATCAGAAGAGTTCTTATGGCGTTTAGTTGATACTAAATGAAAATGATGCAGATTGACTGTCAGTATGGCCATCATGGTGGCCATGTTGAAAATATTGTTATCTCTACTCCTTCCACATGGATGGCTATATCAACATGGAGTTTTCACCATTAGACTGCTTATGATACCTACCGGTAGTTGGGCCTAAATGATAATGGTGCTAATTGTACATCCAATATCTCTGCCACAATGGCAGTCTTGAAAATCTTGTTTTCACTACTCCCCGTGAATTGATGGTCATATTGACATCAGGTTTTCACCAAAAGACTTCAAATGATGTCTACTTGGTCCTGTATGAAAATAGTGCCAATCTGATATCCAGTATGTTCACCACAGCAGCTAATTTGAAAATCTTGTTATTTGCTGAAGAATATCAGGGATGGTTTCAACATTGAGCAGTTAATATGAAGAAATGGTCATATCTTGAATTCCTGGAAATTGTTTTCGCCGAGTAGAGCATCAGTCCCTTCAAGGGACTCTTGTTGTTTTTGAGAATTATTGATCTTAGTTCAAATATAGATCATGTAAGCTTTTTTCCACCTGCTCCATTATTCCTGATTGGTTAGAAACAGATTTACAGATTTGCAATGGTGTTTTACCTCTAGTATATGGCATATATATTGTTGGTGGGTGTTTTTGTTCACCTGCCTATCTATCCATAATTTTAACATACAGTCTACACATGTTAGACCCATCTTTCTTGTAGGTGAAAACATTTGGTTTACTCAGGTCTTACGTATCAACTTGCCCTAAAATTCTCTTTTTTTATTATAGAATTGCTAAAAATGAGTTTTCAAAAATCTTCATAGTAAACATGTAGTAGTTCAGCATGTTTTTAGCAATAAATACTTGGTTCTTAGACAAAACAAAGGCAAGCTAGAAGGATTTTTATTCATGATCAAACTGAAAGAAATAAAAACTGAGTGAGTCACCTACACGAATGAGTCCGATAGTCGTTTTTGATTGGCATAATTTAATGTCAGTGTTGACTTCATAGTAAAACAATGGATTGTTTTATATTGTTTTTCTAATCTGAAACTGCTGGGATGCAGTGCTTTTTGGGTTACATGGTCTCCGGTTCAAATGTTCAGCAGATCGTCATTGTTGTGACAAGATGATGAAAACAACATTTCCTTGTTTGATGGACAGTATAATGTACAATGTACTGTTCTCATTTATCTTGCTTTGTTTTTGTTGTTTTAGGTTGGACTGTCAACACAAACTGGATAAATCTTGATGATGTTGTAGTAAACAATAGTTGTCAAGGTGGGTCATATTTTACAGGTGCTAGGTGGATATTTTACAGGTGCTAGGTGGAAGTAGACTGCATGTCAATTTTGATACAGAACACATAGCATTCAATCACACATCAAGTAGACTATAGTAAATACAGGTGTACTGAGTGAATCTACATCAACACAGGAAAGTCAAGGCTGGGTCATTGAAGAGAATATACTCTTACTGTCAGAGCAGAGAAAGAAATTGAAAGAAAGGATGACAGATGCATCAAATCATGGTGACTTTCTTATAATAGATTCATATTTTTTGTTTGTTTTTGCAGTTTTAGATGAAAAGAAAAAAAACCGAGACATGCAGATGTGGCACAGAGATTCCAAAATCGTGATAGATGCAGCTGTGGAAGTGATGATGCAGGAGAGATAACTCTAACTGCTGTACCAGCTGCTGATGTACTGGCAAATGAAGAAAATTGTTTCCCAGCACTGGATGTTGAAGCTGAATACAGACTCAGCCAATGCCTTGATAATGATGATGATATTAATATTCTTGATACTAATGAAAATTAATATTTGAATGGTCTTGACAATAAATCTCTAAATATATCATTTGTAAACTTATTTTGAAAAGTACATGAAATTGTTGTTCTTACAGAACATAGGTTAATACTATTGATGAATTCAAAGATTTATTCGGTTTACAGTTTTGGTATAAATCTGTTTGTAGAACGAAACCTGAAACTGAAAGGGTCTCTTGTGGAATATGGCTATATATTAGAATAGAAAAGTGTGATTATGTTAAGTCAAAATTTATTATTTTTGATGATGTAATACTTCGACTGTTTGACAAGTCTTTAATGTATGTGGACAAGGATATTGTAGTTTACCTTACATATATCCAGAAGGATTGACAAGAGTGAAAATTATGGTGTATCGTTATTGGAACAAAGATTATAAAAAATAAATTGGGGAAATTTGAGGATGTTTTTGTTTATCGTGGGTGTATTAAATAGCAGAATAGGTCTTCTGAATGGTATATTTTCCTATAATCAAGATCTGCACAAATTCCTATGAGTGTGGTACATCGTTTTACTTTCCTGCACAGGAATTTGTGGATATCGATGTTTTTGAAAAATGTAGAGTATCTCAATACACTTATCAATAATTTTGTAAAATCCTTCACTGCTGAACAGAAGATTTAGTGGTATAAAATATGGAACATAGACATACTTGACAGTAAAGGGGGCAGTGGCAAGAGTGTTGTAGATTTCACGTCACCATCATCTCATTTATTTCATAAGATCCTGAAATTTTAGTTTTATGATGATTTGACCTTTTTCCAATCAAGTGTGCTTTTCGAGTTACCTCCCCTAGAACACAGAATGCTATCCTGACTACTTGTGCATAAGCATGATGTAAATGGACTTGTGCATATTCATGATGTAAATGGACTTGTGCATAATCATGATGTAAATGGACTTGTGCATAATCATGATGTAAATGGATATCACAACATGCACAGGATTTCATATTAAGTCCAAACAGTTTTTTTATATGTTAAGAAATTTATTGGCCAGTTTCAAAATCTTCTGGTTACTAGTGTAAAGAGTGATGCAAGTTTCTTGCAAGTATGATGCAAACAATTGGGAAACCAATGTAACAATTAAATGTTCTTTATAAAACTATCCGGGCCACCAGCATGGTAGGATATTGAACTTGAAGTTTTAAAAGAAAGAAAGTTTTACCTTGTGAAACAGATTTTTCGGTGTCGATTGCAAAGAGAAGCAGTACATACTCTGTCCACAGATTAAACTGATGCGAACAGCTCACGCAAAGTGCCGGAGACAGTTCATGCATCACAGAATATAATCTTACTATTTGAAATAGCTTAATAGGTGTAATAAGATTTAAGAGATAAATTTATTAAGACAGGGCTTGCATAGCTTTTTTATTTCTTTTACCATTTCCTGAGCTGTGGAAAAAACAAAAGGTTATTTCACTTTTGAAAAAAAAATCATTCTCTCTCTCATTTCTTATCCTTACTTGCTCAATATATATTGTTTTGAATCTAACTATCCTTCAACCGCTATTGAACTTGACACTTTTCTCAATCAATATGGAACGAAAGAAACTTAATGCATTTTTCCAGATGGGAATTGGAATCAAAGGAGAAGATAAGGTGCTAGTCGCACACCGACAAATGGGAAGTCAGCTCATTAATTGAAAAAGTGTCACAATGGATGAGCACCCCAGACTAGCTGACATCCTCAGTGCTCTGGTAGCACGAGGGATCAAAGTACACAACATACTTGCACTACAGAATGGCGGTAGGGGCAAATATATGCTCTATGCCAAGGGCGATGTGCCTCTACTACCACAGGGACTGGTAGAACTGATGGGGTAAAAGTTACAAGTGGAAGGGCCTGCCACCAACATAAATAGTGTTTGAAAGTAAAATGGTTGAGGTCCGTATAACGGGCCTCCCATTAGAAATACCGTCTGATGAACTTAAGATCAAAATACTACTATACTACATGTATTGATACTATACGACCATGAGAAAGCTTTCGACAGGATATAACAGAGTTATATCGACACAATATTTAAAAAGTACAGTTTCAGAAATAACTTTTGTACATGTGTAAAAATAAAAACTCTGCTGTACAAGTCAACAGAGCAAGAACAAAACAATTTAACATAGATCAGTGAGACGGGTGTTCCCTGTCGATGTTACTTTTTGTAATATCAATTGGAGGTCTTTCCATAAAAATAAGTAATAACAACACTATAAAGGGAATAAAAATTAGCTAATCTAGAAAATGAACTGTAAATGATAATGCATGCAGATGATTGCAACAATTTTATAACGGACAATAACTCTTTTAAACACTTAGAAAAGGAATAGACAGATTTTGGTAAAGCCTTAGGCTCAAGTTCAAACCACGCAAAAATAGAACTATTATTAATAGGGAACTGGCATGGAAAACACCCAGGAATACCACCAAACAATGGACATCAGTGTGAAAAAATGGGGCAAAGATTAAATCAACAGCAATTCAAAGTGTGACATACAAATATTTACATGATGTATGGATAGGCATCTTGGTAAGGTGTTGAAAATTAACTATAGTACAAATCCACTTTTCTCGCAACTAATAAACACTGCAATGTATGACAAATAATGCATGACGTATGAAAACATGTTGGAATGAAATAATGGTGTTGAATGAAAGAATTACAGAAATATAACAGACACGGCATGGGAGTGAACCAAGCAAAAAGATACTAACGAGTAATCCTGGCTGTCTGAAACAGGAGAAATATAGCCTCCGGGAGGGGGGGGGTAGGTCATATACTTTCCATTAGAGGAGGGGTACCAAATAAGGGGGCTAACAACATGACCGAAAAATGATGTAGATCTCTTCCAGGAAAAGAAATACGGGATTACTCATAACAAACTAACAAAACCTCGCAGTAACTTATATCGTCTAACAACACACATAGGATACATTCAGCAATAATACATACACCGAGGGGTTATGTCCCTAAAAGTAAGAAATGATGATAATGTGATGCTCATGCCATCATGGCTAATGCGAAATAGTCCAGATCACATCAGAATCTCTGAAAACAAGGGAATAACAAAACATCTACATATTGAAACACAAACAAAGGGGAAAACGAACAATACAACTAACAACTCCGAGTTTTTCCTTTTCCTTTTTTAAGACGCACAATATACAAACACTCGGCAACAAAATACGCCTTTTTGTTTTTCCTCCTCACCTGGATCTCTCTTGGAGACTTAAAACTACTGATAATACTGATATCACTTTTGAATCCAAAGACATGGAAATGTAAGGTCTTATGACCATGACTATATGAGATTGGGGAAGGAACAGAGTATAGCCACTGGAACGGAAGGAGATAGGCATACGACTCCCAGTAGGAGAGATGGTTGTCAGTGTGACTTTCACTGCCTCCATCACAAGCTAGAAATATTTCACTACCTATTTCCTTCCCCTCTCGTAAGAAAACCAAAACCCCCATTCAAACTCATTAATTCAATCTTCTACTATATTTGCAATTATTGTTTTAATAATTATTAGATACTGAAACTTTAAAAATATTTTATCTAAATAGGCCAGTCCAGACAATATACAAGTGGGTAATAGCACCAAATATAACAATTGCACAACAACATTCTTCCAGACATGAAATGGACGAAAACACATCAATCCCTGGCAAGGATCACTATTAGTCTCAAAAATAGGCAAGGAAACCAGCCTTAAGGTGTAATGCAGAGAGACATTCAAAACTAAATTAAACGTATTGGATAAAAACTGCCTCGAAAACAATCAAGAAAGCCAAAGGAATTCCAAAAAGTATCTCCTGCACGAATTGTATGTTGAATGCCTTCAACAAGGACGTGAATTTAACACGCGTTTATCTCCGTTAGACTCCAAGATATGGATTTTCAAGGACGGAATTACCACCGTCGCGTACGAGCATTACTCGATCGGGTGACTTTGTTGCCTAAAATATACCTTGGCGTTAATTCCGTATTCGCGGGAACGACTTGTAATTCCTCTCTGACAAATGTCTTACTTGGACACGACAGTAACTTTGTCCCTGCTTAGTGGCGATAGATGGTAAAAAGTTGGTTGACATGGAATATCAATTCGATCCGAGATTGTAAATATATTAACGGACCATACCGAATCAGTAGCACGACGTTGCCAACCTTCTAACTCACCAGGTGCATATAATTACCGAACTAAATTATTTTCGACTAAATTCAGCAATGAATGATTTTGTGGATAATTTTTAGTAGAATGAGTTACAATTTTACGCTGAATTGCGCCAGATGTTGTTCAGCCAGTTACACGTGTAATTTCATTATTTAACGCAGCCACAACCGTATGAAGCCTCGCTACACACTCGCGAGAACGTTTATTTGCTTGTATTAAAATTTCCTGCGTGTATTGATGTCCAAATAATCGTTCCGCCGGATCGTGATGAAAGCTAACATTCCCACGACGACTTTGTACTCGTTCTTGTTTCGTCAACGATGATACTGCTCCGAGAAATTCTTTTTCAGGATCTACCTGTTCGAGTTTTGGCCGTGTCAAGGGTCCACACGCGTAGATACTTTTATATGCGTCTGCGATACTTGTTGAATCTTTGAATATCAATGATTCGGCTTGTTTATATCGGCTGGCGATATCAACGACGATTAATGCGTATTTGTATGTATAAATATCAGTCTGGTGAAATTCATTCGGTATTTTAACATCAAATCTTCCTCGTGGAATTTTTTTTGGCGCTGGTAAATAAATCTGCCATAACGCTTGTTCTGCCAGCCCCGCTCGTGCGACGCTATCGCTGATATGAGCTGCGTTTGCTAACTTTCCAATGGCTGCGATACCTATTCAGTAACCACGCAGACTGCGGCAAGTTTGACATCCATCACGGACAATATATTTCATTGGTGCCTTTTTTTAATAATCATGCGATAAATATTTTTTTAACAACTTTTGTTGCAAACAAAGAAGTTAGTTCACGCTAAAGTTTCTCGTCTTTTTTGACATCGTCCTGACGCGCGCTCAGCACGCTAGCGTGCCAGGCGCGTTGAAGTTGTCGTGATGGTTTAGGCTGTGTTTGATGCTGACGCATTGCCTTGGTGGGCTTGCCCAACAAGTGCAATTTGTGTTTTTATACCACCTTTGACGATCCAACGTGCAACACGGTTTCCTACGGCTGGTCATAAATCAAAATGACATCAGCTAGTTGTCTTTACCGTAGATCTCCTGAATAGGTTCTTCGCTAGGTTTTGATCGGTCGATGGAATTCAATCGTATATCTAGCCGTGTTCCAGGTCCGCAGTAATTGTATCCAATAATATGTTTTGTTCCTGGATACTTTCCACCTGTAACACCTGGAAGTTTACCCAACTCAGATGCGATATCACCGCCTAATGATTTTTAAAAAAATATTTACCTGGCGCGCGATTTGCTAGCGAATTGATAGCACGTCGATCGTTTATTCCGCTGAATGAATATTTTAATATTTAGCAGCTTGCGCATATTCATTTGATTGCAAATTTCCCATTCGCGAGCGTCACCGGTGTAGCGTCTTTGGTTCGTATTCGTGTTCGACATCGCAAAAAAAAAAAAAAACTCTTGTTGGTTATCTTTTATAACGATGGCATCAAATGAACCACTTGGAGGACAAAGTCCTCTCACCGTGATCAATTTTTTCACGACGACACCGCCACGAAAACCTCACGCTGCATTTCCAAATTCCGTGCACGCGAGCATTATCGGGCCGTCTGGCTCAGGAAAACTCAGTTGTTGTTGAATTTTATTATGCGCTGCTTAACTGGGATAAAAATGATCCTCCTGTAAATGCTATAACAGATATCAGCGACGCACCATTCGCGAAATATCTTGACGTGTCTGTGAATAATCTTGTCGTGTACGACGATGTATAATCGATGTGAATAATCTTGTCGTGTACGACGATGTAATGCCGATCTGAACATCGCTAGGCCATTTCCGTCAGGTCGTGAAATAACGTCGGAAATAGTTGTAGGAATACATATCAATTTTATGTGTTTGGTGATTCGCCTCTGGTGGAGTGCACCACATATGTTACGAAACCAAAGGCTGAGATTGTTCCGATTGTGACTTTGTCTCTTTCCGCCGCCACATTGTTCCATGTGAACGAAAGTAATTCAGAATATAGTCCTCAATGGCGAAAAATTACATCCGAGGTTTCTTTCTCGACTTGACGGAAAAGGCTGAGGATTTTCCCATTGGATGCAATGTTTGATAAACAGTATAATCCCACACAAGTATTTTACCGCGAACGACACAAAAAAACCGACGTGGTTTGTATTACGCAACAATAAGTACAAATTCCAAAAGTTATCAGAGATAACGCGAACATGTTAATGATGTTCAACGGGATCGATGCGCGTGGGTTAGGAAATATGTACTACACCTGGTGCGCCGGTGACATGACTTGGAATACGTTCCAGAATTTTTTGTCACACGCGCAGACACAACCATTAGGATTTGTCACGATAGACTTGAGTGATCTTCGTAGCCGTTACCGTGTCAGATTAGATTCGATTCGGGGTTCACAGTTTGGCAATCCGATGTTGGTCGTTAAATAATCTGAAAATATTATAATGTCTGATAAATAAAACTTGTAAACTCAATTCCAGTCGGGTGTAATAGGATCGAACGAATCAAAGACTTCAAGTGTTTTGCGAATATTTAGACGCGCATCAAAAATTCAAAGATATGTTATTATCGCGACAATCTACGCGCGAAGATCTCGCCGCGGGCTTCGAACAAACATTTGCTCTGCTGATTAAACCCACAAAGAAATCGTACAAGCGACAACAATGCCAGAAAAAAGAAAAAAAAATCGAAGCATCAGGTCTCACTGTACAGTTCTTTTGGTGAATTTTCAGCCGACAATGCCATATTGCAGAAAAATTTGAATAATTTTACATTAAAGATACAAATAAAAACCTAGCCAATGATTTTTGTGGAAAGTATGCTTGTAAGATTTTGACTGAGGTATTCAGGTTAATTCCATGTTCAACTGAAGGCTTTTTTACTTACTCGACACTACCACCAAACCCCTCTTTTTTACATTAATTTTTGACAGCAATGAGCTATTTTTAATAATTTCCTGTGACAAGGAGGCTCAAAGAATCAGTACGTGCCTTATGCATGATTAAAGTTCACTGGTATTATAGCAAATTAACATACTTCTCATCATCCCTTAACCATCTCAATTTTGAGATACTTACCCCTGTAGTAGACATACATAAATGTGTAAGCCAAGTTGGCTGTTCATTTGCAGCCCAAGTTACGCATTTGATATCCAATGCTAGTCTAACTGTGACATGCAGTCACCAAACAAGCCAACCCATTTTCAAGCCTAACTCGAAGTAAATGTAACCATATTAGAGATTTAGCTTCTGTGTGAATTTATAAACCCTAGGCTTATGCTAATTAGGCTCATGCCTTCTACATTAAAATTTAGGGGGGGGGTGTCCAAATACGAAACTGTACAGTGAGACCTTACCAGTGGTCCCCAACCTTTTTGTGCCTTCCTGCACATTTGTGAGTTTATGAGAGAGTGGCGGGCACCAACCAGTGAACTTGATCCATCTTTTTATTGTGTATTATTCATTATAACCTCTTCCGCGAGCACACAAAAAACCTTGGCGGGCGCCATGGCGCCTGCGGGAACCGCGTTGAGGACCACTGCCTTAACAGGACAAGTTCAAGAAGCCGTCGACGCTGCAGCCCGCGCGGAAACTGTCGCACAAAGAGCACACGCGGAAATCCAAACGTCAACAAGGACCTTGCGAGGAAATCGGGACTAAGAATACGCATCACGTTTAACCACGCCAGCTCACTTTTTTCATGAAAATGCTCGCGATGTGATATTTATTAACCCATATCAATTTGTCCCGGACCAATATGAAAGACGGAAAATCCATTTCAGACCAGAAAAATATAGTCAGATTCGAGAGCAATATTGACTTAAATTGGTTCACGGAGAGTTGACAGGGCTTAAACAATGTACACGTATATGCTAATTCTGATGGTTATCAATAACTTTTAAGGGTTGTTGAACGATATCGTAACCAAAAAATATTTGACTTCCCTTGGTGTCCACGCAACGTACTGGCACGTCAGAGGAGGAGACAACAATAGAGCTCTGAGTTTCTAAAATGTCCCCTGCGACAAAGTCACCAACGCCTTGTGGCGATATAGATTTACTTGCGACGCATTTGGAAACGCTAATTGGATCAGTTCGCGCGGGAAATAATTCTCCAAAAGTAATCATCGAAGCAGTTGGAACTTGCCAGCGATTACTTCTCGATGACATCATAGATAAAAACACATATCAGCTGCTGATGAATGAATTAGCTGATGAGCTCTACTATAGTGATTAACAAATCAACGTAGATATAACATTGTTGCGAGAAATCAACGCGGCAATGCAGCCAGTGGCGTAGCGAGGCAAAGTGCCGCCCAGGACCAACTTCCAAAATTACGCCTCCACTCCATGCGTATTATTTATGATATATAGGGTACTCTTACCAAATTGCCTCCCTCTAGAAAGTGCCGCCCGGGGCCACCGCCCCCTTGGCCCCCCCACCCCTGGGCTACGCCACTGAATGCAGCAATAATACCACAGCGAGTACCAAAGCGATGGGGACGGCTAGTACGACCAGGCCAGAATTTGAAGTTATTTTACCTAACGCGATACAAGCGGGATTGGGAGGAGGTCTTGAATCGCAATAGCGTCGTTGCGTGTGTATTACAGTTCAAATATTCGTGCGAAAGAATTCGGTGGTCGTGTCGCTAATAATTCGTTAGCGTTCTCGCATGACAACAGGTCAGTCACAATACTCTTCTTCAAGCATTGCATATTTAAATGGTTGGTCCCTTTTAAGCTTTTTACAGTTCTGGCTCTTGGTGGTACAGTGCATCCCCTTTATAAGTAAAGGCTTTGTAAATGACTCTCGATGATTAACAAACTTGCCCACTAGTTTAAGCTGGATCTTGTGGAACTTGAATTTCTTACTAAATGGGATGGCTGTGTCAGAGCATTTGCATATCAACATGTGATAAGTAATGTTCAAATTCGGCAAATTCTGCTCATTGCTATGAATACCTCAACATTTCCACACAAATCCCTATTGATCTTTATTCTAATTAAGACTACCCCATTCATACATGAGCGTAAATCGACTTTGAGACAGAAGTGAGACTGCAACTACGGAACAGAAACCATATTGTTTACATCTCTGTCTGCTGTTGACAACAGACTTTCCCAGCCAAATAAGCCTTTTATAATGCTTGTTTCACTGATGTACTGTTACAGTGATGTAAAGCAGGTATCTATTGTCCAATACTTTGCATTACCTTCCGAATAGTATTAGCACATGATTAATGATTAGCGAAGATTTGACATATGTAGATGTCATTGTTCTAATCCATATTTGTATTGTATCCACATACAGACAGTGTTTCAGGGATTGTGGCAGGGACTCTGTTGTTTCCACAGAAAAATTATTGTTTATGAGTCTTTAATTTCATGGGTTGCAGCAAACATAAAATCCAATACAATTTGGTACAACACAAAAACAATTCACAGTATGATAATTAATGACTAAATCCTATGTTATATTTCCCAGGTGAAGATGATGATACTATAACTGTGAATGAAACGGGGGGTTTATCAGACCAGAAACAGAGGTAATTGTGTACTTTTCATCTCTGAACAGTTTATTGGAGAAAAAAGAAAATAAAACATAGAGCAAAGCTATCTCTCTCTCTCTCTCTCTCTCTCTCTCTCTCTCAAAATCTATCATATATGAGAGATGTGATAACATATGTTTTTGCTAGGCACATTGTTTAATTTAACTTGTTTCTATAGCAGTATGCAAGTAGCATATTTGGCTAAACAATTTTGCCCTGTGCTATGGCACATAATCATAATATAAAATAATTTTCCTATGATAAGCCAAAGGGGGGTGGGAGTTGTCTTGTACAAAAAAATGAGAGGGGTGGGCTTATTGTCACATATAGCTTTCTGAAATGAAATAATTACCAATTTTAAAAAAAAATATCATGTCAAAAGGCCAGTTACTCTTTTTTGAGTTTTTTTTTTTAACACGTTCTTAATAATGCCCAATAACTGTTATTTATAACTCTAGCTTAGAAATTCAACCTAATGTGTAAATATATCAAACAGAAAACTAATAAACTTGCAGCCATGCCTTGCAGAAACATTATAAAGTATCCCCACTAACAAATCCGGTCTTTCTTAGTTACAGTACCTGTCCAGTTACTGCCACCAACGTTATTCCCGATTAAAAATTAATATATGGTTTATTTTTTTTATTTTATAAGTGAGTCATTATGGCTCTTGTCACAAAATTCACTTTTTTTCAAAAGAGAAGCTCTGCATCCCGAACTATTATCATTCAAAGCAACTGATAATCTTCACCTCTGTAACATTGATGGAAGCTGACATAATGAATTTTGAATGTGTAGCAATGGCGCATTGAACTTTGACTTGGGTTGTCTCAAAATGTTATCTTTATAACGTGTACTCGAATATATCATACGCAGCACACCGACTGATGTAAGAAGAGCAATAATTATTGAATATTTGTCCATATTACCTACGATGATTTCATTTTTAAATCAGCAGGAAAGATTTTGAATTTGATTTTTCACTCAGAATTCTTAGAATATTTACAGCAGGTAAAAAATATAAGTTTCCATATTACTTTCAGCTGCTCATTGTTGCGTGTGTGTATATCGATCGAGAGAGAGAGAGAGAGAGAGAGAAGAGGAGATAAAGGATATAATTTTGTATGCAAACACTCTGCATATACCTCTAAATTATTTTATCTAAAAATTGGTTGTTATATAAATAAATTGCACACTTTGGTTAATTCTGGATGTGTAACTTACAGAGATGCGAACAAGTAACAATTAATGCATGTCAGAAAATATATATTCTTTTTGTATTTTTTATGTCCATTTAGCAGAGCAAGTGCTGCATATAAAGGAGGTGTCATTAATGTTTTACTTTGTCTGTTAATCCAACACAGACCAGGTGGTATCATTTCTTGCATAAATCGCAGTGAATCCAGTTAAATATGTAAAATCATCAATACTACGTAGTTTAGCCTCTTTACATCACTCTTTCCTTATATTTGCTTGATGGTTTCCTTCTTTTCCCCATGTATTTTCCATTATTATCTTCTCGGCTTCTCTCAGTTTCTTTCTTTCCTCTCTTTCCCTTTTCCTTCCTTCAATCTCTTTTCTTCCTTCTTCTTTAGTTTTATTAACCAGCAGCTGCTAATAAAAGTTATCTCTTGTTATCACTCTTGCCTCAGTGATGTATCTTTTTTCTTCTTGGGAATTCAGACTCACTTTACTAGAGGATTGCCGCCTAAGTAAGATCCACATTTGTCACAGGAATAATTGGATGTCACTGATGCAGATGATGAAGTTTCATTTGAAGGTGCTGGTTCTACAGATGTTGATGTCTTAAAATCTGGTTATCTTGCTGGGACAGTTTCTGATGTTAATGAAAGCTGGTTGGAGGTGACTTTGGAGATGAATTGTGATGGCATAACTTAACTTTTGTCAGCCACATCTCTATTCACGGAATACTGGCCCAACGTTTTGAAACTATCCTTTATTTTAGCTGGAAATTTAGCCTTCTTGATGTTTTAATGATGGTTGCACACAATTGAATATTCAACCTGACAACTTTTTTAACCCCAGCTTGTTGATGGTACTACTCAAAAGTGCGTACTATTTTCTGATGAAATTTTCATTTGACTTACATGAAGTACCCCTATCCATTTGTTCTGGCTCTCTCTCTCTCAATGAGTTATGGATGGTGGCTCAAGAATTTTCAGAACCATTTATTGGATAGACCTTCCTTAAACTGAAAAGTGATACTCTTCCATTTTTCATCACAAGAGAACAAATATACCCCCTAGCAATTCTCCTTGTCATTGGGAAACCTTGCTGTAGCATGCACTTTTTGTAAGTAATTAAAGCATCTTCTGTTAATACAGTATTTGGTTTGGTCCAGGCACATGTTTTACAAGAGTGTCTTCAGTTGTCTTTCTTGGAATACTGTATTCCCTGGAAGCCTGACTGCAGGTGAGCTGTGACTTCTTGGCAGAGGAGACCGCAGATAAGAGATCATCCTGACTGTACTGCATATGCTTTGCCATTTGATCTACAGTAAAAAATGTATTTTCATTTAAAGTGTATTTAATGTTAAATATATTTCTTTTTCTCATAATACATTTTTGTATCTTGTATATGAATTGAAAAAATGTAAAAATCACACACACACTCACACACGTACAGACACAAAAGAAAACACAGTGAATAGTCAGTTTATCTGTATGGTATGGGTTATATCCCTTTCTAACTAAAACTACTTTGACATGCCCCCTCTACTTGGAATAGTTCATGACCAGAGGTATCCATGAACAGGAACGCAATATTACATCATTTGCTTATGCCTGCATTTGAAGGTACCATTGAGAGGGACCTTCGTGCGTATATTACACACATTGGGGGATGAACTGGATACATTATTCTGAGGAGGGCACATTGATTTTACAATCATATTTTGTCTTACCTTTATAGATTAAAAATAATTTTTTCATACGCTGGAAGAAAACTGACCATGAATGAGTATCTGCAAACCATAAACATAACAAAACTCACATGAACTCATGAAATATGATGTTATTACTATCTGGTTGCCGGTGGCAACTGGTCCTTTGCCAGTATAGTCTTATAGTCTTATATCAAGCATGTGGTTATCAGAGAAGATGTAGAGAATAAAATGTTGGCTTGAATTGAGAAATATAGCGTTGTGCCTGTTTGTTGGTTTGTTTGTTTGTTATATATTCATTACATATTTTTCACACCCATAACCCTGTTTCACCTAAACATAAAGTTGGTATGTGGATTCATCTTAAAAAGAGTCACTGAAACATAAAATGAGATAACTGTGACCTACTTTGCCTGAGGGACTTTTGTTTTGTTTTTTTAGCTCACCTGACTGTAGGGCCAAGTGAACTTATGGTATGATCCTTCATTTGTAGTGTGTTGTCCATCATGCAATCTCTGTCACATGTCATCTTTTCACAATTATTATTTGCAACTTTTCTCAAAAACCACTTGACCAGTTCGCAAATGATTTTACAGAGAGTATTCTGGCATCTAGACCTTTTAGATTTGTTAACTGCATGCAGAACCATCATCTAATATGGCCACTGCTAATAAAAATAGAAAAATGTTTAAACAAATTATAAAAAACAGCTTAACAGGACTTGACCGAATTTGACTGAATGCATCCTGGACTGAAGGTTTTTCCAGATTTGTTCCAATGATGCAGATGTGCCATGTAAATTGGCCACCATTACTTAAAATAGAAATGATGCAGATGTGCCATCCAAATCGGCCACCATTACTTAAAATAGAAAAATCTTTATATAGCTTCTATTCAGAAGGTCTCGACAAAATTTGATCAAATTTGACAAAAAACATCCCAGCATACACGGCTTCTAATTATATACCAAAGATACTATTACTAAAGATAAAAAAGCCTTTAAATGATTTTCTCTACAAAATTGCTCAAGAGAATTTGACCAAATGTGTCAGAAACAGTCCTGGCATAGAGGGCTTTTAAATTTTATACAAATGAAGTCAATTTGCAATCAAATATGGCTAAAATTACTAAAAACAGAAATATTTTTTAACAACTTCTTTTCAAAAATCACTCAGCAGAATTTTACCAAATTTGACAGAAAGTATGCTGGCTTAAAAGCCCTTTAGATTGTAAAAATGATGCTGGTCCACCATCAAATATAGCTACTGTTACTAAAAATAGAAACAACTTGAAAGAATTCAGAAACTGCTCAGCAGAATTTGACCAAATTAAACAGAGAACTATTAGTGAGGTAATCTTTCATTTGATTGGCTGATCTTGTGACTACTTGGGAAGACATAGTTCTGATTTGGCTTTGATCAAACTTGGAATATATGCATATATCATCAAAATGTTGCATAATTTTGATAATTAGCAAGTTCCATGCATATTAGTGAGGTGATCCTGCATTTGATTGGCTGAGCTTGTTACGATTCTAGAAGGCTTAATTCTGGTCCAGTTTATGTCTCTTAATGTGGATACTATATTTCTCATCCAAATTTTTTAAAACTTGGTAAATGGGTTTATATCATTAAGATCTCGGATAACTTTGATTATGAGCAAGCTAGGTGGTGACATCAGGCCCACTTGGAACTCTTATTGTTAGAGCTGTTGTCCTTTTATATGTGGAGCATGATGTAGTATATAACTGAATCTTGAGAACTAAGCTAGCCACCATTTTTCAATGGCTCGCCATGAAACTATGTACATGTTACAGACATCATATGAAGATCAATAAATGACTGTCTGCCACCATTTTTATAAGAATTATTACTATTTTGACTTGCAACCCGGCATACGTCATGCATCATCCATCATCAGTTGTCTGTCCATAAACATCTGCTTGTTGCCAATCTGGACTCCATATTTCTGATCTGAGTTTGATCAAATGTGGAATATGGGCTTATGTCATCGAAATCTCAGGTCATTTGTACATTGAATAAGAGCCAAACATATTAATGAGGTGATCTTGCATATGATAGGCTGACCATGTTACCACTCTGAAGGCCATATATCTGATCCAGTTTGATAAAAATTGGAATATATGCTTATATCAATAAGATCTCAAAAGAGTTTGATAATGAGCAAGATCCACACATACTAATTACATAATCTTGCATCCAATTTGCTGAGCTTGCTATCAGTCTGGAGGCCACATTTCTGATCCAGTTTTGATCGACCTTGGAACAGATACTTGCATAATCAAGATCATGGACAATATCGATGAGTGAAATAGACACATATTAATGAGGTGATCTTGCATCTGACTGGCAGAGCTTGTTACCACTCTAAAGACAATATTTCTGATCTGATTTTGATCAAACTTGGAATATATGCTGGTGTCTCACATCAGTTTGATAATGAGCAACATCCAAGCGTACAAATTAGATAAACTTGCATGTGATTGTGTGAGATTGTTACCAGTCTAGGGTCATATTTCTCCATTTTTGATCAAACTTGGACTATATGTTTATATAATCAATACCTTGTGCAAAGAACAACAAATGTGATGTAGTGTAAGTATGTGATAAAACATTTATATTATGGCAATTTTTATATGAAATATATCCTACATGAATCTCAGACTCTCATATCAACCCTCTTCTCTCTCTAAACAATAATAAATTAAATTTACGGCATTGGTGTAGTGTAACAATATGTGTATACCAAATCGTTTGAAAATATATACCATTACATCTTTTGGATAAATTGATTTAAACCTTAAAGACAATATTTTTATATTTTCACATATCTAATTCTGACCAGGTTAAGTTTTCTAGAGTAATGTCCCCTTTGATATTTGCTCCTACTGAGTACTAACCTCTGGCTGCTGATTTCCTTTTTTGTTACGATACAATATATATTGCAAAACTATGGCTGTGATATAATTACCGCGATATGTATCCTGCAGTTGGCATGCAATACAATACATATTGTGTGTGGTACAGAAGTGATGATACAAAACATAGCATGATGCAGCGATACAGGTTCCTACCATGACATTTTATCTGTCTATGTATTATGTTTGTGTTGCAGTGTTGATGTTGTAATCATATGACATGGTTACTGGTATTATCTGAATATACCATCACCATTTTTGCAGATTCAGTATGGTTTTGTTACTAACTGTATAATGTCTTTGTATTTGTTTGGCTCCTGAAACCTGAAATATTTATGCACAGGAGTCTTAAATACAGCAGAGGGGTTTATGTTAAAGATTCTGTCTGCCATTTTGGTCTTAGTGTGAAGCATTATGGGATCAGAAGTTTTTTCATATTGACATTACATTTACAAGCTATTCTTAATGCCTGAATTTGTAATAAAAAGAAGAATTGTTCAGCATATGATTTATTTGTCATTTTATATAACCGTGTCCAACTAAAATATGATTCTGATGTTTTGTCTCAGAGACTGGTTGTTTCTTTTGTGGAGTAAGGAAGCAGTCTGATAACTACTGTCTAGCAGATAAATAATGCATAAAAGAAAAGCACCAAAATGTTGAATACTTATTGGAGACATAAAGCTATTTATTTTGTTTTGTTTTTTTTAACTGTAATTTATGTACTGTGGTTTCACTTTTTTTTAAGGGGTATAAGTTTTGTAGATTTTCTGATTGGTTTGAACCAACGAAAAATGAGCCACACATGATCAGAAAGCCCTAACCTGCTTTCTTACTGCTAAATTCTTAGCTATCAACAAAACCAAGCTATTTGATAATTCACCTTATTACTGTAATAAATATTGTCTTTTTAAATGTATTTGTTTCATTATAAACATTTTTGAAGAAAAGGTCTTAATCTGCAGTGTCTCTGAAAAAAAATTAGGAATACTTTGATCTCAAAAAAAAACTTCAGGAAATACCTTCTCTTGCTCTGCACCAATTCTGTGGAGCTCTTTACCTTCAAATGTTCACAGTCCCTTTCTGTATTTAATGCTATTTTTAGATGGTATAGTGACTGGGGTAATCCATGTTGAAATCAAACATATCATTATGATTATTTTTATTATTATTATTATTATTATTTGTATTTTTATTTTATTTTTTATTTTAAATTAATTGCTGTTATTATATTACAAAACATGTAACATTGTGAGAGAAATGTCGCTTAAGGTGGGAAGATTTTTTGCAGGATGCATTTGTGATGTGTGTGAGTGTGTGTGTGGAAGAATATGTTCACTTCAATGTATGAAATGCAGTGTCTGTTTCTTTTTTTGTTTATTTTTTTAAATTTTTTTTCATTTTTTTTACCAATATTTAGTATATATTATGACCTATATATGTGTGTATATTGTTCAGTCAACTTTGGTTCAGATTGTTTAAATCCGTGTAATAACTTTGTATTTTCAGGGGCCTCCGGGAGCATGAAATTATAATTTTAGTCATATCTGTTGTTGTTTTCCTAGCATGCATAGCAGGACTTGCAGTTTATTGCTGGAAGAATCAAAGGAACAATGAATATCAGTTTGTTGGTTAGTATTAACTTAATGAACCATTGAAAAGTACAGTTTAGCCTGTTATAGTGGTCACCTTTGCATAAGACATTGTCGGTGTGCGTGTGTGCATCTTTATGTCCACACCCTAGATTAAATTCAGTGTTAAAGTTTATTTCTTGGTAAAATAAAATCTGGGCTGGAGAAAAGAGGTCTCTTGTATATAAAATACATGCTTATGGTAGCATTGCCGAGTTTGAACCTGTGTACAAAGTCCACTTGCTCATAATAACCAGTTTATGCTAAATCATTATATTAGCTGCAGTATATAAATGTTTCTAGTGGTGGAGAAATTTTAGCAATTTTGCTGTCTCAGATTTAGCCCATGTAAATAAATACATGTGATTACAATTTTTATAATTTCTTGAAACTTAGCAAACCACTTTGATGAAACAGTAACAGTTCTGCATTTTGTTCAGTAAGACTTCTGTAGTCCATGACCTCAGGATACATGGCATACCTGTGACAGAACCAGGATTTCAAAACAGTAGATTTACAAATTTTGATCAGTAGAATGGCTTCTAAAAAGGTAGATTTTTTTATTGGCATACATTTTACGTGTTTTAAGGGAATTGAAAACAAAACAAGTTCATTTTGTCACATAATATGTATTCTCTTCATATTATAATAAAACACAAATTCTGAACATGATTCAGATTCAGAATCTGATGGAAAATGTTACAATAATAGTTACTTAATATTTGCCAGTATATTGTTAATTAAATGAAAAAGGAAGAGTTGTACATCTCACAGTTCACTGCAAAGATTTTTTATAAAATCCACAGGCATATTTAGTTACATTCACAAGATCACTGTCTGGTGACCACTGCTGACATTCACTGTGATTGTCAACCTTCACACTTAGCAGGCTCTCAATAGTTTTCTGGTTCAGACTTCCCCTTGAATCACTCTGGATTTTCCGAAGAATGGAGAATCTCCTCTCTGTGTCAGCATTGGAATGTGGCAATGATAGGACAACTACACTCAGTCTGGAAAGAAGTTCTAACTTAAGTTTTCCTGTTGCTGGGTTTCTGAGGCTGCTGACTGATCTCCAATACTGCTCCAAGCTCATTTCACCCAGAGGAGGAAGTTCCTGGCTTGGACTTGATATGTATTCCTGAGCCTCATCCTCAAGGGCTTATTTCTCTTCTAGGCTTATGTCCAAATATCTGTTGGTAAGTTTCACCACTGTAATTAATTTTAAACAAATTCGATTTAGACTTGAAATAAACAGTTAAAAAACACATGATTTTAATAATTTATCCCAACTTAAAAATTAAATAGTAAGTAATACATTTTTAACTCGCGGATATATTTTATCTAGGACTTAAACATAATTTTTGTGCTTTTATGCTGATTTTCTAGAAGTCTGAACTTCACATTAGTAATATCTGGTTCACTGGTGATGACCTTGGTTGAAACAAACTTTCCCAGAAGCTTTCTTAGCAGCCTGGTCATCTCTACATGTAGATGTACAATCATTGATTCACCAGCCTAAAAAAACACAATGCAAAGTCAGGACCTTTGCTACTCGCCTGCACACACTTAAATTCTGGTATCCAAGCGTTGTTAAACTTGTCGTATTTCTTAGCTGGTTGCTTTTTAGCGTTGGGAGAAAGCGGACGTTTTGGCATTTTGACATGAATTGAAGACAAAAAAACATCGTGAACAATACAAGAACAATTAAAAGATACCAAATCAAAATACTTACTCAAGTGTTTCTGCCAATATCATGTTTGGTCGGTCTCTCCGTTTTATCTTCCTTCCACGTCAGATCGGCCAAGTTTTAATCAAAGACTCATGGATTACCTTTGATCCTTTTATTGCTTATAACACCTCAAACAACATCCCGCATTTGGCCTTAAACTCTCCAAATTACAACAATAAGGTAATCAATTAGCCGCTTCTTGTACACATGCTAACAATTGTAATCCGACTATTCAACCACGCTTCGTCGCACCGATTTCCGGTTGCCAGTAGACTGGTTCTGGCTGGTTTATCTAACTTTTCATTGAAATTTGCAAAACCGGTAGATTTCGACTACTAAACGGTATGTGCGGTAGACAGTCTTTAAAACGGTATTTTTGGCCTACCGCCGGTAGAATCACAGGTATGCATGGTAAAAAAGACTCGACAATATCCAGTGGTGCGGTGGGGGTATAAGAGTTACTTCCATTGTATCTCATGGACAGTGAATAGAACATGCAAAAGATGAAGTGTGCAGCCAATTTTAAACTCCCTTGGCCTTAAGAGCATTTTGGCAAGAAGAAATATCGAATTTCTGCAATCAAATATGGCTGCCGTTACTATAAGAAATGCACAGATAGAGAGAAACTTCTACTTTACATTTTTCTTTCTTGGTATACCTAGCCATAAAGCTGTGGCCATTGTACTTTGTCAGCATTTGATATTTTAAATGTCTCAAAAAGTATTGGATCATTTTCAACCAGAGTCGCCTGGTATGAAGGGGTTTCAAGTTTATACAAATGATCCTGATCTGTGATGAAATATGGCCACCAGAATAAAGAATAGAAAGACCTTTAAACAACCTCTTCTCAAAAACTAAAGAACTTGACATAAAGCATACTGTTATAGAGACATTTCAAATTTGTACAAATAATGCTGATCTGCCATAAAAAGGCCACCATTATTAAAATATAAAAAACTGTAATTGACTTTCCTCATAAACTGTTGAGCAGATTTTGACCAGATTTGACAGAAATCATCCTGGCATGGAGGCCTTGCATCATCTTGACATGAAGGCCTTATATCATCCTGGCATGAAGGCCTTACATCATCCTGACATGAAGGCTTTACAGTTTTGTTTTATAAATGATGCTGATTTACTTTCAAGATGACCACTATGACTAAAAATGGAAAAACTTTGATATTACATTTTTTTCAAAAAGTGCTCAACAGAATTTAACCAAATTAGACAGAAGGCATAGAGGGCGATACATTTTGAACAAACAATACTGATTTACATTCAGATTTGACCAAATATGACAGCTGACAAAAAGGGCTATCAGTTTTGTACCAATGATGCAGATCAACAATTCAATATTACCACCATTACTAAAAATAGCAAAAACCTTTAAATGACTTCGCAGAAATTGTCCAACAGAATTTTTTACACAACTTCCAGAAGAAGTTATTGGTTTGTACAATTCAACAAGATTCATTTCATAGGACTTATCGCCCTGAAAGGGGGCTAAGGGGGCTAACTTTGTATATACATATACATTAGTTGTATATTTTTTATTAAGTGTTTGCATTATTGTATTCCTGGATCATGAAACTTGGTGGAATGGGAAGAATCTTGATGAGTACTACACCCTCATCACAAATGTAGGTCAATGTGACCCATATTTAACACTTCAGTGTCTGGTGTGAACGTTTGTGGATTTTTTGGGTTTATTCATCAAGCACTATACATGGTAGAATCATCAAACTAGATGATTGTATGCAGTTCTGTTAGTACCAGACCCATACAATAAAAGAAGGTCACTGCGACCTATGTTTTACATTTTACTGGCTTAGGTTAAGTTTTTACATTTAGCTCATGACCAAATTGTTTTCTTGCACACTGTATACAAAGTATTGTACCTAGAATCTTGAAACTCAGGAGGGGTTGCATCTGAATGAATTCTACAACCTCATCACAAACATTTGTCACTGGGACCCATATTTCATGCTTCACTGACTTGGGATCAGTTTTGTGTTTTTAGTTTATTTCTCAAACTTTCTTCCTGCTAGAATCATCAAATTAGATGATTGTATGCATCTCTGTTAGTATCACACCCTTACAACAAAAGAAGGTCACTGTGACATACATTACACATTTTACTGGTTTAGATTAAGCTTGTCAGTTTAGCTCATGACCAAGTTAGTGTTTGCATCTTGTATATATATACTGTGTTTTGCATGTGGAAGCTAATCATTCCTTTATTACTCAAAGTCTGTGACTTTAACCCAGTAAATTCTGGCTTCTAAGGGTAAACAATTATAACAGCTTCGGTAACAGATTTTAAGAATAATGATTAAAAAAAATATAACGTTAATCTCTAGTGTTTATCAGCTCTTTATGTTGCTATAGTAGAATATTCTTGTATACCTCATCACAGTATGTATGTATTTATGCATGTTTATATACATATATATATATATATATATATATATATATATATATATATATATATATGTATATACGTCTTAGGCTGTATAGTTGGTCCTAGATGAAAATGGTGCCTATCAGACAAGCCCTAAGATGTCCATGCTTCCATCTTGAAAATCTTATTAGTAATCCTGAATGGATGGGCTTATGGACATGAAGTCTTTACTACAAGGCTTATTATGATGTCTAGATGGGCCTAAATGAAAATTGTACCCTATGGACATCCAATATGGCTGTCCCAGTGGTCATCTTGCAGATCTTATCACTACACCTGATGAATGGATGGTCATATCGACCTGGGGTTTGCACTAACAGACTTGTCATGTCTGCTTGGTACTAAATGAAAATGATGCCAATCTGACCTCCAACATAGTCACCAAATATTAGTATTGCTACTTATCCTAAATGTATTGCCACTATTATATGGAATTTTCACCCAAAAACTTCTTATCATGTCTGGTTTGTCCTAAATAAAAATGATTCCAAATTAATAATCAATATGGTTGACTTTGGCAACCATCATGAAAATTATGTTTTGGCTACTCTTTCTAAACAGCTGGCTATATTGATTTAGGGTTTCATTATTGTATCTAGACAAAAAAAAGTGGTGCCAATCAGACCTCCAATATGTCCCACTTGATAGCCATCCTAAAAATCTATAATAGTTACTTCTCCTTAACAGATAGTTATATTGACATGGAGTTTTTACTAGAGGATTTCTTATGATATCAAATTGCTATTGAATGAAAATGGTGTTAATCAGACCTACAATCGATAGCCATTGTGGCCAACATGAAAATCTTGTCATAGTTACTTCTCTTGAATGGATTGTAATAGCAACATGGGGTTTTTCACTAAAAGACTTCTTTTCATAAGTACTTATGGCCATCGATTTTTTATACCTAGTTGGCCCAAAATAAAAATGCTGCTGAGCAGACCTCAAACATAATGGCTATGGTGACCATCATGAAAATCTTGCCACTAGTCCTCTTTAAGGGATGGTCATATTCATATGATTTTCATTAAAAGAAACACTGCTCACTATATATTGTAGGTTCTCAGTTAATATGAGGCCCATGTGAGCTCCCAAAATTTGACAAATATTGTAACCGCTACTTCTCCAGAATGGATTGCCTTACCAACATTTTTTGTGTGTAGTATATAGCTGGGCATTAAAATAGTGCTGATACAGCTTCCAGAATGATTGCCTCGATGACCTTCCTGAAAATCTTTATGTGGTTATTTCTTCTAAACAGATAGTTGTATCAACATGGGGGTTTTCACTAACACGCTGGGAGTATGTAGCTGAATGAAAATGGTGCTCATCTGACCTTCTAAATTGCACCATAGCCATCTTGAAAATCTTATTATCACTGCTTCTCTTGCTTGAATTGGGGCATTATCATGGAGCATCAGGTAGGTGTTATCCATTATGTATGATTTGTCAGCATTGCTAACGGTATTATCAATCTCTTTCCAAAAACTATAGGAGCAAATTCAAACTAATATGGCAGACAGCATCCTCAGATGAAAGCCCTCTAAGTTTGTGTAAAAGATGATGATTTGCAATCAAGTATTGCAGCCATTGCTAGGAAACAAAATATTTACAAGACTTCTCAGACACTATTCAACAGAATATGACTAAATTTGATAGAAAGTATCCTGGCATGAAGCCATATAAAGATTTTCACAAATGATACTGATGTGCCATCCAGTATGGCCACCATTACTAAACCTAAAAAAAACTGAAATGATCAATTCTCAAAAACAGCTCAACAGATTTGACAGCATTCTGGCATGAAGGCCTTTAAAAAGATGTTGATCTGCCATTAAATATGACTGCTGTTAATATACAAAGAAATTATTTAAAACACTTTTTTGTTAGAAATGATCTGACAGAATTTAACCAAGTTTGTCAGAAGCATCCTGGCATGAAGTCCTTTCAAGTTCATACAGACAATGCCAACCTGCCATCCAATAGAGCAGACATTATCAGCGTTGCATCCAAAGTATACGATTGTGTGATCCATACATATTTGTAGGTTGCTCCTGAAATTATATTCTGGAGAGGGGTGGAGGTGATGATCATGCAATTGAAAAGCTATACTCTTGTACATTTAAATCATTGCTGTGAAAATCCATAAAAAAATAAAAGAAAAAACACCAGATTCAGTGATTATAATTTTGTTATGTGAATAGTGAAATTAATACTGTTGCAGCTTTGCACATGTGTGCTTTAGATTTTGTTCAGATGGGTTCTGCTATTGCAGTCTCAATAGAGTCCATTTGAGAAGCTGTCAGCCATATCATGTCAGTGTTTATTCATCAAGATGCATTGATGAAGATTTCTAACTTCTAATATTAGCATGTTTAAACATTTCAATAAATGCAAAGTGTATTTCATTATAAAAACTAGCAATAAATACGACAAAATTTAAAAGAAATTTGATACAATATAAAAACAAAATAAAAAATGAAAGTTTTGACTAATTTCAAGAGTCAAGGAATTAACACAATTACAAAATTACATAAAGTTTTAAGTCTTGCATATCACTATACAGGGGTGGCAATACAGTATTTTATACCATCACAAAAATGTTGATTACCCTGATACATCAATCATTACATATCTGTAATGCATTTGCTTTTCAGGTCATTCTGCTGGGCCCAATGACAACAGTGGTGATAGTAGCAGTGACACTGGTAACAGACCAGATAGTGTAGTGATTACTCTATTTCCAGAAGAAGTTATTGGTTTGTACCCCCAGAGAGGGGGCTAAGGGTGCTAACTTTGTACATACATGTACATTAGTTGTAAATTTTTGATTAAGTTTTTGCATTCCTTTATTCCTGGAATCATGAAACTTGGTGGATTGGGAAGAATCTTGATGAGTACTACACCCTCATTACAAAAGTAGGTCACTGTGACCTATATTTCACACTTCAGTGTCTTTGGTGAAATTTTGTGGATTTTGTTTGGTTTATTCATCGAGCACTATTCATAGTAGAATCATCAAACTAGATGATTGTATGCAATTCTGTTAGGACCAGACCCATACAACAAAACAAGGTCACTGTGGCCTACACTTCACATTTTACTGGCTTAGGTTATGTTTTTGCATTTAGCTCATGACCAAATAGTTTCCTTGCACACTGTATGATGCATTTGATATCGAACCAAACTCAGCATAAAAGAGCAGCATAATAATAAAAAATAAATTGCGTATTTGACCAAGTCTGAGTTTCTTCTGAAGCTTCCCACACTATTTTAGATATTTGGACATTTATGTTAGGGTGTGGATTTAGAACACATTACCTATTGAAAAGTTGGAATTTGCCACTTACTAGCGGGCCTAGCAAACTTAAATGACCTTGCATCGAGCCATATCTGCATCAAATCGATAGGAGGAGGATTTACTTTCTATGAAATTTGCGAGGATAGCATTCGTTATGTGTTTAATCCGCTGACAGATGAGATGAAATTACAATATTGATAAAATTTCACCTGGTACTCGCCATTTCATTGCTAGTCACATAACTACCCAACTCTTGCAACCTGTCCATAACATCAGAGGTTCAACAGTCACATGATATCATTGAAACTGCCTTTTCAATCTTCTTGTAAAATAAATTCGAAAATATTAAATGAAAGTCACGTAATGTTTGTGAAAATACAAAAGGACACATAATTCTGAACATATTTTTTCCAAGCACAATGGTCAGAAACCTGTCGATATCACAGCAACCTTGAGAAATCCAGATTCAGCAAGCAGAGAGCATATGTCAATGTGATAGTTATGTGATACCAACAAAAATATCGCCAACACGTGCTCTCTGCTTGATGAGTCTGGCTTTCTCCAGATTGCTGCAACATTGACAGGTCTCTGGTAGTTGTTCTCGGAATAAATATGTTCAGAATGACATTTCCTTTTGTTTTCTTTACAACATTACATAACTTTCATTTCATATTTTCAATTCTTTGTACAATAACTTTGGAAAGGAGGTTTCGTCGGTATCATGTGACTACTGGACCTTTGATGCCATGGACATGTAGGTTGAGAGATTTGGGTAGTTACGTGACTAGCAATGCAATTGGTGAGTACCAGGTCAAATTTCATCAACGCTGTAGTTTTGTCTCGTCTGTCAGCGGAATAAATGCATAACGAGAGCTATACTTGCAATTTCTGAGAAAAAAAATCCTCCTTCTATCAATTTGATGCAGGTATGTTTCGATGTAAGGTCTTTTAAGCATACTAGCCCGCTAGTAGGTGACTACCCTATGCTGACACCACGCGTTGCTGGCAAATTCCAACTTTGCGATAAACAATGCGTTCTGACCCCAACATAAATGTCCAAGTATCTAAAATGGTATGGGAAGGGTCAGAGGAAACTTGGACTATGGTGGGTCAAACAAATCTGTTGTCTCAGGGGAGTAAACAAACACTATATACTGCACCCTAGATCCTGAAAATTTCATGAAAACAAGTCATCTTAGGGACTGCCTTTTATCTTAATATGCATTCATGCTAGGCTGAGTTCCACAAATAAACTGTATGCATGGTGGTGCTTAAAGAAATATATATTTTATCCAAGGTGGAGGGTGATATTAATTATATTTTATGCCTGGTGGGTGAAAATAAAAAGTGTCTACCGATCCCCCCATACTGTTATTTCTTGAATAGACCTTACCAGCATTAAGATAACGCTGATACAGCGTTACACGGGGGTTTCACTAAAACATTAGGAATATGTAGCTAGTTTTGGAGGAAAATGGTACTCGTCTGACCTTCTAAAAGGCACCATAGCCATCTTGAAAATCTTATTATCACAGCTTCTGAATGGTGGCATTGACATGGAGCATTCAGCACGTGTCATTCATTACATATGATTTGTCAGCATTTGCTAATGGTATTATCAGTCTCTTTCCAAAAACTATGTCATGAAGCTCATCAGAGCTTGTACAAAAGACGTTGATCTACTATCTATGAATGGTCAATGTTACTAAGAATGGAAAACTTTTAAACAGTGTCTTTAAAAAAAAGAATGCTTAACATGATAGATCAGATTTGATGGAGGGTTTATCATATTTGTAAAAATTATGGTTATCAACAATCCAGAATAGCTGCAAACATATGAGATAGAAAAACCTTTAAATGACTGCTCAAAAGCCTTTTTTTCAAAATTGACCAGATTTGATAGAAAGCATTCTGGTTTGAATATTTTTTAATTATTAAAAAAATATTGATCTGATCTCAAGTGTTGCTGAAGTAATTAAAAATAGAAAATCTTAAAACATTTTTTTTTTTCATGACCAATCAATAGATTTGGAGAAATTCTGAAATGGAAAGCAGCCTACTAACCCCGATTTTTGGGCCAACTAATTCATTTTGCTGTTAAGCACTGACAGCTGGGTGAGTGATCTCTGGCACATATTTTGCACCTCTTGTGTTTTGTTTTATTGGGTCACAGTTTGAAACTGGCTTTCTTATAACCTTAATAGCTCCTTTTTGCTTTTAGAGGACACAGAACATTTTTGTATGATCCACACTAATTGTGGAAAAGGCATGTAATGTAAACTTATGTGTCTTATCCATCTTTCCAGCCATCTATTCATGTATATGTCCATCATGCCTTGGTCAAGTTTTGCATTACTTTATATCAGTTTTTCAGTTGTGGTCATTTATAGAGTCGTGCACTTCAGTATGTTGATTTGGCTAGGATAGGAATAACCATAATACTAAAAGTAGGTCAATGATCTACATTAAATGCTTCAATGACTTCTTGTAGTCATTGCATCAAAAAGTTGGACTGTACAGTCATTACATAAAAAGTAGAATACTAGGGCTTGTAGGGCAACAACTGGTGTATCTCGTCTACAGCAGTCTTGAAACTAAATTCTCTACTTTCCACAGTCAGATCGGAGTAGGGCTGTTGCTCAGGAGTATTGTCCAAGAGTGTTAGGTCTATGGTTTTAGCAAAAGTCCACCAAAGCCAAGAAAGAGGGTTCATGGTCTGCTTCCATGTTGGGATAAACCATTCCCTGTGGCAACGACGATACAATGCCATCATCTCTTTATAATTCATGGCCAATACCCTGCGGGTAAGCAGTGAATACAGGACAAGCCAGCTCCGTCAGACTATTTGTCATATCAGTACAAACAGCCGGTTAGTTTGGAATATGGTTGGTACGGTTACCAACCGTGCGGTGGGTGGTCTGGTTGGTGCCAGTACCGGCCATGCCATGGGCATGGCTTGATGGACGGATCTATCGCTGAAATCTCTGTCATAATATGTATGTGTAACCCGGTGAGATGGATGGATCTATCACAAAGGTCTACGTAATTGTAATTGTATGTAGCCATAGGCATGTTAGGATGGACAGATCTATCATTAAGATCTCCATAATTGTAGAGAGATGAAGCCATAGATGGATATTTCAGTAAGATCTCCTGACTGAGATGTCTGGACTGGCTGGACAGCCAGCTCGGATGGTGATATGGTAGTATAGGATGGATCCGTTGGATCTGTTAAAAACCCATGCACCATGACTTATAGCCTGAAGGCCATGCTCGGACATGTGGGGGTTGGGACTTGCGCCACCTGGGCTTCCTAAAAAATGGGGATGCACTCCCTCGTTGTATCATAATTACCTGTAGGAATGAAAAAATGTGTGTCATTGTCACCCACTTTCTTTGCTTTAGTGGACTTTTGCAAAAAACATAGTCCATACACTCTTGGACAATATGGCCACACACTGCATGGTACAGATGAAGTACATTTTGTACACGAAAGGCACGACTCGTGTGTGTCTTCCGTGGCTTTGAACTTGTTGCATTTATTATACTTCATCAACAGGTTTTACTGAAATGACAAAATAAAACAAAACACAACAAAAAATGTATAAATTTTGACGATGAGTGTGTTAATAAGTTGCTAAAACAGCACCTGTTACTAACCAGGTGAGCAAACTATAGGCAGTGTGTGTGAAATCTTGATTCAAAATAGGCATAAACAATAGCATGTTGCACCATGCGGTCTAAATATACAAAGTCCAGGAAAGTGGCAAATTCACAAAATTATATGAAAAATTTCAAAACTAATATATCCAACCTGTAGAGAGATGATTAATACATAATATAAATCCAAATTCCAGTATGGATGTTTAAAATTCATATCGATATTGGCATGGATTGATGGGAGGTTTTTCATAAGATGTTGACCGTACGACAGTAAAGGCTAACAACTGGCGACACCTAGCGGTAGCAAGGGGAGGTAATGGGCAAGGTTATTGCCTTTGTCTATATGACATGGACATAAAAGAAGAATATTTGTCTTATAGTAGGGCTGGATTTGGGAGGTAGCAGGCTTATATGCCTAATGTTAATGTGATCGGGTGGGTATTCTTGGAGATACATAATTTACTTTGCTTTCTTGAACAATAGTACTTGTAGGACTTACCAACCGTAGTGTTGATACCTTGTTATCAGTGACTCCCTCTGCCCTAAAGTAGGTCACTATAACCTGTCTATCACATTTAAGTGCCTTTGCTTGAAATTGTTTATTTTGAGACCGTGTTATTTGCACTTTTGGACTCCACAGGTATTTGTACATATATTTGTTTATTTATCATAATAAGTACATTGGTGGTAATCATTACAAATCTCCAAACAGAGAGTTCTTTATTTACATTACCCCATTGCCCTACATCAAAATTCTGTCAGAATATGTTTTTGCACATGTTCTTCAGTGACAACATTTTGGGGTCAAAAGTTAGCATGTACACTATGTCAGACATCTATTTCATACGCAATAAAGTAATATAAAGCATCATTTTCTACTGAATGACCTTCTTTGTAATAAGATTGCACATGAGTACATTATCATAATAAAGAAAGTAGGAGGCAAGACTTTATCAGCTTGAATATCACATGCAGTTTTGTGTTTGTTTATGAATTCTAATCAAAGGGGCTCAACTGGAGGAATACACATTTATTCAAAAATGTATTGCAAGAAAATAATAAAGGTTTTTCTTATCTCAGAGTTGACAGATTGAGAATTATGTATTTCCTGATAATCATGAAAAATTTCAGTTGTATGGCATAAATTAAAGCAAGTTACAAATGAATGAATTCCATAGATGGCCCCAATTGATAAATAATGAGCAAATGCATTTATTATTTTCAGAACTATGTAGGTATTGGTTGTAGTTAAGACTTAGTTTTTCTGAGAAAATCTCAAAATGTGCAAAATATGATAAGCAACTTATGTTTTTTATATTAAGATATGGCCTCTTGAGACGTATTGGCAGTCGGCAGTATTCTTCCTGAACAATCTTTATGGAATTTTGTGCTGCTAATGCTGTCTGTCTGTCCATAATCCATCTATCTGTCCATAATCCGTTTGTCTATAATTCATCTCTCTGTCCATAATTTATCTCTCTGTCTAAATTATATCTGTAAACTATCTATAATTCATCTCTCTGTCCATAATCCATCTGTCTGGCCATAATTCATATGTCTGTCTATACTTCATTTGTCTGTCCATAATCCAGCTGTCTCTCCATAAACATGTTGGTTTTTGGAGTGTAACTCTCAAAAACCATTCAAGTTTTTTTTTTAAAAATTGGGACACATATTTGACTAGTAGCCCAGATGTGCCTTTTAGATATTCACAATTCTTCACTTTAATATATTTCATGTTTTTTCCTGTTTTTTTTAGTCATCCGTACATTATCCACACATATAACATAAAGATAAAGGCAAAAGTGTAAAATCCTTAAAACAGAAAGTCAGTTATTTAAATATAAACCATAATCTTTAAAACAGTCTAGGACCTTCTCAGAGCATCATAATAGTTATCTAACATTGCAAAGAAACTCCTAACACCTACCTCAACACAGTAAGACACCTTACACCTACCTCAACACAGTGAAACTCATAATACAGACCTCAAGACAGTTAAACTAGTAACACATACCTCAACACAGTAAAACTAGTAACACCTACCTCAACACAGTAAAACTCATAACACTGACCTCAACACAGTAAAACTCATAACACCTACCGCAACACAGTAAAACTCATAAAACCTACCTCAACACAGTGAAACTCATAACACTTACTTCAACACAGTAAAGCTCATGACACCTACCTCAGCACAGTAAAACTCATAATACCTACTTCAACACAGTAAAACTCATAACATCTACCTGAACACAGTAAAACTCGTAACACTGACCTCAACACATTGAAACGTATAATGCCTACCCCAACATGGTGCAACAAATAACACCTATAAAATCAATCACATAAATTATAATAAATTGTTAATTATGCTGAAAGTGACAAATGCTTGATGAGATCAGTCAGCTAGAACAGTATTCTCCAGTTGTAATTTTTTTTTCTTTCTTCAGCTGAAATAAAAAAAAGGACCAAATAAATTTGAACTTTGTATTTTAATGATTTTATCCTTCGTTTGTCTTTATCTTTGTTTTATATGCAATTTTGTTATGCCTAAATTTACTCAGCATTATATAACCAAGATTGTTCCATTAAACCCAATACATGCATACACTACAGTACTTTACTTTCTAATGTTAATATTAATAGATCTGCTTTCCAGGTAGTAGTTACATTGGTGCTAGATATGGTGGCAGCAACGGTAGGAGAAATCGATCTGTGGCCATTGTAAAACCTCAACAAATGGGTACTGGTATGTGCTATTGTAAAACCTCAACAAATGGGTACTGGTATGTGCTATTGTAAAACCTCAACAAATGGTTACTGGTATGTGCTATTGTAAAACCTCAACAAATGGGTACTGGTATTTGCCATTGTAAAACATCAACAACTAATGAGGGAAGTTTATTATTTGATCATATCCCTTTTATTCTTAATCATGATACCGGTGATGAATCAAGAGTTTTAGGTTAAATGTAATAATCATAATAAAGTAATACCACACATAATGACCACCAGGTTTATCTTTTATTATTGAATGCAGCTTATTATGAAGACCACCTGTTAATACAACCACTTTGAAGTCTTGTGAGTGGGTTTATTAGCAAGGTTTTATTTGATATTGGGTCAGTTTTTGTCAAGCATGTATTAGCATAAGCTTGACATAACGATCAGTTTGGCATCCATGTGCATGTTCATATGTCTGTATATCTGTGCACACCCAAGCTTAAGGGCAATGTTAAAGTTTGTATACACCTGCCATAAGGCAGAACATTTACACATCAACCATCTGTTAACGTTTCATACACCTGCCATAAGACAGAACATTACATGTTATTATGTCAACCATCTGTTTGTCCATCTGTTCTCCATTTTGTTTTTACACATTGACTTGAGTTTTCTACCATCTGCTGTTACCAAACTTTATAAATAACTTGCATCTGGGCTTGGAATGTGATTGACACAGGTACTGTAAGAAGGAAAACTTTCCACACAATAATGTCACTTGTTTACAAGATATCTTGACCGAACTTTGTAAATGATCTGTATTTGAGATAAGAATGACACGTATTGATTTTTGGGTCAAAACGTGAAAGGTCGTGGTCACAATGATTCTGAGAAGAAACATGGTTTTCTCATGATGTCTTGAGTTTTTTATTATGTACTTTGACCAAACTTTGTGGATGTTTTGCATTCGAGACAAACAAGACACCTATTTATTTTGGTGACAAGAAGTCAAAGGTTAAGTTCAAAGGAACTGAAAGAAGAAACAAAAGTTTCCACAAAACTAAAGTTATGTACATCATGCCTTGTCTAAACTTTGTAGATTTCTTGCATTTGAGACAAGGAAGACACATATTGGTTTTGGGGTTAAAAGGTCAAAGTTCTAGGTCAGAGGAACTCAAAGAAAGAAAATAGTTTTTACAGAATAGCTCAAGCCCTGTTCCCATAGTTCTGTGTCATTTACCTTGACAACATTTTGTGGTTGACTTGCATGTAAGAGAAGGGAGGCATGTAATCATTTTAGATTAAAAAGGTCAAGTATCCAACTGAGGAAAGAGTGTTTTACATGAAAGAAGTATGATAACACAGTTCAAAAAATCATTTGACGATAATCTACCGTTCACTGTACTCTTGTTAGATTCGGTGTTAAAGTTTTTTACTTTCTTGCTAGATAAAAAGGCAGCCTCTAAAAAAGTAGGGGGGTCCTCTTGTCTAATGTAGCTGGAATTTTGAGTGCAGTTAAATTGCATTTCAGTATAGTACTGCAATATATAGTAATTTTCCTTACCTGTCATTGCTTGCACTGTTCAGTTCGCTTGAAATTTGCATTTGGATATTGTTTAGCATATTTTTACATCATCTAAACAAGGTATGTGTTTTCATTAAACAAATACAATATTACAGGGAAACCTTGCAATTATATGCTTCCTTTTGACACTAATTCAAATATATCATCATGTCATGGCTCCCTTTTGATAATAATTCAGATATACCATCATGTCATAGCTCCTTTTTGACAATAATTCAGATATATGATGATGTAATGGCTCCCTTTTTTAATTATTCAGATATACCATAATGTCATGGCTCCCTTCTGACAACAATTCAAATATATCATCATGTCATGGCTAACTTTTGACAATAATTCAAATATATCATCATGTCTTGGCTCCCTTTTGACACTGATTCAGATATACAATCATGTCATGGCTCCCTTTTGATAATAATTCAGATATACCATCATGTCATGGCTCCCTTTTGACAATAATTCAGATATAACATCATGTCATGGCTTCCTTTTGACACTAATTCAGATATACCATCGTGTCATGACTCCCTTTTGCAAATAATTCAGATATACCATCATGTCATGGTTCCCATTTCTTAGCTCACCTGCAGCCTTTGGTGTGGCACTGTATCTGGCATGTGTCATCCATTGTTTGTCATGCATTGTTCTTCAGCATTTGTTGTTATAAACTTTTCTCAAAGTCCACTTGACCAGTTTTAACCAAATTTGGCAGGGAGCATCCCGGCATGAAATGCATTCAGATTTTTTACAAATGATCGACCTTCAGATATGGTCACTATGATGGTCACTATTATTAAAAATAAAAAACCCCTAATGACTTCTAAAACAAACTCTCTTCAGAATTTTAACATATTTTGTAGAAAGAATCCTGCCATTAAGGGCTTTCAAGTTCATACAAATGATGCTGATCTGCCATCAAATATTGCTGGTATTACTAAAAATACTAGAACATTTAAGCAGCTTCTTTTCAAACACTGCTTGACAGCATTTGACAAAACTTGACAGGAAGCACCCTGGCATGTTGGATTTTCATATTTCTTCTTCAGATATGTTATCCAATGATAATAATTTAGAACTATTAATACCTCACAAATCCAGCCCTCCTAGGCTAAAACTTTTTAACTATAATGCTAAAAGTTGTCTGCCCACAGATAAAATGATCTCCCCTTGATATAGGGATTGGTACCAAATCATGTGAATACTCGTGTTACTACTTCCGCTTGTGCTGAGTCATACACTCACTACAGGCAGACAGGCCTCATATACCAATAACATAATTCTGGAAGTTTTCTACCTTAAATCAAGTTGGAGGAGTCTTCGTTTCGAAGGGAGGAATAATCCATCTATAATTTCCAACTTTCTTTCTTTCTTCGATGACAGAGTTCTGTCTTTGTATTATCATCACTTTGCCGTCCTCACACACTTAGGCACCCTTGGTACGTACCTGCACAGGTCGCTAGAGCGTCCCTTCACATTGCTATGTGCAAGTCTGGTGTGTGATATAGAAAGCTCATATAATATTGCTGTATAATTTCCACTATGGTTGGACACATACAGGCAAGTTTTATATACAAATCTAGTCTTTAGCATCCCCTTCGTAGTTATATATGCGACACTTTACTGATTTTACCTGTATTGGCCATCATTTGGCCTTTCCTACAGGTAACCTTTGTCTTACAATTGATATTATAGTATTCACTTTGTATCAGTGGTGATGCTTCAGTGCTGTAGCTTTATTTTATGTGCAGGTATTCTGTGTGCTGTAGAAACTCAATGCTGTATAGTTTCTGCTGCAGTCGGATATGCACTGGTAAGTTTTCTGTACATAGTTTAGTCATAGCGTCCACTTGGTAGTTACTACATGTGATGCTTCGGTGATTTTGCATGCATAGGCAGTCTATTGGCCTTTCCTGCAGGTAACTTTTATTAGAATTGATATTTTAGCATCCACTTTGTAAGTATTAATAGCGTTGTTCCAATACTCTACCTGTATTGGCTGCCACATGCATTCTTGTTACAGGTAAATTGACATAGTGTGTCACTCTGCATGTCCTCTCCCCAAGTTCATAAAGCAGGGCACTTGCCGGGTTACACCTGTATATATTGTCAGCTCTAATTTGTCTTACAGATTTAGATCATGGGCAAGACCAAGTGTAAGCTTTGTAAATGTTGGAGACACAACCACTCTACTTGTGTAGCTTGTTCCAGTTGCCAATCTATAAATACATGTCAGACTCACACATCAGCTGTATGGACTGGCTTTGTGGAACAAATAGCCCTTAACCCATCTCAAAACAATAATGGGACAATGTCATGCAAGATAAAATGGCACTGTTCCATCTAAACTGGACTCTGCCATATGTATCAGATCTCAACAGGTAACCACCACAGTCGATCTTACCACTTAAACCAAGAGACGGAAGGTCTTTGTCCAGTTGCCTACTCCACACCACAATGCACTCTCATGGATCAGCCACAGGTCACTCAATGCACCTGGAGTCAAGTTTAGTGCCTCAGTACAAACAGGATATGGATTTACTGCGTTCTCATTCCTTTGCCACTCAAAGGGAGCTCTCGCTTAGTGATCGTTTGGACGTAACTGTATAACAATCAGGACATTCTGTGAGCATGGTAAACCGCCCCAATAGACAATCTTCTCTAGTTTCATCTCAGATTGCACAGGAGGCATCAGTGTGGCCCCATTCACCGAGAGACGACAAAGTATGCTCACAAGCTCCATCGCCTTTGCTAGATCTCACTATGACAAGAGAAGACTGCCTTCTAAGTGTCAATCGATGAAGTCTCGCTTGTTGTCCCCAGAGTTTTTTTCTCCTCTTTCACCAGCAGCTTGGTCCAGAGTTCCAGCGTCTGTTTACATGCTAATCAACAAACACCAGCCGGCATTCAGTTGTTATCGCTGTTGGGTCGAGTGGCTGACTTGGAGAGCATTACAGAGACGTAGCAGCCATTGGAATGGCAAAGCCCTCATCACTAAACACCTCAGATGCCATCTTGCGCGGTGCAAGTAATGACCAGTTTTGTAAATTACATATCCCACAACCCGCTTCACCATAAGGAATTTGACAAGGTTATGGCGGATACACGATTGGACTCTACCATCTGTATCAAATCACACCAGGTGAATACCGAAGATCTTGCCTATAAGGTGGAATGATTGACCCGACTATGCTGTTCAGTATCTCGTATAGTACTACAATGCACACAGCTCGCTCCAAGGCCAGTTGTGCCACAGTACCTATTTAATATTGGTTCTTGTTACGACAATATGGTCTAAGAAAAATGTAACAGAAAGAAAGTGAAACCAACAAATCAAGTAAAAATCAACAAGCAATTTATTACTAGATAATTAAAATGAAAAATCAAAAGTCACTTACAGTAATGTGTTTAGAAATCCTAATAATCCAATAAGAATGATTGTTCTAATCACAAGTCCTAAATATAGAATGTTCCGAATTCACGGCTGTGTCCTTGAATGTTATTATGTGCCAATGGTCTCCAAAGTTCTAATGTACTAGTAATCTTGATGTGCTGAAGTCAAAATGAAGTATTCAAAAATCTCTGAATAAGTTCACATAAATTCCAAAATCATCAATTAAAAATCAAAAATCCAAAAGTTTTGAGCACTGTTATAATCCAATGAATATTTAAAATAATTCCTCTCTTAGAATTTGGAATGAATTTTCACAACTGTAATAGCTCTTTACAAGACTGATGGTAATGTCAAAACTGAAAAAATGTCCACCAAACATGGTACATATATAGATTGGTCACATGACAGAATGTTCTAGAATATGAGTCATCTTAATGGAATTCAACCTTGACCTTCAAATTGAGAAAACATATTGATCAAAACAACCTAATTCAAGGACACTAGTTAAACATGTTTTTCCTGATAACATTAAGATTTAAGCAAATATTAAAGTGAAGAAACATTTATAATTTCCTAAAATATTTATAAAATTATATAAACATCATACATAACACCTCCCCTCATAAAGAAAAAGAAAGATTTATATAATAAAGCTTTCTTTTGAATATACATCTAATACTACAATAACCCAAATTACATAAGAACATGTTTTATGATACTGGACTTAATTACATCAAGCAATATTACATTTCTAGGCACGTGAGAGTGCATCTGCAATCACATTGTCTTTTTCCCTGATGTGTTTGATGTCAATGTTATATTCCTGCAATATCAAACTCCATCTCAACAATCTCCGATTTTTATCTTTCATTTTGTTGATGAAAGTAAGGGGATTGTGATCACTGTACACAATAATTGGAGAAAGAGCTGAGGTAACATACACTTCAAAATGCTGTAAAGCCAATATCAAAGCCAAACATTCCTTCTCAATTGTGGAATAATTTTTCTGGTGCTTGTTTAGTTTTTTTAGAAAAATAACACACAGGGTGATCCACACCACTTTTGTCTTCCTGAATCAATACTCCACCAACCCCTACATCACTTGCATCAACAGATAATTTAAATGATTGGCTAAAATTTGGTGCAGAAAGAACTGGCGCATTCTTAAGCATGGCCTTTAACTTGTCAAAAGATTCCTGACACTTGTCAGACCAATGAAATTTGGTTTTCTTACTCAATAAACTTGTCAAAGGTTCAGCAATTTTGGAAAAATTGGAACAAAATTTCCGATAATATCCAGCCATACCTAGAAATCGCATCAGTTGCTTTTTACAAATTGGAACTTGAAATTCAGAGATAGCTTTGACCTTAGCTTCTATAGGTTTAACTTGATCTTGTCCCACAATATGTCCTAAAAATGTGACACAAGCATGGCAAAACTCACTTTTGCTCAAATTAATTGTCAGATTCGCATCGCTGAGTCGATCGAAGAAGTTTCGAATGGTTTCCAAATGATCTTCCCAGGTGTTGTTGTAGATAATGACGTCATCGATATAAGCGTCACAATTATCAAAACCAAATGTTATCATGTTCATCAGACGTTGAAACGTTGCAGGCGAATTTTTCATTCCAAACGGCATGACTTTATATTGATAAAGTCCATCTGGAGTTGCAAATGCTGAAATTTCTTTTGCCCTTTCCGTCAGTGGAATTTGCCAGAATCCTTTCAAAAGGTCAAACTTGGTGACATATTCCGCATTTCCAATTTTATCAATGCAATCGTCCATTCTTGGGATTGGAAATGAATCAGTTTTGGTGACACTGTTGACTTTTCTATAGTCAGTACACATACGGAATGTATTATCTGGCTTGGGAACAAGAATACATGGTGAACTCCAGTTACTTTTACTTGGTTCTATGAAATCATTCTCCAGTAAATACTGAATTTCTTTCTTCGGATAGTTCTGTTTGAGAGGATTCATCCTATAAGGATGCTGTTTCACAGGCGCAGAATCTACAATGTCAACGTCATGATAAATTTTACTTGTTCGTTTTGGAACATCAGGAAACAAGTGCTCATAGTCATGTAATAGCTGTTTTAGTTCATTTCTTTCCTGTTGTTGTAGATGTGAAAGTTTCTGGTCTAGGTTGTTCAATATTTCTGAATTCCGAAGATTGGTTATACCAGAGTCACTATAGTCTGATTGTATTCCATCGTTGATATCTTCACTGTGTGGGATAGGTACAACTAAATTAACAGAATAATTAGCTGAGCTGTCAAAATATTCCTTTAACATATTTATATGACAAAGTTGTTTCTGTTTCCGTCTCCCAGGAGTGTTAATGATATAATTTAAGTCATTTACTTTCTTTTCAACGGTATAAGGACCATAAAATTTAGCCTGAAGAGGATTTTGAGGTATGGGAAAGAGGGCCAGAACTTTGTCACCAGGTTTAAAACTCCTTTCCTGTGAATTTCTGTCATACCTTAATTTCATTTTTGACTGGGCAGTGTGAAAATTAGTTCTTGCTACTTCACAGGCCTTTGACAACTTGTATTTGAAATCAGAAACATAATCAAGAAGATTAATCTATGAATCTTCATTTGAAAGAAGTATCTCTTTCAATAATTTCAATGGTCCACGGACAGTATGACCAAAAACTAGTTCAAAGGGACTAAAACCCAACGACTCTTGAACTGATTCCCTAACAGCAAACAACAACAAATGAACACCCTCATCCCAATCCTTTTCTGTATCAAAGCAATATGATCGAATCATATTCTTCAAAGTTTGATGAAATCTTTCCAAAGCACCTTGACTTTCAGGGTGATAGGCAGAAGATTTAAACTGTTGGATGCATAATTCATGCATAACTTGCTGGAAAATTCCAGACATAAAATTTGAAACTTGATCCGACTGGACAGATTTGGGAAGGCCAACAAGTGTAAAAAACTTCACCAAAGCTTTCACAATAGTTTTAGTTTTTATATTTCTCAGAGGAATTGCCTCTGGAAATCTTGTAGATGCACACATGATGGTCAACAAGTATTGGTTGCCTGACTTGGTTTTAGGTAAAGGACAAACACAGTCTACCATTATTCTATATTCTACTAAATTACAAAATATCTAAAAAGTCAAAAAAGTTATCTGCTCTTTTTTTTTTTTTACCTTTGAAGTCCAGAAAGTGAAAATGACTAAGCGGAGCTAGCCGTTTTTTGACAGGTACACATCTTAAGACCAAGCTGTATACTCTATAACCCAAATTTCACCCATCAATCATACACCAAAATAAAGGGAATTCAAAGTTCTTTTAACAATGCCTAAGATATACAAGGTCTTTTTTAAATAGCCAGAACAGCCAGTTAGGAAACCCTGGGTAATTCTTTTTCTTTAAATTTCTAACCCTATGCAAAGTACGAAACTGGAGAGCGCCACCTTAAAATAAATATGAAAATTTGTGCAATTGCTTTTCTCTTTCTCGTATAATTATGTATGCATTTCTCAACAAAATGGTATATTAACATTGATGTTATGCATAAAAATAAGCTAATTATGCCTATTTTGCTCTTGCTTACACAATATGCCTTGTGGCAGTGTTTTGTGTGCAATGACCTCAATTATGGGAAAATTAGAAGTCTTAGAACATAGGAGTAAATTCAACTTAAATTTAAAACTGTTGTATTAAGTATAAGAAAAATATAGCAAAAATGTTTCTTTTCATTCGGTTGTAATTACATTCTGGAAAATAATGATAATAAAGCAGACTCGCTTTCTTCCATATACTAGTGTTAAAAGAATGAGCAAACTTTGTACCCTTTGACCTTTGACCTCTGTGAACCTGAACTCTTCCATCCCTGTTCAGTCTGTACATTTTATTAGTGATATCTCATGAATAATTGTGGCAAGTTTCATGTTCCTGTCTTTTACCAAAACATTGGTTGCTATTGTTGAGAAAATGCAAGGTGTAGTTTTAAAATAGCCCACATTTCATCATGGGGGGGGGGGGGGGCTGGGCTTGTGTGGGACTTTGCTACAAATGAATACTGTTCTGTGGGAAAATACATGAGAATTATTCAAAAGGACTGTTTATATGCTTGCGGCTTAAATGTTTCAGCTATACAACCAAAATTAAATCATATAATAATAATTCATATGTTGTCTTAATGGGGGCGCTCTACAGATAATACATGCTTCCGAGAGAGTGACAGGTGTAAGATGAAGTATTTTGCATTTGCAACATGCACAATGGAGGAATGTTGGCATACCTCTATGTTACTTTCATGTACTGTGGCTGAAATTTCTTTACATATTGTATTTGTGGACACTGGACATGATCTAAACACACGGCAGACAAAATGGCCGCTCTAAAGTACTCGAAAAATAAGCCTGAATTAGTCAAAAGTGCACTATTTTCAGGAGTTATTAAAATAAGGAAACAAATTTTGCCAGAGCAGACAATACCAGAGTCTGAAAGTACTATGAATACATTACAAAATATCTAAAAGGTCAAAAAAGTTATCGGCTCTTTTTTTTTTATTTACCTTTGAAGTCCAGGAAGTGAAAATGACCCAGCGGAGCTAGCCGTTTTTTGAGAGGTGCACATCTTAAGACCAAGCTGTATACTCTATAACCCAAATTACACCCATCAATCATACACCAAAATAAAGGGAATTCAAAGTTCGTTTAACAATGCCTAAGATATACAAGATCTTTTTTAAATAGCCAGAACAGCCAGTGAGGAAACCCTGGGTAATTCTTTTTCTTTAAATTTCTAACCCTATGCAAAGTACGAAACTGGAGAGCGCCACCTTAAAATAAATATGAAAATTTGTGCAATTGCTTTTCTCTTTCTCGTATAATTATGTATGCATTTCTCAACAAAATGGTATATTAACATTGATGTTATGCATACAAATAAGCTAATTATGCCTATTTTGCTCTTGCTTACACAATATGCCTTGTGGCAGTGTTTTGTGTGCAATGACCTCAATTATGGGAAAATTAGAAGTCTTAGAACATAGGAGTAAATTCAACTTAAATTTAAAACTGTTGTATTAAGTATAAGAAAAATATAGCAAAAATGTTTCTTTTCATTCGGTTGTAATTAAATTCTGGAAAATAATGATAATAAAGCAGATTCGCTTTCTTCCATATACTAGTGTTAAAAGAATGAGCAAACTTTGTACCCTTTGACCTTTGACCTCTGTGAACCTGAACTCTTCCATCCCTGTTCAGTCTGTAAATTTTATTAGTGATATCTCATGAATAATTGTGGCAAGTTTCATGTTCCTGTCTTTTACCAAAACATTGGTTGCTATTGTTGAGAAAATGCAAGGTGTAGTTTTAAAATAGCCCACATTTCATCATGGGGGGGTGGGGGCTGGGCTTGTGTGGGACTTTGCTACAAACGAATACTGTTCTGAGGGAAAATACATGAGAATTATTCAAAAGGACTGTTTATATGCTTGCGGCTTAAATGTTTCAGCTATACAACCAAAATTAAATCATATAATAATAATTCATATGTTGTCTTAATGGGGGCGCTCTACAGATAATACATGCTTCCGAGAGAGTGACAGGTGTAAGATGAAGTATTTTGCATTTGCAACATGCACAATGGAGGAATGTTGGCATACCTCTATGTTACTTTCATGTACTGTGGCTGAAATTTCTTTACATATTGTATTTGTGGACACTGGACATGATCTAAACACACGGCAGACAAAATGGCCGCTCTAAAGTACTCGAAAAATAAGCCTGAATTAGTCAAAAGTGCACTATTTTCAGGAGTTATTAAAATAAGGAAACAAATTTTGCCAGAGCAGACAATACCAGAGTCTGAAAGTACTATGAATAAATTACAAAATATCTAAAAGGTCAAAAAAGTTATCGGCTCTTTTTTTTTTATTTACCTTTGAAGTCCAGGAAGTGAAAATGACCCAGCGGAGCTAGCCGTTTTTTGAGAGGTGCACATCTTAAGACCAAGCTGTATACTCTATAACCCAAATTACACCCATCAATCATACACCAAAATAAAGGGAATTCAAACATTGGTTGCTATTGTTGAGAAATTGCAAGGTGTAGTTTTAAAATAGCCCACATTTCATCATGGGGGGGGGGGGGGGCTGGGCTTGTGTGGGACTTTGCTACAAACGAATACTGTTCTGAGGGAAAATACATGAGAATTATTCAAAAGGACTGTTTATATGCTTGCGGCTTAAATGTTTCAGCTATACAACCAAAATTAAATCATATAATAATAATTCATATGTTGTCTTAATGGGGGCGCTCTACAGATAATACATGCTTCCGAGAGAGTGACAGGTGTAAGATGAAGTATTTTGCATTTGCAACATGCACAATGGAGGAATGTTGGCATACCTCTATGTTACTTTCATGTACTGTGGCTGAAATTTCTTTACATATTGTATTTGTGGACACTGGACATGATCTAAACACACGGCAGACAAAATGGCCGCTCTAAAGTACTCGAAAAATCAGCCTGAATTAGTCAAAAGTGCACTATTTTCAGGAGTTATTAAAATAAGGAAACAAATTTTGCCAGAGCAGACAATACCAGAGTCTGAAAGTACTATGAATAAATTACAAAATATCTAAAAGGTCAAAAAAGTTATCGGCTCTTTTTTTTTTATTTACCTTTGAAGTCCAGGAAGTGAAAATGACCCAGCGGAGCTAGCAGTTTTTTGAGAGGTGCACATCTTAAGACCAAGCTGTATACTCTATAACCCAAATTACACCCATCAATCATACACCAAAATAAAGGGAATTCAAAGTTCTTTTAACACTGCCTAAGATATACAAGGTCTTTTTTAAATAGCCAGAACAGCCAGTGAGGAAACCCTGGGTAATTCTTTTTCTTTAAATTTCTAACCCTATGCAAAGTACGAAACTGGAGAGCGCCACCTTAAAATAAATATGAAAATTTGTGCAATTGCTTTTCTCTTTCTCGTATAATTATGTATGCATTTCTCAACAAAATGGTATATTAACATTGATGTTATGCATACAAATAAGCTAATTATGCCTATTTTGCTCTTGCTTACACAATATGCCTTGTGGCAGTGTTTTGTGTGCAATGACCTCAATTATGGGAAAATTAGAAGTCTTAGAACATAGGAGTAAATTCAACTTAAATTTAAAACTGTTGTATTAAGTATAAGATAAATATAGGAAAAATGTTTCTTTTCATTTGGTTGTAATTAAATTCTGGAAAATAACGATAATAAAGCAGACTCGCTTTCTTCCATATACTAGTGTTAAAAGAATGAGCAAACTTTGTACCCTTTGACCTTTGACCTCTGTGAACCTGAACTCTTCCATCCCTGTTCAGTCTGTAAATTTTATTAGTGATATCTCATGAATAATTGTGGCAAGTTTCATGTTCCTGTCTTTTACCAAAACATTGGTTGCTATTGTTGAGAAAATGCAAGGTGTAGTTTTAAAATAGCCCACATTTCATCATGGGGGGGGGGGGGGCTGGGCTTGTGAGGGACTTTGCTACAAATGAATACTGTTCTGAGGGAAAATACATGAGAATTATTCAAAAGGACTGTTTATATGCTTGCGGCTTAAATGTTTCAGCTATACAACCAAAATTAAATCATATAATAATAATTCATATGTTGTCTTAATGGGGGCGCTCTACAGATAATACATGCTTCCGAGAGAGTGACAGGTGTAAGATGAAGTATTTTGCATTTGCAACATGCACAATGGAGGAATGTTGGCATACCTCTATGTTACTTTCATGTACTGTGGCTGAAATTTCTTTACATATTGTATTTGTGGACACTGGACATGATCTAAACACACGGCAGACAAAATGGCCGCTCTAAAGTACTCGAAAAATCAGCCTGAATTAGTCAAAAGTGCACTATTTTCAGGAGTTATTAAAATAAGGAAACAAATGTTGCCAGAGCAGACAATACCAGAGTCTGAAAGTACTATGAATAAATTACAAAATATCTAAAAGGTCAAAAAAGTTATCGGCTCTTTTTTTTTATTTACCTTTGAAGTCCAGGAAGTGAAAATGACCCAGCGGAGCTAGCAGTTTTTTGAGAGGTGCACATCTTAAGACCAAGCTGTATACTCTATAACCCAAATTACACCCATCAATCATACACCAAAATAAAGGGAATTCAAAGTTCGTTTAACAATGCCTAAGATATACAAGGTCTTTTTTAAATAGCCAGAACAGCCAGTGAGGAAACCCTGGGTAATTCTTTTTCTTTAAATTTCTAACCCTATGCAAAGTACGAAACGGGAGAGCGCCACCTTAAAATAAATATGAAAATTTGTGCAATTGCTTTTCTCTTTCTCGTATAATTATGTATGCATTTCTCAACAAAATGGTATATTAACATTGATGTTATGCATAAAAATAAGCTAATTATGCCTATTTTGCTCTTGCTTACACAATATGCCTTGTGGCAGTGTTTTGTGTGCAATGACCTCAATTATGGGAAAATTAGAAGTCTTAGAACATAGGAGTAAATTCAACTTAAATTTAAAACTGTTGTATTAAGTATAAGAAAAATATAGCAAAAATGTTTCTTTTCATTCGGTTGTAATTAAATTCTGGAAAATAATGATAATAAAGCAGATTCGCTTTCTTCCATATACTAGTGTTAAAAGAATGAGCAAACTTTGTACCCTTTGACCTTTGACCTCTGTGAACCTGAACTCTTCCATCCCTGTTCAGTCTGTAAATTTTATTAGTGATATCTCATGAATAATTGTGGCAAGTTTCATGTTCCTGTCTTTTACCAAAACATTGGTTGCTATTGTTGAGAAAATGCAAGGTGTAGTTTTAAAATAGCCCACATTTCATCATGGGGGGGGGGGGGCTGGGCTTGTGTGGGACTTTGCTACAAATGAATACTGTTCTGAGGGAAAATACATGAGAATTATTCAAAAGGACTGTTTATATGCTTGCGGCTTAAATGTGTCAGCTATACAACCAAAATTAAATCATATAATAATAATTCATATGTTGTCTTAATGGGGGCGCTCTACAGATAATACATGCTTCCGAGAGAGTGACAGGTGTAAGATGAAGTATTTTGCATTTGCAACATGCACAATGGAGGAATGTTGGCATACCTCTATGTTACTTTCATGTACTGTGGCTGAAATTTCTTTACATATTGTATTTGTGGACACTGGACATGATCTAAACACACGGCAGACAAAATGGCCGCTCTAAAGTACTCGAAAAATCAGCCTGAATTAGTCAAAAGTGCACTATTTTCAGGAGTTATTAAAATAAGGAAACAAATGTTGCCAGAGCAGACAATACCAGAGTCTGAAAGTACTATGAATAAATTACAAAATATCTAAAAGGTCAAAAAAGTTATCGGCTCTTTTTTTTTATTTACCTTTGAAGTCCAGGAAGTGAAAATGACCCAGCGGAGCTAGCCGTTTTTTGAGAGGTGCACATCTTAAGACCAAGCTGTATACTCTATAACCCAAATTACACCCATCAATCATACACCAAAATAAAGGGAATTCAAAGTTCTTTTAACAATGCCTAAGATATACAAGGTCTTTTTTAAATAGCCAGAACAGCCAGTGAGGAAACCCTGGGTAATTCTTTTTCTTTAAATTTCTAACCCTATGCAAAGTACGAAACTGGAGAGCGCCACCTTAAAATAAATATGAAAATTTGTGCAATTGCTTTTCTCTTTCTCGTATAATTATGTATGCATTTCTCAACAAAATGGTATATTAACATTGATGTTATGCATACAAATAAGCTAATTATGCCTATTTTGCTCTTGCTTACACAATATGCCTTGTGGCAGTGTTTTGTGTGCAATGACCTCAATTATGGGAAAATTAGAAGTCTTAGAACATAGGAGTAAATTCAACTTAAATTTAAAACTGTTGTATTAAGTATAAGAAAAATATAGCAAAAATGTTTCTTTTCATTCGGTTGTAATTAAATTCTGGAAAATAATGATAATAAAGCAGATTCGCTTTCTTCCATATACTAGTGTTAAAAGAATGAGCAAACTTTGTACCCTTTGACCTTTGACCTCTGTGAACCTGAACTCTTCCATCCCTGTTCAGTCTGTAAATTTTATTAGTGATATCTCATGAATAATTGTGGCAAGTTTCATGTTCCTGTCTTTTACCAAAACATTGGTTGCTATTGTTGAGAAAATGCAAGGTGTAGTTTTAAAATAGCCCACATTTCATCATGGGGTGGGGGGGGGGCTGGGCTTGTGTGGGACTTTGCTACAAACGAATACTGTTCTGAGGGAAAATACATGAGAATTATTCAAAAGGACTGTTTATATGCTTGCGGCTTAAATGTTTCAGCTATACAACCAAAATTAAATCATATAATAATAATTCATATGTTGTCTTAATGGGGGCGCTCTACAGATAATACATGCTTCCGAGAGAGTGACAGGTGTAAGATGAAGTATTTTGCATTTGCAACATGCACAATGGAGGAATGTTGGCATACCTCTATGTTACTTTCATGTACTGTGGCTGAAATTTCTTTACATATTGTATTTGTGGACACTGGACATGATCTAAACACACGGCAGACAAAATGGCCGCTCTAAAGTACTCGAAAAATCAGCCTGAATTAGTCAAAAGTGCACTATTTTCAGGAGTTATTAAAATAAGGAAACAAATGTTGCCAGAGCAGACAATACCAGAGTCTGAAAGTACTATGAATAAATTACAAAATATCTAAAAGGTCAAAAAAGTTATCGGCTCTTTTTTTTTTATTTACCTTTGAAGTCCAGGAAGTGAAAATGACCCAGCGGAGCTAGCAGTTTTTTGAGAGGTGAACATCTTAAGACCAAGCTGTATACTCTATAACCCAAATTACACCCATCAATCATACACCAAAATAAAGGGAATTCAAAGTTCGTTTAACAATGCCTAAGATATACAAGGTCTTTTTTAAATAGCCAGAACAGCCAGTGAGGAAACCCTGGGTAATTCTTTTTCTTTAAATTTCTAACCCTATGCAAAGTACGAAACTGGAGAGCGCCACCTTAAAATAAATATGAAAATTTGTGCAATTGCTTTTCTCTTTCTCGTATAATTATGTATGCATTTCTCAACAAAATGGTATATTAACATTGATGTTATGCATAAAAATAAGCTAATTATGCCTATTTTGCTCTTGCTTACACAATATGCCTTGTGGCAGTGTTTTGTGTGCAATGACCTCAATTATGGGAAAATTAGAAGTCTTAGAACATAGGAGTAAATTCAACTTAAATTTAAAACTGTTGTATTAAGTATAAGAAAAATATAGCAAAAATGTTTCTTTTCATTCGGTTGTAATTACATTCTGGAAAATAATGATAATAAAGCAGACTCGCTTTCTTCCATATACTAGTGTTAAAAGAATGAGCAAACTTTGTACCCTTTGACCTTTGACCTCTGTGAACCTGAACTCTTCCATCCCTGTTCAGTCTGTAAATTTTATTAGTGATATCTCATGAATAATTGTGGCAAGTTTCATGTTCATGTCTTTTACCAAAACATTGGTTGCTATTGTTGAGAAAATGCAAGGTGTAGTTTTAAAATAGCCCACATTTCATCATGGGGGGGGGGGGGGGCTGGGCTTGTGTGGGACTTTGCTACAAATGAATACTGTTCTGAGGGAAAATACATGAGAATTATTCAAAAAGGTCTGTTTATATGCTTGCGGCTTAAATGTTTCAGCTATACAACCAAAATTAAATCATATAATAATAATTCATATGTTGTCTTAATGGGGGCGCTCTACAGATAATACATGCTTCCGAGAGAGTGACAGGTGTAAGTTGAAGTATTTTGCATTTGCAACATGCACAATGGAGGAATGTTGGCATACCTCTATGTTACTTTCATGTACTGTGGCTGAAATTTCTTTACATATTGTATTTGTGGACACTGGACATGATCTAAACACACGGCAGACAAAATGGACGCTCTAAAGTACTCGAAAAATCAGCCTGAATTAGTCAAAAGTGCACTATTTTCAGGAGTTATTAAAATAAGGAAACAAATGTTGCCAGAGCAGACAATACCAGAGTCTGAAAGTACTATGAATAAATTACAAAATATCTAAAAGGTCAAAAAAGTTATCGGCTCTTTTTTTTTATTTACCTTTGAAGTCCAGGAAGTGAAAATGACCCAGCGGAGCTAGCAGTTTTTTGAGAGGTGCACATCTTAAGACCAAGCTGTATACCCTATAACCCAAATTACACCTATCAATCATACACCAAAATAAAGGGAATTCAAAGTTCGTTTAACAATGCCTAAGATATACAAGGTCTTTTTTAAATAGCCAGAACAGCCAGTGAGGAAACCCTGGGTAATTCTTTTTCTTTAAATTTCTAACCCTATGCAAAGTACGAAACTGGAGAGCGCCACCTTAAAATAAATATGAAAATTTGTGCAATTGCTTTTCTCTTTCTCGTATAATTATGTATGCATTTCTCAACAAAATGGTATATTAACATTGATGTTATGCATAAAAATAAGCTAATTATGCCTATTTTGCTCTTGCTTACACAATATGCCTTGTGGCAGTGTTTTGTGTGCAATGACCTCAATTATGGGAAAATTAGAAGTCTTAGAACATAGGAGTAAATTCAACTTAAATTTAAAACTGTTGTATTAAGTATAAGAAAAATATAGCAAAAATGTTTCTTTTCATTCGGTTGTAATTAAATTCTGGAAAATAATGATAATAAAGCAGACTCGCTTTCTTCCATATACTAGTGTTAAAAGAATGAGCAAACTTTGTACCCTTTGACCTTTGACCTCTGTGAACCTGAACTCTTCCATCCCTGTTCAGTCTGTAAATTTTATTAGTGATATCTCATGAATAATTGTGGCAAGTTTCATGTTCCTGTCTTTTACCAAAACATTGGTTGCTATTGTTGAGAAATTGCAAGGTGTAGTTTTAAAATAGCCCACATTTCATCATGGGGGGGGGGGGGGGCTGGGCTTGTGTGGGACTTTGCTACAAATGAATACTGTTCTGTGGGAAAATACATGAGAATTATTAAAAAGGACTGTTTATATGCTTGCGGCTTAAATGTTTCAGCTATACAACCAAAATTAAATCATATAATAATAATTCATATGTTGTCTTAATGGGGGCGCTATACAGATAGTACATGCTTCCGAGAGAGTGACAGGTGTAAGATGAAGTATTTTGCATTTGCAACATGCACAATGGAGGAATGTTGGCATACCTCTATGTTACTTTCATGTACTGTGGCTGAAATTTCTTTACATATTGTATTTGTGGACACTGGACATGATCTAAACACACGGCAGACAAAATGGACGCTCTAAAGTACTCAAAAAATCAGCCTGAATTAGTCAAAAGTGCACTATTGTCAGGAGTTATTAAAATAAGGAAACAAATGTTGCCAGAGCAGACAATACCAGCCTCTGAAAGTACTATGAATAAATTACAAAATATCTAAAAAGTCAAAAAAGTTATCGGCTCTTTTTTTTTTTTTACCTTTGAAGTCCAGAAAGTGAAAATGACTAAGCGGAGCTAGCCGTTTTTTGAGAGGTGCACATCTTAAGACCAAGCTGTATACTCTATAACCCAAATTTCACCCATCAATCATACACCAAAATAAAGGGAATTCAAAGTTCTTTTAACAATGCCTAAGATATACAAGGTCTTTTTTAAATAGCCAGAACAGCCAGTGAGGAAACCCTGGGTAATTCTTTTTCTTTTAATTTCTAACCCTATGCAAAGTACGAAACTGGAGAGCGCCACCTTAAAATAAATATGAAAATTTGTGCAATTGCTTTTCTCTTTCTCGTATAATTATGTATGCATTTCTCAACAAAATGGTATATTAACATTGATGTTATGCATAAAAATAAGCTAATTATGCCTATTTTGCTCTTGCTTACACAATATGCCTTGTGGCAGTGTTTTGTGTGCAATGACCTCAATTATGGGAAAATTAGAAGTCTTAGAACATAGGAGTAAATTCAACTTAAATTTAAAACTGTTGTATTAAGTATAAGAAAAATATAGCAAAAATGTTTCTTTTCATTCGGTTGTAATTACATTCTGGAAAATAATGATAATAAAGCAGATTCGCTTTCTTCCATATACTAGTGTTAAAAGAATGAGCAAACTTTGTACCCTTTGACCTTTGACCTCTGTGAACCTGAACTCTTCCATCCCTGTTCAGTCTGTAAATTTTATTAGTGATATCTCATGAATAATTGTGGCAAGTTTCATGTTCCTGTCTTTTACCAAAACATTGGTTGCTATTGTTGAGAAAATCCAAGGTGTAGTTTTAAAATAGCCCACATTTCATCATGGGGGGGGGGGGAAGGGCTGGGCTTGTGTGGGACTTTGCTACAAACGAATACTGTTCTGTGGGAAAATACATGAGAATTATTCAAAAGGACTGTTTATATGCTTGCGGCTTAAATGTTTCAGCTATACAACCAAAATTAAATCATATAATAATAATTCATATGTTGTCTTAATGGGGGCGCTCTACAGATAATACATGCTTCCGAGAGAGTGACAGGTGTAAGATGAAGTATTTTGCATTTGCAACATGCACAATGGAGGAATGTTGGCATACCTCTATGTTACTTTCATGTACTGTGGCTGAAATTTCTTTACATATTGTATTTGTGGACACTGGACATGATCTAAACACACGGCAGACAAAATGGACGCTCTAAAGTACTCGAAAAATCAGCCTGAATTAGTCAAAAGTGCACTATTTTCAGAAGTTATTAAAATAAGGAAACAAATGTTGCCAGAGCAGACAATACCAGCCTCTGAAAGTACTATGAATAAATTACAAAATATCTAAAAGGTCAAAAAAGTTATCGGCTCTTTTTTTTTATTTACCTTTGAAGTCCAGGAAGTGAAAATGACCCAGCGGAGCTAGCCGTTTTTTGAGAGGTGCACATCTTAAGACCAAGCTGTATACTCTATAACCCAAATTACACCCATCAATCATACACCAAAATAAAGGGAATTCAAAGTTCGTTTAACAATGCCTAAGATATACAAGGTCTTTTTAAAATAGCCAGAACAGCCAGTGAGGAAACCCTGGGTAATTCTTTTTCTTTAAATTTCTAACCCTATGCAAAGTACGAAACTGGAGAGCGCCACCTTAAAATAAATATGAAAATTTGTGCAATTGCTTTTCTCTTTCTCGTATAATTATGTATGCATTTCTCAACAAAATGGTATATTAACATTGATGTTATGCATAAAAATAAGCTAATTATGCCTATTTTGCTCTTGCTTACACAATATGCCTTGTGGCAGTGTTTTGTGTGCAATGACCTCAATTATGGGAAAATTAGAAGTCTTAGAACATAGGAGTAAATTCAACTTAAATTTAAAACTGTTGTATTAAGTATAAGAAAAATATAGCAAAAATGTTTCTTTTCATTCGGTTGTAATTACATTCTGGAAAATAATGATAATAAAGCAGATTCGCTTTCTTCCATATACTAGTGTTAAAAGAATGAGCAAACTTTGTACCCTTTGACCTTTGACCTCTGTGAACCTGAACTCTTCCATCCCTGTTCAGTCTGTAAATTTTATTAGTGATATCTCATGAATAATTGTGGCAAGTTTCATGTTCCTGTCTTTTACCAAAACATTGGTTGCTATTGTTGAGAAAATGCAAGGTGTAGTTTTAAAATAGCCCACATTTCATCATGGGGGGGGGGGGCTGGGCTTGTGTGGGACTTTGCTACAAATGAATACTGTTCTGAGGGAAAATACATGAGAATTATTCAAAAGGACTGTTTATATGCTTGCGGCTTAAATGTTTCAGCTATACAACCAAAATTAAATCATATAATAATAATTCATATGTTGTCTTAATGGGGGCGCTCTACAGATAATACATGCTTCCGAGAGAGTGACGGGTGTAAGATGAAGTATTTTGCATTTGCAACATGCACAATGGAGGAATGTTGGCATACCTCTATGTTACTTTCATGTACTGTGGCTGAAATTTCTTTACATATTGTATTTGTGGACACTGGACATGATCTAAACACACGGCAGACAAAATGGACGCTCTAAAGTACTCGAAAAATCAGCCTGAATTAGTCAAAAGTGCACTATTTTCAGGTGTTATTAAAATAAGGAAACAAATGTTGCCAGAGCAGACAATACCAGCCTCTGAAAGTACTATGAATAAATTACAAAATATCTAAAAGGTCAAAAAAGTTATCGGCTCTTTTTTTTTTATTTACCTTTGAAGTCCAGGAAGTGAAAATGACCCAGCGGAGCTAGCAGTTTTTTGAGAGGTGCACATCTTAAGACCAAGCTGTATACTCTATAACCCAAATTACACCCATCAATCATACACCAAAATAAAGGGAATTCAAGTTCGTTTAACAATGCCTAAGATATACAAGGTCTTTTTTAAATAGCCAGAACAGCCAGTGAAGAAACCCTGGGTAATTCTTTTGCTTTAAATTTCTAACCCTATGCAAAGTACGAAACTGGAGAGCGCCACCTTAAAATAAATATGAAAATTTGTGCAATTGCTTTTCTCTTTCTCGTATAATTATGTATGCATTTCTCAACAAAATGGTATATTAACATTGATGTTATGCATAAAAATAAGCTAATTATGCCTATTTTGCTCTTGCTTACACAATATGCCTTGTGGCAGTGTTTTGTGTGCAATGACCTCAATTATGGGAAAATTAGAAGTCTTAGAACATAGGAGTAAATTCAACTTAAATTTAAAACTGTTGTATTAAGTATAAGAAAAATATAGCAAAAATGTTTCTTTTCATTCGGTTGTAATTACATTCTGGAAAATAATGATAATAAAGCAGATTCGCTTTCTTCCATATACTAGTGTTAAAAGAATGAGCAAACTTTGTACCCTTTGATCTTTGACCTCTGTGAACCTGAACTCTTCCATCCCTGTTCAGTCTGTAAATTTTATTAGTGATATCTCATGAATAATTGTGGCAAGTTTCATGTTCCTGTCTTTTACCAAAACATTGGTTGCTATTGTTGAGAAAATGCAAGGTGTAGTTTTAAAATAGCCCACATTTCATCATGGGGGGGGGGGGGCTGGGCTTGTGTGGGACTTTGCTACAAATGAATACTGTTCTGAGGGAAAATACATGAGAATTATTCAAAAGGACTGTTTATATGCTTGCGGCTTAAATGTTTCAGCTATACAACCAAAATTAAATCATATAATAATAATTCATATGTTGTCTTAATGGGGGCGCTCTACAGATAATACATGCTTCCGAGAGAGTGACGGGTGTAAGATGAAGTATTTTGCATTTGCAACATGCACAATGGAGGAATGTTGGCATACCTCTATGTTACTTTCATGTACTGTGGCTGAAATTTCTTTACATATTGTATTTGTGGACACTGGACATGATCTAAACACACGGCAGACAAAATGGACGCTCTAAAGTACTCGAAAAATCAGCCTGAATTAGTCAAAAGTGCACTATTTTCAGGAGTTATTAAAATAAGGAAACAAATGTTGCCAGAGCAGACAATACCAGAGTCTGAAAGTACTATGAATAAATTACAAAATATCTAAAAGGTCAAAAAAGTTATCGACTCTTTTTTTTTATTTACCTTTGAAGTCCAGGAAGTGAAAATGACCCAGCGGAGCTAGCAGTTTTTTGAGAGGTGCACATCTTAAGACCAAGCTGTATACCCTATAACCCAAATTACACCCATCAATCATACACCAAAATAAAGGGAATTCAAACTTCGTTTAACAATGCCTAAGATATACAAGGTCTTTTTTAAATAGCCAGAACAGCCAGTGAGGAAACCCTGGGTAATTCTTTTTCTTTAAATTTCTAACCCTATGCAAAGTACGAAACTGGAGAGCGCCACCTTAAAATAAATATGAAAATTTGTGCAATTGCTTTTCTCTTTCTCGTATAATTATGTATGCATTTCTCAACAAAATGGTATATTAACATTGATGTTATGCATAAAAATAAGCTAATTATGCCTATTTTGCTCTTGCTTACACAATATGCCTTGTGGCAGTGTTTTGTGTGCAATGACCTCAATTATGGGAAAATTAGAAGTCTTAGAACATAGGAGTAAATTCAACTTAAATTTAAAACTGTTGTATTAAGTATAAGAAAAATATAGCAAAAATGTTTCTTTTCATTCGGTTGTAATTACATTCTGGAAAATAATGATAATAAAGCAGATTCGCTTTCTTCCATATACTAGTGTTAAAAGAATGAGCAAACTTTGTACCCTTTGACCTTTGACCTCTGTGAACCTGAACTCTTCCATCCCTGTTCAGTCTGTAAATTTTATTAGTGATATCTCATGAATAATTGTGGCAAGTTTCATGTTCCTGTCTTTTACCAAAACATTGGTTGCTATTGTTGAGAAAATGCAAGGTGTAGTTTTAAAATAGCCCACATTTCATCATGGGGGGGGGGGGCTGGGCTTGTGTGGGACTTTGCTACAAATGAATACTGTTCTGAGGGAAAATACATGAGAATTATTCAAAAGGACTGTTTATATGCTTGCGGCTTAAATGTTTCAGCTATACAACCAAAATTAAATCATATAATAATAATTCATATGTTGTCTTAATGGGGGCGCTCTACAGATAATACATGCTTCCGAGAGAGTGACGGGTGTAAGATGAAGTATTTTGCATTTGCAACATGCACAATGGAGGAATGTTGGCATACCTCTATGTTACTTTCATGTACTGTGGCTGAAATTTCTTTACATATTGTATTTGTGGACACTGGACATGATCTAAACACACGGCAGACAAAATGGCCGCTCTAAAGTACTCGAAAAATCAGCCTGAATTAGTCAAAAGTGCACTAATGTCAGGAGCTATTAAAATAAGGAAACAAATGTTGCCAGAGCAGACAATACCAGCCTCTGAAAGTACTATGAATAAATTACAAAATATCTAAAAAGTCAAAAAAGTTATCGGCTCTTTTTTTTTTTTTTTACCTTTGAAGTCAAGAAAGTGAAAATGACTAAGCGGAGCTAGCCGTTTTTTGAGAGGTGCACATCTTAAGACCAAGCTGTATACTCTATAACCCAAATTTCACCCATCAATCATACACCAAAATAAAGGGAATTCAAAGTTCGTTTAACAATGCCTAAGATATACAAGGTCTTTTTTAAATAGCCAGAACAGCCAGTGAGGAAACCCTGGGTAATTCTTTTTCTTTAAATTTCTAACCCTATGCAAAGTACGAAACTGGAGAGCGCCACCTTAAAATAAATATGAAAATTTGTGCAATTGCTTTTCTCTTTCTCGTATAATTATGTATGCATTTCTCAACAAAATGGTATATTAACATTGATGTTATGCATAAAAATAAGCTAATTATGCCTATTTTGCTCTTGCTTACACAATATGCCTTGTGGCAGTGTTTTGTGTGCAATGACCTCAATTATGGGAAAATTAGAAGTCTTAGAACATAGGAGTAAATTCAACTTAAATTTAAAACTGTTGTATTAAGTATAAGAAACATATAGCAAAAATGTTTCTTTTCATTCGGTTGTAATTAAATTCTGGAAAATAATGATAATAAAGCAGATTCGCTTTCTTCCATATACTAGTGTTAAAAGAATGAGCAAACTTTGTACCCTTTGACCTTTGACCTCTGTGAACCTGAACTCTTCCATCCCTGTTCAGTCTGTAAATTTTATTAGTGATATCTCATGAATAATTGTGGCAAGTTTCATGTTCCTGTCTTTTACCAAAACATTGGTTGCTATTGTTGAGAAAATGCAAGGTGTAGTTTTAAAATAGCCCACATTTCATCATGGGGGGGGGGGCTGGGCTTGTGTGGGACTTTGCTACAAATGAATACTGTTCTGAGGGAAAATACATGAGAATTATTCAAAAGGACTGTTTATATGCTTGCGGCTTAAATGTTTCAGCTATACAACCAAAATTAAATCATATAATAATAATTCATATGTTGTCTTAATGGGGGCGCTCTACAGATAATACATGCTTCCGAGAGAGTGACAGGTGTAAGATGAAGTATTTTGCATTTGCAACATGCACAATGGAGGAATGTTGGCATACCTCTATGTTACTTTCATGTACTGTGGCTGAAATTTCTTTACATATTGTATTTGTGGACACTGGACATGATCTAAACATACGGCAGACAAAATGGACGCTCTAAAGTACTCGAAAAATCAGCCTGAATTAGTCAAAAGTGCACTATTTTCAGGAGTTATTAAAATAAGGAAACAAATGTTGCCAGAGCAGACAATACCAGAGTCTGAAAGTACTATGAATAAATTACAAAATATCTAAAAGGTCAAAAAAGTTATCGGCTCTTTTTTTTTATTTACCTTTGAAGTCCAGGAAGTGAAAATGACCCAGCGGAGCTAGCAGTTTTTTGAGAGGTGCACATCTTAAGACCAAGCTGTATACCCTATAACCCAAATTACACCCATCAATCATACACCAAAATAAAGGGAATTCAAAGTTCGTTTAACAATGCCTAAGATATACAAGGTCTTTTTTAAATAGCCAGAACAGCCAGTGAGGAAACCCTGGGTAATTCTTTTTCTTTAAATTTCTAACCCTATGCAAAGTACGAAACTGGAGAGCGCCACCTTAAAATAAATATGAAAATTTGTGCAATTGCTTTTCTCTTTCTCGTATAATTATGTATGCATTTCTCAACAAAATGGTATATTAACATTGATGTTATGCATAAAAATAAGCTAATTATGCCTATTTTGCTCTTGCTTACACAATATGCCTTTGTGGCAGTGTTTTGTGTGCAATGACCTCAATTATGGGAAAATTAGAAGTCTTAGAACATAGGAGTAAATTCAACTTAAATTTAAAACTGTTGTATTAAGTATAAGAAAAATATAGCAAAAATGTTTCTTTTCATTCGGTTGTAATTACATTCTGGAAAATAATGATAATAAAGCAGATTCGCTTTCTTCCATATACTAGTGTTAAAAGAATGAGCAAACTTTGTACCCTTTGATCTTTGACCTCTGTGAACCTGAACTCTTCCATCCCTGTTCAGTCTGTAAATTTTATTAGTGATATCTCATGAATAATTGTGGCAAGTTTCATGTTCCTGTCTTTTACCAAAACATTGGTTGCTATTGTTGAGAAAATGCAAGGTGTAGTTTTAAAATAGCCCACATTTCATCATGGGGGGGGGGGGGGGGGGCTGGGCTTGTGTGGGACTTTGCTACAAATGAATACTGTTCTGTGGGAAAATACATGAGAATTATTCAAAAGGACTGTTTATATGCTTGCGGCTTAAATGTTTCAGCTATACAACCAAAATTAAATCATATAATAATAATTCATATGTTGTCTTAATGGGGGCGCTCTACAGATAATACATGCTTCCGAGAGAGTGACAGGTGTAAGATGAAGTATTTTGCATTTGCAACATGCACAATGGAGGAATGTTGGCATACCTCTATGTTACTTTCATGTACTGTGGCTGAAATTTCTTTACATATTGTATTTGTGGACACTGGACATGATCTAAACACACGGCAGACAAAATGGACGCTCTAAAGTACTCGAAAAATCAGCCTGAATTAGTCAAAAGTGCACTATTTTCAGGAGTTATTAAAATAAGGAAACAAATGTTGCCAGAGCAGACAATACCAGCCTCTGAAAGTACTATGAATAAATTACAAAATATCTAAAAGGTCAAAAAAGTTATCGGCTCTTTTTTTTTATTTACCTTTGAAGTCCAGGAAGTGAAAATGACCCAGCGGAGCTAGCAGTTTTTTGAGAGGTGCACATCTTAAGACCAAGCTGTATACCCTATAACCCAAATTACACCCATCAATCATACACCAAAATAAAGGGAATTCAAAGTTCGTTTAACAATGCCTAAGATATACAAGGTCTTTTTTAAATAGCCAGAACAGCCAGTGAGGAAACCCTGGGTAATTCTTTTTCTTTAAATTTCTAACCCTATGCAAAGTACGAAACTGGAGAGCGCCACCTTAAAATAAATATGAAAATTTGTGCAATTGCTTTTCTCTTTCTCGTATAATTATGTATGCATTTCTCAACAAAATGGTATATTAACATTGATGTTATGCATAAAAATAAGCTAATTATGCCTATTTTGCTCTTGCTTACACAATATGCCTTGTGGCAGTGTTTTGTGTGCAATGACCTCAATTATGGGAAAATTAGAAGTCTTAGGACATAGGAGTAAATTCAACTTAAATTTAAAACTGTTGTATTAAGTATAAGAAAAATATAGCAAAAATGTTTCTTTTCATTCGGTAGTAACTAAATTCTGGAAAATAATGATAATAAAGCAGACTCGCTTTCTTCCATATACTAGTGTTAAAAGAATGAGCAAACTTTGTACCCTTTGACCTTTGACCTCTGTGAACCTGAACTCTTCCATCCCTGTTCAGTCTGTAAATTTTATTAGTGATATCTCATGAATAATTGTGGCAAGTTTCATGTTCCTGTCTTTTACCAAAACATTGGTTGCTATTGTTGAGAAAATGCAAGGTGTAGTTTTAAAATAGCCCACATTTCATCATGGGGGGGGGGGGCTGGGCTTGTGTGGGACTTTGCTACAAATGAATACTGTTCTGAGGGAAAATACATGAGAATTATTCAAAAGGACTGTTTATATGCTTGCGGCTTAAATGTTTCAGCTATACAACCAAAATTAAATCATATAATAATAATTCATATGTTGTCTTAATGGGGGCGCTCTACAGATAATACATGCTTCCGAGAGAGTGACAGGTGTAACATGAAGTATTTTGCATTTGCAACATGCACAATGGAGGATTATTGGCATACCTCTATGTTACTTTCATGTACTGTGGTTGAAATTTCTTTACATATTGTATTTGTGGACACTGGACATGATCTAAACACACGGCAGACAAAATGGCCGCTCTAAAGTACTCGAAAAATCAGCCTGAATTAGTCAAAAGTGCACTATTGTCAGGAGTTATTAAAATAAGGAAACAAATGTTGCCAGAGCAGACAATACCAGCCTCTGAAAGTACTATGAATAAATTACAAAATATCTAAAAAGTCAAAAAAGTTATCGGCTCTTTTTTTTTTTTTTACCTTTGAAGTCCAGAAAGTGAAAATGACTAAGCGGAGCTAGCAGTTTTTTGAGAGGTGCACATCTTAAGACCAAGCTGTATACTCTATAACCCAAATTTCACCCATCAATCATACACCAAAATAAAGGGAATTCAAAGTTCTTTTAACAATGCCTAAGATATACAAGGTCTTTTTTAAATAGCCAGAACAGCCAGTGAGGAAACCCTGGGTAATTCTTTTTCTTTAAATTTCTAACCCTATGCAAAGTACGAAACTGGAGAGCGCCACCTTAAAATAAATATGAAAATTTGTGCAATTGCTTTTCTCTTTCTCGTATAATTATGTATGCATTTCTCAACAAAATGGTATATTAACATTGATGTTATGCATAAAAATAAGCTAATTATGCCTATTTTGCTCTTGCTTACACAATATGCCTTGTGGCAGTGTTTTGTGTGCAATGACCTCAATTATGGGAAAATTAGAAGTCTTAGAACATAGGAGTAAATTCAACTTAAATTTAAAACTGTTGTATTAAGTATAAGAAAAATATAGCAAAAATGTTTCTTTTCATTCGGTTGTAATTAAATTCTGGAAAATAATGATAATAAAGCAGATTCGCTTTCTTCCATATACTAGTGTTAAAAGAATGAGCAAACTTTGTACCCTTTGACCTTTGACCTCTGTGAACCTGAACTCTTCCATCCCTGTTCAGTCTGTAAATTTTATTAGTGATATCTCATGAATAATTGTGGCAAGTTTCATGTTCCTGTCTTTTACCAAAACATTGGTTGCTATTGTTGAGAAAATGCAAGGTGTAGTTTTAAAATAGCCCACTTTTCATCATGGGGGGGGGGGGGGCTGGGCTTGTGTGTGACTTTGCTACAAATGAATACTGTTCTGTGGGAAAATACATGAGAATTATTCAAAAGGACTGTTTAGATGCTTGCGGCTTAAATGTTTCAGCTATACAACCAAAATTAAATCATATAATAATAATGCATATGTTGTCTATATGGGGGCGCTCTACAGATAATACATGCTTCTGAGTGAGTGACAGGTGTAAGATGAAGTAGTTTGCATTTGCAACATGCACAATGGAGAGAATGTTGGCATACCTCTATGTTACTTTCATGTACTGTGGCTGAAATTTCTTTACATATTGTACTTGTGGAAACTGGACATGATCTAAGCACACAGCGGACAAAATGGCCGCTCCAAAGTACTCGAAAAATCAGCCTGAATTAGTCAAAAGTGCACTATTTTCAGCAGTTATTAAAATAGGAAACAAATTTTGCCAGAGCAGACAATACCAGCCTCTGAAAGTACTATGAATGAATTTAAAAATATCCAAAAAGTAAAAAAAGTTATCTGCTCTTTTTTTTTTTATTTACCTTTGAAGTCCAGGAAGTGAAAATGACCAAGCGGAGCTAGCAGTTTTTTGAGAGGTGCACATCTTAAGTAAGACCAAGCTGTATACTCTATAACCCAAATTTCACCCATCAATCATACACCAAAATAAAGGGAATTCAAAGTTCTTTTAACAATACCTAAGATATACAAGGTCTTTTTTAAATAGCCAGGACAGCCAGTGAGGAAAACCTGGGTAATTCTTTTTCTTTAAATTTCTAACCCTATGCAAAGTATGAAACTGGAGAGCGCCACCTTAAAATAAATATGAAAATTTGTGCAATTGCTTTTCTCTTTCTCGTATAATTATGTATGCATTTCTCAACAAAATGGTATATTAACATTGATGTTATGCATAAAAATAAGCTAGTTATGCCTATTTTGCTCTTGCTTACACAATATGCCTTGTGGCAGTATTTTGTGTGCAATGACCTCAATTATGGGAAAATTAGAAGTCTTAGAACATAGGAGTAAAGTCAACTTAAATTTAAAACTGTTGTATTAAGTATAAGAAAAATATAGCAAAAATGTTTCTTTTCATTCGGTTGTAATTAAATTCTGGAAAATAATGATAATAAAGCAGATTCGCTTTCTTCCATATACTAGTGTTAGAAGAATTAGCAAACTTTGTACCCTTTGACCTTTGACCTCTGTGAACCTGAACTCTTCCATCCCTGTTCAGTCTGTAAATTTTATTAGTGACATCTCATGAATAATTGTGGCAAGTTTCATGTTCCTGTCTTTTACCAAAACATTGGTTGCTATTGTTGAGAAAATGCAAGGTGTAGTTTTAAAATAGCCCACTTTTCATCATGGGGGGGGGGGGGGGGCGGGGCTTGTGTGTGACTTTGCTACAAATGAATACTGTTCTGTGGGAAAATACATGAGAATTATTCAAAAGGACTGTTTAGATGCTTGCGGCTTAAATGTTTCAGCTATACAACCAAAATTAAATCATATAATAATAATTCATATGTTGTCTTAATGGGGGCGCTCTACAGATAATACATGCTTCCGAGAGAGTGACAGGTGTAAGATGAAGTATTTTGCATTTGCAACATGCACAATGGAGGATTGTTGGTATACCTCTATGCTACTTTCATGTACTGTGGCTGAAATTTCTTTACATATTGTATTTGTGGACACTGGACATGATCTAAACACACGGCAGACAAAATGGCCGCTCTAAAGTACTCGAAAAATCAGCCTGAATTAGTCAAAAGTGCACTATTTTCAGGAGTTATTAAAATAAGGAAACAAATTTTGCCAGAGCAGACAATACCAGCCTCTGAAAGTACTATGAATAAATTTCAAAATATCTAAAAGGTAAAAAAAGTTATCGGCTCTTTTTTTTTTTTTACCTTTGAAGTCCAGAAAGTGAAAATGACTAAGCGGAGCTAGCCGTTTTTTGAGAGGTGCACATCTTAAGACCAAGCTGTATACTCTATAACCCAAATTTCACCCATCAATCATACACCAAAATAAAGGGAATTCAAAGTTCTTTTTAACAATACCTAAGATATACAAGGTCTTTTTTAAATAGCCAGGACAGCCAGTGAGGAAACCCTGGCTAATTCTTTTTCTTTAAATTTCTAACCCTATGCAAAGTACGAAACTGGAGAGCGCCACCTTAAAATAAATATGAAAATTTGTGCAATTGCTTTTCTCTTTCTCATATAATTATGTATGCATTTCTCAACAAAATGGTATATTAACATTGATGTTATGCATAAAAATAAGCTAGTTATGCCTATTTTGCTCTTGCTTACACAATATGCCTTGTGGCAGTATTTTGTGTGCAATGACCTCAATTATGGGAAAATTAGAAGTCTTAGAACATAGGAGTAAAGTCAACTTAAATTTAAAACTGTTGTATTAAGTCTAAGAAAAATATAGCAAAAATGTTTCTTTTCATTCGGTTGTAATAAAATTCTGGAAAATAATGATAATAAAGCAGATTCGCTTTCTTCCATATACTAGTGTTAGAAGAATTAGCAAACTTTGTACCCTTTGACCTTTGACCTCTGTGAACCTGAACTCTTCCATCCCTGTTCAGTCTGTAAATTTTATTAGTGACATCTCATGAATAATTGTGGCAAGTTTCATGTTCCTGTCTTTTACCAAAACATTGGTTGCTATTGTTGAGAAAATGCAAGGTGTAGTTTTAAAATAGCCCACTTTTCATCATGGGGGGGGGGGGGGCTGGGCTTGTGTGTGACTTTGCTACAAATGAATACTGTTCTGTGGGAAAATACATGAGAATTATTCAAAAGGACTGTTTAGATGCTTGCGGCTTAAATGTTTCAGCTATACAACCAAAAATTAAATCATACAATAATAATGCACATGTTGTCTATATGGGGGCGCTCTACAGATAATACATGCTTCTGAGTGAGTGACAGGTGTAAGATGAAGTATTTTGCATTTGCAACATGCACAATGGAGAGAATGTTGGCATACCTCTATGTTACTTTCATGTACTGTGGCTGAAATTTCTTTACATATTGTACTTGTGGAAACTGGACATGATCTAAGCACACAGCGGACAAAATGGCCGCTCCAAAGTACTCGAAAAATCAGCCTGAATTAGTCAAAAGTGCACTATTTTCAGCAGTTATTAAAATAGGGAAACGAATTTTGCCAGAGCAGACAATACCAGCCTCTGAAAGTACTATGAATGAATTAAAAAATATCCAAAAAGTAAAAAAAGTTATCGGCTCTTTTTTTTTTTATTTACCTTTGAAGTCCAGGAAGTGAAAATGACCAAGCGGAGCTAGCAGTTTTTTGAGAGGTGCACATCTTAAGTAAGACCAAGCTGTATACTCTATAACCCAAATTTCACCCATCAATCATACACCAAAATAAAGGGAATTCAAAGTTCTTTTTAACAATACCTAAGATATACAAGGTCTTTTTTAAATAGCCAGGACAGCCAGTGAGGAAACCCTGGCTAATTCTTTTTCTTTAAATTTCTAACCCTATGCAAAGTACGAAACTGGAGAGCGCCACCTTAAAATAAATATGAAAATTTGTGCAATTGCTTTTCTCTTTCTCATATAATTATGTATGCATTTCTCAACAAAATGGTATATTAACATTGATGTTATGCATAAAAATAAGCTAGTTATGCCTATTTTGCTCTTGCTTACACAATATGCCTTGTGGCAGTATTTTGTGTGCAATGACCTCAATTATGGGAAAATTAGAAGTCTTAGAACATAGGAGTAAAGTCAACTTAAATTTAAAACTGTTGTATTAAGTCTAAGAAAAATATAGCAAAAATGTTTCTTTTCATTCGGTTGTAATAAAATTCTGGAAAATAATGATAATAAAGCAGATTCGCTTTCTTCCATATACTAGTGTTAGAAGAATTAGCAAACTTTGTACCCTTTGACCTTTGACCTCTGTGAACCTGAACTCTTCCATCCCTGTTCAGTCTGTAAATTTTATTAGTGACATCTCATGAATAATTGTGGCAAGTTTCATGTTCCTGTCTTTTACCAAAACATTGGTTGCTATTGTTGAGAAAATGCAAGGTGTAGTTTTAAAATAGCCCACTTTTCATCATGGGGGGGGGGGGGGCTGGGCTTGTGTGTGACTTTGCTACAAATGAATACTGTTCTGTGGGAAAATACATGAGAATTATTCAAAAGGACTGTTTAGATGCTTGCGGCTTAAATGTTTCAGCTATACAACCAAAAATTAAATCATACAATAATAATGCACATGTTGTCTATATGGGGGCGCTCTACAGATAATACATGCTTCTGAGTGAGTGACAGGTGTAAGATGAAGTATTTTGCATTTGCAACATGCACAATGGAGAGAATGTTGGCATACCTCTATGTTACTTTCATGTACTGTGGCTGAAATTTCTTTACATATTGTACTTGTGGAAACTGGACATGATCTAAGCACACAGCGGACAAAATGGCCGCTCCAAAGTACTCGAAAAATCAGCCTGAATTAGTCAAAAGTGCACTATTTTCAGCAGTTATTAAAATAGGGAAACGAATTTTGCCAGAGCAGACAATACCAGCCTCTGAAAGTACTATGAATGAATTAAAAAATATCCAAAAAGTAAAAAAAGTTATCGGCTCTTTTTTTTTTTATTTACCTTTGAAGTCCAGGAAGTGAAAATGACCAAGCGGAGCTAGCAGTTTTTTGAGAGGTGCACATCTTAAGTAAGACCAAGCTGTATACTCTATAACCCAAATTTCACCCATCAATCATACACCAAAATAAAGGGAATTCAAAGTTCTTTTTAACAATACCTAAGATATACAAGGTCTTTTTTAAATAGCCAGGACAGCCAGTGAGGAAACCCTGGCTAATTCTTTTTCTTTAAATTTCTAACCCTATGCAAAGTACGAAACTGGAGAGCGCCACCTTAAAATAAATATGAAAATTTGTGCAATTGCTTTTCTCTTTCTCATATAATTATGTATGCATTTCTCAACAAAATGGTATATTAACATTGATGTTATGCATAAAAATAAGCTAGTTATGCCTATTTTGCTCTTGCTTACACAATATGCCTTGTGGCAGTATTTTGTGTGCAATGACCTCAATTATGGGAAAATTAGAAGTCTTAGAACATAGGAGTAAAGTCAACTTAAATTTAAAACTGTTGTATTAAGTCTAAGAAAAATATAGCAAAAATGTTTCTTTTCATTCGGTTGTAATAAAATTCTGGAAAATAATGATAATAAAGCAGATTCGCTTTCTTCCATATACTAGTGTTAGAAGAATTAGCAAACTTTGTACCCTTTGACCTTTGACCTCTGTGAACCTGAACTCTTCCATCCCTGTTCAGTCTGTAAATTTTATTAGTGACATCTCATGAATAATTGTGGCAAGTTTCATGTTCCTGTCTTTTACCAAAACATTGGTTGCTATTGTTGAGAAAATGCAAGGTGTAGTTTTAAAATAGCCCACTTTTCATCATGGGGGGGGGGGGGGGGCTGGGCTTGTGTGTGACTTTGCTACAAATGAATACTGTTCTGTGGGAAAATACATGAGAATTATTCAAAAGGACTGTTTAGATGCTTGCGGCTTAAATGTTTCAGCTATACAACCAAAAATTAAATCATACAATAATAATGCACATGTTGTCTATATGGGGGCGCTCTACAGATAATACATGCTTCTGAGTGAGTGACAGGTGTAAGATGAAGTATTTTGCATTTGCAACATGCACAATGGAGAGAATGTTGGCATACCTCTATGTTACTTTCATGTACTGTGGCTGAAATTTCTTTACATATTGTACTTGTGGAAACTGGACATGATCTAAGCACACAGCGGACAAAATGGCCGCTCCAAAGTACTCGAAAAATCAGCCTGAATTAGTCAAAAGTGCACTATTTTCAGCAGTTATTAAAATAGGGAAACGAATTTTGCCAGAGCAGACAATACCAGCCTCTGAAAGTACTATGAATGAATTAAAAAATATCCAAAAAGTAAAAAAAGTTATCGGCTCTTTTTTTTTTTATTTACCTTTGAAGTCCAGGAAGTGAAAATGACCAAGCGGAGCTAGCAGTTTTTTGAGAGGTGCACATCTTAAGTAAGACCAAGCTGTATACTCTATAACCCAAATTTCACCCATCAATCATACACCAAAATAAAGGGAATTCAAAGTTCTTTTTAACAATACCTAAGATATACAAGGTCTTTTTTAAATAGCCAGGACAGCCAGTGAGGAAACCCTGGCTAATTCTTTTTCTTTAAATTTCTAACCCTATGCAAAGTACGAAACTGGAGAGCGCCACCTTAAAATAAATATGAAAATTTGTGCAATTGCTTTTCTCTTTCTCATATAATTATGTATGCATTTCTCAACAAAATGGTATATTAACATTGATGTTATGCATAAAAATAAGCTAGTTATGCCTATTTTGCTCTTGCTTACACAATATGCCTTGTGGCAGTATTTTGTGTGCAATGACCTCAATTATGGGAAAATTAGAAGTCTTAGAACATAGGAGTAAAGTCAACTTAAATTTAAAACTGTTGTATTAAGTCTAAGAAAAATATAGCAAAAATGTTTCTTTTCATTCGGTTGTGATAAAATTCTGGAAAATAATGATAATAAAGCAGATTCGCTTTCTTCCATATACTAGTGTTAGAAGAATTAGCAAACTTTGTACCCTTTGACCTTTGACCTCTGTGAACCTGAACTCTTCCATCCCTGTTCAGTCTGTAAATTTTATTAGTGACATCTCATGAATAATTGTGGCAAGTTTCATGTTCCTGTCTTTTACCAAAACATTGGTTGCTATTGTTGAGAAAATGCAAGGTGTAGTTTTAAAATAGCCCACTTTTCATCATGGGGGGGGGGGGGGGCTGGGCTTGTGTGTGACTTTGCTACAAATGAATACTGTTCTGTGGGAAAATACATGAGAATTATTCAAAAGGACTGTTTAGATGCTTGCGGCTTAAATGTTTCAGCTATACAACCAAAAATTAAATCATACAATAATAATGCACATGTTGTCTATATGGGGGCGCTCTACAGATAATACATGCTTCTGAGTGAGTGACAGGTGTAAGATGAAGTATTTTGCATTTGCAACATGCACAATGGAGAGAATGTTGGAATACCTCTATGTTACTTTCATGTACTGTGGCTGAAATTTCTTTACATATTGTACTTGTGGAAACTGGACATGATCTAAGCACACAGCGGACAAAATGGCCGCTCCAAAGTACTCGAAAAATCAGCCTGAATTAGTCAAAAGTGCACTATTTTCAGCAGTTATTAAAATAGGGAAACGAATTTTGCCAGAGCAGACAATACCAGCCTCTGAAAGTACTATGAATGAATTAAAAAATATCCAAAAAGTAAAAAAAGTTATCGGCTCTTTTTTTTTTTATTTACCTTTGAAGTCCAGGAAGTGAAAATGACCAAGCGGAGCTAGCAGTTTTTTGAGAGGTGCACATCTTAAGTAAGACCAAGCTGTATACTCTATAACCCAAATTTCACCCATCAATCATACACCAAAATAAAGGGAATTCAAAGTTCTTTTTAACAATACCTAAGATATACAAGGTCTTTTTTAAATAGCCAGGACAGCCAGTGAGGAAACCCTGGCTAATTCTTTTTCTTTAAATTTCTAACCCTATGCAAAGTACGAAACTGGAGAGCGCCACCTTAAAATAAATATGAAAATTTGTGCAATTGCTTTTCTCTTTCTCATATAATTATGTATGCATTTCTCAACAAAATGGTATATTAACATTGATGTTATGCATAAAAATAAGCTAGTTATGCCTATTTTGCTCTTGCTTACACAATATGCCTTGTGGCAGTATTTTGTGTGCAATGACCTCAATTATGGGAAAATTAGAAGTCTTAGAACATAGGAGTAAAGTCAACTTAAATTTAAAACTGTTGTATTAAGTCTAAGAAAAATATAGCAAAAATGTTTCTTTTCATTCGGTTGTGATAAAATTCTGGAAAATAATGATAATAAAGCAGATTCGCTTTCTTCCATATACTAGTGTTAGAAGAATTAGCAAACTTTGTACCCTTTGACCTTTGACCTCTGTGAACCTGAACTCTTCCATCCCTGTTCAGTCTGTAAATTTTATTAGTGACATCTCATGAATAATTGTGGCAAGTTTCATGTTCCTGTCTTTTACCAAAACATTGGTTGCTATTGTTGAGAAAATGCAAGGTGTAGTTTTAAAATAGCCCACTTTTCATCATGGGGGGGGGGGGGGGGCTGGGCTTGTGTGTGACTTTGCTACAAATGAATACTGTTCTGTGGGAAAATACATGAGAATTATTCAAAAGGACTGTTTAGATGCTTGCGGCTTAAATGTTTCAGCTATACAACCAAAAATTAAATCATACAATAATAATGCACATGTTGTCTATATGGGGGCGCTCTACAGATAATACATGCTTCTGAGTGAGTGACAGGTGTAAGATGAAGTATTTTGCATTTGCAACATGCACAATGGAGAGAATGTTGGAATACCTCTATGTTACTTTCATGTACTGTGGCTGAAATTTCTTTACATATTGTACTTGTGGAAACTGGACATGATCTAAGCACACAGCGGACAAAATGGCCGCTCCAAAGTACTCGAAAAATCAGCCTGAATTAGTCAAAAGTGCACTATTTTCAGCAGTTATTAAAATAGGGAAACGAATTTTGCCAGAGCAGACAATACCAGCCTCTGAAAGTACTATGAATGAATTAAAAAATATCCAAAAAGTAAAAAAAGTTATCGGCTCTTTTTTTTTTTATTTACCTTTGAAGTCCAGGAAGTGAAAATGACCAAGCGGAGCTAGCAGTTTTTTGAGAGGTGCACATCTTAAGTAAGACCAAGCTGTATACTCTATAACCCAAATTTCACCCATCAATCATACACCAAAATAAAGGGAATTCAAAGTTCTTTTTAACAATACCTAAGATATACAAGGTCTTTTTTAAATAGCCAGGACAGCCAGTGAGGAAACCCTGGCTAATTCTTTTTCTTTAAATTTCTAACCCTATGCAAAGTACGAAACTGGAGAGCGCCACCTTAAAATAAATATGAAAATTTGTGCAATTGCTTTTCTCTTTCTCATATAATTATGTATGCATTTCTCAACAAAATGGTATATTAACATTGATGTTATGCATAAAAATAAGCTAGTTATGCCTATTTTGCTCTTGCTTACACAATATGCCTTGTGGCAGTATTTTGTGTGCAATGACCTCAATTATGGGAAAATTAGAAGTCTTAGAACATAGGAGTAAAGTCAACTTAAATTTAAAACTGTTGTATTAAGTCTAAGAAAAATATAGCAAAAATGTTTCTTTTCATTCGGTTGTGATAAAATTCTGGAAAATAATGATAATAAAGCAGATTCGCTTTCTTCCATATACTAGTGTTAGAAGAATTAGCAAACTTTGTACCCTTTGACCTTTGACCTCTGTGAACCTGAACTCTTCCATCCCTGTTCAGTCTGTAAATTTTATTAGTGACATCTCATGAATAATTGTGGCAAGTTTCATGTTCCTGTCTTTTACCAAAACATTGGTTGCTATTGTTGAGAAAATGCAAGGTGTAGTTTTAAAATAGCCCACTTTTCATCATGGGGGGGGGGGGGGGGCTGGGCTTGTGTGTGACTTTGCTACAAATGAATACTGTTCTGTGGGAAAATACATGAGAATTATTCAAAAGGACTGTTTAGATGCTTGCGGCTTAAATGTTTCAGCTATACAACCAAAAATTAAATCATACAATAATAATGCACATGTTGTCTATATGGGGGCGCTCTACAGATAATACATGCTTCTGAGTGAGTGACAGGTGTAAGATGAAGTATTTTGCATTTGCAACATGCACAATGGAGAGAATGTTGGAATACCTCTATGTTACTTTCATGTACTGTGGCTGAAATTTCTTTACATATTGTACTTGTGGAAACTGGACATGATCTAAGCACACAGCGGACAAAATGGCCGCTCCAAAGTACTCGAAAAATCAGCCTGAATTAGTCAAAAGTGCACTATTTTCAGCAGTTATTAAAATAGGGAAACGAATTTTGCCAGAGCAGACAATACCAGCCTCTGAAAGTACTATGAATGAATTAAAAAATATCCAAAAAGTAAAAAAAGTTATCGGCTCTTTTTTTTTTATTTACCTTTGAAGTCCAGGAAGTGAAAATGACCAAGCGGAGCTAGCAGTTTTTTGAGAGGTGCACATCTTAAGTAAGACCAAGCTGTATACTCTATAACCCAAATTTCACCCATCAATCATACACCAAAATAAAGGGAATTCAAAGTTCTTTTTAACAATACCTAAGATATACAAGGTCTTTTTTAAATAGCCAGGACAGCCAGTGAGGAAACCCTGGCTAATTCTTTTTCTTTAAATTTCTAACCCTATGCAAAGTACGAAACTGGAGAGCGCCACCTTAAAATAAATATGAAAATTTGTGCAATTGCTTTTCTCTTTCTCATATAATTATGTATGCATTTCTCAACAAAATGGTATATTAACATTGATGTTATGCATAAAAATAAGCTAGTTATGCCTATTTTGCTCTTGCTTACACAATATGCCTTGTGGCAGTATTTTGTGTGCAATGACCTCAATTATGGGAAAATTAGAAGTCTTAGAACATAGGAGTAAAGTCAACTTAAATTTAAAACTGTTGTATTAAGTCTAAGAAAAATATAGCAAAAATGTTTCTTTTCATTCGGTTGTGATAAAATTCTGGAAAATAATGATAATAAAGCAGATTCGCTTTCTTCCATATACTAGTGTTAGAAGAATTAGCAAACTTTGTACCCTTTGACCTTTGACCTCTGTGAACCTGAACTCTTCCATCCCTGTTCAGTCTGTAAATTTTATTAGTGACATCTCATGAATAATTGTGGCAAGTTTCATGTTCCTGTCTTTTACCAAAACATTGGTTGCTATTGTTGAGAAAATGCAAGGTGTAGTTTTAAAATAGCCCACTTTTCATCATGGGGGGGGGGGGGGGCTGGGCTTGTGTGTGACTTTGCTACAAATGAATACTGTTCTGTGGGAAAATACATGAGAATTATTCAAAAGGACTGTTTAGATGCTTGCGGCTTAAATGTTTCAGCTATACAACCAAAAATTAAATCATACAATAATAATGCACATGTTGTCTATATGGGGGCGCTCTACAGATAATACATGCTTCTGAGTGAGTGACAGGTGTAAGATGAAGTATTTTGCATTTGCAACATGCACAATGGAGAGAATGTTGGAATACCTCTATGTTACTTTCATGTACTGTGGCTGAAATTTCTTTACATATTGTACTTGTGGAAACTGGACATGATCTAAGCACACAGCGGACAAAATGGCCGCTCCAAAGTACTCGAAAAATCAGCCTGAATTAGTCAAAAGTGCACTATTTTCAGCAGTTATTAAAATAGGGAAACGAATTTTGCCAGAGCAGACAATACCAGCCTCTGAAAGTACTATGAATGAATTAAAAAATATCCAAAAAGTAAAAAAAGTTATCGGCTCTTTTTTTTTTTTATTTACCTTTGAAGTCCAGGAAGTGAAAATGACCAAGCGGAGCTAGCAGTTTTTTGAGAGGTGCACATCTTAAGTAAGACCAAGCTGTATACTCTATAACCCAAATTTCACCCATCAATCATACACCAAAATAAAGGGAATTCAAAGTTCTTTTTAACAATACCTAAGATATACAAGGTCTTTTTTAAATAGCCAGGACAGCCAGTGAGGAAACCCTGGCTAATTCTTTTTCTTTAAATTTCTAACCCTATGCAAAGTACGAAACTGGAGAGCGCCACCTTAAAATAAATATGAAAATTTGTGCAATTGCTTTTCTCTTTCTCATATAATTATGTATGCATTTCTCAACAAAATGGTATATTAACATTGATGTTATGCATAAAAATAAGCTAGTTATGCCTATTTTGCTCTTGCTTACACAATATGCCTTGTGGCAGTATTTTGTGTGCAATGACCTCAATTATGGGAAAATTAGAAGTCTTAGAACATAGGAGTAAAGTCAACTTAAATTTAAAACTGTTGTATTAAGTCTAAGAAAAATATAGCAAAAATGTTTCTTTTCATTCGGTTGTAATAAAATTCTGGAAAATAATGATAATAAAGCAGATTCGCTTTCTTCCATATACTAGTGTTAGAAGAATTAGCAAACTTTGTACCCTTTGACCTTTGACCTCTGTGAACCTGAACTCTTCCATCCCTGTTCAGTCTGTAAATTTTATTAGTGACATCTCATGAATAATTGTGGCAAGTTTCATGTTCCTGTCTTTTACCAAAACATTGGTTGCTATTGTTGAGAAAATGCAAGGTGTAGTTTTAAAATAGCCCACTTTTCATCATGGGGGGGGGGGGGGGGCTGGGCTTGTGTGTGACTTTGCTACAAATGAATACTGTTCTGTGGGAAAATACATGAGAATTATTCAAAAGGACTGTTTAGATGCTTGCGGCTTAAATGTTTCAGCTATACAACCAAAAATTAAATCATACAATAATAATGCACATGTTGTCTATATGGGGGCGCTCTACAGATAATACATGCTTCTGAGTGAGTGACAGGTGTAAGATGAAGTATTTTGCATTTGCAACATGCACAATGGAGAGAATGTTGGAATACCTCTATGTTACTTTCATGTACTGTGGCTGAAATTTCTTTACATATTGTACTTGTGGAAACTGGACATGATCTAAGCACACAGCGGACAAAATGGCCGCTCCAAAGTACTCGAAAAATCAGCCTGAATTAGTCAAAAGTGCACTATTTTCAGCAGTTATTAAAATAGGGAAACGAATTTTGCCAGAGCAGACAATACCAGCCTCTGAAAGTACTATGAATGAATTAAAAAATATCCAAAAAGTAAAAAAAGTTATCGGCTCTTTTTTTTTTTTATTTACCTTTGAAGTCCAGGAAGTGAAAATGACCAAGCGGAGCTAGCAGTTTTTTGAGAGGTGCACATCTTAAGTAAGACCAAGCTGTATACTCTATAACCCAAATTTCACCCATCAATCATACACCAAAATAAAGGGAATTCAAAGTTCTTTTTAACAATACCTAAGATATACAAGGTCTTTTTTAAATAGCCAGGACAGCCAGTGAGGAAACCCTGGCTAATTCTTTTTCTTTAAATTTCTAACCCTATGCAAAGTACGAAACTGGAGAGCGCCACCTTAAAATAAATATGAAAATTTGTGCAATTGCTTTTCTCTTTCTCATATAATTATGTATGCATTTCTCAACAAAATGGTATATTAACATTGATGTTATGCATAAAAATAAGCTAGTTATGCCTATTTTGCTCTTGCTTACACAATATGCCTTGTGGCAGTATTTTGTGTGCAATGACCTCAATTATGGGAAAATTAGAAGTCTTAGAACATAGGAGTAAAGTCAACTTAAATTTAAAACTGTTGTATTAAGTCTAAGAAAAATATAGCAAAAATGTTTCTTTTCATTCGGTTGTAATAAAATTCTGGAAAATAATGATAATAAAGCAGATTCGCTTTCTTCCATATACTAGTGTTAGAAGAATTAGCAAACTTTGTACCCTTTGACCTTTGACCTCTGTGAACCTGAACTCTTCCATCCCTGTTCAGTCTGTAAATTTTATTAGTGACATCTCATGAATAATTGTGGCAAGTTTCATGTTCCTGTCTTTTACCAAAACATTGGTTGCTATTGTTGAGAAAATGCAAGGTGTAGTTTTAAAATAGCCCACTTTTCATCATGGGGGGGGGGGGGGGGCTGGGCTTGTGTGTGACTTTGCTACAAATGAATACTGTTCTGTGGGAAAATACATGAGAATTATTCAAAAGGACTGTTTAGATGCTTGCGGCTTAAATGTTTCAGCTATACAACCAAAAATTAAATCATACAATAATAATGCACATGTTGTCTATATGGGGGCGCTCTACAGATAATACATGCTTCTGAGTGAGTGACAGGTGTAAGATGAAGTATTTTGCATTTGCAACATGCACAATGGAGAGAATGTTGGAATACCTCTATGTTACTTTCATGTACTGTGGCTGAAATTTCTTTACATATTGTACTTGTGGAAACTGGACATGATCTAAGCACACAGCGGACAAAATGGCCGCTCCAAAGTACTCGAAAAATCAGCCTGAATTAGTCAAAAGTGCACTATTTTCAGCAGTTATTAAAATAGGGAAACGAATTTTGCCAGAGCAGACAATACCAGCCTCTGAAAGTACTATGAATGAATTAAAAAATATCCAAAAAGTAAAAAAAGTTATCGGCTCTTTTTTTTTTTATTTACCTTTGAAGTCCAGGAAGTGAAAATGACCAAGCGGAGCTAGCAGTTTTTTGAGAGGTGCACATCTTAAGTAAGACCAAGCTGTATACTCTATAACCCAAATTTCACCCATCAATCATACACCAAAATAAAGGGAATTCAAAGTTCTTTTTAACAATACCTAAGATATACAAGGTCTTTCTTAAATAGCCAGGACAGCCAGTGAGGAAACCCTGGCTAATTCTTTTTCTTTAAATTTCTAACCCTATGCAAAGTACGAAACTGGAGAGCGCCACCTAAGCACTGAAAAGATTATGCTGCACCCCTCCCCCATATGTAATTCAACCCTCCGTAATTTGAATTTTTTTTTTTTTTTTTTTTTTTAGGTGCCCATGCTTTGCTGGTGAGCTAAACACGTGCTTAGTCTGCCTATTTTATAATCCAGCACTGCTCATAAATCATCCCATTCGCCTTCTCCGCTATATCATCATGATGAGAAAAAACAAAGCAATATTTGGGCAGCGTTGACGAAGAGAAAGGCCAGGTCTTGACGGCCATTTCCGTTACCTGAAGATACAAATGCTCTGGTATACATTTTGATTGCACTTAGTGACGTCAGTTTTCGTCATCAAAATTGTATCTGTGTCCCTTGGCGCTACTGCGAATGCTAGATATGACAATGAACAGTACATCAGCCATGCATAAATAGAGACACAACAAGTTGCACGTGCACAGAGAGACAGGACATTGATTAACAATAGGGGTAATCCATCACTAATGCTTTCAATCACCTGAGTGGCTATTCAGACAAGTATTTGGCGAAGAGAGAGAGAGAGAGAGAGAAAGAGAGAGAAAGAGATACGCGGATTTATAAGTCTGTTATTTCGAAGGAAGTTAATTGCTTTAGTTGCGTATCGAATGCAAATATTGCTAAATGCTCTCGATTCCACCTTCGGTGACCTTGATCACAAAATGTTGTCAATTGTAAAATTATTGAAGATTATTTATCCCCCTTGATCTCGTGTCATCATATTTGATCAAACAGTGCGTCGACGTTGAAACATCAGATTTTAGCTGTACGATTTGCCATATATGCAGCTATTGATAGATTTCATGGAAACTTTTCTTGTGTCGAAGAGTAGGTGAATAGAAAATTAAATCTATTTGAAAACTTTAAGGACAAATATTTATATACCCTGCGCAGCGAAAAGATCTGAAGATACAAGGTAAACTTAAAGTGCAAATTTGAGAGTCATTTTCATTACCACATTTATAATACTTCTAAACAGGGCCGGATAAAGACCTTTTGAGGCCCTAAGCACTGAAAAGATTATGGTGCAGCCCTCCCCCATATGTAATTCAACCCTCCGTAATTTCTTACTTTTTAATTTTTTTTTGGTGGTGGTGGTGGTCCAAACACGTGCTTAGTCTGCCAATTGGATAATCCAGCACTGCTTATAAATCATCCCATTCGCCTTCTCCGCTATATCATCATGATGAGAAAAAAACAAAGCAATATTTGCAAGACAAATGAGAATGGCCACCTTCTCATTTCCTCGCACTATTATCAATATTGTGGGTGTTACTGTCATCTTCGTTACTAGCAGCTGATACAAATATCAGATTTTTATTACAAATCTTTCCAGGCGTAAACATACTTTAATGTTTGCGAGACTTAAATTACACGTGTCAGTCATTCATATTGAACATGAAATGAGGGTGAAACGTATTTGAAGAAAAGAAACATATCAATCAGGTCTACAATATACATATTACAAATGAAAGATACCCATCAATGTAACGAACAAATAGTGTAATTATAGAAATATGAAAACGTAAGTCGATATACTAGTCAATGACCCGATTTGAGCGTATTGCATGTACACACGGTTAGCCTGCCGGACTCACCACCGAAAAGGTGCGGGATCGAATCCTACCATCGGACCAGCCTAGGTCAGCTACCGTGGTGTGTCCTTGGGCAAGGCACTTTACTCCAATTGCCTCGGCACTAAATAACCTACTTGTGTTGCTGTGCCGTAAAGCACCAAACCAAACCAAATGTACGCACGGTACTGAATGTTCCGCATTCTCGAGATTAGTACCTTGCTCAGTTCACAAGAAGTCATCTTAGTCCTATATCACAGAGACGTATAGCTAGGCTCAGACAAAATTCAAGTACATGTCTTCGAGAGCTCATACATTTACAGACGGTATTTTTTAACATTTGATGGTTGGTCCGATTTAAATACCGCATTCACAGTCTTTTCATTAAAATTCATGACGTACCAAATCCATACATATTCATTTGTTTTATTTTATTTTAATGGAACTCTTTTGATTCTAATACCTATAAGACTGTTTCGGATTCACAATTTGTATATGGGCCACCATCATCAGCAAACAAGTTTAATTTCTTGTTCCAACCTTTAAGAACTATTCATTCCGTGGTGTCACACATGTGTTTGAGAGATCTTTCTTTATCTCAAGGAACAATGTGCTCAATTTCGTATGTATGTTCAAATACTTTTTCTTTCATATTTCATAGGAAATCTTTTGAAGATCATCTTGCAATTCTAATAGGGAATCTGATTCTCTTCAAAATAAATGTTGTGCTTTTGCTGCAAGTCGTAAGGCGATATTAAAGCTATTAGACAGTCTTCTGAAGCGCTCGCACTAAAATATAGAGACTCATTATACAATGAATAGCAAATATAATCGAGTTTAATTAAAGAGATCTGATTTAAATGACAAATCGGCATTGATAACGTATCAATACACAATGCGGTCCCATTTTTATAAAGTATTAGGAGTGCACGCTTTTCATGCTCTGTGTTGACAGCGTCCTTTGAATTTACTGTTTCAGTGGGTCTCGGTGTCTGCTACTAAGTAGAGAATGGTAATCGTTGACTTTTGAATTGTCACTGATGAACGCAATATTTACATTCCCTGACAGGAGTTTATAGGTTCATTGAACTACCAACCTTTTTTAATCTACTTGATTATGAACGAGTTCTTCCGTAGCTAAACAGAACCCAATTCACGAATGGGAGAAAGGGCCGAGTTACGTATGACACATTATCGAATGACGTAAATTAATTGTGTTCAAGACTAAAATTGAGAGTCTACGTCCGACTCACCTTTTCGGTGGCGGATAGTCCAATTCCTGGTTTCTTCAACTTCTGTCTAATGATGAATTTGTCCTTCCCTTTGAAGCAGACATATTGTATACGGATATAATTAGGTCCGCCTACATCGGGCGTGTTTGGGGGCAGCGTTGACGAAGAGAAAGGCCAGGTCTTGACGGCCAGTTCCGTTACCTGAAGATACAAATGCTCTGGTATACATTTTGATTGCACTTAGTGACGTCAGTTTTCGTCATCAAAATTGTATCTGTGTCCCTTGGCGCTACTGCGAATCCTAGGTATGACAATGAACAATACATCAGCCATGCATAAATAGAGACACAACAAGTTGCACGTGCACAGCCAGACAGGACATTGATTAACAATAGGGGTAATCCATCACTAATGCTTTCAATCACCTGAGTGGTTATTCAGACAAGTATTTGACGAAGAGAGAGAGAGAGAGAGAGAGAGAGAGAGAGAGAGAGAGAGAGAGAGAAAGAGATACGCGGATTTATAAGTCTGTTATTTCGAAAGAAGTAAATTGCTTTAGTTTCGTATCGAATGCAAATATTGCTAAATGCTCTCGATTCCACCTTCGGTGACCTTGATCACAAAATGTTGTCAATTGTAAAATTATTGAAGATTATTTATCCCCCTTGATCTCGTGTCATCATATTTGATCAAACAGTGCGTCAACGTTGAAACATCAGATTTTAGCTGTACGATTTGCCATATATGCAGCTATTGATAGATTTCATGGAAACTTTTCTTGTGTCGAAGAGTAGGTGAATAGAAAATTAAATCTATTTGAAAACTTTAAGGACAAATATTTATATACCCTGCGCAGCGAAAAGATCTGAAGATACAAGGTAAACTTAAAGTACAAATTTGAGAGTCATTTTCATTACCACATTTATAATACTTATAAACAGGGCTGGATAAAGACCTTTTGAGGCCCTAAGCACCGAAAAAATTATGGTGCACCCCTCCCCCATATGTAATTCAACCCTCCGTAATTTCTAATTTTTTTTTTTTTTTTTTTTTTTTTTGGTGCCCATGCTTTGCTGGTGAGCCATGCACGTGCTTAGTCTGCCAATTGGATACTCCAGCACTGCTTATAAATCATCCCATTCGCCTTCTCCGCTATATCATCATGATGAGAAAAAAAGATAAAATATTTGCATGACAAATAAGAATGACCACCTTCTCCTTTCCTCGCATTATTATCAATATTGTCGGTGTTACTGTCATCTTCGTCACTAGCAGCTGATACAAATATCAGATTTTTATTACAAATCTTTCCAGGCGTAAACATACTTTTATGTTTGCGAGACTTAAATTACACGTGTCAGTCATTCATATTGAACATGAAATGAGGGTGAAACGTATTTGAAGAAAAGAAACATATCAATCAGGTCTACAATATACATATTTCAAATGAGAGGCACCCATCAATGTAACGAACAAATAGTGTAATTATAGAAATATGAAAACGTACGTCGATATACTAGTCAATGACCTAATCTGAGCGTATTGCATGTACACACGGTTAGCCTGCCGGACTCACCACCGAAAAGGTGCGGGTTCGAATCCTACCATCGGACCAGCCTAGGTCAACTACCCTGGTGTGTCTTTGGGCAAGGCATTTTACTCCAATTGCCTCGACACTAAATAACCTACTTGTGTTGTTGTGCCGTAAAGCACCAAACCAAACCAAATGTACGCACGCGCGGTATTGAATGTTCCGCATTCTCAAGATTAGTACCTTGCTCAGTTCACAAGAAGTCATCTTAGTCCTATATCACAGAGACGTATAGCTAGGCTCAGACAAAATTCAAGTACATGTCTTCGAGAGCTCATACATTTACAGACGGTATTTTATAACATTTGATGGTTGGTCCGATTTAAATACCGCATTCACAGTCTTTTCATTAAAATTCATGACGTACCAAATCCATACATATTCATTTGTTTTATTTTATTTTAATGGGACTCTTTTGATTCTAATACCTATAAGACTGTTTCGGACTCACAATTTGTATATGGGCCACCATCATCAGCAAACAAGTTTAATTTCTTGTTCCAACCTTTAAGAACTATTCATTCCGTGGTGTCACACATGTGTTTGAGGGATCTTTCTTTATCTCAAGGAACAATGTGCTCAATTTCGTATGTATGTTCAAATACTTTTTCTTTCATATTTCATAGGAAATCTTTTGAAGATCATCTTGCAATTCTAATAGGGAATCTGATTCTCTTCAAAATAAATGTTGTGCTTTTGCTGCAAGTCGTAAGGCGATATTAAAGCTATTAGACAGTCTTCTGAAGCGCTCGCACTAAAATATAGAGACTCATTATACAATGAATAGCAAATATAATCGAGTTTAATTAAAGAGATCTGATTTAAATGACAAATCGGCATTGATAACGTATCAATACACAATGCGGTCCCACTTTTATAAAGTATTAGGAGTGCACGCTTTTCATGCTCTGTGTTGACAGCGTCCTTTGAATTTACTGTTTCAGTGGGTCTCGGTGTCTGCTACTAAGTAGAGAATGGTAATCGTTGACTTTTGAATTGTCACTGATGAACGCAATATTTACATTCCCTGACAGGAGTTTATAGGTTCATTGAACTACCAACCTTTTTTAATCTACTTGATTATGAACGAGTTCTTCCGTAGCTAAACAGAACCCAATTCACGAATGGGAGAAAGGGCCGAGTTACGTATGACACATTATCGAATGACGTAAATTAATTGTGTTCAAGACTAAAATTGAGAGTCTACGTCCGACTCACCTTTTCGGTGGCGGATAGTCCAATTCCTGGTTTCTTCAACTTCTATCTAATGATGAATTTGTCCTTCCCTTTGAAGCAGACATATTGTATACGGATATAATTAGGTCCGCCTACATCGGGCGTGTTTGGGGGCAGCGTTGACGAAGAGAAAGGCCAGGTCTTGACGGCCAGTTCCGTTACCTGAAGATACAAATGCTCTGGTATACATTTTGATTGCACTTAGTGACGTCAGTTTTCGTCATCAAAATTGTATCTGTGTCCCTTGGCACTACTGCGAATGCTAGGTATGACAATGAACAATACATCAGCCACGCATAAATAGAGACACAACAAGTTGCACGTGCACAGAGAGACAGGACATTGATTAACAATAGGGGTAATCCATAACTAATGCTTTCAATCACCTGAGTGGTTATTCAGACAAGTATTTGGCGAAGAGAGAGAGAGAGAGAGAGAGAGAGAGAGAGAGAGAGAGAGAGAGAGAGAGAGAAAGAGATACGCGGATTTATAAGTCTGTTATTTCGAAAGAAGTAAATTGCTTTAGTTTCGTATCGAATGCAAATATTGCTAAATGCTCTCGATTCCACCTTCGGTGACCTTGATCACAAAATGTTGTCAATTGTAAAATTATTGAAGATTATTTATCCCCCTTGATCTCGTGTCATCATATTTGATCAAACAGTGCGTCAACGTTGAAACATCAGATTTTAGCTGTACGATTTGCCATATATGCAGCTATTGATAGATTTCATGGAAACTTTTCTTGTGTCGAAGAGTAGGTGAATAGAAAATTAAATCTATTTGAAAACTTTAAGGACAAATATTTATATACCCTGCGCAGCGAAAAGATCTGAAGATACAAGGTAAACTTAAAGTACAAATTTGAGAGTCATTTTCATTACCACATTTATAATACTTATAAACAGGGCCGGATAAAGACCTTTTGAGGCCCTAAGCACCGGAAAAATTATGGTGCACCCCTCCCCCATATGTAATTCAACCCTCCGTAATTTCTAATTTTTTTTTTTTTTTTATTTTTTTTTTGGTGCCCATGCTTTGCTGGTGAGCCATGCACGTGCTTAGTCTGCCAATTGGATAATCCAGCACTGCTTATAAATCATCCCATTCGCCTTCTCCGCTATATCATCATGATGAGAAAAAAGATAAAATATTTGCATGACAAATAAGAATGACCACCTTCTCATTTCCTCGCATTATTATCAATATTGTCGGTGTTACTGTCATCTTCGTCACTAGCAGCTGATACAAATATCAGATTTTTATTACAAATCTTTCCAGGCGTAAACATACTTTTATGTTTGCGAGACTTAAATTACACGTGTCAGTCATTCATATTGAACATGAAATGAGGGTGAAACGTATTTGAAGAAAAGAAACATATCAATCAGGTCTACAATATACATATTTCAAATGAGAGGCACCCATCAATGTAACGAACAAATAGTGTAATTATAGAAATATGAAAACGTACGTCGATATACTAGTCAATGACCTAATCTGAGCGTATTGCATGTACACACGGTTAGCCTGCCGGACTCACCACCGAAAAGGTGCGGGTTCGAATCCTACCATCGGACCAGCCTAGGTCAACTACCCTGGTGTGTCTTTGGGCAAGGCATTTTACTCCAATTGCCTCGACACTAAATAACCTACTTGTGTTGCTGTGCCGTAAAGCACCAAACCAAACCAAATGTACGCACGCGCGGTATTGAATGTTCCGCATTCTCAAGATTAGTACCTTGCTCAGTTTACAAGAAGTAATCTTAGTCCTATATCACAGAGACGTATAGCTAGGCTCAGACAAAATTCAAGTACATGTCTTCGAGAGCTCATACATTTACAGACGGTATTTTTTAACATTTGATGGTTGGTCCGATTTAAATACTGCATTCACAGTCTTTTCATTAAAATTCATGACGTACCAAATCCATACATATTCATTTGTTTTATTTTATTTTAATGGGACTCTTTTGATTCTAATACCTATAAGACTGTTTCGGACTCACAATTTGTATATGGGCCACCATCATCAGCAAACAAGTTTAATTTCTTGTTCCAATCTTTAAGAACTATTCATTCCGTTGTCACGCATGTGTTTCAGAGATCTTTCTTTATCTCAAGGAACAATGTGCTCAATTTCGTATGCATGTTCGGATACTTTTTCTTTCATATTTCATAGGAAATCTTTTGAAGATCATCTTGCAATTCTAATAGGGAATCTGATTCTCTTCAAAATAAATGTTGTGCTTTTGCTGCAAGTCGTAAGGCGATATTAAAGCTATTAGACAGTCTTCTGAAGCGCTCGCACTAAAATATAGAGACTCATTATACAATGAATATCAAATATAATCGAGTTTAATTAAAGAGATCTGATTTAAATGACAAATCGGCATGGATAACGTATCAATACACAATGCGGTCCCAAATTAATTGTGTTCAAGACTAAAATTGAGAGTCTACGTCCGACTCACCTTTTCGGTGGCGGATCTAATGATGAATTTGTCCTTCCCTTTGAAGCAGACATATTTGTATACGGATATAATTAGGTCCGCCTACATCGGGCGTGTTTGGGGGCAGCGTTGACGAAGAGAGCGGCCACTTGGAAATTTTACAGTGACAATGCAAATTAAAAATGTGAAATTGAAGCAAGGTTCAAATTATAAAATTATAAAATAAAGCAACTCATGCATGGTTGTACTTCTAGATCAACCGAAACAGTTTATAAATACATACAAGGGCTATAAATACATACAAGGGCGAAAAGAGTTAAGGAAATGTGCATTAAAATTGGCATAAAAAGGAAAACTATGCCAGTGGCTGAGATTTGGTGACAATACATGAGGTAAATCATAGTCTTGTGCTGAGGACATGATCTCTTAGTTTCAGAATACCTGATCATACGGGTGACCCAAGCGATACTTATATAGAGTGTGGATAACGTTAGTTACTTTTAGAAGTTCCCAATCATGTTATTTCAAATTGGTATCAAAAGTTTTATTAAATATATTACTATTATTGCTCTTTTCTAGTTTCAAAGAAATACTCCAGGTAATGTATACCTTAGTTCTGGAATCCATCAAATATTTGAATGGTAGCATTATGTACTAAATTTATTTTACTATTTACAACTGTAACTTTTTGAAATTGATACCTATGACTTAATTCTTTGTACGCGAACTGTTAAAGAGGATCATTTGAGTTTATAATTGTAAGCAAGTATATAAAATAAGAAATTGAAACTTAAAGTTATATGTCACATGTACATATTTAGCAATTCAACAAACACTTAATCAACTTAACATGATAAACACACATTAACGCATACAGGCATATATATGTTCCAGATAAGTGTAAATCCATTCATCACTTTGATATCCTGTGATTCGAACTGAAACAAACGATATAATTCTGTTATAAAATAGATCCACAGCTTGAAAAAACATAACTATCAATGGCTTAATATAGTTTCGACTTATCACAAATTTCTTTTTTAAAGGTTAAAATAATACAGAAGAAAATAGTTAAAGTGTCCCCTGAGTAATAGCGACTGAATAGATAGATATCAACCATATGCGTGCAAGTATGAGCGAGTGATTTAGTCAGTTAGAAATACTAATAAGTGGCATGAATAGCCTCCACAAGTATTCAGGCATGTGCCTGACACTCCCAAATTTTTCCTCGAAATTATGCAGCCTTACAGAAGAAAAGAAGGACACTTCCAACTAGCACCTATCAAACATGAAGGGCCACAGTTGTTAAACAGATTGACATAACAAGTCATATCTCATAAGAACTTGGAATTCGGATGTAAGGTAAGGTCAACCTTAAACAGAGATATTCTACGTGTAAGTGATATATAGGCCAAGTTCATTAGGTCATGATTTTTTAACAATACGTACGTATTCAAGGTCCTCGACACGCGAACTTATAACATTTGCAGAATTTAGGTGTTAATACGCTTTTAAATCGAAAAAATCCTACATTTATTTAGACTGCTTCTAGTCCATAAAACATCCACTTACATGCATGCATGTAAATGGGTACCAGCAATCGCAGGGGCATTACTAACCCGCAGTGGACTGTCTTCCAGTTCAAGGTAAGTCTTGAACTATTTTGGTTGCTTCACGTTGCAGAAGCCAGGATAAGGTCTAGGAATTAAATCCCGATTTGTAAACTGATCTGGAAAGGTTAAGCAGCATATTTTACGCATGAGATGTGATTTATTTTAAGCAGGTGGAGCTTTCTTTAATCTACCTCCATGGAACAAGGTGTACAAAACTTAACAGCCATAGATTGAATTCGTGGTGTTTGGAGTTTTGGACTACTTAGCCTTCCTCTGCAACTAATTAATATTGATAGTTGATTAATCAGGTCTCTAGTTTCATCTATCAATCACTGTCAGATAGAAACCTAGGCCAGTCAACTAATCATATCCCAATAAGGAGCGACTTTCATCAATGACAGCTAAATTCTGACTGAGCATAGGGAGAAATCTGCCCCCCCCCCCCTCCTTTATAGTGCAGTCTCAGCATTTAATCCTTAATTTTATTTGTCAGTAAGCCAGGTAGAATGGCCATTATTATTCCTAGTATGTTTTAGAATCGTTTCACATGGTGACTGTTTGACATACTACCTCAGTTTAAAAATCGTGATATATTCATAAAGCATTCGGCCAATATTAAATCCGAAGTGTATTTTACATTTTTTTTTTTTTACAGATACTTCTTCATTCCATGCGTAAATATTTGGTCGACTAATAATTCGCAAGTCGAGAACATTTCCGCCGAACACCGTGATCTTTGACTTCCCGGAGACGACCATTATAGCTGTGACGGCATATCAAAACGAGACCATAACGCAGATGAAGATCCACAATAATCCTTTCGCCAAGACGTTACGGGACCGACAAACCAGCAGGTACTCACTGTCCGACCACAATACGACGGCGAGGACTGCTCATATGGGAGAATCCACTATGCAATAATATAAATATGCAATGAATGAGTCAAAAATATTTAGAAGGTCGTTTATTATAAGATAAGGTCTATATGTCAACTAAGTAATAAATGACACGCACATCTGCATATAAGCACTCTATACTTCACGTGACCTTTCACTTTGCAATCGTTTCGTATCCGTGCTGTACATAAGCAGTTTGTCAGATCTGCGTAAACCGTGCAATGGTTTATACTTTCATTTTGAAAGTTTTTATTAAGATCCTAGGTTCAGCGACAAAAGCTCATACATCAGTATGCGTCACTGCACACCAGAGTGATCAAACAACAGTTTATCAGTACGCAAGACAAAAGAGTACTAAACAAAATGGCGCATTTTTTAGCTGACGACACATATCAAATATATATCCCGATGTGGAAATACTAAGCTGACAATTATTCATGACATCATTTTCACTGGTTCTGGAAAGGAATATGCATAAAGCATTCGGGGTACGGCCTTTTGCTTGCGGAAAGACCTAAGTTGTCCCAGCTAGAGAATGAAGTACCCTTAAATCGGCCTTCTTGTATTGCCATCTCTCTCATTTGTTTCTGTTGTGATAAATATATGGTTTAAAACATGCAGTGCTGATGCCACAAAGGAAGAGATGCAGACACATGCTGTGACAATCGGAACACGTTTGGACCTTTCCGCCAGTGTTAGGAAAACACCTCAAAAATACAACAGTAGCCTTCACTGCATGCATTGCCATGTTTACCAAATGACCTTGTGTACACATCAAACACCATCGTGGCATTCATTACGACCTTCTCAACTGAGGTGACTTTTTCTTGGCCCATGCATTCCCAAGTTTCTTTTTTTTTTCATGCATGAAATCAGTACAGAACTTTCTGTTACTAAATCTGTGCAAATAATTCCATATAGGTATCATACTGCTTTTGACATGGTTCTATTTTGCCTGGCGTACTTTAGCGTGTAACTGAGTTTTCCGCCTTTTTCTGCAATTTTCTCCTTTTTTACACTCTATCACTCCATCAAAGTATTTCCGAGATGGAATTTTGTTGAAAACCCACGAGGTGTTCCAATACATATCTTTATCCGCCATTGCTGTAGATCGACTTAAATAATCGTTATACGGAAGTGTCAAGCTTTTAGACTTAATTGCTTTAAATTCAGCCTTGAAATGTTCCTGTTTCTATTATAGAAAATAGTTTCACCGTTCTTGGCATGATTCAGTTTACCATTCTTGTGGTGCCACAATAAGATTTATAATTTATGTTAGTTGTAAGTAGAAAGATTGTTTAAAGTTTAAATTTGGTTACATTACCAACGTTCATCTACAAGATGTCGGAGAACGGATACTAAGGGAGAAAACTCTGAAGCTAGTGGGACCTATTGGTAAAACTGATAATGTTAACTTCTTCTTTACTGTTTTTAATGTAGCAGTTGGCTATTAAGCTGGGACTTTGGCAAGATATTATTATCTGGGTCAACAATGTTAATATCTTGGTGATACAGTTATTGAGGGCAAATATAAGACAATGTTCACTGAAGCAACTATATTTTATAAAGCAGCATGCCCTATGCTACTTGGTGGTGAACTTTTCAGAAAAGACGATACATAAATTGTATTAGGCAAATATAATGCTTTTTTCTTTCTGCAAACAAACCCCCCATTTTCATATCGTTCCAGTATATTCAGACACGGTCGGCCGTTGAAGAGACAGCCATTACAGCTAAAGAGCGAGTCTCTCTCGCTCTCTCTCTCTCTCTTGTATATATACTGGTTATGGTAGAAGTGAACTAAAGAATTGACAAACAGTTGACAGCAAGTTTTATTCCATCAATAAAATGGACAAAATACTTTTTAATCTTTAAGTTGCCAACAAAAATCATTACGTTCAGAAAAATCAATAAATTGAATCTGGACCTCTATTACATATAATTTTAAAATAAACCAGTCATGTTTTCGACATACCGTAAGCGTGGCTCTTATTCAGGCGTATCGTTTTAATACAACAGGCTTTCCATACACAATCAGATTAAGAGTAGAATATACTTATCTTTACTAAACCAGTTTATTTTGAAAATAAAATGACCATCGGGTCACATCTACTTGGTGAAATTAAAATAATACTGTGAGCTAAGTCGTAGTACCACTTTTATTTATGTTCTGTGTCCGTCAATTTTTTTTATTTTGACGTACTTAATGCCATCCAGTCTTTAATGTATTTCTATATGCACACTTTCTAGATGCAAATAATTTTAGTTGACTTCAAATTAACACTACAAACATTAATGTTACCTCCCCTTTGTCCCTGCTGTATAATGTCTTGTATTATTTTTCTAGTGATAATATTTATTTATTTATTTATTTATTTTAGTTCAGTACTTAATTCTCTAAAGCTACAAAATGCAAGTTGATACGGTGAAACTTTCTTAAACTGTCCCCTTATTAACCCGCCTCCTTTGCAATCTGGACATATATTTTGGTCTTAATTGATCCTAATATTGCCATTCTTATACCAATCAAACCTCTTTATAGCGTCACTTATATAAAATGGTCACAATTTACGATTCAGATAGTTTCCGGTTTAGTAAAAGTGTGCTGTATTATGCCAGTGATTCTAGATAGTCTACATCTCTATAACAAATCACCCAATTGACATGTAAGTCGTTCATACTTTGAATTTGCATGTACATTTATATTAAATAAAATGAAACAAATTCTTAAAATATCATTTGCAGCTTTGACTACTCAGCTTTGTTGTAAACTTATTCACATTTTGTTTTGTTGTAGAGTCTTCTCACCAGAGAGACGTGAAACGATTGTGTATTGTCAACCCCAGAAGTTCACTCCTTGGCACAACATCAGGCGTTTAGACCTACAGCAAGTAAACTGTTTCCTTCTGATGATACCAGAGAGTTAAATCAAGTGGTACCTTACTCGTGTAATTTCTCACCTATTTTAATTTCTTCGTTTTATTCTCTTAACTTTCATTTTGAACACTCTCCGATTGGATATAATTAAGTAATATCTTTATATGCTCTCTTCGGTGATTTAAAAAATGGTGGAGTGTTTATAATAAAATGCATATTTTAATGTAGATGTCCGTTTAATAAAAAAGAAGGGGAAATAAACACCGTATTCTTTCTTGGTTTGAGTATAACGCGCACATCACTAAGAACTGTGTAGATCAAAGGCTCAGTGTTGCTCGCTTGAAATGATACATTGAACGCAGATACAAAACTGCATTAGTGTTTTGTCTCTAGTTAGAGGAAAGAACAAGTTTGATATGATGTAGGGATACGTCGAGAACGACAGGTTGAAACATGTGTACACTATATCAAATGACGTCATTTCCCCGAATTGTATTTATTACATAACTCTCGTTTACGTTTTCTAATGAAATTCAAACCAATTTTGGAATTGTAAAAGTTCGATTCAATGCATCTAAGAATATCGACGCACGGATGTCAGTGAAAATACGGAAATAGTTCCAGTCTGAGTGTGCGATACAGAAATACGGAAATAGTTCCAGTCTGAGTGAGCGATACAGAAATACGGAAATAGTTCCAGTCTGAGTGTGCGATACAGAAATACGGAAATAGTTCCAGTCTGAGTGTGCGATACAGAAATACGGAAATGGTTCCAGTCTGAGTGTGCGATAAAGAAATACGGATTGAACATCCGTATCAAACGACATATCAACGATGTAGAATTAAATGGGTATGCATTAAAGCGAAGATCTTGATCTTCTGGTGTCTAGTGCAACAACAGATCTGGGTCTACACTTCTCCCAATTGTGTGCGCCTTTATTACGGTGTTTACATTCCACCCAATTCAAACATTACGGTTTTAATCAAATCATTAGTTAGTAGTTTGGTTGAGCTTATTTTCAAGGCAGACTTGCGTTTCCCTTCAAATTGTTGATGTACCGTAAAACACAAAACAAACCAAAACCAAATACATTTGAGGTGGGCTCAATTTCTAGTATCGGTAGGTGTTTTGAAGGGGAGAAATGGGTTGTAGCAGAAAAACATGCCTCTGATTTTAATGTAACTAAAGCCGTCTTTGCATTCAAAACGAATTTAAGAGAATTTCCAGTCTTTACTCTATAATCCATTAATCTTATTGTTAAAACTGCCTTTATATACAAAACGAATTTAAAAGAATGTCTAGTCCTTAGTCTAGAATCCATTAATCTTATTGTTATACGGCAACACTATCTCCTCAACTGTACTGCATAAAATAAAGCTCGTTGCACCCTTTTAATTTCAAATGTCCGACCTTGCACGACACATTCAGTAGAGTGTTTTAGATTCACGGAAGTTGCCATCTTTAAAGTAGAAATTAACATCGGATACAAGCCTAAATTTAATTGATTCAGTTGCTAGTATTCTTGAAATTCTGTATTTCATTGGTCATTAAGAGTTAAAATGAAAGGTCACCGGAACATGACGCACGGTGGGTTTTGTTAGATCTTATGACACGAGAACGGGTGCAGACTAGGAATAGCTGGCCCCTGATTCACTACATTTCTCAAAATGTTTAATCAAATTGATATTTTACATTATCTTACGTATAATAGAAAATAAATGACAATATTGTTTTGATTTTTTTTTTTTTTTTTTTTTTTTGTCAGATGCAAAGATAGAAAAAAAAAAAGAAAAATATATCGTATTTTTGGAATTCTAAACCTAGAAATAATTTTATTCTGGAAAAAAAATATAGCATTTCCCCCCAGCCTATGTCTTTGGTGACTGAATTAAAAAGGTACGTCTTTCTACGAGGGTAGTATTGATGTTATTTTTTTTTTATAATTCCGATTCAAATTAATTATTAAGCAAACGAAGAGATGACTAATAGACAACTTTAACTTAACTTAGATACACCTCCAAGATACGTCTCCTAACAGAGGGTTTGGGGTATTGACCATAGAATATCATTTAGATTCAATCTCAAAGTCTCTTCATCACCTTCAAAAACGCAAACTGAATGATGATGCTATGATGCTTCCTGCGTTGGCGCTTTCTGTGTATTTGGTCCAGCCGCTGTTTGTCATGATGTTGCACTCCAACCCGGTGCTTGCGGCGCCAGTTGTCTCTGCTTCGATGTCGATGTTGAAATCTTTCATATCACGCTTGCAGACATCTTTAAAGCGGAGTTTTGGGTGTCCTGCTGATCTCTTTTGGAATTGGCAACTTCGCTGTAAAGCATGTCATTTGGGATGCGTCCATTTTGCATACTGTGCACATATGCGAGCCAGTGCATACGTATCTGTTTAAGGAGTGCCATGATGCTTGGTAGATTGACCTGGGCAAACAGCGTTGGTGACCTTTTCCTGCCATGTAATACTAAGGATGCAACGCATGCAACGGAGATGGATGATGGTGAGTTTCTTCTCTTGGCAGCTGTAGGTAGTCCATGTTTCGCTGCCATACAGTATGATACTGAGCACGCAGGCTTAGCAGATCAGCAACTTCGTCTTGATGGTAGTTTTGTTGTTATCCCAGGCGCGTTTTGAGCTTACCGAAGGTGCTGGCCGTTTTCCCAATGTGGGTGTTGATCTCTTAGTCAACTGACAGGTTGTCTACCACTGTTGATTTAGGTAGCAGAACTTGCTGACTACCTCTGGGGGAAATGCTATCGAGGGTGATCGCTGGCTGCTGTGCGATGCCTTGTACCATGATTACCGTTTTATTGATGCTGATAGTGGGGGAGAACATGGATAATGCATAAGAGAGACAGTCCATAAGGTTCTGGAGCCGGCTTTCTTCGTAGGCGCCTAGTGCTACATTGTCTGCGGAAATAAATTCTCTGACTATGTACCGTATTTTGGTCAAGGCTTTCATCCTGGCGAGGTTGTACAACTTTCCGTCGGACATCGTGTACAGAAAGACGCCTTCCATTTCTGCTTCGAATTCATAGTTAAGAAGCACTGAGAAAATTATGCCGAAGAATGTTGGTGCCAGGACGCACTTTCACTCCACACTTGATCTCGACACGGAATCGTCAAACTGTACCATGCCGCGCATGTTATCATAAAATGAACGGATAAAGCTGAGGAGTTTTGGAGGACAGCCGATCTTCCCGAGTATCTTGAAGATTCCCGTGTATCCTGAATATATCTTGTGCGTACATACATACATACATACATACATACATACATACATACATACATACATACATACATACATACATACATACATACATACATACATATATACATAACACAAGAGCCACTCTTTAGAGTTATGGTAGACTATTAAATGTAATTATTTTTATTTGCGTGTGTCTGTTGCAATCTAAAATTTCAAAACAAGCTATAGCGCCGACATTTATACAACTATCTGATTTGATAAAATAAAATGTTATTTAAGAATATTAAAACTATTTCCACTGAAAATGAAAGTTTAAAAAGTGTCACTTTTACAAAATTGTGCGTGGTTTTAAATTAGCTATAATCTGTAGGCTGACAACACAGAGTTTGCAGTCAAATCCGCACTTTTATCCGCATTTAAGAAAGATAGTCCACATTTCTAGAAAATCTATAAAGAACTCAGTACATAAAATCTTTAACGAAATCGGTACATAACCAAAATACCTGCAACTTTTATGGTATTGTTTTGCATAATTCATCCTTCTGCTGGCATTATTTTCGATTGCTTAAGAAATATTAAACAGAAGGTTTGCCGTAAATGCAACATTTTGAAATAAATATCAAGGTGAACAATGTAAATTTGAACATTGAAAAAAATTCGTACTCTTCTATTATCCGTCTTTATTTCCGCAAGTAAGACAAAGAATCCGTTTAATGCGGAAACATCTTTACACGCCAGCCTGAATCTTCATCTGTCATTTTGATAACTCAATTATTTATTATAAAATTTAAAAGTAAAGGGCTAATCACCTTCAAGTTCCTGTAAGAGATCTAAAAAAGTAAATAAATAAGGGATGATTTGGTGTGTGTGTTCTGAGAGAAAAAAGAAGACCACAACAACACGAAGAGCAGATAAAATCTTTGCCAACGTCCAAATAATCCTACTATTACCTTCTCACAAAGATAACACTTTAGATCTTTGTATAAAATACTAACCATGTCAGCGTATCAGTTCGTATAGATTAAAATACTAAACAAGTCAGTGTGTCAGTTCATATAGATTAAAATGTTTCCACTCCAACAGGAGATCAGTAACATGTCCATTCTTTATTTCCTCGAGCGTTCTCGCATCATTATCATGGATGCTCTTCAGATATGTTACTTATATATATATATATATATATATATATATATATATATATATATATATATATATATATATATATATATATATGTGTGTGTGTGTGTGTGTGTGTGTGTGTGTGTGATGTTGCTAATTCAACAGGTCCATTCTTTATTTCCTCGAGCGTTCTCGCATCATTATCATGGATGCGCTTCAGATATGTTACTTATATATATATATATATATATATATATATATATATATATATATATATATATATATATATATATATATATATATATATATATATATGTGTGTGTGTGTGTGTGTGTGTGTGTGTGTGTGTGTGTGTGTGTGTGATGTTGCTAATTCAACAGGAAATCAGTAGTATGTTCATACTTTATTCCTTATCATCGCTATGGATGTTCTCCAGGTAGATGCGTTATACTTTCAAAGCATATATATAATAATAACGTGTAAAAATATAATTTTGATAAGGTAGTCATCTAATTCTAATCAAACAATAGACTTGTTTCTTTAAACGTAAGTAAAAGATTAATCCGACTTTGCGTAAAATTATAAATACGAGACAATTAGAATTGGATCTCTTTGTTGGACAAACATATTAGTAACGTTCTTTTCATGTTTGTGTTATATTGAACAGATATGAATTTTTTTTTATGTAGTCTGTAAAGTAATATCAAGCTAGGAAATAGTAGAGTCCGATATGAGTCCCACTCACCACACTGAATTTCACATACTGTTAACCTTGCGTAAAATTGGATACTTGTAAACTCGCCTGATATATCTCTCGTGCGTAAGAAAAACGTGAATTTTGATCAATCTGCTACAACACTGTTTTTTAAAATGGAAATTACATTATGTTCTCTTGGTAAATAACCTAAACCAATAAAATATTATTCTTTTTTCTTCTTCATATTTTCTTTCAAATAGAACAAAGTTTGAATTGGTATATCATTTAAATTTTTCATATCAGTTATATTTACTTTTCTGTGAATTTTTCGTAACTTGCTTTATATATTCAGCTTTTTATTTAATGTCCATCTATAATGTTTGAATCATTATATATATATATACATATATATATATATATATATATATATATATATATATATATATATATATATATATATATAGTTTTCAACATAAGATGCCTGTGAATGACATGAAACTGGATCTGGTCAATATTCCAGCATTATGAGAAGAACATCTTGGGATTCAGAAGGGAGAGAGGAAAGATTGGGTGTCAATACAAACACGGTCAAACGGTGAAGAAAGAAAACAATTTAGAACCAATTTGCTAATAATGAAAATAAAAAGAAATGAGGAGAGTAAATTAACTGATTAACAACTCGAACAATGAATTAAAAAGAAATGCAAGGCCAAATAAATGTAAAACCTTGAAAGCAAAGCTGATGAAGTGCAAGGAACGGTACGTTAAGAAGATATGAAGACACTCTGTAAGATCACAAAACAGTTATCTGGAAACATGCAGAACTCGGTAACAGCATTGAAGGATAATAATGAACACACAATAGTTCAGATGATAAACAGTAAGAAAGAACACTTTAAAAGTGTATTAAACCAAGAACCTCAAGAACAAACATTTGACTTCAAGCAGAATTCAAACAGAAACCATACCACTTTGGACTAATAATACAAGAGACGCCACAAGCAGGAAATAAGGATGCAGACAAAAAACTAAATATGGGAAAGTCACCAGGAGTAGATGGAATAACAGAAGTGTACAAAGACAACCAATAAAAGTACCCGACGAAACAGAGATGTAAACAGTAGATGCAAATGAGACGTGTGATGAACAGGTAAGAGAAACAGAGAGTTTAATTGATGATTACCAAACAAGAATTCAGAGTAGAGAGATTCCAATTGCAGTGAAAAGTTGATTCACTACGGAAAGTTAGAAAATTGAACATAAGAAATTCAATGTTGAAATGTATGAAAAACATTGAAGAGTTATAATGAGACAACAGCATAGAAACGATTAAAAAACAAAAAAGCTGGAAATTATTGAAAGCAGAAAAGCTCAATAAGCTGGACACCAAACACAGTTAGAGAGCGTTTTAAGAGAAAATTGTGAAAAAATAATTTCAAACGCTAAATAAATTTACCGTTAGGTGAAAGGCTGAAACAACTGATTTAAATAAAAGAGTGTTAAAATAGCTGCCATAGCGACTGCTGTTGTGTTGACAGTATCAACTGCAGCTCTAGCTATAGCAATTTTCATCAAATGTCGAGTAGGAGATGGAGAAGGAACAAGTGGCGGTAGTGCTCCAACATATTGCAAAGATGATTCGTCCTCTGACAACGTTTAAAAAGGACTTACACCATATGACCAGTTATTCGTTTTCGTTAGCCCAAAAGAGCAGCAACCGCATTGCCTAGAATTATTGGTAGAGTGGTAAAGTGGTTGGCTACAAGTGCTGGCCAGATTGTTTCTTTCCTTGTTGAACATGCTATTTTACTTATTTTGGCATTACTATGTTTGTTATTTTCATTTGGATCTACGATGTAGACACGACATAATTTTTATCATCTTGATTTTAAAAAAAAATGTTTGGGGCGTCAACGTAGTTTATGTCTTTCTTTGAAAGAGTATCACTGTAGGTAAATCCATAACCTATTTCAAAAAGTGAACTATAGAAGCTCCTGCAAACATTAGTATCAATATAAATAATTGTTTATTTCATGATAAATATTGTTTTGCAATGTTTCTAAATTAGACTTTGTCCACACATCATGAGTGGCATGTGTCATTAGAACATCTGCGTATAATATAACATTGGTAGATATAACATTACGACCATCGCCATAATAATCCTTTTTCTCTACATAACTTTTCTTCACCAGTTTTGTCGCCTTGATTTCTTATTGTCCTGTAACATAGTGTTCATCAACCTTTGGAAACCAGTTTTCTATTACGTCAGTATTAATGATAGGGTTTCATCCAGATTTAAAGGAGTCTTTGCATTCTGTAAATTGTTGAAGTATCTACCCATTTTCATACCCTTATCACTTTCCAATACAAATATATCATTACCAACAGCATAGTCCAATTTTATTTTTAAATCTGTAATATAGTTCTGGAAATTTTCATCGTGTTTTCAACTTTGCTGTCTTAATTAATAGCTCCATTAACTTTTAACAGTGTCTGAAAGCGTCGAAACAGACTGTGTCATATATGTTCTGTTTTGTAAATGTACACCTAAAATACAGATTACATGAGACTTTATACTTTGAATTAACCTTGTAATATATTCATCTGTCAGACAGTTTATATCTTGTAGATAGAGGTTAGTTCATCAAATTTTAAAATATAATGATAATTTTTTTTTTAATGGTTTGTATGTGAACATTTTAGTTTCGGTGCAGTAAATGTTTTTCTCGTTAATTATTTGTGTAATACTCATGTCAACTGGAGTGTTAAACCGAGTTGCAGGACAAGCATATGGTGCTGTACTTGTTTTTTTTTTTTAAATCTGAAGTCCATTATTACAGTTTTAAAAACAAATGATATGAAATTGGATTTTCTTGAGGAAACGGACTAAGACTTTACTTACTGTATTTCCAGATTCACATGCAATTCTTTGATGATTTCTCTCTCTATTATTTTCACTTTTTCCACTGTATTACCATTCTAATTTCTTTGAACTTACACACATTTTCCATCTATGGAATTTTGTATTTTATTTTTCTATTTCCTCTATCAGTTTTCTCTATTGCATTTGTAACATTTTACAAATGCTTTTACCTCTCGTACATGTTGTCTCTGACACGTTTGGACATCATCCACAACATCATGCTTTGTATGTGTGCTAGTACAATTCGATGTTAATTGCACCATTTGATTGTATTGTTTAATTTGAAATACTATTAAATGTCAAATGAAAGTTCTGAGAGTTCTGAGAAAATTGCAACTTCAAAATCTGTGAATCTACACAATGTTAAATGTGTACTGGATTTTACTTCATCCATGTGGTGTCAAAAATCTTCCTATATAAACTGATTTTGGTTAATTTTGTGATTATTCTTTGTAAAAGAGAAAAAAGGTTTTATAGATGTGTTAAAATTGTACACGGTAAACATATTGTCCAGGAACAATGCATAGTTTATGGTGTAGTTGGCACGATTGATATATCTTCTTTGTATAAATTTCGTGAGAAGTTTAAATGCACTCATGATTACATCATCATTTTTGTGATTTGCGTTACCTTTTTTTTTTCTTCAAAATTTCATAGACTATGTTGTAATCTTTTACATTGTATCTGTTTGTCAACTTTTGAGATGAGCTGGAAAAAAACTTCATATCTTTTAATGCTATTTTCGATCATTTATTCATTAATGTCATTTATTATCCTGCTAGGACATTGCTTGCGTTATAGTCGCCTTATCACATGTTTCATGTGTACTATATTGCTGTTTACTGGTAATTTGTTTTATATACTCTCTATTATTTCCTCGTGTTTTGTGATTGAAACAAATTCGCAAGCAGTGCATGTTTTCTTTTCCTTTTTAAATATATTTTTCATGATTAAATGCGCAGTGTTTTCCACATCTGTCACATTCTAGAAACTCCTTATCGTTCAAAACCTCAAAGTTTTCATGTTCCTTAATACTTCTATCTATGTATTGTCCATCTCCGATGGAGAGGTCTGTTTTGGCACCTCATCTATTTAATGGCATAATGTTTTCAGCTGGTTTCCAATTATTAAACGATTCAATATATCCTTTCCATTTCAGAAGTGGATACTTTTTACCTTTCATTCTTTTGGTCTTCAACATCTTTTCAACTTTGAATATGTCATCATATTTGTCGTAGAGAGTCAACTCTTGTTTGTAAAACATACCCTCTCTATCATATACCTTGAAATATTTCAGCTTGTAAACTACCGTATCATCCAAAATTACATATATTATTTTGCATATTTCCTCTGTAAGGTTAGAAAGGTATCCCTTTTAAAAGATTGTTTTGTACTTTGATATTCGGACTATTTCAGCAATTTGAAATTTAGAGTTTCAAACTGTATCTGTTTCTCGGGTAGCCCAATATGTTTATCCATACTTTTGATCTGTTTTGTCCTTGCTTGTTTCAACCGGACTCCGGTCTTGTGTCCTATGATCAGTGTCATTGTACGCCTAAAGTAGCTTTGGTAAAACGTCAATCTATTTTCTGATTTCACTTTGAGTGAAATACTTCCACAATCTATTCTTTATGGTTTTGTTAAACATTTCCATTGCATATGAGTTTTTGTCTGAGTAAGTTGAAAAATATTCAATGTTTTTCTTTTCGAGCAAATCCATAACTTTCCTGCTGTAAAACTATTTTCCATTATTACATTGTATTTTTTGCAGGTTCGCGGTCTTTAAAAAATTCTCTAAAAATAACGTGTAGGCTATCTCCCTTTTTTCGTTTTTCAGCTCAAGCGTATTTCCAGATATAGTCTATCACTGCCAACATTTATTAATATCCATTGTTGTCATATACTTGCTGGCACACACATTGTTTTCATATACTTGCACTTCAACAATATATGCCTGCCACTGGTCATCCATATCACGGACATAAACTTTTCTGCAAGGAAGTCTTTTTGTCGCTTGCTTATGCAGTGTGTAAGTAGAATGTTCGGTTAAGTATGTTTTCCTTTCACCGCGTTTTATTTTCATTTTAAGTCCCGTCTAATTTGTTGCTAGAATTGATTGATATTTGTGTAAGCAACTGGAATATCAGAATCTTTGCAAAGATGTCTAAATACTGTTCGTTGTCGGTCATTTATATCGAAATAGAAACCACCATGGTTTACTGTGCCTGATCAATCGTCTTCAGGTTTTATCAAGAGCCAACAGGACGGCCATTCTAAAAAAAAGTTACTTTTATTCGGCAATAACGTTTCTTAAATCTTTTTAAACGTATTGATGATTTGGGTGTCGACTAAGACTCCACTTAGCAGGACTCTGCTATAGCTACTTCATATACTTAATCACCATATACTATTTCAAATTGAACTTAGTTTTCCATAAATTGTTTATATTTTTATCGAATCGTTGTGTTTTGGTTTTGTAAAGTTTATGAGATCTTTATATTGTACTTGAAATTTAGCCACATACACATTCGTATATTAACCCACAAAAAGTGTGTATCCCCTTCTTCGTAGTGCGTTATTTCAATGATCTTTCTATCAGACCACATGCTACTTGTCTCGATGTTGTCATCATTAAATGTAATCTTGAAAACTGCATGTTTTCTGAAAATTTGGAGTATATCTGTTTGAAATTTGAAATGAACTCATTAGCACTTAAATTTAAAACAAAAAATAGGCTGGTGGTAGTAAGTTAGAAAATCGATCGAAGATTTCAAGTTGATAAAATGTATAGATTTTCCTCATTCCTGCTTCGTGAATCACTTTGACATGTGCAAGTTGTTGCATTATATGCAACTGTGAAACTGTTTTATGTTTTAAGAAAAAGCATATACATTACAACAAAATATCAATAATACAGTAATCCCCTTCTAGCATTGTGTAAACAAGATGACTAAATGGGCCTGATGAAATGGGCCTATTTACAAAGTTTGATTAAAACCCTATAAAATACGGTCTCTAGAGTGGTAGAAAAAAATCTCAGCTAATCAGATGCAATATCATCTCATAAATATGCACAGGTCTGCTCATAATAACATTGTCCAACATCTTCACTAAATTTGTACATTTACCAAATTTGATTCAAATCGGATTAGAAATGCAGCTTCTCATCACATTAATATGCGTTAATCTTGCTCATAATAAAACACATTATATATCTTGATGATATAAGCATATTTACCAAATATCAGATGCAACATCACCTCATTAGTATGCGTGGATCTTGTTCATTACCTAACTCGTCCGAGATCCTGATGATATAAGCACGTATTACAAGTTTGATCAAAATCGGATAGGAAACTGGGTCTCCAGATTATCAACCCAACCCCCAACCCCCACCCCCGCACCCCCCCCCCCCACCCAAAAAAAAAAAAAACAAACAAACAACAAAAACAACAGTCACATACAAGTTTACCTCATTAATATGCGTGGATTTTCAAATGAAAAAAAAAAACATATTCTAGTTTGGCCAAAATTATCTCAAAAATGTGACATCAAGAATGGTAACAAGATCAGCCAATCATTATCGAACTAGTCCAATATCTTGATGATATAAATATATATTCCAAGTTTGACCAAAATCGGATCAGAAACTTGGCCTTCAGAGTGGTAACAAGCACAGCCAATAAGATGCAATATTATATCATTAATATTACTGGATCTCGCTCATTATTGAACCCATCCAAGATCTTGATAATATAAGCCATATTTAAAGTTTAATCAAAGTCGGATCCGAAATATTGTTTCTAGAGTGGTAACAAGCTCAGACGATCAGAAGCAAGATCGCTTCATTAATATGCATGTATCTATCTCATTATTGAACATGTCAAAGATCTTGATGATATAAGCATAAATGGCAAATTTGATAAAAATCAGATCAAAAATACGTCTTGTGACTATTCTAGTTCACTAATGTAAATGCTATTTTTCATTCACATTTTTTAAAAAGTTTTACTTAAATTGTTAAAAAAATTTCAAAGAACAATTAGAGTTAAGCAGGCAACCGCTGTAAATAATTAAATCAATCAACCACAACATTGTTGAAATGGCAAACGAATAATTTAGCATATTAGCAAAGACAAAAGAGACAACTAATTACAGACGGTACAAAACGTTGATTGGATATGTGACAGAATGCATAACAGAAACAGATCGCTATTAAATAATTAAAAATTTGTATCTGATTAGCAACATGTCTTTGTCTCTACAAATTTTCAGTAGATCATGTATAAAGATATAAAAGATATCTTCAAAATCGCTTCTTATCTTAGAATAATTCATAATGCCAGCAGGGCGGCGCAAGGGTATTTGGCGCCCTAGGGCCCTAGGCGAACCTACAGCCTTGCGCCGCCCCTCCCCCACAATTAACTTTCGAAATGAATAATGTGCATTAGTATGAATAAAAATTCTGCATCAGTTTTTCTCTTTCTATTTTTAGACGCTTATTATCTTCTCTTTTACGCTATTTCTCTTTCTTTTATTTTTATTCATTCAAATTTTCCCACCCTATGCGACCCGCCTAGTTTGCCTAACGGTTAAACAGGCTCTGAATGCCAGCCACAGAAAGACTTTAAGTAAATTAAGGGTTTCATCACGCCGATTAACTATCGAGACTGGAAGACATGTAGGAAACGAACGGCATGAAAGGAAATGTGAAAGTTGTGTAAATAATGAGGTCGAAGATGAATACCATTTTGTCTTTATTTGTCCTTTATACCTCTCATTTAGAAAATCTTATATTGATCCTTATTATTGGCAGAAACCAAGCATGTATAAACAACTACAATTACTTAAAAATGAAGATTAAAAAAATGTAAAACACCTAGGTAAATATGTGTATAATGCATTCTAATTTATATTATCTAATCTCGCTGTCTAGTTCTCTCTCTCTCTCTCTCTCTCTCTCTCTCTCTCTCTCTCTCTCTCTCTCTCTCTCTCTCTCCCAGAGAATTTAGGTGTTCACAGGTTTATATCGCCATTATTCATTCATTCATTTATGCTACAAGTGTATTGTATACATCCCCGCCGAGAGGCGAGGGGGTGCGGGGCGAGGGAGGCAATTGTCCAGGGTACCGGCAATTTCAGTCATAAAAAATAAATTAATCGTTGCAGTAAATATTAAAATTTGTTCCTTGCCAGATGCCATATTATACATGAGATTTTCACTTGCTTGCTTAATTAAAAATTACACCAGGCAGGTCCTGGGTTGCTATTATGTAAGACACCATATTGTGCATGAGGTCATCACTTGCTTGCTCAGTTAAGAAATTACACCAGGCAGGTCCTAAGTTGCCATTGTGTAAGATGCCGTATTGTGCATGAGGTCTTCACTTGTTTGCTTAGTTAAGAAATTACACCAGGCAGGTCCTGGATTGCTATTGTGTAAGACACCATATTGTGCATGAGGTCTTCACTTGCTTGCTTAGTTAAGAAATTACACCAGGCAGGTCCTGGGTTGCTATTGTGTAAGACACCATATTGTGCATGAGGTCTTCACTTGCTTGCTTAGTTAAGAAATTACACCAGGCAGGTCCTGGGTTGCTATTGTGTAAGACACCATATTGTGCATGAGGTCTTCACTTGCTTGCTTAGTTAAGAAATTACACCAGGCAGGTCCTGGGTTGCTATTGTGTAAGACACCATATTGTGCATGAGGTCTTCACTTGGTTGCTTGGATAAGAAATTACACCAGGCAGGTCCTGGGTTGCTATTGTGTAAGACGCCATATTGTGCATGAGGTCTTCACTTGCTTACTTAATTAAGAAATTACACCAGGCGGGTCCTAAATTGCTATTGTGTAAGACGCTATATTGTACATGAGGTCTTCACTTGCTTGCTTAGTCAGGAAATTACACCAGGCAGGTCCTAAGTTGCTATTGTGTAAGACGTCTTATTGTGCATGAGGTCTTCACTTGCTTGCTTAATTAAGACATTACACCAGGCAGGTCTTGTGTTGCCATCGTGTAAGATGCCATATTATACATGAGATCTTCACTTGCTTGCCTAATTAAAAATTACACCAGGCAGGTCCTGGGTTGCTATTGTGTAAGACACCATATTGTGCATGAGGTCATCACTTGCTTGCTTAGTTAAGAAATTACACCAGGCAGGTCCTAAGTTGCCATTGTGTAAGATGCCGTATTGTGCATGAGGTCTTCACTTGTTTGCTTAGTTAAGAAATTACACCAGGCAGGTCCTGGATTGCTATTGTGTAAGACACCATATTGTGCATGAGGTCTTCACTTGCTTGCTTAGTTAAGAAATTACACCAGGCAAGTCCTGGGTTGCTATTGTGTAAGACACCATATTGTGCATGAGGTCTTCACTTGCTTGCTTAGTTAAGAAATTACACCAGGCAGGTCCTGGGTTGCTATTGTGTAAGACACCATATTGTGCATGAGGTCTTCACTTGCTTGCTTAGTTAAGAAATTACACCAGGCAGGTCCTGGGTTGCTATTGTGTAAGACACCATATTGTGCATGAGGTCTTCACTTGGTTGCTTGGATAAGAAATTACACCAGGCAGGTCCTGGGTTGCTATTGTGTAAGACGCCATATTGTGCATGAGGTCTTCACTTGCTTACTTAATTAAGAAATTACACCAGGCGGGTCCTAAATTGCTATTGTGTAAGACGCTATATTGTACATGAGGTCTTCACTTGCTTGCTTAGTCAGGAAATTACACCAGGCAGGTCCTAAGTTGCTATTGTGTAAGACGTCTTATTGTGCATGAGGTCTTCACTTGCTTGCTTAATTAAGAAATTACACCAGGCAGGTCTTGTGTTGCCATCGTGTAAGATGCCATATTATACATGAGATCTTCACTTGCTTGCCTAATTAAAAATTACACCAGGCAGGTCCTGGGTTGCTATTGTGTAAGACACCATATTGTGCATGAGGTCTTCACTTGCTTGCTTAGTTAAGAAATTACACCAGGCAGGTCCTGGGTTGGTATTGTGTAAGACGCCATATTGTGCATGAGGTCTTCACTTGCTTACTTAATTAAGACATTACACCAGGCAGGTCCTGGATTGCTATTGTGTAAGACACCATATTGTACATGAGGTCTTCACTTGCTTGCTTAGTTAAGAAATTACACCAGGCAGGTCTTAAGTTGCCATTGTGTAAGACACCATATTGTGCATGAGGTCTTCACTTGCTTGCTTAATTAAGAAATTACACCAGGCAGGTCCTGGGTTGCTATTGTGTAAGATGCCATGTTGTGCATGAGGTCTTTACTTGTTTGCATAATTAAGAAATTACACCAGGCAGGTCTTGTGTTGCCATCGTGTAAGATGCCATATTACACATGAGATCTTCACTTGCTTGCTTAATTAAAAATTACACCAGGCAGGTCCTGGGTTGCTATTGTGTAAGACACCATAATGTGCATGAGGTCTTCACTTGCTTGCTTAGTTAAGAAATTACACCAGGCAGGTCCTAAATTGCCATTGTGTAAGATGCCATATTGTGCATGAGGTTTTCACTTGCTTGCTTAGTTAAGAAATTACACCAGCCAGGTCCTAAATTGATATTGTGTAAGACACCATATTGTGCATGAGGTCTTCACTTGCTTGCTTAGTTAAGAAATTACACCAGGCAGGTCCTAAGTTGCCATTGTGTAAGACACCATATTGTTCATGAGGTCTTCACTTGGTTGCTTGGATAAGAAATTACACCAGGCAGGTCCTGAATTGCCATTGTGTAAGATGCCATATTGTGCATGAGGTCTTCACTTGCTTACTTAATTAAGACATTACACCAGGCGGGTCCTAAATTGCTATTGTGTAAGACGCCATATTGTACATGAGGTCTTCACTTGCTTGCTTAGTTAAGAAATTACACCAGCCAGGTCCTATGTTGCCATTGTGTAAGATGCCATATTGTGCATGAGGTCTTCACTTGCTTGCTTAGTTAAGAAATTACACCAGGCAGGTCCTAAATTGATATTGTGTAAGACACCATATTGTGCATGAGGTCTTCACTTGCTTGCTTAGTTAAGAAATTACACCAGGCAGGTCCTGGGTTGCTATTGTGTAAGACACCATATTGTGCATGAGGTCTTCACTTGCTTGCTTAGTTAAGAAATTACACCAGGCAGGTCCTGGGTTGCTATTGTGTAAGACACCATATTGTGCATGAGGTCTTCACTTGCTTGCTTAATTAAGAAATTACACCAGGCAGGCCCTAAATTGCTATTGTGTAAGACGCCATATTGTACATGAGGTCTTCACTTGCTTGCTTAATTAAGAAATTACACCAGGCATGTCCTGGGTTGCTGTTGTGTAAGATGCCATGTTGTTCACGAGTTCTTTACTTGTTTGCATAATCAAGAAATTACACCAGGCAGGTCTTGTGTTGCCATTGTGTAAGATGCCATATTGTACATGAGGTCTTCACTTGCTTGCTTAGTTAGGAAATTACACCAGGCAGGTCCTGAGTTGCCATTGTAAGACGCCATATTGTGCATGAGGTCTTCACTTGCTTGCTTAATTAAGAAATTACACCAAGCAGGTCCTAAATTGATATTGTGTAAGACGCCATATTGTGCATGAGGTCTTCACTTGCTTTCTTAGCTAGGAAATTACACCAGGCAGGTCTTGTGTTGCCATCGTGTAAGATGCCATATTGTGCATGAGGTCTTCACTTGCTTGCTTAATTAAGAAATTACACCAGGCAGGTTCTGGGTTGCTATTGTGTAAGACGCCATATTGTGCATGAGGTCTTCACTTGCTTGCATAATTACGAAATTTCACCCGGCTTTCTTCCTTAATTAAGAAATGACACTAGACAAGTCTTGAGTAGCTGTTGTGTAAAACTCGACAAAGTCTTTACTTGCTTGCCTTATGAGAGAAGTTGACTCGACAGGTCTAGAATTGTTTTTGTGTAAGACCAATCCACCGCCCTTTCATTTGTACGAGATCCGTATTCACTTCTAGAGTACGATATTAGTGTCTTAAGTTCCAAGATGCAGTAGTGTAGGACATGCACTTTTGATGTGGACATGTGTTTTGTGGCATGTGTGAATAAGACGTTATTGTCAGCAAGTCCTAGGTTGCATTGTGTAAGAGAAGTCTCCAATTGTCATAGTATATATGAGGTCCTAAATTGCCTGTCTGAGTAAGGAGTCCCCACTTGCTTATGAAAAGATTGCAATGCAAAGAAAAGAAATTTCATGGTCTCGCACCGATATAAATGGTATTTCTTCCTCTATTAATGTTCCCTTTATTAAATTTTTGCAGTATGATCAATATTTAGTCAGGTCCCCATTTGAGTGGTATTTTTCATTGGTCCCGACTTGATACCTTTTACAAGTATGTGTGTGTGTGTATGTGTGTGTGTGTTACTCCTAGATTTTCGATTGAGAGAAAAACAAATAGCGATTTGTAAGTCACAGTGCGGTCGGGCACGTGCTACCAGATCTGTCAAACCTGATAGAAATGAAATACTTGCCACTGTTTGTTTTTATTGTGTTTTTTTTTTTCTTCTAGTAGTACTCCTGACTAGTTTTTGCTTCCATCATGCTGTCGATAAGCTGTTAAATTTAACATATACCATACAGACCGTCCATCTACACCACTTCGAAAGATGGTCACTCCAAGAGCGAGTTTACTACTGTTCTACACACTATTTGATATTTATATGCACAATTCAATTGTCATCACTTCCACGAAGCGTGAAAATATTGGTGGGATCGATTACGATGATCTGGAACAACTTATGAATTATATAACAGTAAACAAATTTTCGCGCATCCATCGCACTGTAATGAAGGTATAAAACATCATCCACTTCAGGAGCCGTAATTTATCAGTAATTTACTGCTCAATTTCTGTTTATAATTAATAAAATAATATAAATGGAATCCATTGCCCACTACAACTGTATAAGTCATTATCCTAATTGCTCCATTTCTGTTTAGAATTATTAAAGGAATATACATTGTATACTTTGCCCACTAATATATGTAAATGACTTTATCCTGCTTCCCATTAATAGCTGTATAAGGTTGAAAAAACAAAAACAGTATGGGCCGTCAATAGTGTACGCAACAATCAAGTGACTTCACCCAAGAGTTCAATTATACTGTATTCAAGAGTAGAAACGTTATTGCTCTTAGAACTCATTTACTGATGTTTAATGTATTGACGGTCAACAAGCGAAGATAAAGTAATCTTAACTAACTCGCAATTTTATTCTGTGTATGTCTTTTATTTATGACACTTACTTATACTTTTTAGCATTTAGATACTTAACCTGTGTTAGAACCTTTTAAATAATCTTACATGAAGATTTGTTAGCTTGTTTCCATTGGTCCCTTCTTGTTTCTATTGACTACATGAATTCCTATTTACTGGTTAATACCTGTCTTACTGAATTAATGTTAAGTGCTCAGTGTTAAACGAAACGTTATTAAAGTCTGATTTTGCTTTCTAATAATTGTCGTTTCCTTCTTTGATGTTGACTATGTACTGGACCAAACGATTTCATTAGTATCCCTTAAAAAGGATAAGGTCTGCCCTTACATTTTGTTACAAATCAACGTTTCGTCTACTTATTTATTATTATATTCCTTAATTACTAATCGCGACTATGGTAAGCCTGAATACGTAAGCAAATGTACAGATTTTACTGATTTCGTTTCTTTTGGAACCAGTTGTACGTTTTGTCAATTATTTGTTACAGAACAGAGGTTGTTCCTGCATTGTGGTAGAATTAAATGTCCCTCGTTGCCTACTTATGTATGTCCCACTTCATGATTAATTGAGACAATGATAAACACCGTATTTTTCATCAAACATAATTTATTGTTTTCTGATGGCTTTGATGGCCACAGCCTTATCTTAAAATTAATCAAACATATAATGAGCTTTTTAAACATTAATTTAGTCTGTGTAATTTCAGGTAGCATAAATATTTATAAGTTTAATTGCAATCATTCCGTACTTGTACGCATGTGCATAAATTTGTCCTCATTACAGAGCACACCTAACCCCAACATCACTGTTGTGCTGACATCTATTTACCCCAATCTTTTGAGTGCTGGGCAGACAATGGAATAAATCGACTTCTGTTCCATGGCAAGCGAGATTGTCCAACCATATTGGACCAGTTCCATCTGGCACACTGATGGGTAACAACATCCATCCTTTGCTGAAATTAGAAAAGAAAATGTTATTTACAATATTTTTTATACGATTAAATTTGTTGCTGTTTCTTTTATGTATAAAAGATCTTCTGAATTTTTTTTATCTCGTCAAAGAAAATCAAGCATGGAATAAAATGTGTACCAGTTATCCTCTGTATAAATTCTCCAATTAGTAGCAGTAGTAGTAATAGTGATAGTATATAGCGTAGTTGTAGTTGTAGAAGTTGGTGTCATCTCTTGGAACCTCCTATCTCTATTTAACATATCCTACTAAATTACTTGGTGGAAATTTATATAACTCGGTACATAGGCTGCTCATGTGGCACAAAGTCTTTGTCACTTCCCTTGACGCTACATTGACGTAGCTCTAGTTATTATTAGTAGTAGTAGCAGTAGTATTGGTGTTCTTGTACCTGTCGTTAATCATCATCATCATTTTTCTCTACTTCTCCTGCTTCTTCTTTTTCTTCTTCTTCTTCTTCTTCTTCTTATTATTATTATTATTATTATTATTCTGTTGATGGTAATATTAGAAAAAGCACCAGTAGATGTAATAGTCAGTTGTAGTTAAATAAGAAGTAATTAATTTACTGTTAGACATATAATAATAATAATAATAATAATAATATAATAATAATAATAATAATAATAATAATAATAATAATAATAATAATAATAATAATTAGTAGTAGTAGTAATGGTTGTTGGTGTTGTTGTCGTGGTGGTGGTGGTGGTAGCAATGGTAGTAAAACAAATACAAATACGCGGCTGACGGGGATCCCACCTTAAAGGTCGAAGACCAAACAAGAATACAAAAGTGACGCAACTCACCATTGGTGCCTGGAACGTATGCACACTAATCGACAGTATATCAGCAGATAGACCAAAGAGAAGAACATATCTAGTTTGTAGAGAACTGGTTAAATTAAACAATTAAATATCCATATAGCAGATCTGAGTGAAACTCGCCTATCTGAAGAAGGACAACTCTCCGCAGTAGGAGCTGGCTACTTCTTCTTCTGGAGTGGATGAAGTAAAGAAGAACGACATAAAACTGGTGTTAGGTTTGCCATCAAATCACAGCTAGTTAGCAAGCTCAGACTAATGTAAATGATACTCCCAAGGTTTAGAAAAAGACATGCACCTATCATCAGCGCATATGCATCCACAATGACCAACCCAGATGAGATCAAGGACATATTTTTTGGAGTCCTTTATTGCAGAAGTACCAAAGGCCGACAAGCTCATCATCCTTGGTGACTTCAATGCTAGAGTTGGCAGAGATCATCAGACATGGCCAGGTGTCACTGTCAAAAACGAACTTGACAAATGCAACAACAACGGACTCCTCTTTCTGAGAAAATGCACTTAACGTGACCTCTTAATCACCAACACAGTATTCTGTTTGCCAAACAGCAACAAGACGTCTTTGATGCACCCACGCTCCAAGCACTGACATCTTACTGACTACGTCATCATCAGGAGAAGAGACAGGCAGAATGTCCGAGTGACGAAGGCCATGAGAAGTGCAGAATGCTAGACTGACCACAGGCTCATAGTCTACAAGCTCAATATCCGGATTCAGCCTAGCAGACGACCACAAGACAAAAAAAGTGCACAAACAGCTTTATGTCGACAAATTGTAACATGAGAATGTAAAACAGGCATTTGTCGAAGAACTTTGCAGCCAGCTGGATACAATCGCTACAAACTCCGAAAATGTCAAGGAAAACTGGGCATCCTTCAGAGACTCTGTGTACTCAACTGCATCCAAAACCCTCGGTCCCAACACATGTAAACATTAAGGTTAGTTTTGACGCGAACGATGCTGCCAAACGGAGACTTCTGAAAAAGAAACATTGGCTACATAAGACCCATTTAGAAGACAGCTCTTCGTCATCTAAGAAAACAGTCTTCAACAAAATGAAGAAGACTGTCCAATGCAAACTCAGAGAGTTCCAGGACTCATGACTGAGCAATAAGGGAGATGAGATTCAGTCCTACGCAGACAGGAATGACATGAAGAACTTCTATGATGCTTTGAAGACAATCGACGGGCCACAGTCATCATGTACATCGCCAATACTGAGTGCTAACAGCGCCACGCAGAGTACTGAGAAAAAAAGACACTTCAGAGATGGACAGAACACTTCAACAGCATACTCAATCATCAGTCACCTATCAGCAAAGAGACAGTTGATCGCCTGCCACAACATATCACTAGCTGATCCTCCAGAATTGATTGAAACTGTGAAAGCAATCGACCTGCTGTCAAATGGCAAAGCATCTGAAGCAGATGCTATACCAGCAGAAGTCTACAAAACTGGAGACTTGCACATGGCACAGAAACTGCCTAAACTCTTTCAGTCAATGTGGACTCAGGGAACTATACCCCAGGAGTACAAGGATGCATCCATCGTCCACTTGTACAAGCGGAAAGGCAACAGACAATCCTGCGACAACCATCGGGGCATCTCCTTGTTATCAATAGCCTGCTAAATCCTTGCTAGAATTGTGCTGAATTGTCTCGTGCATCACGTCGATCAAGGGCTCCTGCCAGAGAGCCATTGTGGCTCCAGGAAAGGACGAGGGACTACAGATATTGTGTTTGCAGCTCGTCAACTCCAGAAGAAATGCCAGGAACAGAACTCCAACCTGTACACGACATTCATCGATCTAACAAAAGCCTTTGACACATTCAGCCACGGAGGTCTTTGGAAGATCATGGCAAAATTAGGTTTCCCAGAGCAATTCGTCGTGATGGCTCGGCAATTCCATGATGGTATGCTCGCTCGTGTTGTGGATGACGGTGAGTCATCTTAACCATTTTCAGTTACTAATGGAGTCAAGCAAGGCTGTATGTTGGCTCCAACCCTCTTCAGTATGATGTTCTCTGCCATGCTTACTGTTGACTTGCGTGACTATGACACTGGGATCGACATCAGATATCGGACTGATAGCAAGCTGTTCAATATGAGGAGACTACCGGCGAAGACGAAGTTACAGGAAGTGATTGTTTGTGATCTCCTATTTGCTTACGACTGATCCCTTAATGCCAAATATGAGTTTGACATGCAGCACAGTATGGACTATTTCTCTTCAGCTTGTGGCAATTTTGGTTTCACAATCAGTATCAAGAAGACAGAGGTGATGCACCAACGGCACCATGAAAGCCTTACGTAGAGCCTACAATCACAGTAAATAGCTCAACTCTCGTGGCAGTGGAAAAGTTCACCTATCTCGGCAGCACACTGTCACGTGCAGTCCACATCGATGATGAAACCAACTCCAGAATTGCTAAAGCCAGTGTGGCTTTTGGCAGACAACGTGCAAGTATGTGGGCATAAGCCTACAAACAAAACTTAAGGTCTACAAAGCCATTGTGTTGCCGACCCTGCTGTATGGTGGCAAAACCTGGACGGTGTATAGACGACATGCCAAGAAACTAAACCATTTTCACATGGGCTGCATGAGGAAACTGATGAGGATAAGATGGCAGAACAGGGTCACAGACACTGAGGTTCTCACACGTGCAGGCATTACAAACATCCACACTCTGCTGATGAAATCACAGTTAAGATGGGCAGGCTACGTCACCAAGATGTCAGAAAAGAGACTATCAAAGAAGATATTCTACGGCGAGCTGAAGGATTGAAGGTGATCTCAGGGTGGTCAGAAGAAACGCTTCAAAGTTTTCCTCAAGTCATCCTTGAAACACTTCAACATTGACCCTGAGTCTTGGGAATATCTCACACAGGATCGCTCCACCTGACAGAGTCTGATCGATACTGGAGTTACAGGCTTTGCACGGAGGAAAACTGCAGAGGTAGTGCAGAAGCTTGAGCAGCGTAAATCTCAGAACTGCAGCACGTCCTCTGTTGATCAAGCAAACCCAAGCGGCATCTCCTGTAAAGTGTACCACAGACAGTTCAGAGCACAAACTGGCTTGATCAGCCACTCACTTACTCACAGAAACCAAACCAGTTAGTAATGTTATGGTTATCTTCAAGCTCCAAGGACGAGCAACAACATATAAAATTGTGATTCGCGTATGAATACGCACATAATTATGGTTTCAACAGAAGACTATTGCTTCTATACTCTCTAAATCAGTGATGAATATACTGTTACTATCAATTAACAAAATAAGAAAATAACGCGATTCGTATTGAAAAATATGAATCATCCCCTTTTTCTAAAACAATTAAACGAGTTACATAATTTCATCGAAATTCCCTCTGCTTTCCTTTTAATCTCTCTCTCTCTCTCTCTCTCTTATGCCATGAGGGGCAACAATACGTGGAAATATGTTGAGTGATAGAGAAAAAAGAATTTTAACTGGATGATAACCTTAAACTTAAACCAACTAACCAAGAGGAACTCGAAGTCGCTATAATGGTATGTGTGCATTTTCCATGTGATTTTTCTTCAATGTTAAACGATACCAATGATACAAAGTTGCAATAGCATATTGAGACGAGAAAGCCGTACTATGAATTCCTTGGCTTGACGGCACACACATGCTGTAATATATTTGCTGCTTTATTTTGTTTCTGTTTTTTAACCTATAGATAAGGTTCTAAAACAAATCATTTTTAATATGCAAAAGTCTGAAGGCCTATCTTCCTCTTTCTTTCTCTCTCACTCTGTGTTGATTGGTCAGTCAGCATATCAGTTTTACCTCAGTTGATCCAGATCTCTCTCTCTCTCTCTCTCTCTCTCTCTCTCTCTCTCTCTCTCTCTCTCTCTCTCTCTCTCTCTCTCTCTCTCTGGACTATCATCTCAAGCCATGGGATTAAGATCCTTGAAAAATGGGCGTAGCGGATTTTCGCCAGTGGCGTACGACGTTGTATCTAGATATGTGATGGTAAATATGACAGACTAACAGACCAACAGAGAAAGAGTGGACAAAAACAATATTATAGTCAGTAGCAATGGCAAGTAAAGTATAAAAATGACTTAGATCAACTGCAGATAACTTTAAATGTTTGAATTACCTCTTGTTGGTTCGTCATTTCGCTTTAGCCTATGTCCCACTCGTTTAAATGTACTCGCCTTTGATGGAATGTCCGCGCTTTCACGGTTCGGGATGCTAGCCATGCATTGTTTGTAGTGCTATACTATCTTCATTTAAACCAACATTCAGGTTTAAATCCTAAGCGTCTGTTTTATTTATTTAATCAATATAAATGAAAATAGAAGTTCTACAATTTCCAAACGCACTGTCAATACCTACACTAGCTGGATAATTACATTTGAAGCAGATACACTGGGGATGTGAAGAGTTCACTCCCTCCGTCAGTACATAGTTTCCTGCGGTCAATCTTAACTTAGTTGGAAATGTAAGTATGTATATTTATATGTGGTATAAATAAAATATATGTACAGTATGTACGCGTATCTTTGATGTACCACTCGTTGTAACAACTTCTCACTAAAACTTTAGCATAAGGCGTAGCTAAAAGCTGTAGTAAATTTAAGTATCTACTTGTGTTCCAAATGTTAGCTCTGTATCTCAATGGGTACTTATGCTATTCCAATTATATATATATATATATATATATATATATATATATATATTATACATTGCTGAAGATGATGCAAACGCACCACAGTCACCATGATTAATTGAGATATCGACGTTGGCCAGATAAATTGTCTTAAATGTTTTTATTTGGTTTTGTTGCTTTGTTGAGTTTTGTTTTTCTCTTCTAAAATAGATACATAAATAGCTACATACTTTCATTAATAGATATATATGTTTGTGATACAAACCTATACCCCAGCATTTTGCAGGCCACTGTGGCACCTATATCACCAAATCTTTCTCCACACACCGTTCCCCATGTATGATTGTAGTAAACTTCAAGTCGTCCGGACACAACACGAATTCCAGGATGATTTACACTTGCTGTTGTGATAAAAAGATGCAAGTCTGGATGTTATGAAGCCCTGAATAGATCATGTAATATGATAATATTAGAGATAACAATGCAAAATAACATTTACAAGGAAGATAACTTTATAGCAATGAACACAAAAGCGGTATTTTATGTACGATATTAATGAAATGAATCGTTGATATTCATGTGAAAATTATTAATTTTAACAGCTAATTGTGATTTGATTTACTTTCTGTTTCGCTGCATTCTTAGTCATTTTTTTATGATTGTGTCTAAATAATCACTCCTTTCTATTACACATTGCAGACTTATTCGCTGTTTTTTTCCACAAGGCAGATTTTTGTTCCTTGTCATGTTTTCTTCAGGTTTCTACTTTAACCGTCATTGCCGGAGAATAGTAAATATGGACTGCCTTAATGAATATGTTATTAAATATATTGTTCAGTGATATAACCGCGAATATATTTCACGCTATCCAAGTTATCAGATGTTATGAGAAGAGTGGTGGTGATAAGGAAATGAGTGTCTGGCACCAATACATATGAAAACTAAGTCAATTCATGCAAATGAAAAATGACTCAAGACATCAAATTTATTAAAATTTTACAAAAGCCTTTTACGCTTGTAATTAAATTACTGCCATAATAAAAACGGGATATGGCAGGAATTAGAGATTATTAGGTTAATTTGCTTTTAAAGCTACGCTTTGTGGTTATTATCTATCTAACTTCATAAGTATTCCTATTTTTGAACAGTAGTCAAACGTAAAGCACGTTATTTGCATGCATTCTTGAGTAACAGTACTCAAAGTTAAAGCACGGGATTTGCGTGAATTCCTGAGTAAATAATATAATTATTTCAAACAAAAAAATGAGTATTTTTACATAAAAAAGATCCATGTTATATTGTTATATTTATTTCTGGGTCCAACCAAAAGAAGTGAATATCCAAAAAGAACTTCCTTTGTTTATTCGTTCGGCCATATCGTATCAAGAGAATGCAGGATATCACATTTTCACAGAAAAATTACCTTTTTGTCAGATCTCGATCTTTCATTACGCAGTTTTAATTGGGCATTGCATAAATGATGATTAAGTTATATACACATGGTGACGGTTATAAACATACCGAAGCATGAGTGATGAGCATCGCATTGTCTGTATATTATGGAATTTCCATCGCAATATTTTCCTCCGTTTGCAGGAGCAGGGTGTGTGCATGTCCGAGTTGCGTTCTGAGTTCCAATATCACAGGGAAAAATATCGCTGTAACACTGGCTCCAAGGAGTCCACAACGACCAACTACCATCGACTGCAGAATAATAGAGCGTGAAATCACAATTCAATTTGCAATTTCCCCTTGGGGAAAACTCTGTTTTCCATTTACTGATAATTGATACATATTGGTTCAAAATGAAAAGTTTAACAAATACGAATCACGTTAGGTTTTAGATGCATGGTAAGTCAATTCAGAGATTGCAATACAAAATTTCATCGTATTCAGAATCTGCCGTGTAAAGGTAAGACTCAATATATAAACTACATTATGATTTCCTCGTTGTTAATTATCTAATGAATGAAGTCAAACTTTTGAACACCATTTAAATTCAGTGAAATTGAGGTTTATCACCATTCAGCCCATGATGGGAACTGATAGTAAGACTACCACAGAATGATATTGTATGAAAGTATTTTCCTCTTCAATGGTTAAAGAGTCTTTTTAAAGAAAATAAAACGGTTTAAAGAGAAAACCATGAGATACCAAAACGACAGGAAACAGCTGAAAGTTATTACTAACACTAAATAGTACATTCGGGATTTTACGCGAATCATGCAAGGGCTGGTCGACGGAAAAGGCTGGAGCGATATTCCAAATATTGATGAAAATCTTTACGAGATGAGATTCCATCATTTTGGAAACATAACAAAGTGGGAATAATGCAGTGCCGTAATATTAACATGAACATAGGTAGAGATCTTATTAATTATCTAAGATAAAGATTGGTAGCGGATTTAGAAAAGTGACGCACGCTAGAAAATATAAAGATCACAGCTCAGGAACTTTCAGTGTCTACCGCAATGTGGATCTACCCCCCCCCCCCCCTTCCCTTGGTATAATTAAAATGTGAAATCCGTAAGCTACAGGAAATGTTTTGATAATAAGAAACAAATTATTTATATCTATATGAGAAAAGGACATCGCGATCTGAATAGTTCTGGCTGAGATTATTGGAGTAGTTGTTGTACTAGCAATAGAAAAGGAACAGTAGTAGTAGTAATAGCAACAGCAGCAGTAGTAATAGTAGTAGTAGTCGTTGTTGTTTTTGTAATAATTGTTGTTAAAGAATGAAAATATCAAGAGATAGAAGCAGCCGTTTTAATAGCAGAAAGTATTGCTAATCTTACCAGCTTACTGCTACTATACCTCATAAAATATCAGTAGCGATAATAATAATAATAATAATAATAATAATAATAATAATAATAATAATAATAATAAAGGAATATCCTAGATCTATGCATATAGCTATATAGCTTCGTCCTGGTGGCACATACCTGCACACGATCTATTGTCACATTCATTATATTGCAAAGGTTCACCATCGCAATACTTTCCGCCATTGGCCGGTGCAGGATTTGAGCACATCCGGGTTCTCTGACGAATTCCTACACCACAAGTAGCGCTGCAAGTCCCCCACGATCCCCATGTAGTCCATGCCCCATTCACTGTACAAAGGAAACTCCTTCCCGCAATGAACTCAGATATATGCCATATATTAATTAAATAAAAAGAATGTAAGCATGCCATAATAAATATTGTGAATATCTTGTAATACTGTACTCTACATAATGCATCCTAAACCTAAACCTAACAGGAATTTAATAATTATTTGTATAGGTTTATTTTACAACTAAGTAGTAGTGAAAGCCTAGATCCTGGGCCATCTTGACTCTTTCTTGAACCCATTTTTTATTATTTTTGGTGTCGATTATTTTGAAATCTATAGCTAAAAAAAACAAACCACTGCTTTAGGGCACTTCTCGCCAAAAATGTAAAATCTTAAATTTTGTCCATATTTTCCAAACTTATTAATTGCGGTTTTAAAATTTTAAAGCAATTTCACCCACATTTCTAAATTTTAGTGTTTAAATCTGAACTTTTTCACTAAATTTGAAGAGATTGTGGCATGGTGTTTTTATGAAAATGTTATTGAAAATCTTAACCACTGGACATCAGAATTTTACTGAATACCCTAACCGCTTGTCATCAAAATTGCTATCAAACATTTCGTACACATAATCTTCCACTGCTCATCAAATTTTGCTGAAAGCCCTAGACCAAATGTCACCAGAATATTTTACTAAAATTTCTCCACTTGTCATCAGGTGTTTTACTCAAATTCCTACACTGGTCATGAAATTTTACAGAAAACCCTGGACCACTTGTCATCAGAATATTTTACTCAAAATTCTCCATTGGTCATCAGACTTTCATGTCAACCCGACCCTATGCTCCAATCTTCATGACTTCTAATTTAAAATGGTATCCCTAAATTTTCAAATTCTGTAAATCCAAACAACATACTTACAAATCCGCTTTTAAAAAGACAATCGCAGAGGGCCAATCATCAAAATATATTTTTTTCTATACATATTACAGTATAAGCTAAATAATTATTTCTGTCTCTCACAAACAAATTATCGCCCTTGACCAATTGCAGTTATATTACACAACAAAAATTAGGTTAATAAGTGACGTTCCGATGGTAGTCAAATCTCACCAGATCAAGAATTGCTGAAGAGGATTAGCACGATTTAAAAAATGTTATGAAACATTTAAAATTAAATTTTTTCTTGTTGAAAATATGTAAGGTAGAATTAGAATTGCTAATAGATTATAATATGTTCCTAACTGTTGAATCTGGAATCAGAGGAGGAATAAGTATGATACTTAATAGATATGGCAAAAGCAAAGCATCCTTATTATAATGGTTTGACTGTAACCGCGAAACATACTAAAGTTACAGATGACGAATATATATATATATATATATATATATATATATATATATATATATATATATATATATATATATATATATATATATATATATATTGTTACGACTCTAGCTGTTAAAAATATGTAGCAGAAAAAAGTGAAAACAATGTAAGTAAAATCATCAAGCAATTTATTTCCAGACAATTAAAGTAAAAATTCAAAAGACACTTACAATTTGTGAGTTAAATGCCAAATAATCATAAATGTCCTAATCCCAAGTCCAAAATAATAGAATGTTCCGAATGAATTCCGATAGCCTCTAATGTCCTGATGTACCACAAAGATGTAATCCAGAATGTGTTTGAATGAGTTCACATAAATCCCAAAATCATGTATTAATCCAAAAGTCAATGAGCACTTTAGTATTTCTAATGAATATTGTAAATAAATAATTCCTCTCAAATTATATATGCTTTCATCAACACAACTAAAATAGATTCCTTACAGACTGATCTTTTAGAACCGAAATTCTAGAATAGGTATGAATTTGTTTACCAAAATCTATATATAAATACAAATGCATACATGGCCTATGTCACATCACAATATGAGTAATTTTAGTGGAAAAATACTGGTCTACCTGACATATGTCAAAAAAGTCTTATTGCAAAATGACAATGAAAATATTATGTAAACAACTGAACAAAAGTTAAGATTGTATTTTCCAATAACCATACAACTTACAATCTTCGACAAAAGTTAAGCATATAACATCATACATAACACCTCCCCTCATAAACAAAGAGAAAGATGTATGTAATAAAACGTTCTTTTAAATATGCATCGGATACTATAAACACAATCAAAATTATATAGGAAGATGTCTTATGAATGACACTCAGCTGAATGACACAAAATATACGCAAAATAAAGCAATATGGTACTTCTATACACGGGATAGTGCATCTGCAATCACATTATCGTGTCTAGTATCAATGTTATATTCTTGCAGCATTAAACTCCATCTAAACAATCTCCGATTTTCAACTTTCATTTTGTTAATGAACGTAAGGTGATTGTGATCACCGAATACAATAACCAGAGAAAGAACCGAGGTAACATAAACTTCAAAAATGTTAAAGCCAATATCAAAGAAAAACATTCCCTCTCAATCGTGGAATAATTGTTCTGGTACTTGTTTAGTTTTAAAAAAAAATAGAACACTAGATGATCCACACCATTTTTGTCTTCTTGAATCAATACTCCACTAACCTCTACATCACTTGCATCATTTTAAATAATTGGCTGAAATTTGGTGCAGAAAGAACTGATGCATTCTTAAGCATGGCCTTTAATTTGTCAAAAGATTCCTGACACTGGTCAGACCAATGAAACTTGGATCTCTTACTCAGCAAATTTGTCAAAAGTTCGGCAATTATTGAAATACTTGAACAAAATTTCCGATAATGTCCAGCCATACCCAAAAACATAATCAGTTGCTTTTCACAAACAGGCACAAGCAATTTAGACATAGCCTTGACCTTAGCTTCTACAGGTTTAACGTTACTTTGTCCCACATAATGTCCAACAAATGTTACACAAGCATGGCAAAACTCACTTTTACTTAAATTAATCGTCAGATTTGTATCACTGAGTCGATCAAAGAATTTCCTAATGGTTTCCAAGTGATTTTCCCAAGTGTCGCTGTAGATGATGACGTCATCGATGTACGCGTCAAAGATATCTAGACCAGATGTTATTATGTTCATAAGACACTTGAATGTTGACGGACACTTTTTCATACCAATGGCATCACTTTCTATTGATAAAGCCCATCTGTAGTTACAAATGCTGAAATTTCGTTTGCTCTTTCTGTGAGTGGAATTTATCAGAATCCTTTTAAAAGGACAAACTTGGTGACATATTTCGCATTTCCAATTTTATCAATGCAATCATCCATTCTTGGCATTGGAAATGAATCTGTTTTGGTAACACTGTTGACTTTTCTATATCCGGTACACATGCGGAATGTATTATCTGGCTTAGGAACAAGAATACATGGTGAACTCCAGTTACTTTTACTTGGTTCTGTAAAATCATTCTCCAGTAAAAATTGAATTTCTTTTTTCCAAATATTCCTGTTTGATAGGATTCATCCTATAAGGATGCTGTTTCACAGGTGTAGAATCTACAATGTCAACGTCATGATAGATTTTATTTGTTCCTGTAGGAACACCAGGAAACAAGTGCTCATACTCATGTAATAGCTGTTTTAGTTCACACCTTTCCTTTTTTTCTTTTTCTTTTGTAGATGTGTCAATTTCTGGTCCAGATTGTTTAATATTTCTGAATTCCGGACTTTGGTTAAACCAGAATAACCACGGTCATATTGTATTCAATCGTTGACATCCTCACTGTGTGGGACAGGTACAACTAAATTGACTGAATAATTAACTGGGCTATCTCTGTCAAAATATTCCTTTAACGTTATTATGTGACAAAGTTGTTTCTGTTTCCGTCTCCCAGAAGTAGTAATGATATAATTTAAGTCATTTACTTTCTTCCCAACTGTATAAGAACCATACAATTTAGCCCGAAGAGGACTTTGAGGTATGGGAAAGAGAGTCAGAACTTTCTCACCAGGCTTAAAACTCCATTCCTGTGTATTTCTGTCACACCTTAATTTCATTTTTGACTGGGTAGTGTGAAGATTAGTTCTTGCTACTTCACAGTCCTTTGCAAATTTATATTTAGGTTTTTGATGTATGGGAAAGATAGCCAGAACTTTTTCATCAGGCTTAAAATTCCTTTCCTGAGTAGAGTGAAGATTAGTACTTGCTACCTCACAAGCCTTTGCTATTTTATATTTGAAATCAGAGACATAGTCAAGAAGATTAATCTTTGGATCTTCATTTGAAAGAAGTTTCTCTTTTAATAACATCAATGGTCCAATGACTGTATGTCCAAAAACCAGTTCAAAAGGTCTGAAACCTAATGATTCTTGAACTGATTCCCTAACAGCAAACAAAAACTAATGAACAACCTCATCCCAATCCTTTCCTGTATCATAGCCATGTGACTGAATCATATTCTTCAACGTTTGATGAAATCTTTCCAAATCCCCTTGACTTTCAGGGTGATAGGCAGAAGATTTAAACGTTTGTATGCCTAATTCATGCATAACTTGTTGGAAAATTACCAGACATAAAATTTGACCCTTGATCAGACTGGACAGATTTGAGAAGGCCAACAAGTGTAAAAGACTTTACCAAAGATTTAACAAAGGTTTTAGTTTAAATATTTCTTAAAGGAATTGCCTCTTGTAGACGCACACATTATGGTCAACAAGTATTGGTTGCCTGACTTGGTCTTAGGTAAGGGACCGACACAGTTTACCAGTATTTTGCTAAATGGTTCGTCAAATGCAGGAATAGGTTGCAGATGAGCCTTAGGTATCTACTGATTGGGTTTTCCTACCATTTGACAATTGCGACAAGATCTACAGTTTTTAGAAACATCACTTTTAAGTTTGGGCCAATACAAATTATTCAAGATCTTGTGATAAGTCTTATGGACTCCTACATGACAAACCAAGGGAGTTTCATGGGCTAGACTAAGAATTTCCTGTCGATATGACCACTCGTCACAAGCGAGTACATCAAGTGGTCTCCATTTTCTCATAAGGACCCCATTTTTTACAAAGTAACAATCTGAGACTTGTGTGGCTTAGGTTTCACTAATAGCCCTTTGAAACAAACAGGAGATCTCAGGTTCTGGTTCCTGTTCAACAACGAGGAATTGTCTTTTCTCAACCTGGTTAGTATAGAGAAAATGAGTTTTTTTAAAATAGGATCACTCTCATCAATACCTTAGGAGATAAAGTGACTTCATCAAAAGATTGACCAATAAATGTGTCAGCTAAAGGAATACTTTCCAGTTCACATCATTCTCCAGAGCTCTTTTTGACATAGCTCTGGTAACTGCACAAGCAGGATACACATCTGGGATTTCAATCTCAATAGGATCAACTTTTTAATACAAACAAGGCTTGTCAGTTACAAGTGGATTAACCACAACCTCATCTCCAGCTAGGTCATTGCTAGTAACAAATGGATACCTTCTATAGGTAAAGAAGTCACTGCTCCAACAGTCATAGGTCCGGAAACTAAGTATGATGCCAAATTGACACAATGGAGAGAAACATTTACATAGCCATACTCTACTCCCTGAATAAGTACACTTTCACTAGAAGACGAATTCTCAGACAAAGCCAAAGTACCTGCTAACAGAAGACTCTGAGAAGCTCCTGTGTCCCTTAATATTTTAATAGGAATAGGTTTGGCAGAATCATCAATAAGTGATATAGAACCTTCTGATATAAATGGTTCATAAGTAGTCTCCAAAATAGAATCAGACTGGGGTTTGTTTGACCCAGTAATTGTATTGCTTTTAATACAAGACCGTGATCTTGACCTCTTTGAAAAAAGAGCATTTGGAATAGCTCTGTATTATATTTTGTTGCTTACATTTCAATTTGTAGCAATCAGAAATTACGTGCCCTTTCATTTTACAATAAATGCACGTAGAAAGAGATAAGGACTTCTGATCAGTGTTATCAGATGTTTGATTTCTAAAAGTTGTACCGGATTGAAATTTGGAAGTACCCGTATGAGACTGAGATGGTTTTTTTGTAACCAAAAACCTGCTGAGAGGAAATCTTGTTGACAAATGAAACTTTGTGAGTTAAGGAATAATCATCAGCCGTGCGATCAGCATTTTCCAAAGTTTCCACTTATTGCTCGACAAGATTGGTCCTAACATCTCTATGGATGCACCTCTTGAACGCTTCAATTAATACGAGCTGTCTGGCGTTATCGTAATCTTCATCAACCTCTTTGGGTAAGCACCACCTATCAAATAGTTGTTCTTTATCCCTTGCAAATTGGACATGAGTGTATCCAGTTCTTTTCTACAATTCCTAAATCTTTGTTAATATGCCTCAGGTGCCAACTCATAACCCTTCAAGATGTACTCCTTAACCACATCATAATCAGTACTTTTTTGTACCAACAGTGAAGTGTAGACCTCACGAGCTTTGCCAATAAGTACACTTTGTAGCAACAAAGTCCAATGCTCTCTGGGCCATTTCAAGTTTTTAGCAATTTTCTCAAAGTGAAGAAAGTATTTATCTACTTCTTTTTCATGAAAAGGGGATACTAACCTAATATATCTGGTAACATCAAAACTTAAACTTGTGTGTAAGGGGGGGGGGGGGCTTGCTAGCTATAATTCTTTTAACTTATATTGCATTTCCATTTCTTTTTCATTTCCCTCTCCTTCCCCCCCCTCTCTCTCTTTCTCTCTCTCTCTCTCTCTCTCTCTCTCTCTCTCTCTCTCTCTCTCTCTCTCTCTCTCTCTGCATCTACATTTCTATTTCCTTTTCCTCTTTCGGAAGCTGAAGATTTCTTAATTCTAATTCAATCTGGCTTTTTAGTTCTAATTTCCTTTATTTCCAATCAAAACCAGATACAGAGTTTTCAATTAAAACCAAAGCACTATTGTCCAAAATTTTCTTCCCCACCAAATATGGAATTAAAATATTCTTTATCTCTTGCTTTGTTAAAGACGCTTTCGCCTCAGAAAGATCATAGTGTCTGGCATGCTCAAGCAACTCATCCTTTTTCTTACACTCTAACCAAACCTGGGTAGAGCTTGAAACAAAGTTCTTAACCTTAGATGACATTGTGAATGCTTCCTCGTTTCACTAAAGATTTATCAAATGGGTGAAATTAAACTCTTTACCAGGAAAAATAAAAATTCCAAAACAATGTCAATTTAAATTGTAATTTAAAGACATTCACATCTCAGACGAGCACCCAATTTCTGTTACGACTCTAGGTCTTAAAAATATGTAACAGAAAAAAAGTGCAACCAACAATGTAAGCAAAATCAAGCAATTTTTTCTCATACAATTAAAGTGAAAATTCAAAAGACACTTACAATTTGTGAGTTAAATTCCAAATAATCATAAATGTCCTAATCACAAGTCCAAAAAAATAGAATGTTCAGAGTGAATTCCAAAAACCTTGAATGTCCTGATGAACCACAAAGATGTAATCCAGATTGTATTTGAATGAGTCCACATAAATCCCAAAATCATGTATTAATCCAAAAGTCAATGAGCACTTCAGTATTTCTAATGAATATTGTAAAAATAAATCCTCTCAAATTATATCTGATTTCAACAACACAACTAAAATAGATTCCTTACAGACTGATCTTTTAGAACAGAAATTCTAGAATAGGAATGAATTTGTTTACCAAATTCTGTATATAAATACACATGCATACATGATCTATGTCACATCACAATATAAGTAAGTTTAGTGGAAATATACTGGTCTACCTGACATATGTCACAAAAGTCTTATTGCAAAATGACTATGATAATACTATGTAAACAACTGAACAAAAGTCAAGTATGTCTTTTAAAATAACCATACAACTTACAATCATCGACAAAAGTTACGCATATAAACATCATACATAATAATATATATATATATATATATATATATATATATATATATATATATATATATATATATATATATATATTGTTACGACTCGAGGTCTTAAAAATATGTAACAGAATGAAAGTGAAATCAACAATGTAAGTAATATCAACAAACAATTTATTTCCCTATAATACCAAGTTAAATTCAACAAGATACTTACAACATTGTTAATCAAATTCCAAATAATCCTAAATTTCCTGGTCACAAGTCCAAAAATACAGAATGTCCCGAATGAGTTCCAAAAGTTTTGAATGTCCCGATATACCACAATGATACAATTTAGAATGTCTTTGAATGAGTTCACAAAAGTTCTATTACAGATTAAATATACATAACAAGATATATATATATATATATATATATATATATATATATATATATATATATATATATATATATATATATCATAATAATAGAATTTGAGGAGCTCTATAAGATGTAACGTGTATTCAACAAAACGTAATGGAGCATAGTCAAATCCATAAGTAGAAGCTACTGTTTGTGGTATATATGCAAATAAAATCTGATTTAATTAAATTCAGTGCCTATTATCATCATCATCATAATAATAATAATAATAATAATAATAATAATAATAATAATAATAATAATAAACAACTTATAATTCTCTTCTTGCGTAAACAAAATAACACCATTTGGTTTGAAACGAAAATCGAAAAAAGCAATATACTTCCGGGTAGTTCATCATCAAATTTATCTAACTTTTATTATGATCATTTTACCTTGTATTACGATCATTCAAACTTGCATTAATGTCATCGATTGAAATACTCTTTTCTCCCATATCTGTGTTTAATTATTTATTTATTTCTATTTTGAATAAAACAGTAGCAATTCTTTTGATTTATCCTAGAGTATTTGTATCTGCACCATTATTAATTTCGTCTGTTTTGTTCCTATCTTTTGTTCTATATCATTAAAATATGTTTTAATTGTTTAACATTTTATCTAATTCGACAATGTATTTTTTTAAATAACATCCATTTTATTAGATCTAGATCTATATATACTTTACTATCTGTTTAAACACTTTTTCAATTCCACTAAATGGTTCATGTGTTAGAGGCATTAAATCCTGATCTATTACACTTTATTTTATCACTTTAATAAGAATAATAGAGAAGTCGTGGCTTGTCTATTTATATATCTAATCGTACGTACACTAACACTTTTTTCTTTATTTTTTCGTTTTGTCAATTACTGTGAAGTAATTCTTTTTCTGCAACTCTAATAAAGTATTAGTGTAAGAAGTTATCTTTTCTTCCACTTTTAGTACAGCATCTATGAAATTATCCAAAAGATTTAAATGTATTTATCGTTTTGTGTATTTCGTTCATTAGGGTCTTTTTCTTATAGTTCTATCTTGATCAAAAAGTATTATAACCAAAGATATTTCTTTATTTCCTGAACGTCGCTCTTGAAGGATTATATTTCAGCATCTATCCTTTCTTCAACTTGACATAATATTTTCTGTATATTCTTCTTTTTTTATCTACCGTCAATCTGTTTCTTTCAAATTATTATCCTCCAAAGTCATATGTATTTCTCTATCAACACGTCTTTGCGCAAACCTACTTGTAGCTGTATCAGTTAATTTTACAAGTTTATCTAAATCTCTAATACTGTTGTTGTTCATATTTACTTCCATATTTATTGAAGTATCTAGTTTCTTTACCTTATTGTCTTTTTCATCTTTATCTGAGTACTTAAATCTAAAATCACTAGGGTCCCTTAAATATATTGGTCGTGAGATTAATGACATTTCTGTCATTTATTTAACATGAAGTAGAAATTTAATTTTCACAATCTGTTCTAAAGATAAATGTAATTTGCATGCCATTAAAATCTATTACTTTTCTGTTTTCATTTTTAATCGCATGAGATGAAATTGCCGTGAAAACATTATTATTGAGTACAGACTCTAATATAGTAGAGTATGTGCCGTTACAGTATTTCTTTGTATTGTTTAGTTGATAAAAAAAATAGATCAGCTTTTCGGCTCCTAAAATCCACAAATTGGATGTGATTCGACAGACGTCTGTATATATCTCTGGCTGGTACATCCTAGTAGTGTATAGTTGTGGTTTGTTATATACACTGTGGAAGTATTGCTCAGAAGTATTAAAACTTTACAGTCATGTTTCTGACATTCAATATCTATGCTTTCTTCATTGTCTTTATTAACAGTCATTTATTCTTTGAATTTTTTCATGTATATTTGAATATTACGGAAATCATCATACTGTTATGGTCATGGATTCATGTTTATCGTTTATATATGATACAATATATTGTGTTTTATTATCTGAAGTATTGTAATATCCAACTAAAAATATATTTTATGTAATGAAATAATGTAATTGATAATTCACTACTTCTGTTATGGGATTTGAAAAATATATTTCTTTCTCAGACTGTCCTTCCAGATAAATGTAACTAGGCCTCGCCGTAAAGCAGTGGCAGGCTTGTCATTACGTCCTTGCAACCATTGGTTGTATTCAGTTACTATCATACTAAATTCATTCTCATTTATTTCATTATCGCTTATTGTTTTACTCACCATTTCATCAATAGTATTACAATTTATACAGTCTTTGCTCTTTTTTAATCTGTTTGCTTCGGCTTTTTTTAAATTCTTGCGAACGTTTTCAAGTTGTTTTCCAACTGTCTGGTGATTTAGGAACTTACGAATTGTCTATAGTTTTACTTTCGCCACCTTACACTTTTTTTTTGAACGAAATTACATTTCGTTTTCAATTCACTTTTTTCTGGTGATTTAGTAATCTTAGATTGTTCTTCAGTTATTTTTACACCACTTTCCATTTACATTTCAACGGAAGTACAGTTTTTCAAAAAAGTTATGTCATTGTTCTCTTCAAGTTTTTTCAAACGCTTGTTTGTTTCTAGTAACGTTTTTTTTCAAGTCACAAATATCATACATTAATGTTGAAAACACATTTTTGTAAAGTAACAACGTCCGAGTTTCATCTGTTTGCTTTATAAACTTAATGAACTTAGAGGATATCAAGCTAGCATTAAAGGATCAAATTGGTTATATAAACCTAAAAGATAAAAAAATCAGTAAAGTATATAATTCCATTTGTCGTTAAGTAGTCTTCTTTCAACTCTTTCTGTAATTCATCATAGTTATAAATTTGAAGAAATATACTCACCAAATACGTCATTCCTAGTATTATTATTAGTATTATTATATCTGACAACAACAATTTATATTTTAGCTGATCTAGCATTTACACAAACTTCATGTGTTTTCTAAAATTGTTCTTTATTCATTATTTCCAACGCCGTATCAGTTAAGTGTTTACCAGTTATTTCCTTTTATGTTCCAGTTCCTATACTAATTTTAAATTCCTGTTTGTATTCTTCTTCTATTCCGTCTTCATTGAAATAAAAGGTTTACCCTCATATGTTCCATTTTCAGAGAAACCTAACTCTTTTTCAAGCTGTTGTTGGTTCATTTAAGTAGTGTAAAATGGTAAACGCTGGTAGAGTTGAATCTGCAAATCGTCCTGATGATATAGGAAACGTTTTGGTTATGATTATGTTAATCATTGTAAAGAATATTATGATCCTTATGAAAATGTATTGAATCCCTTAAACAAACAGTTCAACGATTATTTCTTGAATGATGAATGCAACGAAATTATATAAATAAAACTGAAATAAACGAAACAGACTATGAATTCCTTAAACATAATTCAAGGATTAAAAATAGAACATTTTATGACGAAGAAATGGGTATAGATGATATTCAAATTTCTATACAGGGTAAGCCAAATAGAATATCATTTAACACTATAGCTAATAAAACAGATCAAAATAAGTGTTTAGATTCACTGCGTTGGAAAAGAAGGAAAATATGGTGTCCTTAACTTAAAGATTACAGTATTAGAAAATCCCACAGTTACAGAGAGGCGAAAGACAACAGTTCCAGAGGAAATAGAAATGAAAGAAATTAAAACACATAGACCATTTAACCAACAAAAGTTATAGAAAAAGAAAGTTTAATAAATGAATACCAAAATAAGTTCTCAATGCTCTGTATAGATTATTTACTATGCAAGAATAAAGAGAATGAAAAGGTTACTTGAGTGATGTTTATGTAGTAAATTCAAAATAATATCAATGAAAATAGACCTAGAGTTGTATGACAGAGAAATAACACATATAAAAGAGACATTGCTAAAGAAAAAGTTGCAGGTAAAAGATTTAAATTGCATGAACATTTGCAAAAAAAAACTTAAATTACTTGAGCACAAATATTTGGCCATTTCATTGGTATAGAAGAAGATAACTTTAGAGAAGATCTCAATAAAATAAATCTCAAAATTAAAATCAAAATAGGATTAGATGATTGGTTAAAACGACCGTTTAAAGTTAAAGCTGTCACAACTGATACTTTTTTGAGTTATTGATCTGATAACAGCAGCTCTTGGTGTAATTATTGCAAAGTTTGTAAAACGGTTAACAGTTGGAGGAGAAAGCTGTAGCGGTGGTTCCATAGATTCGTTCATGAGTTGTTATTGTCTTTTAAAAAGGTATTCAAAATATTACCAACTATTTATTTCAGTTAGCTAAAACAAAGAAGCAGCAGCATTACCTGGTATCGTTGGTAACGTAATAAGATTGACTTTTACATCAGCTGGAACAGTTATTTCTTTAATAGTTGATAATGCCAATTTGTTATTTCTTGCATTAATTAGCTTGTTCTCTGTGATTGTCCTAAAATGTTTATTTTATCAACAAAAAGAATAAAGAACAATTATTAGGCAGCTATTTCAAAAAGTAAATAACAGCAGCTCACGCAATCATGTACAAGTTATTATATCATCAGGTATATTATTTAGCTATATGCACCATAATTGTATGACTTTTCTAAATTGCTATTGCGACCAGCTATACTAACAATTTTTATCACCAAATCACTAGGTAAAATAAAGATACCATCACCGCCTAGTTCATAGTTTTGTACTTTAGCACCCAAGATACATATCACATACGACCTAATACTCTGATTTATGCGCGCTATTTATTCTTCTATTAGCCTGTTGATATCTTGAAGAAAGAAATAGGTACATCCTGTAATTAAAATTGATGTTACCATTTTATGAATTTTTCAGCTGACAGTTTTTGCCCAGTATTCAACTGTTCCATCTCCATACTTATATTTACATATCTATGCATTTGACACAACAGCTGCTACAGGTTCTCTAAAGCCTTGATGTATTCTTTTGTGAAATATTAAAGTTAGTCCAAATTATATAAATTTGCTTTAGATCTATTTTGTTGTTTGTTATATTAAATGTTTGAATATCTGGTAATGATATTCGGCATTCAGACAACAGTTTTTAGTATGTGAATGATGCAGCTTTATGTTCTGAAATTAATTCTTCTGTATGTTTGACATGTGGCAGAAGTAAAATATATTATTCAGAAGCCTCCCAGTGTGAACTAACAAAAAAGACACTAATCCATCTATACCTGAACACGACACTAATGTACACAAATTGTATTCAACTGGGTCTCCGAAACAAAAATTGCCATCGTACGATGGTCTTGGATTGTCACAGGTCCTCCTCCTATGTGTAAGTCCCATCCCACAAGTTGCACTGCACGTACTCCATTCGCTCCATACCGACCAGTCTCCATGAACTGTGCATGATAGAAGTAGAATCGAATAAATTTAATGCCATTTGATTTATTTAGTTTCTTAGAACCCTAATACTCAGAAATTTAACAATTGTACATGATTGATATACGTTACAAGTTTGTTTATAAAAAATACAATATTATACAAAATTTAATATCTGCATCAAGTCCATTACCTATGCATCTGTAAAGTCATTAAATTAGGTAAACCCATATATCAATCATTATATGTCGGTATATTAGTTATGACTTTTCATGAATGCGATGTTATCCTCATCTTCAAATTATTTTCTTGTAGTCTAATAATTACTAAATTGTCAAATTCATTCAATATAAATTAAAAGCACTAATACAATTTCTATTACTACAAACGATGATTATGGTGACGACCCTGATGATTGCGATGATGAAGATAAACACAATGAAGATCATACGAAAATTGGACAGCTGCTACTCGATTTCCTTATGCAGTCATCATTAAAGAAATTATGTTTAGCAAAAGATGATATTGAATAGAGGTTTCGGTTTGACGAAGATCAGTTATAATTGTATCAGCAATGACAAAGTTAGTGGTAATGAGCATGGTAGTGAAAAAGTGTTAGTGGTAAAAGTTATTGCAATGTCAGAAGTAGCAGCAGCAACAACAACATCAGTGATATTAGTATTAGTAGTAGCAGGATTAGCAGTAGTACCTATGGTGGTGTTAGTAGTCGTAGTAGTAATAGTAGTGGAGGAGGAGGAATATAAACAGGAGGCTGGAGGGTTTAAACTATTGATGAAATTGGAAATAAAGAGCAGGATAACGGGATAATTCGAAATATTACATGTAATGTTTTTATGTTTATATCCGAAATACCCAAGGTATTACAATAAGTAGTAGAGTCTACATAATAAATGGTCAAAGCCTTACTAAGCTGGTAATAAAAAGGTGATGGATAGAAGGGCAAAGATGTAAATGGTCGAGATACCAGGACAGTTTCGGGGGGAACATGGGGAGATTTGTTTTGCAATTCCTATGCAGTCCTTCCCTCCGTCCGCTGGGGTTGGGTTGGTACAGCTACGAACTCTTCCTTTAACGCCAGAATCACATGTCGTGAAGCAACTAGACCATTCCGTCCATTCAGTCCATCCACCGTCAACTGAAAGAAACGCCAGGCATCCTTTTCTGATAAGGCTTAACATTTACATTTGCCATATATTGTATTTGTTGCTTATTGCGTATTTTACAAGAATGTCCAGATATAGTTGTGTTTTAAGGTACCTTATTTCAAGAGCATGATGAGTATTAACTGTGTCGATACTTTGTGGTATAGTTAGTATATTTACTATTTATTATTTCTTACTTTTTTCCAGTACTATCGAGATGGTAAAGTTTCTAAATGGTACATGACCCATACTTAATATTTTCTGTCTAAATCTTTGAACATCTCCAGAACATTTTGTTTGTGTAAACAGTTTACAAAAAAAAGAGTTTTTAATACAAATCTTAGGCAAATAAATATTCTATAGATATTGACTGGACAAACGGTGGCTATATCAATCGTGAGTAATACAAAAATATGTAAGATAAGGGCGAAACACTTATTCATATTCTTGTCACGGTGACTATTTTAACCAACGTAGTTAAATTCTTGTATCTTTGCGAAGATTTCTTCTAGATTGGTCGTCATTTATGAGTTGATTTCTTTGCTGAATGTGGGTATTTCTTTTATTTTTTTTACATGAGAACGTAGCAGCTAAATTGGTATTTATTTGAAGTATGTAAAGAATTGCACCATTTTGGGGCAATTACCCATAAAGCAAAGTCCACAGTACTGTCTGCAAACTGTCTTTGCATGTTCCCTGTCCGCACAAACTCCCAAGGATTGATTAACAGCGGTACAATCGCCCAAAGTGTCCACACAGACCTCTGGTGTATATGGTGATGGAGCTAAGGGCATTTTTAGAAAACATATGTCAAAATATGTTATTTATCTCAAGGTTAAATACATTTAACTCACGGTAGGTGCAAGAGTGTTTCTATATGGATAATTTTATGCAAACATGTTTCGGTTTATTAGATACGTAATATTTTGACAGCCTTATTCATTTGATGTTCGAATCAAGTAAATTATATATTGTCCCGATACACAGAAATTAAAAGACAAATTTGGCTTTTTATCACAATTTTTAAAAACAAAACAGCAGAACAATAACCTCTCTGATTGAACAATTTATAGCAGAATGCTATTTTATTTTTCTAGAGTAGAATAAGACCGAAAAGTGATGTGCAATTAAAACAACCACAATTAAAGCAAGGAAAATTGGTATCATAATCGTTTGATAAAGAAACAAAAATCAACATTTATTTAACAAATCAAATATGATTCTTCAATCGCCATATATTTAAATACGAGCAGCTTTAAATTATTTTAATTCATTGGAATATGTCCCTTTTAAATCCCACATTTTCTCTCCTTAAATTCATAATTCCAACTTTTTTTTAGCAAACAATAAACTTTTTTAAATAGGCCCTTTATAATCACTAAAAAAATCAAATTAAGAAATGACACGAAACAGATTGAAAGATAAATAGAGAGATAGATGTAGGTGATTAAATATAATCAAAAAAGCAAAACACAAACATATCAAGTATCAGTTAATCACTTGAAAGAAAAGCCATGTCAATGAAACTTATTTGTAATTGACCTGCAGTGATTTGACCATCACATTCCGTTCCATTACACAGGGCATAATCTGAGGAATCACCAATACAGTAATGCCCATACAATGAAGGTGGTGGATTGTCACATATCCTGTGTCGTTTCTTTAATCCCACACCACATTGTGAGCTGCACGGACTCCATTCTTCCCAATAGGACCAGCCTCCATGATCTGAAAATAAGTTTTTTTCAAGAGTCAAACAAACGTTGAAGCTCTCTAACGCATAGTAAGCCGAGGATATAATAGGATTATAGTATTCCTCTTTGGATTCAGAATTAAAGTCAACGGCCTCATGAAACCACATTGCTTCTATCTAGAGGCAAACATTTTAAAAATGGGTAATTAATTTGAAAGAGAGTGTGTTATCGGAACATTCATAACGTGTATGTGTCTATTGTGTTACTTTGTAAATAGTTAATACAAATGTATTTCATTAAAACCTAATGTCATGTTATCTAAATAAGATGAAACAGATTACAATAAACCTTTGAAGAACTAATCTAATCACAAACTAATAAATGTGAAAGAATGTTCGCTTTATAATGGATGAAGTCATAAAGTTCGAGATTACAGGTTTGTTGGACACGTTAAAATAAATAGTATTTTTTTAAAATAGCAGTTGATATTTCAAATGGTATGAAGTAATATGTAAAAGTTGTATGCTAATGGATAGTCACTGATTGATATGGAAAATTATGCATTACCAATCTCTTCTTGATATCATTATAAAAAATAGAATCCGTTGTTTGGTCAAAATGTGAAAAGAGAGCTGATTATTCTCAGCAAGTGGTCAACACTTTCTTTAGGGCACAGAGTTATGTTTGATTTCTCAATTTTTTGTTTTCTTCTATTCTAATACAATACATGATGGCCGGTAAAATTATTCTCTCCGGTCGTATTGTTTATTCAAATTCAGACATAAAATTGAAACATTTACAAAGGAGAGCAAAAAAGCTGGTAATTTCTCCTAGCTCTCATCATAGCCTTAACCTATCTCACTTTCCTAATTAATCATAGATTATTATCTTTTCTTTACAAGAGATACGTTTATGTTATTTTGTTAGCATAATCATGCAAACCTGGGCAGGTTCGAAGAAAACAAGTCTGTTTCTGAATGTTGTCCCCTGCACATAAATCTCCCCCGTTCGCTGGATAAGGATTTGAACAGTTGCGGAATCTGGATTCGAGTCCTAAACCACAAGTGGTGCTACATTGGGACCAGTTACCCCAGTTGCTCCAACCACCGTCCACTGGTAGTATTACAATAAAGACAAAGAATGAAGAATTACAAGGAGAAATATATTGATTGAGGCTTTTTAAGTTATGTTTTAGGGGAATCTTCTTCTAGTATTGAGCCAAAACGGTCAAAATGTTATGGTTTCTCATTTGAACTTCACTTCACTTTATTTTATTTCACTAAACTCTTAGGTGACAATTTGAGTTCGAACAAGGATAATTTCCAAAAGTTACTACAAGAGATTAGGTCAATTTGAGATTCGAAAAATATATATGCACAAAGTGGACCTTGAGAAATGTTATTTGAAGACACAATCAACATATTTTTACATCTCAAGGTTTCAGCAATTTACAATTTCTCTGCAAAATCTTGCTTGACCAGATTGTTATCTGTAAGTCGAATCTTTAGAATTTGCATCTGATCTAAATAATGCACAAATGTGCAGGCAAAATTACGTGACCGAATAAGAACAAATTGCCTTTATTTTCAGAATCTGTGATTAGTGGCGCTCATTTGTGATGCAAATATATGCATACGCATATGAAACAATGACAAAAGGCCTCAAATCATGTAATGAAAGTATGTTATCCCCATTTGTTCAATTCTCTCTCTCTCTCTCTCTCTCTCTCTCTCTCTCTCTCTCTCTCTCTCTCTCTCTCTCTCTCTCTCATATGTTAAATGCGTGTATAGCAGTTATATAGATGCCAGTGTATATGGCTGTTAACTGTCATTACACAACAGTCAGTTGTAAAAATGAAGTTGCGTTTGTGTTAAGATATCCGCGTTTTTTTTCTCCGGCCGATAAGTTGGAAAATCAACACTTGTTGGCATATAAATACTCTAATAAACGAAATTTCAAAGTATTCAGCAATATTATTTCCTGTAGAACCAAATTTTAAGTAGCAAATTTTAACCTGGTTAACACTTTTTCAGCAATTCCTATGTTCATTCTGTTTACGTTTTGGGTATGTTTTAGTAACATATCAATTATTACAGGAAACAACAGACATAACTCCCATAGCAGAAATAACATATTAAACTTCATGGACAAAAAACATAGGCCGTACATTAGACCTTAAATAATACAGACAGACTTCAGTGGCTTGTATTGTCAAGTGAACCGAAACTATGTTTCTAGCTTACACACTTGTTATGTAGTGGACGATAATGAGATATTGGATTGGAATAAATATAAATGAAAAAAACAATTCTTACCTAGATGGCACAAATTGCAGTACATTTTGCAAAACACCTTAGCTTCGCTAGTATTGCTACAGATTTTAGTGTACTTGTCCCGATAAGCACAATCCGCAAACTTATCTAAGCAGGAAACATCGGTCGGCCCTAATAATAATAATAATAATAATAATAATAATAACAATAATAATAATCAGCATCATCATCATTATCATCATCATACGGGATACACGGATCCTGGACCACTAAACTCTTTGACGTTTACTCAATAACCCTTGGCCTTTACCCCTAACATCGGGCTTTCAACCTATGCCGCTGGTCCTTACAATTTTACTCAATAAACTAGGTCAATGACCTTCACATTTTATTAAAACCATGAGCTACTGGCTTTAATACTAATTATTGTAACAAAAAATCCGGGCCACCTGGCTTCGCTGTTTCAGAATTTTATGAAAACAAAATAGAAACCTTCACCAGTGGTCGCAAAATTACATGAAACAAACCCTGAGCGAGTCGTCACTAATATAGCTGTTATAACAAAACTTAGGCTAGTGATCTTCAAAATAGTTGTTATGACACTCCAAATGGTTGTATAACAACAAAACCATACATCCACCCACACCTCTTATACACCAAAATTATAGGATTAACAACCAGACGTACCCCTTCCCCTCCACATTTATTAATATCCCTATGCAATGAATATAAATTAACTACGCAATTTGCTTGAAAATTCACCCCCTTCCCAGCACCTAATTCCCTCTCGATGTGGATAGAGCATAGGAAAGAAACCAGTTTCCAACCACAGGAAAATGCCGCACCTATTTTGCATATCTTTTCCTACCCTAGGGTATCGAAATTGTGTGATCTTTTTATTGCATACACGAGATTTTATGTCATGATTTATATCGCGTTAGCAGTATTATTTTATAATATTTTTTTTTATTCGCATCTTTTTTTACATTTCTGAGTAGGCATTTTGATTCGCTTTTTTCAATTTCTGAGTATGGACTTTGATTTGCTTTTCATTTGGCTAGCGTTCGACACTGACGTTGACCCCAATTATATATGAAAAGTATTTTAGGCGAAAACGTGGGTTCGATACCTCAACCTTTGGTTTACAAGTCTCACGATTAGAGCAACTGTGCTATGTCTCTCAGTCATTATTATTGTAATTACTAGCCTCTAGGAGGAGTGACTGCACTTTCCGACTGTAAAACTTCTTCAATTAGTATCCTTGTACTTGATCACCCGGTTCTAATAAATCAAATAATGAATGAAATAGAGAATTAGACACGTCCCGACCTGTATAAATGCATTTGTTAAACTTTGATAAATCAAGTTCACGTGCGTCTAGTCTCATAAAGAAATCAAGGTCGCTGCGACATGTGTAAATTTTCGCGCATGAACCATGTGCTTAATGCCACATATAACCCTCATAATTAACACGACATTTTTGCAATGCATAATAATAAAACGTAAATAATTAAATGGAATGAAATAGTGACAAAAACAGTATTTAATCTATCTACTTCACGATCCTAAAAGCGCAGTTGCTATCGCAAATATTTAATCATTTGTGGAAACAAATTAAACAGAACGTCAGGTTAAAATATGATAGAGAAACAAAAAATAAGTCCAATAAGATGAACACAGAAAAACCATCTTTAAGTACTATAAAATATATTGAACTTAAAGATTGATAAAAGAATCTACTTGCACACTGCCCAGGCAAGGCAAAAATAAATTATAATATAGAAGGGCTTATGTTAGTCACACAGATTATCAGAACCAGGCAGATATAGTTGATATACTTGTTTTACGAGCATATCGAAAGATTAATAATAGTTATAGATATATTTGGACACCTGGTCTAATAAAGGAAAAACAACTGGAAGATAACATGCATCATGCCTTTAGGAAATATTTGAAGATATAAAACCAGAAAAAGTAGTGTGTACCTAAATATGTTTTATGACCAAATCTTGAATCAAGTATATCAAACATTTCTACAAGTTTACGTTCTGTTCTCATTTTTTCTCATTATGTTTTAATTGGTGTTCTGTTATAGCTATCTACATAACGATAGTGACGTACTCCATCTTTACACACACACACACACACACACACATATATATATATATATATATATATATATATATATATATATATATATATATATATATATATATATATATCTTACAGGATGAATCGATAAATCTAGCTGAACTCTTACTGTACGCAACTATCTAATTTTTCTGCTTATTATGTTCCATAAATATTGTTCAATTTCCTTGAAAATTAAAACAATATAAATCTTCTTTGTTTCTTCTTCAGCTGGAAGTCTATATTTATCTAAACATTTATTAAACGGTCGTGTAGTCTTCTTTTAAAAATTCCTTGGTTTTGTTAAGTTTCATCCACAATTCTTTTCAATTATCTTCTAGTTTGAAAAGGAATTAAAGGGTTTACTTCATTCAGATTTGGTTATTTTTCTATCAAGAACATATAATTGGCTTTACTTATATAATGTAAAATTTTGCATATGTATACTACGATAATTTGTATAACTATTAATCAGAGACTACTGGACGGGGCGGAACTGCTTTTGACTTTTTCGGACGAGACGGAACGGGACCGTAGGACTGCTTCTCTGGTACAACATTTTCTTACGGATGCCAACTATTTAAGGACTCATCATGTCCTTTCCATTTTAACAGCACATTTTTGACATATTTGCATTTTTACTTTTCAAATTTTCTCAATCTTGAAAATACCATCTTAATTGTCGTAAAACGAGAAAACTCCTCAGCGTAAAGTATTTCCTCAATATTCATCCCTTTAAGTGTTCTAATTTTTATACTACATAGTCTCCTAAAATGACTTCTCTGATTATAACAACTCATCCGTGAAGTTACAAATATTGCCTTTAGAAAAAATAGACTTATATTCTAAGATCCTGACTTTCTCGTCTATTTTATAGTTGGGCTTTTAATGAGCATCTGCTGTTAGATAGCCAAATAAGTTTATCCATACTTTAGATACATTTTCGTCCTTGATTGCTTTACGTTATAAAGTTCATTTCTTTCATCGGACTGTATTTGTTCTGGATTTCTGTCTTCAAATAATATCCCAAAGGCATGATGTATGTCATCTCCCTTTTTTGTTTTAAATACTGTTCTTGACAAGTGTATGTCATTTAAATATCTAAGTTTATTATCTTATTAATATGTTTTGCACTGTAAAAAGGTATTGTTAATTATAAGGGTAATATACGGTATTAAGCACGTTGCGCATCGATCGGTATGTGTGTGCGATACGGTAGACCTAGAAGTATGTGATTTAATTTATCAAAGTATTATAAAGCCATGTGTGTTTCATTCATCATTTGATATATTAGAATACAGTAAATATAAATATATATGTATATGTGCCAATAAGGTTGTAAACATTTATGAAGAGAGTTGATCTCTTGAATGGTTTGGATCTGATGTGTTTCCAAGACATTTCTTAAAATACATCTGGTGTAGGTAACCATGGCCTTGTTTCTCTTTATCAGATGTATAGAAAGTCCATGTTTAGGCAGGATTTTGTCAGAATATGAACAAGTATGAACGCTAGAAAGATACATTGTATAAAAGTATAGTACGTTATAAGAATTTACTCGACGCAAAATCCAAATTTTTTTCCTGTCCTGCGGGTAAAATCTAGATCCTCTCTTTATAAACCTTTATATTTTATGATAGTACGTACATATATATTATTAATTAAAAATAGTTATTTATCTCAGCTAGCAAACAAGGGGAAGTGTTTTAAATCCTCATATATGCTATATTAATCCCTGAGTGATATAGCACAATTGCTCTAAGCGTCAGGCTTGTAAACCAAGGGTTGAGGATTCGAATCCATGTTTCCGCCTAAAATTGTATTCATATATAATTGGAGTCAATTGGCGTCATTATCAAAAGCTAGCCGCATAAAGAGCAGATCAAATTACCTATTTAAAAATATAAAGCTCAAAAAATACCCCAACGAGCCAAACAAATGCGGCTAACATGTTATAAAGCACGACACATTTAGTGTATGCAAAAATAGAATAAAACAAAATAATACACTAACGTATTATAATGCATGACACAGATTCTCGTATATGCAATAAAGGAGCACAAAATTTCGATACCCGAGAGTAAGAAAAATATCTGCAAAATAGATGCAGCTTCTCCTTGTGGATAGTAACTAGTGCTGGGGTAAACCTTTTGCAAAATTTGTTCATAGTTAAGTTATAGTCACTATATAGGTAAATTAATAAAATTGGGGAGGAAGGGTACGCGCTGGCTTTTTATAATGCATTTGTGCTGTATAGGAGATGTGGGTGACTCAATGGTTTTGTTGTTATAACAGCTATTTCGAGCGACAGTTGGGTTTTGTTCTTATAACAACTATTGTTAAGATCACTGGCCCAAATTTGTGTTGTTATAACAACTGTTTTGGCAAAAACTGGCCGACATTTTTCGAAAAAATTTTGACGCCCACTGGCCAAGATTTCATTTCATAAACTTCGGTGACCACAGACGCAGACTGTTCATAACATTTTGAAGGCCAGTGACTCAGGTTTTACACATAAAAATGTGACGACCTGTAGCACGGGCCTTTATTTTTCATAAACGTGTGAAGGCCAGCGTCCCATAATTTGTTTCATAACATTTTGAAAATAAATGGCCCAGGTTTCCTACAAAAACTTTAGGGTCAGTGGTCCAATTTTTTTTATTTTTTTTTTCATACAATTTTAAAGACTATTGGCCCGGTTTTTTTTCATAACATTTTGAAGAGCGGTAGTCCAGGTATTTGTTGTCGTATCAACTATTTTGAAAGCCAGGTTCCTCAGTACAATTTTAGATAATAATAAAAAAAATATTTCACAGGTAGGAATATGCTTGAGATGTCTTTGCTTGTATCAGACGTTGATGTATTATTGTACTTAAATAACGTAAGAAGAAAAAAATAAACATAACATTTTTGTACTGGTCATTTTTTTTAAAAATCTCTCCATTGACGTTATCATTATTTGCATAGGAATAATAATCACAGTTATTATTATTGATAGTAGTATTTAAAGTAGTTTCGGCTCGTGTTATAAAATCAATTATCAATACTCTATACGTTCAGAATCTACAAATTGAAAATGGCATAACTATTTTATTGTTTGAGTTAAGTGTTTCTTTAACTACATGTTTTTGATATTTAATTGTATGTTCGAATTCATATAAAAAGTAGTTTTGGGTAGGAAATATACAAGTGAAAATGTGTGGCATCAATACATACCAATATATCCTGTAAAAGCAAATTAGTTCCGAATTGTTTTTTGTTTTCTTTTTTTTTTTTTTTTTTTTTTTTTTGTTTGCTTGTTTTGTTTTGGGGGGTTTTGGGGGATGTTCGGGTGGGGGGGGGGGTTGCATTGGAACATTGAAATATCGATGGACTATGGATATATAAGAGCAGTGGTCTATTATCGGGTTATGTAATATAGTGAATATTAGCTGTAAATGAAACTTAAAATTGTACGTGTTTTCCTATTATTTTTCAGAATCTCGCCTAATTTTGTTGAAATCATATACAATACAATATAACATTATCTTATGTTGATGAGTCCTAAGGAAGTGACTCATTAATGTCAACACTGAATAAGAATTAAATAAGCTAACTTTTCGGAATAATATATTATATTGAAGAAATTCTTGTCGTCTATTACCTCTCGTGTTATCTGTCCTAAGTTCGCAAAGGTGTTTGTTACAACCATGCGATGAACAACACTCGAAACAGTCATGGATTTCTCTGGTGCTCAAGTCTCTTCCAACTAAGGAGAAAGGTTGCGATGACGGACAAAACTGTCAAAAAAAACTGTTTTTTAGACTGCACGGGTTTCGAGGGCAAGATTCCATTATCACATACTGGATCCAGTCATAACCATAAAAATTAATTTCTCTGTCATATACTTTCAAGAAAAAGACATTTACATATTAACTCCTTCAAAGCATAAAATTGAGTGAAAAAGCACACAAAGTTGCATGCAAAGGGAAGACATTAATGTTATGTATACAATAAAACTAATAACAGTCTCATAGAGAAAACAAAAATCAATACAAAGTATCCTTAACTCGGTCATTTGTCTTATAAAGTTTAAGATAAAAACTAAACTTTGGTAAGATTCTATTAACAGTAAAATTTAAATAATGCATTTTGAAAATGTAGAACTTTGTGTTCTTTCTGTTTGAAAATTTATTAACCCAATATAGTGAATAATGCCTATATCTCTTACGTGTGATATGCTTCATATTTTATTGATACATAACGGTAAAAATCACTTTCTCTGTGATATATTTACACAAACAAAAGACATTTACATAATAACAACTCCAAAACATAGTATTTAAGTGACAAAGTACATGAAGTTACTTTAAAAAGAAAGAAATTCAGCTTCGGTACAAAATATAACTAATAACGGTCTTAAAGAAAGAAAAAAGTAGATAAAAATACCTTTAACTCAATTATTTTTGTTATAAAATTAAACATAAAACTGTAAGATTATATAATCAGTAAATGTTAGATGACGCATTTTAAAATGTAGAGCTTTCTTCTTACAGTATTGATACATTTAGTAAATTGTAAAGGATACAAACACAGTATGGGTGTGTGCATGATCTTGTTAAAATTTTCCCTTGAAAAAAAAAATAGTTTCTACAAATGTTTGCAACCTGGCATTTATTCGCAGCTCTCTAATATTTGAATGTCACCCTTCAAAGGAAAGACATTGTTCTTTTCGCTGAATCAGCGTTCGATTATAAATAATTCACTCCCAAACTTTGAAATAGAATTGAGACATGTACAAACGTTTGAGACTAAAATTAATTTACAAAACAGTTGCTTTTGTGAAACAAAACTTTCAGTATTTTACAATAATACATGGACCATGCTGTACTATTTTACTCTCGGTTAAAGGGAGAGTTTACAGGTCTATCGTGAGCAAATATATCATGGATATGATCTATATGAGAAGTGCTTAAAATCCTGGATGACAAGTAAAACATGTTTACCTTCAGCTACGCAGGTCTCTGAGAAATAAGGGTTTTACTTTGTGCATTTTTCATATGTTTCTACAAAGTGTGAATGAACACAAGATTTTTGTGTCAATCTGAGTCAGTGTGTACTTGGACGTCACAAGGGAATATTGAATCTCATTTACATATGAGTTTTTTTATGGTTTAAGGATGTTATGTTACCTCATTCTCTTGGCAACCAAGTGTATAGACCGGGCCAGAAGAATTGTGCGCTCTGTGTATGAAGCATTTCTATGAAACAGAAAAGCAATAGTTTAAGTATCATCTTTATGTTATCCTACGTGAAAACAGAATAATAACCTAATATATGTATGTTAGTTATATTAAGGATAATCGCTGACATTTGTTTTTCTTGTTAATTTTTGTGTTATCCTGTCGCATGAAAGTTCAATATGGGTTGCATTGTATATATTATCAAACATGTAAAGAATGTGTAACTGACTTACAAATCTTATATAAGCCTTACTGTGCTCATTTTTGTTTTGAAATTTTTTTTTTTTGGGGGGGGGGGGCAAAATTGGAAAAGTTAATTACGAAATTAAATCTTTGAGTCTGTAATTGTGTAAGTAAATGTGTTTCCTCGTTATGTGAGAACTGCGTTAATTTGAGATAAAAAATTTTAAAAGGGTACTTTGGCATTGACTCTGATTAGCAAAAGTAAAATCAGTCAGAAATGAGACATGTTCACTTGCAATGCTTGTTCTTTGTAATAAACTAAAATAAAATAGTATGTAACGAGTATTACAGGCCTTACTGCTGTAATACTACCCATCGCTTTCATTGCGACAACACATATTTACAATCAATAACACTGTATCTTTTCCATGGTTTCCTCTATGCACAAATTAACATACTGCAGAGGATTAAAAGGGGATTGTGCTTCCACAGAATTTGGGAACCGTTACGTTTGATACGGCCCGGCGAGCAACTCACTTCGTCTTCGTGTGGGCGTAGCAAGCCCCGTATATCGTGCCGTTTGTGCGGTCTGACGTCACCAGATAGCGGTCCAGCTCTTTATCAAGGTAGCTCGGACGTTCTATTTGCTGTGTTTGCATCCCGTTCGATACCTGGGCAGCATGCATAGAGCGAGACCTCGATGCGAGTTCGCCGAATGTGAGAAAGTCTGACGCTGATGCTTGCTGGAACAGTCGGAATAGTCTGCCAGATATCATCCAAAGCCTTCGTGTATCTCGTCAGTCTCGAAGTTCGACAAGACCTTGTTGTAGATCTTGCAACTGACGGTGTAACCATGGGAGTGGTAGGAATGTAGGTGCAGACATTCTCGCTCGCGCTTTTTATGTTGTCCAGAATAATAGGGTCTTCATTTCACATTGCGTCGGCAAAGGAACCTTGTTCTCGCGACCCCTCGGAGGTACTTCACGAGAGTCTTGCGGTCGATCACTCCTAAAATGTCGATAGTAATATAGTGCGACGAAATAGACACTAACGGGAACCCCATGTGAAACAGGATCAAAACTGTATAGCCTCTAACAGGAACTTAACATAAGGCCGCCATTTTTTGTATAACTGGAATATCAAGTCTAGTAAATTCTCTCACTTTGATTTCTAAAAAACATGTAAGGGCAAAATTATTTGGCGTGTGCCAAAACATGACAATGTTACAATTCCCTACTATAAACTGAGTCCAACTTAAGCAAAGTCTGAAGTAAACAGCTTTTACGTCCTGTCTCTGTCACCATCTGAAAGCAAATGAGGAAAATCATGTCATACATTGTTACATTTTTTGCTATAGCCAATGGGTGCTCTCTTTTTTTTTTGGACCGAATTTTCTCCAAAATATGTGGTTTGGGCTCTAAATTCAAGCCATGTTGTGGCAAATATTACCTGTGTATAACCAAACTAAAGATTCCTTGCACTCGGCTAAAACACGGTATTGGTGCTGATAAAGGAATTTTCATGTTATATGCATGAAATAGAAAAATTAAACAAGATATGAACCAATTTTAAAGATTGGTAAGCCTGGCATATACCTCTCTTACTTTCCTGAAAATTTCAAGAGGTTAGTGTAACCCATTGTTGAGATATGCATGGAAACAAGCTCTAAAAATGGCCATTTTTGAGCGTTATGTAGTCTCACTCGAAAAAAGCTTGAATATAAAATAGAGAATTCTCTAAATATCATACTGAAATTATGCATTTATTGGTCTGGTTTTATGCGGAATTCTATCCTGCAAATATTGCTTCTTGAATTAAAGAAATCGGTAAAATATTATGGATTTTATAAGCAAAATACCGTCAGTAGAAGTTTTGTTTCAACACTGAAATTCAAACACTAATCTGTTGTTATATGCCAACATTTTGTACAAAATAACATTCATTATAACTTTTATTGACATCTAGAACTCGACTTTATATTATAATAAGTAGTAAAACCATTTAAATCACATGGCTAGCCAAGATATTCGATTGAGAGCTTGTTCTTTGTCAAACTTTCCAGTTCTAAATTTTGTAGTGTCTGTAACCTTTACAAGTTTATATGGCAATAATTTTGTTGTTTCATTATGGAAAAGTATAAATCCTACAAAGGCTCATGTGTATCCATGTGATGTCCAAGTTGGCCAAAATTGGTGGTGCTGTATTGTACCATTAAAAAACAGCAACTCAATAAAAAAAGTTACAGACACTACACAAACAGGTATAAAAATGAAAGATAAAAGTATTGTTCTACTTGTCATTAAAACATTGTTTTTCTCAATAGAAAGTTCCATCTTATGTGATGTAATGTTGCATCATCTATTTACCTCTGCAGCCAAGAGCAAAAAAGTGATGCAATAACTCTCTTGATTGAATATTGCATCATTCTTGCAGCACTGTCTGTTTGAGTAATTTACTACAAGACAATGTAACCTGAATTTCTTATCCTAGAAGAAGCTGCCTAATTACTTTTTCTGTTCTTTACCATGGTACATCCCTAAGACATGGGAAGACGACAAAAGCAAACCTCTGGGAACAACTCTGGTAAGTTTGTATTGAATGGTAAACCACACTCTTAAATTGTAGTGTCTGTAACCAATATCCCCTTTTTATACTGTCTATGACTTTATCCCTGTTTTTTTTTAAAAAAATGAAGCCAAATTATGTTTCCTATTACAGTATTGATGTGTAAGGCTAAATTTTGACATATTGTCTGTCTGCAATTTGTAATATTTTGGTATATTTATAGTTTCTTTCATCTAGATTTCTGATAACAGGCAACATTTTCAGTGATTTCTTACAATATGCAATTGAAACTGAGTATTTTTGCATTCCATATCATTAGACTAGTAAATTCAAACAGAAATATTATGAGAATTCAATGAGCTCAGACTTAGTATTGGATACATTGCTGATATTGTCAAATGGTTACAGACACTACTAGACATGTGAATTGACCCAACTGTTGTTTACATTATTAAGGAAAGTGTGCAATCATTGTAAATGCTAGAACATTGAATAATCATCAGGTTTTATGCTATTTCTTTTTCAATCAGATACTTTTCTTTAAGAATCTACAGGTTATTCCAGTTTGCTTATGTATGAAAGCATATTGCGTACTCATTACAAGTATGTTTTGTAAAGTCTAAATTTCATCCGTATACATAGAGGAACAAAAATGAGAATGAAGTTGTTTGCTTTTAGGAAGCAAAGATAAGCCAGAAGAAGATGAACAGAAGATTAAAGCTAGAAGGGAGAAGACGAGGCTAAAGGTACAAGCCTGGAGAAAAAAAACAGAGGGAAAATAAGGCGAAACATGAGGAGCTAAAAAGGGTTGATAGAGAAAGAAGAAAAGATGCAAGACTACTAAAAAAACAGCAATCACTTTCCGATTCAAATCTTCAACAAGAATTAAGAAGGAAAAAACGTGAAGAAATGAAAAGGTATCGCCAGAAAAAGAAAGAAAAAGCAGCCCTGGCAATACCGGTTAATAAGAGTGTTGATTTAAGAAGTCCGAAAACTGCTGAATTAAGTAGAAAGAAGAAAGAAGCTGTGAAAAGAACCCAAGCATGGAGAATGCGTATCAAACTGAATGAAAGTATACAGCAAGAGTGTATTCAGACTGATTGTGAAATAGGAAATACTGGGTCAGCCAGAGATTCACCAATGAATAAAGTGTTACCTAAAGCAACTCTGTACAGACAATTAAAAAAGGTAAAGGAAGTATTACCAAATACCCCAAAGAGAAAAGCAGTCATCATAAGTAAATTAATTGAATCTCCATCAACATCAAAGTTTCTAAATAGGAATATAATGATAATGACACCGGATTGCAGAAAAAAACTTGAATTGACAGATACTGTTATACAATCTGTGTCAGAGAGCGTTTCAGAAGTGAAAACAAGGAAAGGGGGTGCAAAGAAACATGCATACAACATCATTTGTGACGCATTACTGAAGAAATATAAAAGACACAGACTAAAAAAGTATTTCAAAGTATCAGTGAAAGGGCAAAAACCTAGTTCTACATGGTGGGAGACGAAACAAAGAAAAAAGAAGAAGGGATGCACTTAACTCTCCATTAAAGAAATCTGTGAAAGATTTTTTTCTAAGTCCAGAAATCAGTAGGGAAGTGCCTAATAAACGTGAAACTGTGAAAGTAAGAAAAGGTGGTCAAAAAGAAATACTTCAAAAACATGTGATGACTATGACATTAGAAGAAGCCTACAAAGACTACAAGTTAAGGAACCATAGTCACAAAATAAAATTAACTTCATTTTCTAAATTGAAACCAGTGAATGTTAAAAAGGTGTCTGAAACAAGCAGAAGATCATGCTTATGCCAAAAGTGCTGTAACGTGGCCCTAAAAAGTGAGGCACTAACAAATGTAAAAAAAGCAGTGAAAGAAAATGGAGATTTGGATGAAATTTCAGTAGATAAGAAAAGCTTAAGTGATGCTACTTTTTGTAAATACGACACCAATCCAGCTATTAAATGTTTAAGAAGAGAATGCAAACAATGCGGTGTGAAATGTTTGCAGAGTTACTTTAAACCATTTGTTGAAAAGTATAGTGACAGGCAGATATCATGGCATCAATGGGAAAGTATAGAAATAGCAAAAGATGATAAAGTATATACTTAGCAGAAGTAATAGACATTCTTCATAACGAAGTTAGACTTAAATACATGAGAAAGTCTGGCAACATGTATGTTTGGCCTGAAAAAGATGATTATTCACAAGAGGCTCTAGATGCTATCTTGTACAGGGTAAAAGCTCCACAAATAGTCAATGAAAGGGGTCATTTCAAGTTTAATGCAGCTGAATTGTCTAAGCTCAAGTCAAATCTGGAAAAAAATCATAAGCACTTCTATTTGAAATGACAATATAAAGTCAAGGTTTAATGTGTAGTGTCTGTAACCTTAAGATCAATCACATATGGGTCTGTGTTTGAGTCAGCACCTTGGGTTGAACAATACTTTAGTGACTATGATTTATTGAACATTCATTATACTTCAATATTTTACTCTTACAAACACTATTTAGTATTAAACTTTCAAGTGCTATTTACCAGTTCATAATTTTAACACAAGTATTGGACATATACCTGTTACAATGTGGTTTTATCATTTTATTAACTAATCAACATTCATTTAATGAATAATTCTAGTCAATGTGTTCATGTTGAATTATTTTTGAAGTGAATTTTATGGAGATATGTATGGTTCTGCAGCTGTATTGAAATGCTATAGTTTTGTAGTGTCTGTAACCAATTTTATGGACAATGTACTTCTGACTCTTATGGAAGTTTGCAATACTTTTGGCCAGTATTAATGATTTTGTTTGTTTAAATATTCTTCTTGGTGTTAGATAAATGCCTAAATAAGATTATTCTATGTCTTTTATGTTTGTTATGCAAAAGTTTCATGGTTAGGTTTTTTTTCTTAGTGATACCTTTGTCATAGATGTTTTGATTTTGTTATTAAGTTGTTTACCACTTCCAGTTATGTTGTTTACTTTAAATGTTGATATCCTGTTACTGATGTTACTGTGAAAAAAAATAAAGTTTTAAAGTTTTCATGCTGTTTTTCTTGCATGTTATACACCAAGTGTAGTGTCTGTAACTGTTGTTATACCAATGAATTGAAATAATGGTTAAACAAAATCGCATGCATGTTCAAGCTAAATCTAACTTGATCTGACTAGGGGACACCCTAGGGTATATAATGAGCTTCATTGAAATGTTCTATCAAACATTTCAATTTTTTAAGTGAGTGAGACTACTCTCAGCACCAATACCGTGTTTTAGCCGACTGTAAAATGTTTATGTGCTAGTTTTACGAAAAAGGTAAAACACGAATGCTAGAATTTTTCTCGTGACACGTCGCAGTGCCAAAATATTATATCCCATACCAAGCTAAGATTTCCGACATACACAAAAGGAAACTAAACTATAAATTTCATAGGAGCAATGAAATGAATCCTATCGGTTCTACATATTTTAGTGTGCAGCCTTTTAAGAAAAATGACAAAGCTAAAGTTACATAACCTTCTGTTTCGATTATTATTATTATTATTGTTATTATTATTATTATTATTATTATTATTATTATTATTTATTGAAGATATAGGAGATTTTGAGACAGTTACAGAGGTGGGGGATAACATTACGCTGTAGAGATGAGAGATAGGTAGAAAAGTTGGGCGACGGTTTTTTATTATTTTGTGGCAATATAGGGCATTTTTTTTATTATAGCCAATATACCGACCAACTTTTTTCCGAAACCTGTGGTTCGGCTCTAGATTCAAGACATGCAGTCACAATATTTTTCAAACTAACTAATCCAGAATCAAGCTAAGTATTGGAAACTGCAAACATGTGCTAGAATTTCTTTTCGACAAGCTAAATACAGATTGTAATATTTATCAGTTCGACTTTTGAAAATAAAGTAACATAACCTTGGATTTCCGTAATTATTTTGACTATGGCAAATTTTAGAGGGGTATCTTAAAGCGGGACAGATACAATTATGATTTAAATATAAATCATACTATAGGAAGCTCACGTGTGTGTGCGTGTGTGTGTGAGAGAGAGAGAGAGAGATTGTTATCTCAAGGCCGAACAGATACAATTATAATTTAAATCTAAAGCATTATATAGGAAACTCAAGTGTGTGTCTGTCTGTCTGTCTGTCGGTCTGTCAATAGGTGTATGCTTTTGTGAAACACAGAGAAAGAGAGAGCGATTGAGAGATATAGGTTACCCTTTTATGAGTTTCTTAAATCATGATGGCTACAGATCATAAAAAATTTGTAGTAGTAGTGCTAGTAGTAGTTGTAGTAGTAATATTATCATTATTACTAATTTTTCATGATGTGTGCGAAAAAGTATATGCGAATATCATATTTATATTTTTTTTAAAAATAAAAACACTTACTCTTTATGGTATATACTCTCTTTTGAATAAAAATTGCAATGAAATTTCAAAATCACATTCTAAATAATTCGCATCCATAACTCTGTTAGGATTTACCTAAAGCTAGCATATTTTCCATTTATCACAATTTTAAGATATGTCAGGAGCTAGTTTTTCTTGTAAACTAAATCCAGCTGACTCAATGTGTAATGTGAAATCGCTACTGTATCGCGTGACGGTACTCTAGTCTGGCGCATAGTGTTTTGAGAGAGAGAGAGACAGAGAGAGAGAGAGAACTAGGCAACACCATTTTTTAAAATCAATATTTTTTTATAAATCACGCTCACTTAAACATCGATAAATGAAAAAGGAGGATTAAGGATAGTCCCTTCTTTTTCATGTACAAATATCAAATATTAAACATGAATATATTTACAAGGGTGACCTATTTATCGAGTAAGACAAGAATATCAAGGATTTAGTACAGTACTATTTTACCTGAATAAGAAGGTAATGTCGTTCCCATGTATTCACTTTTACAAGTAATGATAAGTTATGAGTTCATACTTTACATTTTTCTTAAAAAGATATGTAAATTAAGTAAATGAAGGGACTGTTTCCGTACTCTGGTGCAAGAGAGTTTCGATGCGTTTGTCTCCAAAGAATTCAATTAAAATAGAGAATAGTCACGTATATCTTTATACCACTCTTTCTAGATATTCTCTTCCGAGAAAAAGGCTTCCTACAGTGTTGCAAGAGAGATTCGATGTGTTTCGTCTCCAAAGAAGGCAATGGAAGTAGGGAGTGGTCATTTATGTCTTTATATTACTCTTTCAAGATATTCTCTTCCGAGATGAGAGTTCATGCGTCATTCAGATACTAGTGCAACTTTTCTTCTTGATTCATCATTAAATAGTTGTCGTGTTGTCGTTGACTAGTATGATCGATTTGACAACCATAGCAATGTTATTTGGACAGGTATGTGATTCTTTCAGCTAAGTGACGAACAAAACAGGAGACAAAGTGTTGTTCTTGTTCAGGCCATTGTGACATTATCATGTCTATATCTTTCTCTTCTTGTGTACTTGTAGTCTGTAACGGCTGTTATTAATGCAAAACATCAGCCATTTCTTTACAGTCCTGGATTCTTGTTCCATAACCTGGAGTCAGAAGGTAATGAAGTTCCAGTATTCATTTTCACAGGTAATGATAAGATACTAGTTCACACTTTAGTTTTTCATTAAAAAGATCGGTCACGTTAGTCGATAAAAAAGGCTCGGTACACTGTTGCAAGAGAGCTTCGATGTGTTTCGTCTCCAAAGAAGGCAATGGAAGTAGGGAGTGGTCATTTATGTCTCTATATCACTCTTTCAAGATATTCTCTTCCGAGATGAGAGACCAACTAAGTGACGAACAAAACAGGAGACAAAGTGTTTTTCTTGTTCAGACCATCGTGACAGTATGATTGTATTTTTCTCTTCTTGTACAATTATGAAGTGTAACTGCTGTTCTGGTTGGAAAACATCAGACTCTTTTCTTACGTCATTGACTTTGTGTGTCATATTTTCTTTTCTTCTTATTCTTCTTCTCCAGAGAATATCTGCGACAGCTGTTGTGCTGGATAGAAAACATCCTTTTCACTTATTTGAGTTCCATCTTCTTCAATAGTTTAGGATCACTTCTCTCAAACTGTTGATTTCCAGTGTATTGTCAAATTCTGAATACAAGATCACGTTCACTGAGTTCACGAGAGCTTCTGTAAAGTGAAGTTTCACACGAAGTTGGCCTGATTTTGTAGAGTGAAATTATCCTTCGTCGTTGCCTTGGTCTATAGTAAAATCAAATCCTCAACAAAGCATGTCCCATCTTACTATCAAAAGGTTTTCTTAATAATAAAAGAATTTTTTTTTTATTTAAAAAAAATTTACGTATCACTTGTAATAAAATGTTTATTACTGGTAAAAATATATTAATTCTACAATATAAACTAAAGGGGTTGTAGGTGGAAAAATAACATAAAGAAGAATGGATATGGAAAAAGTCTACTCCAGGGAAATTTATATGCGAAAATTCTAATTTCAGTTGGTGGGTAATGTATGAGAATACGGGACCACTAGTTAATTTAAATTCAGTTTCTTCTCTCAACTAATTTACTCCATCATCAATGGAACAAAATTGATTTGTGTTCAATCACACGTTTGACAAATTCAGTTTTGCATGAACCACTAGGTCAAGCAATCAGCATGTGAAACGGATGGCGAAGATACAATGCTTCCCAACTTTGACGATCTGACCTTTCGTCAATCACTTTGAGAACAGAGGATGCAGCCTTAACTCTCGACTTGCCTTTGGAATTCTGAGGTTTTATAAATGACACAAGACATTTTATACATTTTATATATTATTTTTTTTTTCATGGTGTGACCAATGTACATGTCATAAAAAGCACAGCTTATGTAAAACATATTAACATTCTTTAAAAAAGTTCATGGTACAAGAAATGTACATTAAAAAACCTACATTTCATAATATACCTAATGCGCATGTCGTGCTAAACACAAATTCACGTGTCGTAATACAAAGATCATTTTTTCTTTCTTTCAAGCTACAACAAATTCACATGTCATAAAACACAGCTCGTGTTTTCTTTCTTTTAGGCTACAACCAATTCATATTTTTTTAAAATACAGTTCATGGTGCAACCAATGTACATTTCAACAAAAAAGAATCAAAGTTCACATTTTCTTTCTTTCATCAGCCAGACGCGACGTCTTTGCAATTATCAGTCACCTTTTGTTTCCAAGTGTCGAATCCAAGACTTTGCCAGTCACGTGCATCCTTCTAGTCGTAAATCTGTTGGTGTATTCAACATGCTGTACACGCTTATTGGTAAGCAAAAGCACAACGGCGAGCTCTGTACTAAAGGTACGGGCGTGCAATAAATGTACTGGATTATGCAGACACTACTCTGACGGCTGTGTCTCTGGGAACTGGTGTTGCGTGGGTTGGTCTGTTGTCAACAATCGTTGCATACCCTTAGAGATAAAGCACTGAGCTATGGCCTGTTTTCGGTAGCTGGGGTCTACGTTAGCTTGCACCTAACCACTTAGGCCAAAAAGGAATATGAAATTTGCATCTTGGCTGAAACAAAGCTCAACACGATCATAAAATACGTATCTAATGTATTACACGACAACGCCATATCCGCAGAAGAGTTATCGCTTGTCCTAGATGAAAATTCTGTCATTGTCGACAAAACAACAACAAAAAAAAGGTTAATAGATCGTGTAAGAGCCAAAGCCTGAGAGTCGTTCATTAAAAAACTCTCTGGGGATTCTTCATAAGTTGCGTGTGTTCCTGTTTCTTTATCTTTTGAAACGCCAGAAGAGAAAAAAGCACGCTTGTGCTCCCGCTGATTTAACTAAGCTAGCTCCAACTGCGCCACAGCCGTGTTGTTAGCACGCCTTTGGCATAGGTGATAATCCGTCACCTGGCCGTGTGATGACTATTTTTTAACTTAGAGTTAATCCCTCCAATGTTTAGAACCTCATAAAACCATGGAAGCTTTTGACAGTGACCTATATGTTAGCCCTGTAACAGCCTTGGAGGCATAAGAAAAACCCCAATATCAAATTGAAACTCTACACAAAGTTCAAAAGGACCATGCTATATACGAGGCTAAACTAAGTGCCGACATTACGCTTTGCCATATCCATCTATTTTCAGCCTTTACCCAGAAATTATTGCCAATAAACTAAGAAAGACTCCTCCATTGAAGAGTTCAAATATGCCCTAGATGATATCGGCAAATGTTATGAAAGACATACTTAAGAAAAACCTGGCTGCCGAGTACAAAGAGCGAGCTTTTAATGATCAGAGATTCGGTAAAACGTAAGTTGGTCATAAATAGACATTTTGCCACTAATGATAATCCAGACAGGATTTTTACTTTTGTCGCTAACGCTACACTTTTACTTCCGCAGTGTTTGACCCGGACTTTACTATATAACAAGGTGCATAAAGTGTTTTCTCTCATGCCTCATTTTGTAGAACAAAGTTCAGCCAAGAACAGCAAATACCTATGAAGAGATGCCTTAACTTCATCAGACAACATTCCATTTATATAGACATATATGCAATACCTTCTACCCATCTCCTTGAAGAAGAAATGGAAACCTTAGTGAACCGTCTCAATCAAGCATCACTAAGTTATCGGATGGAGATCAACGCTGAAAAGACAAACCTAATGACAAACAACCCGAGTGGCATCCAAAAGGAAATAAGAGTGAATGGACAGAAGCTGGGCATAGTAACAAGCTTCAAGTACCTAGGTGCTATCGCCTCTGATGAAGGTTCTAAACCTGAGGTTCTTTCCAGGATTGCGCAGACAACAGCTGCTCTGGCTAGGCTGAAGCATATTTGGAAAGACAGCAACATCACGCTTGGGTCCAAGATCAAGCTTATGCGCTCCCTCGTCATGTCCATATTCCTATGTGCGTGTGAGCCATGGACCCTAACAGCAGAATTAGAGAGAAGAATCCATGCCTTAGAGATGAGATGTTTTTGAAGGATCCTGAAAATCTCATACTTAGACCACGTCTCCAATGCGGAGGTGCGCACTAAAATCCAAGGTGCAATTGGACCTTATGAAGATCTGCTCACCACTGTAAAGAAACGCAAACTAAGATGGTATGGTCACGTCTCACGCTCAACTGGCCTGTCAAAGACAATCATACAGGGCACAGTGAGAGGAAAGAGAAAACGAGGCAGGCAGAAGAAGAGATGGGAAGACAATATCAAAGAGTGGACAGGCATGGACTTTGCAAAGTCCCAGAGAGCAGTGGAAAACAGGGCGAAATGGAGAGAGATTGTCGCAAAGTCATCAGTGGCGCCCCTACGACCAGCAAGGTTACGGGAGAAATGAAGAAACAAAAATGAATACCCATCTCCGTGCATACTTGTACCGCTTACCATTTAGTCAATGTTGAAGGTAACACCATTGTCGACCATTCCAGTCTATTCATCTCAAACGCTAGAACTTAGTGGCTGCTCGTACAGTTTAAGGTTAGGACCGGTTAAATGCATTAATCGTCCATGTAATCAGATTGCAGCACTATAGTTCACTGTTTCATATAGATATAATTTAACATGGCATCTTTCGTGATCATAAATCACGAGCTTCTGGCTTAATTATGGTCTAGCGACATTTGTTTTCAGCTCTTTGCGTTCATAAACGACCATTCACTTCCTCTTCTTGTCACGTGATCACCTGCACCATTGCGACTATGGATATAAAAGGTATGAAAATATTGACCAGTCTATACATAGTATATCAAGATTAAATCAATTTACGCTTGAATAATACGTTTTTTTCAAGTTAAATGTCTTCTTTATGATATGTAGGTAATCTGTATTGTAACATGATACCTTATTTTTCAATAAAGTGTCGTCTACGAGAGAGAGAGTTGTGTGGGGTTGGAGGGCTCTTATACTTACCTCATAGGGGCTACATTCAACAATTATGTCGCAGTTTTGAACGCTTGAGATACTGTTGCACTTGAAGCAGCTCAAATCCGCATCTATAAATCAAAAACCATTTTTTTTTCTATGGACGTTTCAATGACAACAAAGTAAAGGAAACTTTTGGAATCCACATTTCAGGTACTGAGACATCCAGTGTACATCGCTCTATTTAAGAGCTTGTCCTAATAGACGGACCTTTGTTGTTTCTGTAGCATCGTTAGTAAAAGTATGTTTGTTTTCGTTGAAAGAAAGGGTTTTATTTCATTGTGGTTGCCTTTTCTTCAATTATCAAGGTACCCTATGTACTCGCGTTTAAGTCGAGTCTATTACAAACAGCATATACCCTGATCTGCAGTCGCATACTACGCCGGCAGATTAGGGTCTATGCTGTTTGTTTTACTGACTGCTCCTAACAAACTATATAGACACAGATATGCCGGCGCATTATGTGTTGATATATATATATATATATATATATATATATATATATATATATATATATATATATATATATATATATATATATATATATATCGGTCTATGCAGTTTGCAGTTGGATCCCATTTATTCGCGAGTAAAAACACTATTTCCGAAGCAAAGACTGCATTTGTAATATTGATTGGAGTGTATGGAAATACAGGAGAGACGAAACATACACCTATATACGGTTACTTTAATTCATATTTGCTTCAGTCCATAATTATGTTCAGATGGCGTATATTATGCCTCTATCTAAACAAACACATCAGGGGATATTTTTGGAGTGTGTCATTGTACCATCTAATATCTCTTCAGTTTCAAAGAAGTTAATGAAATCATCATTAAATGAACTCTGTTGATGTAGTTAGTGGTATTTTCTAAGTTTTATTTAACCGACTGTGTTACTTTAGAAAAAAAGTGAATCTTTGAAAGAATAACAAAGAATAATATCTTAGAAAATGTTAATTTGTATATGGAACAGAACTGAGTCCACATATTTGAAATTACTTATAGAAACGCGCTATAAACCATTATATATATTCAATAGATACTCCAATTCAAAGACAATTTTTAAAAATATATATACTACATTAGTGAGATACCATGCGTAAATATACTCGTCTATGCCATGTTATACTTGAAATTGAAAATGATAAATGATATATACTCACCACAGCCTTTTAAGATAGCAAGAAATATATGAAATATAATACCTGCAAAGATATAACGATTTATTCGGTACATAGTTTAACAATAATTTGTTGCAGTTATCAGTTTTTGTTCAAGATCGACTTAATTAGTCAAATAGACAAGATTTGTAAACATTGCTTTACAAAAAAGAAAATGTTGCTATTTGTAGCAAGTTCACAAATCTTGATTTATCTGGTGTAGGGGCTTTAGCGGACTGCTTTACGTATGTATTTAGCACAAGGTACATACATATTATTTCTGAAAATATTCTGTTTAATTTCTTTCACAATTATTATGACTTGAGACGATGCGGACATCCAACATGTCGAGTTGCAAAATTAAACTTATGAGATATATTTAACTTCATGTGTGTGTGTGTGTGTGTGTGTGTGTGTTTGTGTGTGCCAAAAGGTTACAGATGACTCAAGTATGTGATAAAAGGTATCCTCACCTCTCCCTCATTTTGTAAGTTTCCTCAACATAAACTTTTTTAGCCCTTAAGTAAACATTGATTGAGAGGTGAAAATGTATCCATATAACGTGGATGGATATGTAATTTAATATAATAATAATAATAAAAATAATGACTTAATAGAGCGCTTATTCTTTTAAAAAATACAGACAACATATACAAACATTATTATTACACACAAACAACATGAAACATGAATTTACAATACAGTTTCAATCTAACAGTAATAGCCAATGGTTGAATGACAAATTTATTCTTTCTTATGGAAAAGATGTGTCTTGAGAGCACTCTTGAATGTGATCGTGGTCTCTTTGTGTCTGAGATCAAGAGGCAGTTCATTCCAAGTAGCTGGGCCCTGATATGCAAATGAACGTTGTCCAAATAACTTAGTTTTAACCTTGGGAATACTGAGTTTACGAGTGTCCGATGATGAGCGCAAGCTTCTAGCAGGAGTGTACACGTGGGTGAGATCGGAGAGGTATTTCGGACCAGAGGCAGTCAACGAAGTATAACAGAGAGAAGAGATTTTGTGCTTGATTCTACTGCGAACAGGTAGCCAGTGGAGTTTGTGAAGAAGTGGGGTGGTATGATCCGTTCTTTGTGCTCTAAGAATGATTCTTGTTGCAGTTTTTTGTCCGTTCTTTGTGCTCTAAGAATGATTCTTGTTGCAGTTTTTTGGACCTTTTGATATTTCTGCAGAAGACACAATGGCAGACCAGAAAGAAGAGCGTTACAATAGTCAAGTCTACAGAGTACTAATGAACACACAAGGGTTTTTGTGGCATCAACTGTGAGAAGGTTGCGAATAGTGCCGATGCGTCTCAGCTCCAGGTATGCTGCTCTGCAAGTGTTCAGGACATGCTGGTTTAGCGAGAGGGAGTTATCAAAAGTAACACCTAGATTTCTAAGTGATTGTCAAAATTTAATGGGTGTGTCATTGATATTAATTGATTCTGGTAACAGGAGGGCTCGAGAAATTCTTTGCGGGGTAACAAGCATGGCTTCAGTTTTATCATCGCTCATTTGTAGCTTATTACACCTCATCCATGACTTAATATCGGAGATGCACTTCTATACGCTTTGGATGGTGGTAGCGACTTCATTTGGACAGCTAGATTGGCACAGTTGAGTGTCGTCGGCATACAGATGGTGGGATACAGGGTGGCGATTTATAACGCTCGATAGGGGCTGTGTGTAAAGAATAAAGAGAACTGGTCCTAGAACCGAACCCTGTGGGACACCGTAACAAAGATTATCTGTGCTGGAATGTTTATTATTTACTGAAACAATTGTTTTTTTTCCCCTTAGGTATGACTTGAACCATGCTAAACCAGTACTGTGGATGCCAAAAACGTGCTGCAGACGAGAAAGTAAGATATCGTGGTCAATTGTATCAACGGCTCCGGATAAGTCAAGGAGTGTGAGAACTGAAATCTTACCGTCGTCCAAAGCAGAAAGAAGGTCATTAGCAACTTTTAGGAGGGCAGTTTCAGTGCTGTGAGAGGGGCGATAAGCCGACTGGAAATTACTGATGAGATTATGTAAATTTAAGTGACATGCTATTTGAGACAGAACAACTTTTTCTAGGACTTTTGACATGAATGAGAGGTTAGAGACAGGGCGATAGTTTTGCAAGTTGTTGGAGTCAAGGGTTGGCTTTTTCAAAAGGGGCTTAACAATAGCAGTTTTAAAAAGTGATGGAAAAACAACGGTAGAAGAGAAGTATTTATGACGTTGGTCAGAGCAGGCAATACAGCATCCAAACACTCAATTAGCAGTGATGTAGGAATTGGACCTAGTTCACATGACTTTGGGGCGCACTTCTATAGGACTGCTCGTAGAAAATCCATTGATACAGGCTGAAATGTTTTGAATGGGAGTTGATGAAATTCTGTATCATAGCTATGGTGTGATGCTGTCAAGTTGATCTCTGATAGTTTTCACTTTCTCATGGAAGAAATTTGCAAACTGATATGGTAGACTGTCTGGGGAGGCTGTGGTTGGAAGTGGTGTAGATTTGTTCTTCGCTAATAATTTGTATGTGATGCAGAAAAGCTGTTTGCAGCTGATACTTGCAGTGATTTTTGTACTGAAATAGTTGGATTTTGCTGCATGCACTATATTGGTGACATTCCTTTTGGCAGCCTCATAAATCTGCTTATGTACTGTCAGACTAGATGACAGCCACAATCTCTCGGCTTTACGGCGTTCCCTCTTGGCGGCACGTAGCTTGTCGCTTATGCTGCTGTACCATGGAGCACATTTCTTCACAGAGACTCGACTTGAGGTTGTAGGGGCATGATTATCAAGCCTTTATTAGCTGAAGGTTTTTGTCGTTCGTGTGTCGATTTATATCCTTATCTATTACTTTGTCTCTGAGACTCCCGTTGTTTCATTTTAGCCTTGAACAAATTCTCCGACGAAAAGAAAATTATCCGACACAGATTACAGTTATTTTCATTTTATTTTTCTTTACGAAATGCTGTTCATAGTTTCAGTGAACATCATTAGCAAATATTCTAGACATTTATGGTATGGGAGAATAGACTAAAAGTTACGCCAATATCCAATCGACAAATCACCCAAATCAGAGCTAACCACGCCTACTAATTAGTATAACATTTTTGTAACATTCAACCACTTATTGCTGAGCCATGCTTGGCTCATGTTGAAAATGTCACTGAAATTCGTTGAAAGATAGCAAAGTTTAACAGTTTGTATTTGAACATGTTTTATACAGTAGTAGAATCAGTCAAGGTGTCAAATATTTATTGAACCCACGTTACCCTATAGTGAACCCACGTTACCCTATAGTAAACCCACGTTACCCTATAGTAAACCCACGTTACCCTATAGTAAACCCACGTTACACTATAGTAAACCCACGTTACCCTATAGTAAACCCACGTTACACTATAGTAAAACAAAGGGAGCACTCCAGGCTTTAAAAATAAATACATCACATATAGCTAGACTTCAGAATGAGCAGTAGTCCATCGGCATTTCGAATAAGCGACGGCTGACTGACAGCTGGTGGTAGGTAGGTGGTGCTTGCGGTATCGTCATTTAATAATTAAATACTAGTACTGTAGTACTAAGTATTAATATGGGGCTTTACAAACCCACTTGTCCGAAACCAGGGACAAGCTCAAATTCGACTCGGGAAAGCTTACGCTTGCAAGGTACTTCCCCGCGGGCAAGTCCAAAAAATTGAGAGAGAGAGAGAGAGAGACGTCGTGTTTAGCTTTATGTTCCGCGCAAGTTTTTATACTCTGCAATCTCGCCACAGTACATATATTAGCGTCTTTATTTCTCGTTTATATGTACCGATTTCTTCAATTACATAACTGTCCACATGTTTTTTCATCTATCGATATTTAATTTCACACGATATACTGTGAAAGTCTGTCATTTCCATTCGTAGTCAAAGTCAAGGTCAGTCGCGCGTTTTCTCGCGTAGACACGATAATGTCAATATTTACTATTTAGCGCAAGTTTAGAAATATAGGAAATAAATATTTATATTTTAATTTATCAGTATATTTTAATCATAATATTTGTACGTATACGTTATTTGCCGACTTTTAAGTCCTAATCTGGCTATGGGCAGTTTGTGAGCCCCGAATGCGCCGCGATTGCCGACCCTAAATAATCGGCTTGTCAAAGATTGTTTCAAGGTGACTAGGTGATAATTGTTAATAATATAACTCGCGAGGTTTCTTTGAAATCTAGCACCCACAAGTGATGTTTATCATCTATTGTTTAAGTGATTATTATATGAGACTGATATACACCTAATGTTTGGCAAATAATTAAATAGATTTTTTTAAAAATAAGTGTTCTCAAATCATTCTCAAACGTCGGCTTGTCAAAGATTGTTTAGATGTGTGTCACCGATTTCAAGTAAAAATTGGATGACGTGGAAGCGGAAGCAGACATGTGAGCGGACGCAACGAAAACATTGATAATGGAATACTTCAGTGAGGGACTCAGTTTTACCTTGTTTTCTTGGATATTTAAAACTGCATGATCAATTGATCTTTAAGCGGAAACGTAAATAAAGAAAAAATGTCATGATATACTGCAACATGATTAAAATTAAGTTAACACAATCAATTCTTTCTTAGCTGTTTAATTTGTCAGTTTAAGGTATTTTTTACCTCTCTCTCTCTCTCTTAAAAATCTAGCCATGTCCAAAACCCATTAAATACCTATCATTTAGTTGTTTATTTGTAAACATGTGTCCTGTTTTTGTTCAACTAACATTATCTGCATTATAACCCCTCCTTTTTTTCCTCGTGTACATATTTAGCTACATGAAATATTTAGAAATATCTTTTTGACATATTTAATTATGGACATATGGTTTTAAGATGCAAAAAAGATCAAATGTAAACAAAAGTTCTAAATTTGTAAAATACATAAAATGCGATTTCCTTAAAGCATCTTATATTTTATTTTACAATATGTTGTCACTTTAGTTGTGATATTTTTGTTGTCATATTTTTGGGTAGTTCCAATCTCCCAAAGGGCAATTTCAATTTTCACAGTTTCTGTGCCACTTTTGTTTTGATTTGAATATAAGATAACGACCCCTCTAGTTGAAATACTGCTATGATTAGTACAGCAACAACAGCTTTTCTTCAAATGCAACTTCAAAAAACAACAACACAATAAAACAACAACAATAACTACTTATTCTTCTTCCCCTCCTACTAGAGCCACTAATACAACAAGATAGATAGAAAGAGAGATACAAGAATTGAATGACGAACACAATAGATCGTGTGTGTGTGTGTGTGCGTTAGAGAGAGAGAGAGAGAGAGAGAGAGATTGACTGATTGATTTTTGGATGGACGGACAGGATAGTATATATCATGACCTTATATAAGGAAATAATAAACGAAACTTGTTAACATGTTTTCCCAGTATTTAAAAACTTTGTAATTATTTCGATGGTCATTGAATTACAAGTATTTATACCATACTTTTGTGATTTATATATTTTAAGGTTTTTCTATCCAAGTATGAGTAAAATCTTTACCTAATCTCTCTCTCTCTCTCTCTCTCTTTCTCTCTCTCTCTCTCTCTCTCTCTCTCTCTCTCTCTCTCTCTCTCTCTCTCTCTCTCTCTCTCTCTCTCTCTCTCTCTCTATATATATATATATATATATATATATATATATATATAAGTCAACTTACTGAGCCGTAAATTGAGTAATTCTTCCATCGCTGAGGGAATGTAACATCAATATAGACCACAAACTATGTCTGTAATATAAATAGGGATGTATGTATGTCATATTTAGATAACAGATTCCATGCAACAAAGGCGTGTTTCCTGTTAATCAGTAATATATATATATATATATATATATATATATATATATATATATATATATATATATATATATATATATATATATATATGCACGTCTACTAGCTGCGCTGTGCTATATAAAATTTTCGAAGTGCACCAATACAACCAAGTGCAGCATCGTGACTTCTACTACTACTAATAATAATAAATTTGAATTATTATTATTATTATTATTATTATTTGTGGGTTACCCACCCCCGGGTTCCATTAGCTAATATTAAGTGTTTAACGGACTGTGGAGAATCACACACGTGGTTCAACGTGGTAATAACCCACTTTTTCTCCATTAAATTGTGCCTTATCAAATGGGTCAGCGTTACATGTTTCTTGTAGTACGAGCCTTCCACGCAGGGTCGTTATAGCCAATAAAGTCAAACAGATTTTATATTCAAACACTTTGCATCCGTTTCATTATGATCTGTGCCGGGGGTGGGGGGTGGTAGGGGGTTATATCAGTATAGAGCTATCGCTATAGATCAATTTAGAGCTTGATTTATAGTCAAAGGTCGGATGTATGATATATTATGTGAATTGCACTAAAATTTCAATGACTGTGTTCTTATGCCGAGGCATAGGATAATGGGGGCATAGGATAATGGGGGCTATTTCTTAGCTTTAAGAAAAATAAATCATGTAGTAATTTGAATCAGGTTTCAATATTAGCTAAACATAGTTACTTTTTTACAAGGAAATGAAAAGAGAAAAAATATATGTTTATAAAGGAAACGATCACAGCGACGATGATAGAAAGATATGATGATACTGATGATATTATTGATGCTGTTGATGATAACGAGAGCTATGAACAAAAAATTAATTATGACTGGATTTGAACATATAAATTTCACTTTCCAATTTGTGTACAGGTATTTTAATCTTTATCTAAATATATTTCTGGATGTAATTAGTAAAGAACCGACTTAGTAATTTACCATATAAAGATCAAGATCATACACGGTTTGCCAAGAAAGAAAAAAAAACATGTGGTGGAACACTTAGACAGATGGTGAACTTCCGAACTCAAGACCTCCCTCGCAATAATAATAATAATAATAATAATAATAATAATAATAATAATAACACGAAAAAACAACGTGCACGCAAACACAAGCCAAACAAAACAGAATTGTGTACAGTACATTAATGTTATGGTTTTAATTCATACATACACGTGAATGTATCAGAATGGAAGGAGACTTTTAGTTTCGGTCTTTCAGAAAGGGATTCGTATATCTTCAAGGCGCTCAGTTTGGGTAAAACTTGACTTCAATCAATGTATTTGTGTATTTATATATCTGTGTATCTATCTGTGTAATCTATGTGTGTATCTATCTGTGTATCTATCTATTTGTGTATCTATCTGTGGATATATCTGTGTATCTATCTATGTGTCTAACTATGTATCTATATGTGTATCTATGTATCTATCTATGTATCTATCTGTGTATCTATCTATGTATCTATATGTGTATCTATGCATCTATTTATGTATCTATCTGTGTATCTATGTATCTATTTATGTATATATCTGTGTATTTATCTATATATCTATATGTGTATCTATCTATGTATATATCTGTGTATCTATCTTTGTATATATCTGTGTATCTATCTATATATCTATTTGTGTATCCATCTATATATATATATATATATATATATATATATATGTGTGTGTGTGTGTGTCTATCTCTCTAACTACATTGACACTATATAGATACATAAATAGACAGAGAATTAATTACTATTTTCGCATGTTGTGTTTTGCATAATGTAGATGACAATTTTATATAATATGATTAAGATATGTGCATAATATTGATTACTGTAATTACTGACTGCATTTTAAATATTGTCAGGTTTAAACACAACAAAGAAACTGCTTTGCAGCATAAAAAAAACTCAGTTCCTCTGCAACTTTTCCAGTTCACCGTGACTGGTCTGTTTGGAGTGTCCCCCCCCCCCCCCCGCGAGCTGAGGGGTGTGTAGAATAGGCCCCGATGCACATCCTACACATCATAAGAGGCGAATAATGGAGACAACTATTTTGCCCTGAGATGCGTCACATGTTGATATTCACGCTGAGAAGGTCTTTGACACTTAAATACAATTAATATCAAAATTTGAATTTGTATTTTAATAATTCTACCCTTTTTGCTTTTATCTTTGTTTTGAATACTTTTCTAGAGGGGTTAATCCCTCAACATACAACGCCCAATTCTAATCCATTAAACTCTATCAACGCCCAATTCTAATCCATTAAACTCTATTCATATCATTACCAAACTCAACTATGCTTGGTCAAGTCGTATAGGATGTTTCTGTGCCATCTGTAGAATGCGACCAAGAGTTGATGGCAGGTCAAAGATTAAATGGATTAATCTCCAATGTGCATCAGCCGTGTAAAGAATAAGTGACGTGTGAAATACACAACGCAACTACATCTGTTTGCGACTAAATTTAGTTTCATTTTACAAGAATTTTAATGAACGTATGGATTGTTGAATTTGTACTGAAAACTATTCCTGTGGACTAATCGTTTTGGTAGTTGTTGACAAGTTTGGGAGTCTGCCTGCTAAAACAATGAGTCCAAGAAAATATTTTTCACTTCAAATTAAATCACATATTGTACATTTTAAACCAAACATAAACAGATTTTTTTTACAACAGTAAAATATAAAGAGAAATAGTCCAAATTTTAAACCTTCAAGGGAATGAATTTTAAAGACCCTACCCATGGTAAACCCTCAACGAATGAATCCCATCAGTGCTTACTTCTTTATGACATCACATAACAGGAGCGAGGAAAATGGAACTGTTACGCTGCTTTGCCGGTAAAATGTTCGTGGCCGCAAAAATACTAGTACTCTTTCTCCTTTTAACGTTGAAGCATATACATTTCTTTACGTGCTCATGCCTTACTGTTATCTGAAGATATTATTTTGCTTTCAAGTAGGGATCCGTTGGTTTTTGGAACAAAATCAGCTCTTGATCGCGGAAAAAGAAATGTGTTTTGGTCCTATCCAGTGGCAGTTCTAACTCTTTTTGCGATTTCATTGTTATATCAGCCAAATTGAAACCGAGAGGTTCACTATGTTGAAACAACGTCACCTCTACTATCCGCTAAGCTGCCGGCATTGGCATCGCTTGTAAAATTTATTCTAAAATTTCAAATATCTCCATTCCGATACCAATGCCATCAGAATCCCCAAACGACACATTTTCTCTAGACAAGAAGGGCAGGGGTGCATGTCGAGTAAACGATCAATGCATTGTTGTAAACATATAACCCTGACCACAAGGTTAAAAGACTGAGCGAGCATATCGCAGAATGATTTGTCATAGCGTCATAATAATTCATCCACAGTAATAAAAAAATAAAATCCATCATGGGACTTGTAAGCAAATTAAAAACTTGAACCAAAACCCTAATATAAATTCCATCAATTATCGCATAACAAAAATTCCAATGGATTACTAAATTATTCGATCGCCAATAAGGTGTGAAAAGCCATATGCTCAGATGGCCAGATAAAAGCTTGCCCAACAAATATAGGACAAATATAGATAAGTTACTATTTATAACATGTCTATATATAACATGTACAAATTCGATTCTTTATAACTTATACATTATCCATCCAATTTTAATTATATTTTCATTATATATTTATGAATCTTGTCTCAATTACTGGAGAATTTTTCAGAACAAAACAAAGCAAACAAAAAACACAAAAAAAACACACACAAAAACCACCTGTGTTACGGAAATATATGCGCAAATGAGCAGGCAGAGTATTTTCCATTTTCCGAGGGGTCAATACCCCAGAAGGAAATCATAAATGTGGTAATAATATTAGTGTTGTATGTTTGATATTAAATAATATCGCGTTTCTAGACGATTGATCACAGCAGTAGAAAAATAAATTATGGACATCTTCAATGTGCATATTGGCCTAAGGTCCAATACTGCATTTGAATGAGGAGAAATAGTCATGATGTGGCAAAGGACCAATTTTAGGCATAGCTAAGCATGATCCTGATATGATAAAATACCTTCTACACGGAGACATAATCAAAAATTGGTAAACCAAAATCTATCATATAATGTATTCTTCATAATAAGAGCTCTTTTGAAAAGTATTTATTATACAAACAAACAAACAAAAATACTCGCAACTGATATTTGTATAAATAATTTTAAAAATGGTTGCCTCTGAAAAGGAACTCAGAGTTGGAGACAATGATGGTACCCACATGCGTCTGTCAATTATTTCGGCCGGATTACTACTGAATTTAGTGTTGTTTCTCTGCTATATGGAAAGAGAAGAGATGACGCGGCGATATATATATATATATATATATATATATATATAGATATATATATATATATATATATATATATATATATATATATCAAAGGTTCGGAAACTTCTTTTTATATGCTGTCCGACATTTCATTTTTAGCGGCAGCGGTCCTGTGGGTGGAGGGGGTGCTAGCGTGAACATATTACGATTCCACCAACTGTTCAGTAGTATCTACTTACAATCATTTGAATCTATAGTGATTTTGGTTTTAAAAAAATACTAAAAGAAATCTGTAAACAACAACGTAATATCATCATTTTGACTGGAAAAGCTGGAAGTTGCGATCACTGCATCCACTGGAGTTTGACGTGTCTTGCATGAAAAAGTTAAGAAAAAGAAAAAATACCTGTATCAATACTTATTTTGTCCGTATCTGTAGCAAATAGCATAGATACAACTATTTTCTTTTTCTTTCTTAAACTTTCTTTGCATGAAACATCAAACTAATGTGCTGCATCTGTGTGACATGTGTTTATTATCTTGAATGTTGAGTTTCCGGCGCCCGATACTATGCATGGTTTTCAACTAGCGCTCGATACGGGAAAGGTACATTATTGATAGGCATTTCAAAATATCGTTGTCATAGCTTCATCTGCTTTGTTTGACACTTTGTTGGAGATAGGAACAACAGTGTTGCTTTTAACCACAGCTTAAATTTTTCAGGCATGTACATGTTCATTACATCACGCCTGCTCGCCTACGGTGGACTTTCCAAAACTTGAAACTCCTGGACTTAAAAACATTGTTCCTCTGCTTGTACTTTGGACATAACAGGCAAAGCATCGCATTCAATGTTTTGTCTTATCTCAGCCATGAGAACTGGTTCGACCATTTGCTGTTGAAACTTCTTGACTTCTTAGGATTCATATCTTCATCCCGATCGCCTTTCTTTGTCTTATTTACGATGCCTTTCTTTGTCTTATTTACGATGCCTTTCTTTGTCTTATTTACGATGCCTTTCTTTGTCTTATTTACAATGCTTAATGCTAACAGTGCTATGTCTTTCATGTGATGCTTTTAAATATTAAATACTTAATTAGTGGCAATTTACGTTAACAAACGTATTTGATTGGCTGTTTTTATTATTAAGTTTCCAATTAACAAACTCAAAGAGGTGCTTGTTTGCTTGATTTAGTAATACTTACCTATTACTCTCTGCGTCATTAATTTTATTTGAAACAAAGCAACAACAGTATTTATTTATCAAGCGCAATTTTTATTTCTTTATTGAATGCCGACAATTTAAATTTGATATTCTGTCCGATGCTTCACAACATGCATAGCAGTATAGATGTGATCACTCGATGCAGTCTGACACCTCTCACATGAAGATTTACCATCCCGTGCTGTTTATATATATATATATATATATATATATATATATATATATATATATATATATATATATATATATATATATATACGGTGTTTGAAATTATATTATTTTTACATTTGTGAAGTTTAATATAAGAAAATAGAAAGTTTCATATTAAATAACTCTGGCCTGCATAGCTAATTGAGTGAAGAGTGCTACCACACAAACGAGGATTAGATTGATTCTATTAAGGGTAGATATATTGGAGAAACCTTAGTACCTTGTATGATTTAATGTTTTACACTGAAAAACACAGCAATTGGGATTTATTGCTATTAACCGACTCTGAGAAGACCTTTGATTCAGTTGCTTAATCCGACATTAAGAAAGTCTTATCTGTTTTAGAAATTCTATTATAAAATGATAAAACGAATATCAACCTTTTATAGTAATATCAAAGCAAGTGTAACAGTAAATAGCTACACCTCTTCTTGGTTTTGCATACAAAGAGGATGTAGGCAAGGCGACCCATTATCTCCATATATATATATACATATATATATATATATATATATATATATATATATATATATATATATATATATATACATATATATATATATATAATAATAATAATAATAATAATAATAATAATAATAAAAATGAGGACTTTGTATAGCGCCTAATCTTTAGAAGCTCTCAGCAATGGCAGTTTGGAAAAATGATGGGAATTCCCCGGATGAGAGAGAAGTATTAATAACATCAGTTAGTAAAGGCAATATTGGATCTAAGAACTCAAGCAGCAGTGATGTCGGAATCGGATCGAGTTCACGTGACTTTGGGGCACTCTTCGTCATGATTGTACGTTCTAAATCCATAGAGACAGGTTCAAATGCTGCTAACGGTTGCCGCTGAAATTCTGTATCGCAACTGTATGGTGACGAGGAGTCAATTGAAATTGTGTTGTCAAGCTTATCTCTAATGGTTTGTACTTTGTCACGGAAGAAATTTACAAACTGGTCCGGAAGGTCGACTGGAGAGAAGGTAGTTGGAAGTGGTGTACATTTGTTCCTTGACATTAGCTTGTTAGTAATCTCGAAGAGCTCTTTGCAGCTGGAACTTTCAGTGATCTTAGTACTGCAGTGGGCTGATTTCGCTGCATGGACTATGTTTGTGACATTCTTCTTAGTGGCTTCATAGATTTGCTTATTAATAGTGAGTCTGGTGGAAAGCCAAAGCCTCTCAGCCTTACGGGTCTCTTTTAGCAGTGCGAAGCTGGTCCCTAACACTGCTATACCACGGAGAACACTTTTTAATTGATACTCTGCACTTGGTTGCTCGGGCATGTTTGTCAAGCATTGAACGCAGGCAGTTATCAAGTTGTTCTGCTGTAGGAGGTAGCAAAGTTGTTAGGATTGCTTGGATGTCATGCATTAGTTGGGTTCTATTTATCATACGGAGGTTTCACTTAGTAGCAAATAAAGGTGGAGGGTTAGGGACTGATACGTCAAGATGTCATATAATGCAGAGGTGATCTGATGGGAGGACTCTAGAATATTATCATCAGCTCTATAAAGAATCCAGTCTAAAATGTGACCATGTTTATGGGTGGGTTGGCTAACTGACTGTTTGAGGTTGAAAACGTGAATGGAATCTAGGAGTTTTGATGTGTATGGGTTTCCAGGACAGTCAAAGTGAAAGTTGAAATCTCCAAGAATAATCAGGTTGCCAACTATCGAATTTCCATACTCCAGGAGATTCGGAACCTGCTCCAAAAAGAGAGATTCAGTCAGCTTGTTTTTTTCTACTAGGAGGAGGGCGGTAGAGGCAAAAAAAATGGACTGAGCTTTTTTCCAGTGTGAGTGTGGTTTGGACTAGTTCAAACGATGTTTGGTAGAAATTGAACGTTGTAGTGTGATTAAGACGGTTGATCATGGAGTTTTTTTGCGATGACAGCAATTCCACCTCCACGGGAGTGGCTGGGGAACGACTTGATGGAGTAACCGGAGGGTGTTAGATCTTCGCACTTGGGCTCATCGTCTGATGTTTTTAGCCATGTTTCTGTCAGGAAAAAGACGTCGATATTCTGATCGTTGATAAAATTAACTATTTCTGTGCGCTTTTCCGGTGGTCCTACTGATTGGGTATTGAATAATGCGATGCGCAGCGGTATATCTTGGATAGTTGACACAAAGGTTGACGATTTAAGAGGAATTTGAATTAGGTTATCTAAATTAACGGTCGTGTTTTCAAATTGCTGTGCCGGAAAGGGCGAAAGGGAGATAACTGGAATTCTTCTTCCTGTTCTACGCCGGCCAGCTTTGAAACAACGTTTCTTTTTTCGTTTCCGTTTACATTTAAGTAATGATGAATGTAGTCCCAGGTCGTTTAGTCTAGTGCACAATGTAGTGTGGAGAGCCAAGGAGTGGTCATTTAAAGCAATTAATGAGGGTCCATCATAGCATAAACGGGTGGACTGGCGAGTATCACGTGATGGCCGTATTTTTGACAACAAAGGAAGTTGTAGCAGTGGAGCAAGACGGCTGAGAAAAAGTCTAATAGTTCTCGTTTCCAAAACAAAAAGATGAAGAAACACATTCCAACAGAACAGCAAATGCATGATCAACACAATAACGTAGACGAAGACAGACAGCAAGCACATAAATCATCAAAAACGGCACAAAAATCCGGAGCAGCTGCCTCAAGCCTGTTAAGCGAAAGCGGCCATCTTGATTCTCCAATATATATATATATATATATATATATATATATATATATATATATATATATATAGAGAGAGAGAGAGAGAGAGAGAGAGAGAGAGAGAGAGAGAGAGAGAGAGAGCGGAAAGTGCTATCACTGAATACAGGTAGGAGAATTTTAATTCGTATTCTACAGAGATTTGAACAGAATGCAGGATGATGGAGGCGTCGTTAATTTAATGATTTTGGTTAGATATCACTTTTAGTTAAATTCCATGAAACAGTTTAGTCCATTGTTTAACTTATAATTAGCAAGGAATTGAAACTAATGTTTACTGTGAGCCAATCAGATTACTGGCATTCTGTCCAATAATTGTTTGTCATTATTCCTGCATTAGCAAATCAAAAGTGGACCTTTTTCAGACAAAAGAATTTGAGCTGATGGGTATACAAGTGGGTGATTTGTTAATTTTAGTCAGTCACAATTTGATACTTTGGAGAAGTTAATGCTACTTAGACGTACAGGCAGGCGTCTAGTTAAAAGAAACCACTTTGAAGGAGAGAAAAGGCTCAGGGAATAAAACAATCTGGACTTATTCGCTATAGAATACTTATGAGACGTTGGAGACTTACAGGACTTACATTGGCTTTTTTTTTTTTTTTTTTGTAATCTGTCCAAAAGCGCAGTCATTGGATTGGCGGCCCAGATTCATAAAAACATTATCAAGTTATAGACATCGGCTAAGCTTACTTCTTAACTTTTTTGAATGTACCTGTCTACATTTATTTAAAGGGTGGCGGTGGCTCTATGGTTTAGGTGCTCGCCTCTGGATTGGAAGGTCATGGATTCAAGTTCCAGTAGAACCGAAACTTGTCATAGATTTCCACTGCCCCTGTTTTATAAGCACCAATCATTTATCATCATCACCACTGTAATTGATCGAAATACTGCCTATTGACCGTAAAACACAAATCCATCTGTCCATCCACAGTTTGTTTTTGTTTTTTGTTTTTTGCATCTAGAAAATGTCAATTACCGGTATAGTTCTAATAAAGATATGTTATAGTTTGAACATAGGCAAATCAGCGGTTATTATATTATCAATGTTACTACATTCAAAAATCAATAAAAGGGAGGCAATAAATACACATTAATAGTTGTCGCAAAATTTTATCAAGGTCACATTTTCAACCTTACATTTTAAAACTGGCTAAAATAATAATGACTAACTTCAATACATGATAAAAATCACAATACTGCACCTTTTAAACAAGTGTGGACAGGGACTTAATACTGGCATTGAAGACTTTAATAGTATCAGTTACCGACGTAGTAATAGTAATATAATTTAATTAATAGTTTTCAAGTTATCTATCGCTTGCTTTGAAGTGGTATTATCCGTATACAAGGCTCACATTCATTCGTCTGACTTCACTTTTCACCTCGATACACACTCGATACCATCTAAACATCATTATTATCTGAAGAAAAAAATAACTGGTTTGTCTGGAAAAAGAACCCCAACCTCTGGAACACAAGTCTTGCTCTCTACCATTGTGGTTAGCCGGGCTGTTGTTAGCTTTCACGATTTTATTGTATTTGAAAGTAATATTACAATTCAGAATTTATTTCAAATTGAAAAACAAATTTAGTGTATTTTGCGCAAATGGTTGCATGCATGTGCATTAGGAAATGGATGTTCTGACGTCGGGAATATTTCATGATTAACAGTTTGTCAAATGAAATCGAAATCAGTCTGATATGTGTTAAACACTTGTAATATTTCTAAGAATACAAATGTAAACGAACGGAAGATATATAATCATTAATTGTCAATTAGTAAACCAAGAAGCCCGTGTGACGCAGTAGATAAGGCGCAGGAATCTTTTGAACCTTCAAATGTCAGTCTTTTTTCAAACAAATATGATGTGAACAGTTGAAAATAATTTTCAAAACGACGCGCCCTTATATAGTGATTTGATGGTCACGCTGTGATTATTTAGTTCATGTTTACTACGTACTGCTTTTCCTCCATAAACTACTCCTCCTGTTGGACGAGACTTTAAACCGAAATCCCCCTCTCTGTATAGCCTTTCTATGTTGGTGGGACGTTAAACACAAATTCACTTACTCATAACGTACTATTTCATAAATGAAAAGGAAACAAATGAAGACTGTAACGTTTCTTTTCTGATACACATTTAACAAATCAAAGTTATGGGTGTGAATAGGATTAAAAAAGCATGCATACTTATGCAGTGAAAAATGTTTTCATTCCCAGCTATTTTCTTGCAAGATATTTTTCACAGTGGTAGTTTGTCCGCCTTTAAGAAACCTTTCCTCCATATATCATAATATAAGCCAGTATGCCATTCTATAGCTATTACATTTTGTTTGGCCTTTGTTCTTGTTCAAAATGCATATAAATATCTCAAGATAAATCTGACAAACGCGTTTCCTTAGGTTACTTTAACAGCATTCTCGCACGCCAGACGATCTACCCATATCCTGGTTAATCAACGCGTTATCGTCTACCAGTGATGAATGCGAATTCTTTAACCGTGGCCGTTACCGATATTAAACAGTCGCCTACTCGTATTCATCACGTACTGACCGTAGCCTAGTCCACTGGGGGAACTTATTAAATTGCTTTTGTTTTAAACTGAGTGAAGGAACAAAGCCAATATTCATTAACCGATCACGTATAAGGTTATGTTATAATTATGTTTAAAAGTCACATTTAAAACTAAACAAGTTGAATTTGACTTAATCCTGCAGTTTGAAAAAAAGATTCTTCAAAATTTATAGGCCAAACGTTTGAGCCTTTGTTAAGAAAATAGAGCTCTGTTTCAGATCTTGTAAAATCTTTATTGACACACATACTGAGTATATCAATTGCGATTAAAAAGTTACGTTATCAAGGTTGATTTGAAGTGGATAAATCAACCAAACACTCAACAGAAATAATTGACTTATCCCTACGTCTTAACTGATTTAACACCAAGTCAATTTAAACGCATTTCCACTTAGCCAGTCTTAATGAGAACATTACTGATTTTATGACCATTAACAGAAGATGGTGTTTATGCATACATATCATACGCAACGATACCTTTTTAGCCAGCCTGCACACCTGTATCTGGATGTTATCCCCGCTTCTTTTTCAAAGTTGAATTATCGCGGTGGTCACTTTTCACGCTGAAAAATTACCCCAGTGGTTAGTTTTCAACGTTGAAAAATTACGTTGAAAACTGTCCCCGGGGTAATTTTTCAACGTTGGAAACTAACCCCTGGGGTCTTGTTTCAACGTTGAAAACTGTCCCCGGTTCATTTTTCAACATTAAATATTGTCCCAAAGGACAGGCTTGTGAAGTTGAAATTGATACAACGTGATTATTTTTCCACACAAATTTAGCTTAATTCGTCCTTGTATTTCACAGGTGGTAAAAGATCCGACAGCGGTATTATTGGTATTATTCAGTGACGTTAAGGAATATGTGAGTCAATGTGACCAATGTCAGAGAAAGGCGTTGCTTCAAAAATCCAAGAAACTCCTTAAACCAATCCCAGTTTTACCGATAACATTTCATCCAATTGTAATGGACATCGTTTTACAGTTAGAAGAGACGGAATGAGGAAATTACAATCTTGATATGTTTTAGTATATCAGAGGGAGGTTAAAGACAAATACACTTTTGTTTTGAAGTTTAATCAAGTGTTTCTTAGAAAAGATGGTGGAGCTGGCATAATCATGTGATCCTAATTGTAATTTCAAACATTATTAAAAGGAAATGAGAGATTCTGTGATTAATCTGGTGTCGCTCAAGTTGAACTTTCAGTTCATATAAAGATCACGTCCACACACGGCATAGCTTGATTTGCTTTTGGGTCGCAATGCTCATGACTTTAGGCTGATGACTTCTTGTAATGCAGACATGCTATAATTTCATCAGATATGTAAATTTCAGTGACGTTAAATGGTACTTCCGTTGACGCACAATAAATCGGTTCTTTTGTCATAATACATAACTGTAAAGACGATACTGAAACAAAACAAACATGTACCGTTCAAAGAAACTTACTGTGTGCACTATAATTAGTATGCCCTTGCATTCGAAGAAGAGGGTTCATACTGCGTTGACCCTTATACCCCTTTTCAACTTATTTTTTGTCAAAATGAGGTTTCCGCTCATTTCAAAGGGAATGAATTGTAGTACGGTTTTATTCTCTTTTTTTCGGGGGGGGGGGGAGGGAGGGGGTACGATAAACGTATCACAAGCAAGTCATAATGCAATAATTTTACAAGGACCCCTTTCTCGATTTGATACGCGGGTGCGATCCAGCGCTTCAAGAAGCAGACGTTCAAGTGAAATCCACTTATCAATCAAACAGAGTTTATGTTCAATAGAATTTTTAACACAAACTTTTCTTTACCAAATGAAAAACTCTATTTTTAAAAATCAAATGTATTTTTATTAGAGTTACCAGGATTAGTATAATATATTATTATATTGACCCTGCGGTTTCCAAGTGAATTTCTTGCAAACTATTAGCAAAATACTGTTGTTGATTGAAAATAGCAGTGACAAAAGTAGGATTTTTGCTAGGAAAACAATTTCTAAATTAATTTTATTTTCAAATTATTGAAATTATTTACAAACAAAACTAATTTATATGAACATTATTCTCTTTAAATCCTCAAATTACACATTTTCGCAGGTTGCCACAATTGTTTGAGCTGATCGAAGCCATTTTTAGTCGGACAAGCTTTATTCTTCTACCTGCTTCTGTTTGATTTTTGAAAGTTCCACAAAGTCCTCTAGGAGACGAGTTGTTCAATCGAACAACTAGAAGATGGAAGTGACGTCATCTTCTAATTTTGGAAGCGCTCAATTGCACCTCCCTTATGTTTCTGCAAAATATGCCTTCAGTGGGACATAGGTGTTTAAAAATCTGTCTCTAGTTATCATCAACCATAATTGTGAAATCGATAAATAAAAGGGTCATATTTTAATCACACAAGGCAGAAAATATTGCATTACTATGGAGGTTTGTTTTCTTAAAATTGTGCAAATGAAGTTCAAGTCCCTTTGGTCACATTTATTTTTGTATCTTACAATATATTTTCAGGTAACAGATAAATACTGGTTTCCACGGACTATTTGACCAAATAGGTTGAAGCTAAGGGAATTCCTGATAAATCTGCAATTACAGAGCTCGATGTGTTGACTAAATCCATGTGCACCCACGGCGTCCCTAATATACTCATTACGGACCAAGGAAGAGAAATATGTAACAGACTAAATTATTTGTTTTGCATCATACACATTGGAGGTCAAACGGAATTACAACAAAATATTGTGTGGCATGATCGCATCGTATGTAAATGACCAATCCAATAACTGGGATAAGCTGTTGCCACCTATTGTGTTTGCCTATAGAGCGACCAAGCATGCCTCTACAAAGAAAACGCCGTTTTTCCTTGTTTATGGCAGACAGGCGCGCTTACGTATTGAACTTGATATATCTACAGAATCTGAGAACGAGTCGGACGATGTGGCTTTTAAGTGCAGTTATCAAAAAAGTGAGAAGAAAACTGCTTCAGACAACATCATCTCTGCGCAAGCTAAACAGAAGAAATACCCTGATATAAAGATAAAGAGTGAGGTCTTTATGGTTGGCGATTAAATGGTATTCCACAATTCAATAAAAGCAACGCAGAAGGGGGGCAAGTTGACGGCTAATTGGACGGGACCGTTTACAATAAACTCGATATGAAACAAGAGAACATTCGCTTTGCAAAGTATAAATACCTCAATACATAGGAATAGGTTGAAACTATGCAAACAGAACGGAAGCGATGGTGACCAGAACATATCCTCTAAGACAGAAGACATATCGGCCGAAAACATTCCAGAAAATAAAAACTGCCCTTTAAGAAAAGAAAGGTTGAATAAGAACCTGAAAATTTGGTTGAACAAGACCATATAGAGTATGTTGGCAGTACAAGTGCACCCAGTACAATTAAGTTTCGACCTGTGGAGAGCAAATGGCAGAGTGATAAATCAAAACTATTTAATCAGACTGTTAAAAATAAAAATAAGAAACTGGGTGTTTCCCGTACAATGAAACGATATGCAATGCCGACCAGAGACGATAACAATGAGAGGGGACGGCAAAAGTCCTTTCAGAACATTAAGTTACTTTCTGTGTGGGGTACAAACATATCACCTTATTGTACTTGATGCTGTTATAAATTTTATGGAAAAAAACAATACCCTTTTTAAATGTGTGAAATCTCAACCAATGAACAAATATATCAAGCAGTCAACGATGAATGAAGGCTGTACTTGGAGGACAGAATTGGAAATACTGTCATTCGATACACTTACAGACACGTCAGTGTACGTATTTTGTGAACAGAGAGAGGTTGGCGGAAAGACTACACATGCATGGACTCCGTATAATCCACTGGGTACCGGTCCCTAGTCCAAATCTGCGATCTTCATTGAAAATTTGCACAATCTGTTTGAGCCAATATAAGGTGTCCAGAAAATAGTGTATTCTCGTACACCTTATATATTCATAAAGGATTTTGCTCCCTTACAAGCTCATTAGAGTAATTTGTAAAATGCTTACCTTACACTGTACCTTTAAAAGGCAAATTATGCTACATAGACAATATATTACATTATTTAATTTATTAGATACGTAATTTTCAAAATAAAAATGTATGCATCTTGAGGTCACTTTTCAACTGGGGCTCAATATTCAACGTGTGGCGGTTCTATTATACAATGGGTTTCTCTGAAAGGGGAGATTTTTTTAAAAATGTTGGAAGTGTGTCCCTAGGACGATAAATCGCGTTCCGTGATACATTTGCAAGAGGGTACACGATTCTTCGTTACACCAGCAGCACCTTTTTTAGTTGAGACCAACCAGACATTACAAGAAGTGTTCTGGTTGAAATCCCATGTCGATATGATTTTCCATTGAGACGTAGTGAGAGCAAGATTTTCAAGATGGCTGCTGTGGTGGCCATATTGGATATCATACCAGCACGATTTTGAATTCGAACCAACTATACATCATCAAAAGTCTTTTTAGTGAAAACTCCATGTTGATATAACCATCCATTCAGAAGTAGCGATAACAAGATTCTCAAGATGGCCACTGTGGTGGCCATGTTGGATGTTTGTTTGGAACCATTTCACAGTCTTTCAAAATGACATCCAAAGGAGATAGTTTCATAGCTGATCCTACCCAGGAGAAATTCGAGTCCTTAAAGAAGGACGAATTAATTCAAATTCCTAAACATTATAGTCTGACAGAAGCGAAGGCTTCCATGTTAAAACAAGATATTAGGAATATCTTGATACACTATTTGGTACAAACAGGTGTTTTTGAAGAGGGGGTTTCAAGTGTAAAGAAGAAATCTTCGGTTAGTTTAGGAGACAAATTACAGATAGCTAAGGAAATAGAGTTAGAAAAGCTCAGATTACAATGGGAACAAATGCAGTTGCAAGAAAGAAAGGAACATAAAATAAGAGAGGGGAAAAATTCGAGAGAGGGATAAAGATAGGGAAGAAAGGGAAAAAGATAGGAATTGCAGGAAAGGGAAAAAGTTAGGGAATTGCAGGGGGGAAAAAAAGAAGATACGGAACGGGAATTTAGATTAAGGGAATTAAAATTAACCAGTAAAAGGCACTCTCATAACAATACGGGTTCATACTTTGATATAGCCAAACATATGAGACAGGTTCCCCCTTTTAGAAAAAAGGAGGTAGACAAATATTTTCTCAGTTTTGAGAAAATTGCCGAGAATCTGAAATGGCCGAAGGAAGGTTGGACCTCATTATTGCAGAGTGTGTTTACTGGCAAAGCTAGTGATGTTTATACGGCACTCTCATCTGAACAATCTGCTGAATATGAAGTGGTCAAAGAATATATCTTGAGGGCTTATGAGTTGGTAACTGAAACCCATCGTCAAACTATAGAGATTGTAGAAAGGAAACTAATCAGACTCATATAGAATTTGCTTGGGAAATAAAACGTTTGTTTACAAGATGGTGTACGTCTAAGAAGGTTGATAGGGGTTATGATAATCTTGAGCAACTGGTATTGATTGAAGACTTCAAGAATTGTGTCAATAATGATATTAAGGTATATCTTAATGAGAAAGGAGTTGAAACTTTAGAAAAGGCAGCCAGCACAGCTGATGAATATTCTTCAATACACAAGGTTCCATTTGTAAATAAATCTTCCTCTCAACAAGCTTTTGTTAAGAAACCATTTCAGACTCATTTGAGTAATTACAGACCTCAGGCAGGTGTAACTGTTAGGAATCAAATTTCTGATAAGGAGTATCAGAAAACCTTATCTCAATTCACGTGTTCCTATTGTAAGATGAAAGGACAAGTTATTTCTGATTGCTTTAGGTTGGAAACTAGGCAACATAATTCTAATAGAGCAGTTCCAAATGCTCTAGTTATTAAGAAGTCAAGGTCAGGATCATGTATCAAGGATGATACTGGTTTGGAGGCTTGCATACCTCAGTCTGATTTTGTAATGTAGGAATACGAACCATTCATGTCGTAGGGTTCTGTGTCACTTGTTGGTGACTTAGGTAAGACTACTCCTATTAAGATATTAAGAGACACAGGAGCTGCTCAGAGTCTATTGTTAGATAGTACTTTGCCGTTTTCTGAGAAGACTTCTACTGGTGAAAGCGTCCTAATACAGGGGGTAACTTAATGTCCCTATTCATTGTGTTAATTTGTCATCAGACTTAGTTTCGGGACCTGTGACCATAGGAGCACTGGCTTCTTTGCCTATAAAGGGTATCCATTTATTACCAGGAAATGACATAGCGAGAGATAAGGTAATTGTTAATCCACTTGTAATTGACAAGCCTAGTATGGATCAACGAGTTGATCCTATTGAAGTAGAAATCCCTGATTTATATCCAGCTTGTGCAGTTACTAGAGCTATGGCAAAGCGTGCTCTTGAGAATGATGTTGTTGAACAGGATGTATTTCCTTTAGTGGACACCTTTTTGGGTCAGGCTTTTAATGAGGTCACTTTTGCTCCTAATATGGATCAATCAAGTATTGATCACAGTGATACTCTTTCAGCTACACAATCTCATAAAAATTATCAGGGTGAGAAAAGACAAACACTAGTTGTCTTACAAGAGGGGGATCCAGATATCTCCTGTTTGTTTCAGGGGGCTATGACTGAAACTGAAGCCATGCAAGAAGGAACTGGTTACTTCTTGAAGAATGAGGTCCTTATCCGGAAATGGAGACTGCTCGGGGTACCCGCTGGTGACGGGTGGTCAGTTAGTAATCAAATAGTAGTTCCTAGATCCTATCATCAGGAAATACTTAGTGTAGTCCATGAAACGTTGTTGTCTTGTCGTTTAGGAATAAAGAAGACCAAGTTAGGCAACCAGTACTTGTTGACGAGGTGTGCGTCCACAAGTTTTCCAAAAGCTATTCATTTGCGGAATATTAAAACTGAGACCATAGTGAAAGCTTTGGTTAAGTTTTTCACACTGTTTGGTCTTCTTAAGTCTGTACTATATCAGACTTTGGAACGAATGATTAAAACATATTTTTATGAGATAGAGTATAATTGGGATTTGTTGTGGAACAGAAAGGGAGTGGGATGAAGGTATGCAATTATTGTTGTGTGCTGCGGGGGGGGGGGTGTTTTCAGCCAGGTGATAGAGTTTTAGCTCTGCTACCCATACCCCCAAAATCCTCTTCAGGCTAAGTATTTTGGCCCCTACACCATTCACAAGAAAGTGAGTGATTTAAATTACATTATTAATATCCTGGGAGGAGGAAGCAGAAACAAATTTGCCATATTAATATGTTGAAACAATATGTAGACAGAGATAGTCATATAAATTATCCAATTACTTTAGTAGTACCTGTCCTACACATTCAACATTTGAATGAAGATGAGAAATGTGATAATGATGATTTGAAGTCACTACTCTTCGCAATTCGGAAATTCCGGACGATCTGGACCAGAAGCTTTCGCATCTACTGCCACCTGAGATTAACGAACAGATGCAGTCGATAAAAGAGAATGAACATTTATTTCCAGACATTCCCACACGAACCAACAAAATTTTCAATGATGTCGCCTCCCAAACAAGACTATCTGAAGAAAGAGATTCAGAATTTACTGGAAAATGACTTTATTGAACCAAGTAAAAGTGACTGGAATTCACCATGTATTTTAGTGCCAAAACCAGATAATACTTTCCGTCTCTGTACTGATTACAGAAAAGTAAATAGTGTCACCAAGACAGATTAATTTCCAATTCCTAGAATTGATGACTGTATTGACAGGATTGAAAATGCCAAATACGTCACAAAATTTGACCTATTGAAGGGATTCTACCAAATTCCACTTACGGAGAGAGCAAAAGAAATTTCTGCATTCGTGACTCCAGATGGACTTTATCAATACAAAGTCATGCCATTTGGGATGAAGGGTTCTCCAAGTTCTTTCCAATGTTTGATGAAAATGATAACATCTGGAATAAGAAATTGCGATGCTTACATCGATGATGTCATCATCTACAACGACACGTGGCAAGATCACCTGAAAACAATTAAGCAGTTCTTCAAAAGACTCAGCGAAGCGAACTTGACCATCAATTTGAATAAAAGTGACTTTTGTCGCGCCTATGTTACCTTTTTAGGGCATGATGTGGGACATGGACAAATAAAACCAACAGAAGCTAAGGTTACATCTATTTCGAAGTAAAATTTAATTGCTGATGCACTTTCACGTGCATAATACTACAGTCACACTGTTTTGTATACATGACGGTATCATGTATTATTTTTTTTATGCAATCAATTACATGAATGTTAGAAGTATTTACTAAAAGAAAGCTTTATTGCATAAAACGTTTCTTTTTTCAAAAGGGTAAAGGTGTTACGGAATTATATATCATTTTTCTTTTAATAATGGTATAGTTTATTAGTTTATGATCTCTGTTCTTAGTCTAACAGCAGTCGTCTTGCCATGAGTACACATACAGTAAATTGGATCGATATTTCACTAAAGCTTTAGTCATATCACGTATTTTTAGCACGTGAGGGTATGAACTTCTGACCTAGATTCTATGAGTAAACACTTTATTGACTGTTAAAAACGTTAGTACATTGGTACTTTAGAGATGTCACGCATAACCTTGTTTCTGATTGGTTTGGAGAAGGTTGTTTCTAGAATGATTAAATGGCTTTTATTTCGATTCTGCGTATTAAGAGACTTTACAACAGGATTTATAGCAGCATTCTAGCATTCCTAGCATAGTTAGACAGCCTGAGAGGTCAAAAACGAATTTGGTTCTTTTGAGTGTGGATATTCTACTTTTGTGATACAATTATTGTTGTGATATATATATTGTTGTGATCTATATATATATATATATATATATATATATATATATATATTCATACAGTACATTCTGGATTAGTACTGTTTCTTCAAGTTTAGTAATTATACAGCTCCGTGGAATCATCGAAAACATTTCTAGAACTTGTGTTATTCAATATTCACAAGGACTATTTGGAATTTATAAAACTTGGATATAATTGATTCATATTAACACATCAGTACAGCAAAGGTAAAATTCGGAACCTACTTCATTCGGAACATTTGGATTAACTTCCGGATCAGTGAACAATTTAGGACTTTTAAGGATATTCTATACTATAAGTTATTTAATTCTTTCACTTTGATTGTTTGCTGAAATATTTTTATATTTTAGGAAATTAAATATTTGTATTTTAAATCTTGAAAGCTTGTTTGAGTCTTTTCTTTTGTTACATTACCCCTAGTCGTAACAATATATATATATATTCGCATATAAGCCGGGTCCAAATGCAAACAACATAGACCCTGATCTGCCATCGCATAATGCACCGGCAGATCAGGTTCTATGCTGTTTGTTCTACTGATTAGTCCTTAAAAACTGCATAGACCCAGATCTGCCATTGCATTATGCGATGGCAGATCTGGGTCTATACAGTTTGCAGTTGCTATCGGATTATATGCAAGTATATACTGTACCTTGCATTTCTAAATTTAAATCCAGTGGATTTGTGCATATATATGTGTTAGATTCCGCCTGTACTTTGAGTCTTTATCTTCAACCTCATTCCATCCTTTTCTGGGGATGGTCACATGGCTGAGTAAGGGCACTGGCACTCAAGACACCATTAATTGTGGAATGGGTTTGATTCCTGATTGGAATGATTATATTGGTGTCATTATATATATATATTATTGTGGTACAATGTTTTATTATATCTCTTGTTGTAAACTCCCCCGAGAGATTTTAACATGTAGGAGTCCAGAATTTATCTTAGATTTTGTGTTTAGTGTCTGTTTTGTATACGTAAGCTGTTAATTCCCCTGATGAAGAGCTTGTTTAGCTCAAAATGTTGGGAAACTGTTTTGAATTTGCACCGTTCTCAAATTTTGTGTCAAGATATATATATGTGTGTGTGTGTGTGCAGGAATTGAACCTGTGCTATGAGTAACAAATAGCTATCATGAACCAATGCCCTAACCCCCATGGCCATGTGCTCATTCCCAAAAAAAGACTGAAACAAGGCCATGTGCTCATCCCCAACAAAAGACTGGAACATGGCCAAACGCAAGGGTTTGAGGTGAATGAGAACTCCCTCATTGATATATGTGATTCTACCAGTGGTAGGACAAAATTACGATTAAAGGCCATCTAACACACATACTGTTGTATAAGTGAAATCTATAACTTTTGAATATGAAAAGATTCTTTTCAAAATTTTGAAGAAAAAACAAACATTTGTCTGTGTTCAATCCTTCAATCCATACATTACAGACACCAGTCAGAACCATTCTACTGGGGACAGGTTCCAACAGTGTAATTGTGTGTGCTAAGTAATCCAATTAAGACTGATATTGTTGTAATTTGGAGAGTTCAAGATCAAAGGCAGGATATATATATATATATTTGTATCTAGTATCTGTCTGTCTTTGTTCTGTGTCAGAAGTGATCAAATCTATATCCTGACCCTAATCTCGTGTTCGACAAAGAATCATATATAGATCATAACATCCCGACAAATTGAAAAGAAAAACCTCATGATATTTCAAAACTTAATCTATTTTTATAACTTCAATTATACATGTATAAATGCTTGCTAAACAACGCACAAATTATTATATTCTGTCTACATCGCATAATGTCAAGTTTAAATATGACACTGCAGACATAAAAATAAATAAAAAGTTTTGTAAAACATTTTTGTAACAGCAGCATCACTGATATTTTTATACAAGAAATACTTCTACAACAGTTGATACTCCAACAGAATGAATCTCCTTCTGCAGAATATTATATTTGCAATGCTTGTTTACAGATATATATATACACACATGCACAAAAAGACACACGTTGATTAAAGGAACAAATTTATTTAATATATAAATGCATCATTTAATATAAAGTAAGGAATTAAGCTATACAAACTTGCAAGGTTTATCTTATGTAAGTATTGATTTCTATGGAATGTATGACAAGAGTCCATAATTGGAATGACTAATTAATATTTTGAAATGCGCTTTAATGCAGATGTACATGCATCCAAATACACTTGTATGTGAAAAGGACTGAGGCATCCAAATGCACTTGTATGTGAAAAGGACTGAGGCATCCAAATGCACTTGTATGTAAAATGGACTGAGGCATCCAAATGCACTTGTATGTGAAAAGGACTGAGGCATCCAAATGCACTTGTATGTGAAAAGGACTGAAGCATCCAAATGCACTTGTATGTGAAAAGGACTGAGGCATCCAAATGCACTTGTATGTGAAAAGGACTGAGGCATCCAAATGCACTTGTATGTGAAAAGGACTGAGGCATCCAAATGCACTTGTATATGAAAAGGACTGAGGCATCAAAATGCACTTGTATGTGAAAAGGACTGAGGCATCAAAAGGCACTTCCAGTGGAATGCAGTTTCATACCTGCCATAACACGATGTGTCACACTAAAAACATGATTTTGTACTTCCAAGCTTTCTGACACAGTCGTGTTTCGAAAAAACACAATTTTCAGTAATCTTCAGGGAAAAACAAACCCCACGACCTCAGTACATGCCAGTAACAATTAGCGTAAATCCTGCTTAGAGCTAATGTAAAACTATCCTTGGGGAAGTTTATACAGCTAATTGTCACAGCAGCATTAAAAAGGCAAGGTGGTCAGGTATAAAGAACCACCTTTTCTCATATTACTTAATTGGCTGACAATAGCTAACATGATGTGTTAAGTTTTTGAATACTGTTGTGGGGGAGCCCATTATGCTAATTTGCATAGCTAAAATTCACAAAGTGGAACAACCCAATTCATTTAAAAGTACAAGTAAATCAAAGAGTGTTGAAGAACAAAAATTATTTACACATCATTGCCTTGAATGAAAATATTTAAGCCATCTGTATTAAAGATTGAACAGCTGCAATTTTCTTTGAAGTCAGATTTTACTTCATATATAAAATGCAAAGCATGATTATTTCAGTCGTCAGAATAGTGTTCAAGTGCAACACGATATCAGCGAAGCAAGCAAAGCTCAGCAAAACCAAATTTCAGAACTAATGTTTGATGAAGTTTGACTTTGCAAAGCACAGCAGCAAGGGGGAGCATTGAATTTTTTGTAGATACTGCAAACACCATATTGACATATGTCATTTTGCAATGTATGACGTCTGTCGAAATAGCAGCACCACCTGTATGTAACATCGGAACAAACCAGAACATATTCCACACACTGAATTGAACATTCAGATTAGGTATCTTTATTATTATTTGGTATCTTAATCTTGTTAAAATACCAACTATTATTTGGCACATTATTTTCAGGATGATCTTAGCCATGAAACAGATTGATTTAATGACACTGATAAGCACACGTTCGTGTTTGCACACTTGATTTATGTTCATAAAGCATTAACACCCATACTGGGCAGAGGCGTTTATTACTGCTGTATTACCTGTAAGGTCCCCATTAAATCTGAAAATATTATCTTCTTTGTTCTATAGAGACAAGCATATCTCATGGTCAAACTGCATCAGATACAGTTCTGACAATGCTAACGTTATGGTCATCAAGAACAACTCAGTTCTGAACAGGATTCACTCAGAGAATCCAACATGGAAGTTTGAACAATGTTATCATCAAGTCTGTAAAGAGTGCAAAGATGAAGACAAATGACACTTGCATTACCTTCAAACGCCCTATTGAACTAATGAGAGCCACAAAGACTGCATCTAATTCAGCCTATATTTTGCCATCCAGTGGATTTTACAGATGGAAACTTGGTGTATGTTTTATTTAATGTCAGTGTGGTTGTGATTATGTGAGTGTTTGCAAATATGCGTATGTATGTTGTGAGGATATTTTACAATGCTAAGTCTACTATTTTGTCTTTTTGCAAGTGTATCAAATGCTTTAAAGAAAACAGACAAGTTATTTTCTTTAATTCAGATTTAAATTTCCAATCATTTCTCATAGGCTTATATGAAAAGATAGCTTATTCTCTATTAGAGAACATTGATTTTTTTGGTCACATGCACTGATCCCCACTGGGACCTCAAAACACACTTTTTAAGTCTCAGAAACCCCCCACCAACAAAGTCTGGGAATATGGCAGGTATGCAGTAGAGGCATACAAAAGTGCTTATGCCAGGTAAAGGGTTAAATAAAATACATACAATTAAAAAGACAAAGTTTTATAGTTGATGAATTGTGAGAATAAAATTTTCAAATCCAATTTATATTTCTAAATTAACATGTAGACACAAACATTCTCTGCAACACACATCTCGTCATCTCTACATTTATTTTATTTTCAAACATAAACTGACAAAACCAATCTATGCAAATCTCTGTTCGTCATCAATGGTTATATTCTTCCCTACATAAACAACAGTGATATTACATTTTCCTTTATTTTACACTGATGTGTAAAAATATTGTACATTATTTGCAAAAAAATTAAATATCAGTAATTTCCTTACTACAAAGTGAAAATGCACCTAAAAGTCCAGAATGAAGAATTTGGCATCAGTTTCACTAAAGATCTAACATTTCTTCCTCAAACTGAGATTTTTGCATATCTTCCTTATTGCTTGCTTGGTAACAATGATTTTTCGCAGAACATGAAGCATAAATCAAATATTAAAATACTAATATAAAATATTAAATCTTGCCGTATCTCTAAGGAAAGTTTGAAAATTTCCTCACATTTGAGGATCTCAACACTTTTTTCAAGAATAAAATGGTTTCTCTGAGTTAAATTTTATAACTACATAGTGATTTTGCATTCTATCTACTATCTCTACCTCTGACAAAAATATTCATATTGTCCGAAGCACCATAAGCAACACAATGTAAAATCTCAATCGAAGCCAAAATATTTTTTGGATTTTAGTGAAATCAGGGCCGGTTTCCCAAATTTAAATTGACATTGGCTTCTTTTTTAAAAACTGGAACAGATGATTAATATATTTTTAGGCTTCCGTACAGTCAGATTAAAATCATCATCTAGTTTGTCTGATGGACAATAATATGAGGCCATGTTCTGTTGACCTTTTGTTTCACCAATCAGACTTAACAATTTTCATATTTCTGAAAGTGAAAAACATAATTTGGAAAAAATACTTGCCAGCAATCACTCTGATGGCCATGGCATTAACACAGTGGCTTCAGAGTGATAAAATCAACTTAGATCCCCGTTGGTTTGGATAATGTCATCATTCCACATGTGAACCAAAGCACATGATCGGTTGCCCCTTGCTCAATGCAGTTAGCAAGCAATGTCAACATTTGATGGGTTCAGAGAACATCAAATTGTGAAGATGCTAACTAAACTGAAACACAATGGAATCATTCTTTTGTTTGAGCCTGCCTCATGTACGAACCAACTTCAACCACTAAACTTTATTTAAAACATCGTTTGTAAAGTCAAATGATGCTGAATGGATATTTTTGACTCATGGAAAAATGTGTGAAAGATCCGATCTAATTATCCATGGCTTTGAGAATACTAGACTTGTTTAAATCAACACTTTCAGGATTATTTACTCAACAAACGTTTTAGTGTACTAGTTGACTTGAGTGATGCGATGTTGATTCAGTGATTTTATCAAAAACTCAGTGAAGTGTGAGCTTCAATACTCTGATATAATAGTGTTCCATTAGTGACTGTGCTTCAAACAATAGTTTTAGTATTTTACAGTCATGTTGTTCATTGGGATTAAGCATGCATAGATAAAATGAGATGTGCTTTCACAAGGATTTAAATTTCCGGACAACAGTTTCAATTGAAAGAAGAATCAGTCTGAATAAATATTAAATCTAATTTTTATTTATAGTATCATTTCCTATTCTTCCTTTCATTTTCAGTAATAACAGTGTTTGAATACCTTATGCATTTTCTTGTTTCTCTCTATCCTTACTTATCTCACAACATATCGATTTAAGGCAGTGAGTGGAAATTACGGCTACCAGATATCATATAGATACATGTGCATTGAAACATATAAAATGCTGTATAATTCTTTTTTTAAAAAGGGTGAAACTAGAACAGACACATGTAAAAGCTAATACTTTTAACCAGATTACAATAAATAACGTTGATTTATCAAATAGCTTTTTTGATCTATAGAAATGAAACACAGTAATAAAAAAGGGGGGAGGGCTTCTTTATCATATGTGGCCAATTTTCATTGGGTCTTTATATTCATGGTTCAGGGCCACAAAGAAATCCATGAAAACTGGTACCCCACAAAAAGTATTGATACTACAGCATTTAATGTTGGATACATATACAAATAGGCATTTATCTGTTTTTACTTCCAAAAGAGGATGACATTCTAAATTACATCATCAGCAGTGAGCATTGTGGATGCCAAAAAGGCCCCTTAGTTTGAAACAGTAGCCTCCTCTGTAATAAAATTTTTAGCTGCATCACTGCTGTGAACTTCTACGTTTATATTGATCACAATAACCTTATGAAGTGAATCCCATTAAAGATAATAACTTTTAATGCATGGTCACTTTCTTCTTCATAACATTTAACATTTATCAGCTTACAATAGTAAATAGTGAATAAAATGACTGTCATCAGTTAAGATGTTGAAGTAAAACAATTAGTGTAGACATGCCACCACTCAATCTATTGCATCAACACTTTCATTCTCCATAACACAACGGCCGCCACTCTCATTGAATATGATGATGAGATTGTTGCCATTCAATTGCATAGGTTTATGAATCTGCTCAAGACCTGTAGCAAGATAATTAAAATTCTTCCCTTGGTCTGGGACAAGAAATTCCTGTTAACATGAGGAAATCTGTGCAGTCTTCCCTTGGCTTGGGATTAGAAACTCCTGTCAGCATGTGGAAATCTGTACAGCCATAAATTACATCATAATAATATACTGCAACAAGAAAAAAGATATGTGGCTTCTAAAAGGTTTTCAAACTGTCTTCAGTTTTATATATGAGCTATAACAGTATGATACCATGAATAAAGATTATATGGAATATTATGCTGATGACTATAGGAACCCAATATTTACCTTATGCCCCACCATAACTGTCCCTCCGATTAAGTTCTACATTTAGGTAAGTTTTCAGGCATTGTGTTGAAGCCTCCATGCTACATTTTAGGTCAGTTTTCTGGCATTGTGTTCAAGCATCCATGCTACATTTAGGTCAGTTTTCAGGCATTGTGTTCAAGCATCCATACTCCATGAACACATTTCTATTTCAACCATGAAAACAATGTGTGATTAATTTGGACTAATTACAGATTAAAGGAATGAAAACTAATTTTCAATTCAGATGTGTCAGTTCCTTTTAATCATCTTCTACTATACTACAGTAAACTATTAGAATTATATTCCTTCAAACTCACCAATTATATTGAACACTTCTAGAATCAGGACAACCCATCAGGATACTGGAATGCAAAGAAAAAGATTGAATTAGATTTATTTAATAATCTCATAGTTACAAATAGTTTACTTGTTGAATAGAGCTGACAATGCCATTCTTCAATTTATTACTATGTTATTTTGGGTCATTTTCTTACTTTGATCATATTGTGTAGATGCCACTGTTATATATAAACTCCAAGTACAAGTAGCAATGAAACAAAACTTCTCACAAGTATTGTGAATACAAAACTATTTACCACTGTTTGTGTGCAGTAAAAGTATTTTGATTAATCAATAGTATCGTACAACAAGCAAGAGTATTGTAAACAGTACATTACAAGCCTGCAATGTGGTAAATATTATTATTATATCTCTTTATGTAAAACCCTCACATTGTTAAATAATTGATCTTTTGAGTCCAAAATCAATATGTTTATTCCCTGAATTGAATGCAAGCTATCCACAAAATTTGGTCAAGGTAAAAATAAAAAACCTCCGTTAAACTCAAGTTATTTTACACAAAGCCACTTGTCTTCTTTTAGTCTTGGAGACCTGGTCTTTGCAAGCCATCCACAAATTTTTGGGTATAGTTTGTGGCATAGGACTGGAGTCTTTTTGTAGAAATGTTCCTTTTTGGAAACCCTCTGACCTCAATCTTTAACCCCCAACCTCACCCCAGACAACAGGTGTCTTCTTTGTTTCCATGCAAGCCTTCTACAATGTTTAGTTCAGCCATGTAGTTTTATGTCTTTTTCAGTCTATGTGGCCCTGACCCTTTAACTCCCAAATTATCATTGTCTCAAATGCAAAGCATCCAGAAAAGTCTGCCCAAAGTAGGTGATATTGAATGCAAGATATCAAGCGGAAACTTTTTTCTTATTGTCACTGTGACCTTGACTTTTGACCTTTTGACCACTAAAATCAATATATGTCCAACTTTTCTTCAATGCAAGCCATTTACAAAGTTTTGTCTAAGTATATGATGTATACATCAAGTCATTGTGTGGAAACAGTTTTCCTTCTTTCAGTCCCTGCGACCTTTGTCTGGGACCTTTTGAACCTAAAATTGACAGAATTCTTCCTTGCCCAAATTCAAGCTACTTACAAAGTTTATGAATGGCAGATGGTGAAGAATTAAATTATTGTGCAGCCAGATGGACGAACAACAGTATGGTATTATACACTCTACCTTTTGGCAGGTGTAAACAAACAAATTAGAATATGTTACTTATTTAGCTGATATACATGTGTACACCCCACCGGAGCCATAATCATGGCAGCCATCCACTTGTGGAGCTCTGCCTCTGAGATGCACCAGGGGCTCTTTGCTCCTGAAACATAACATCACTCTGTGACTATTTGCAGCACTAACACTGCACAACCTTGAGTCCATAACAAAGCCATAATTATTGCTGACCTAATATTTTCAATACATTTCTAGGTATTATACACTACTCAGAAGGCCAGCTACTAACACATATGAATAGAATAAGGAAAAGACAAGGATCTAAAACACACAATCTATTCAACAATGTCTATGATTTGCATGTTACAATTTGAGATGTGGCTGTTACCCTTGTTTGAACAATTTCGGTCCAAGTCTGAATAATTCTGTGTTCTACACTTGGATGCTCCACCACAACCTCAAAGCAGAACAAAACAAGAGACCAAAAAGGGACCTGACATGACTCACTGACATTCATTGGTCTAGAAGGCAAAAGTCATAAGGCATGTGCCTTGGATTAAAAGACTATTTATGTCAGGACAATTGCCAGCTACATCTATTCAGTTGAAATTGGTGGTGTCTTTGCTTTCTGTCAAATCTGGTCAAATTCTGTTGAGTGGTTTTTGAGAAGAAACTGTTTTCAGCTGTTCCGATATTTAGTAATGGTGGCCATATTTTATGGCAAATCATCATCATTTGTAAACAAAAAATGGAAAGCCCTTCATTCCACAGTTTGGTCAAATTCTGTTGAACGGTTGCTGAGAACAAGTCATTTAAAGGTTTTTCTATTTTAGTAATGGTGACCATATCTAATGGCAGATCAGCATCATTTATATAATTTGAAAGCCCTTTATGCAAGGGTGCATCTCTCAAATTTGGTCAATTTTGTTCAGCAGTTTCTGAAAAGTCATTCAAATGTTTTTTTCTTATTTTAGTGATGACCATATTTAATGGTGAATTGTCATCATTTGCACAAAATTTAAAGGCCCATATGTCATAATACTTTCCTGTCATATTTGGTCAAATTCTGTTGTGCTGTCTTTGTGAAGTCATTGCTTAGGGTTGTCTAAATTTTTTAGGAATGCTGGCCATATTCGATAGTGAATCAGCATCATTTGTGTAAATCTGAAAGATCTTCTTGCTACCATGCCTTCTGTCATATGTGGTCAAACTTTGCTAAGAGAAAAAGTCATTTCAAAGTTTCTCTATTTTAATTAATGGCAGCTATATTTCATGATGAATCTTCATCACTGGTATAAACTTGAATGCCCTTTATGGCAAGATGCTTTCTGTCAAATTGGTCAAATTCTGTTCAGCAGTTTTTATGAGAAGTTATTAATTGTTTTAAAATTTTTATCAATGGTGGCCATATTTGAAGATGGATAAGCATCATTTGTACATCTTGAAAGTCCTTTATGCTAGGTAGCTCTCGGACAAGTTTGGTTGCAATTGGTTTATTGGTTTTTGAGATGATGTTGAAAATAGCAATTGTTGTTGGTTGGACAATGCACGATGGATGCTGGGACATATCATATGCTCACTTCGTCTAACTGCCAGGTGACCTAATAAAATGAGATGATTACAAGATCAATCATGGCATGACTTATGTACCAAACAGCTGTGACCACACAAACTGATCACAACAGTAAGGTATGGATTTAGCAAAGACATTTGGAAAACAAAAGAACTGCACATGTTAAACATCTTGTAACATATCATAACATCTAATCTGAGGCTCCCAACGTTCAAGCTGGAGCTCTCCACCCTCAACATTTATGAATAGCACATGGGTCAAAATGAAGTAAGATCTAATGATGTCTAGAACTATGACAGTTGGGTTGAACACAGGGGCAACTTTGTTAGGCAGATTTTCTAGACTGAAGAACTGAAAATGCAGTTTGAATCTTACTTTGCATACACCTTTCCTCTTCCTATTATTCTACTATCTTTTACTTCTCTACACCAGTACTGTGCTAATGAAATATAACAGCCAAGTTTGACTGCAGTTTCACATGAAGTAGATGTCGATGTAGTTGACTCTTGAGTGTCAACAACAGCCACCAGAACTTTCCATAATACTTTGAGTCAGAATGGTAATGACAGGAGAGATCCACAAATGAGAAAAAAACCTAGAGGATCTCTTTGATGATCACTTGATAATGTACTTGTATGTTGTTGGATCAAAGACCATACAAAAAATCTTTACTTCATTTGAATCTATACAATTTGTGTGGATGTAATACAAGCAGTGAAGAGTTAAACATTAGCCTGTAGTCTTCTAATATATAACACAGCTATCTACAATACCATCTTTCCTATAAATTAACAATTAGTACCTGTAAGAATGTGTCAAATCCCATGTCTCTACACTGTCTCTGTTGAAAAATAAGTTCTTGAAGATTGATTTACAGTGAATACAAGCCCCTTTTCTCAAGCACCAAAGTTTGCTGACGTACAGGTTTAACTGTACTTCAGCATTCCCTGGAGATCTGGTGACTCAGTGCTTAGCATGTCAGACTCACATCCAGAGGTGTGTGGTTTCGAATTCTGCCAAGACAAGGCTTGGTTAACTATCTTGGTGCGTTCTTGGGCAAGGCACTTTACTCCAACTACCTTGGCATGATGTAACCTTTCATGTATTGATAAGCCACTAACATCCCATACAAACTAAGCTTTCCCATTCAAGTCAAAAGGCAGTTTATGTTACAAGTGTCCATATGGTCCCCTGATTGAAAGAGACAGGTAGTTTATGTTACAAGTTATGGTCCTCTGAATGAAAGCAGCAGATATTTTGTGTTCAAAGTGTCAATATGGTCATCTAAATAATATATGTAGGTGGTTTGTGTTAAATGTAACAAACCACGAATGATTCCATTTGGAAAACAATGTGAGTGACTGGGACTAACTCAGATTAAACTTAGCCAATAAATCCAAGAGATCCTTGTCACAGACTATATCTGCTCTGCCATGGTGTTCAAAACCATAGTAGCTCTACCCTTTAATAGTAATCCGAGCTAATTCTTTCTCTTCAGAGAACCAGATAAAGAAATTAGCCAGTTGAGAAATGGAAGCCTGTAATGATGTTGGTATCCTTGCTGTTCATTCTTCGAGTTCAAAGATGACCATGACATCACTAACTGGTTTGGTTTCTGTGAGTATGTGAGTGGCTGATCTGGCCAATTTGTGCTCTGAACTGTCTGTGACACACTTGATAGTTCAGAACCTCTTGGTTTTGCTTGATCAAAAGAGGACATGCCACAGTTCTGAGATTTATGCTCCTTGCGCTTCTGCAGTGCCTCTGCAATTCTCCTCTGTTCAAAGTCTGTAGCTCAAATATGGATGAGACTCCACCAGGTAGAGCGATCCTATGTGAGATCTTCTCAAGACTCAGGGTCAATGTTGAAGTGTTTCAAGGCTGACCTAAGGAAATTTCTGAAGCGTTCCTTATGACCACCCTGAGAACGCTTTCCCTCGTTCAGCTCACCGCAGATCTTCTTTGGTCGTCGCTCTTTTGACATCCTGGTGATGTGGCCTTCCCCATCTCAACTCTGATTTCATCAGAAGAGTGTGGATACTTGGAATGTCTGCTGATATGAGAACCTCAGTGTCTGGGACCCTGTCCTGCCATCTTATCCTTATCAGTTTCCTCAGGCAGCCTATGTGAAAATGGTTCAGCTTCAAGGCATGGCATCTGTACACTGTTCACGTTTTGCAAGCATACAGCTGGGTCGGCAACACAGTGGCTTTGTAGACCTTCAGTTTTGTTTGTAGACTGATGCCTCGATGCTCCTACACATTTGCACATAGTCTGCCAAAGGCCACACTTGCTTCAGCAATTCTGGCATTGGTTTCATCATCGATGTGGACTGCACGTGACAGTGTGCTGCCAAGATAGGTGAACTTGTCCACTACTACGAGGTTTTGGCCATTTACTGTGATGGTAGGTTTTACATAAGGCTTTCCTGGTGCAGGTTGGACCATCACCTGTCTTCTTGATACTAATTATGAGACCAAAATTGCTACAAGCTGAAAAGAAATGGTCAATACTGTGTTGCATGTCAGATTCTGATTTTGCATTCAGGGAACAGTCGTCAGCAAATCAGAGATCACAAGCAGTCACTTTCTGTAAATTTGTCATTGCCAGTAGTCTCCTCAGGTTGAAGAGCTTGCCATCAGTCCGATATATGAAGTCGATCCCAGTGTCACAGTCATTGAAGGCATCAGTAAGCATGGCAGAGAACATCATACATCATACTGAAGAGGGTTAGGGCCAACACACAGCCTTGATTGACTCCACTGGTGAATGGGAATGATTCAGATGAAATCCCATCGTCCACAACATTAGTGAGTATGCCAATATGGAACTGCCAAACCATCACAATGAATTTCTCTGGGCAACCTAATTTTGCCATGATCTTCTGAAGGCCTCCATTGCTGACTGTGTCAAAGGCTTTTGTCAGGTAGATGAATGTCATGTACAGGTTAGAGTTCTTTTCCTGGCATTTCTCCTGGAGTTGACAAGCTGCAAACACCATGGCTTTGGTCCCTCATCCTTTCCTGAAGCCACACTGACTCTCTGGTAGGAGCCCTTGATCACAGTGATGCACAAGATGCTTCAGCAGAATTCTGCTAAGGACTATGCCGGCTATTGACAGCAAGGAGATGCCCTGATGGTTGTTGCATGATTGTCTGTTGCCTTTCCACTTGTATAGATGGACGATGGATGCATCCTTGTACTCCTGGTGTATAGTTTCCTGAGTCCACATTGACTGGAAGTTCAGTCAGTTTTTGTGCCATGTGTGAGCCTCCAACTTGGTAGACTTCTGCTGGTATAGCATCTGCTCCAGGTGTATTGCCATTTGACGTCAGGTCAATTGCTTTCACAGTTTCAGTCAGCGTTGGTGGATCAGCACGTGATATGTTGATTTCCACTTGGGTCAGTCGATCAATTGCCTCCTCGCTGATAGATGATTGTTGATTGAGGATGTTGTTGAAGTGTTCTGCCCATCTTTGAAGTATCTTTTCTTTGTCACTGAGCAGCATGGTGCTGTCAGCACTCAGTATTGGAGATATCCCGGATGATTGTAGCCCTTAGATTGGCTTCAAAGCATCATAGAAGTTCTTCATGTCATTCCTGTCTGCGTAGGACTGAATCTCATCTGCCTTATTACTCAGCCATGAGTCTTGCAACTCCCTGAGTTTGCATTGTACAGTCCTCTTGATGTTGTTGAAGGCCGCCTTCTTGGATGTAGTCAATAAGATCCCAGTGCTTGGAGCGTTGGTGCATCCAAGATGTCTTGTTACAGTTTGGCAAGTGAAAGACTGTGTTGGTGATTAGGAGGTTGTGTTCAGCGCATGTCCTCAGTAGGAGGAGTCCATTGTTATTGCATTTGCTAAAGCCATTTTTGCCATTGACACCTGGCCATGTTTGGTGATATGTGCCAACTCTAGCATTGAAGTCACCAAGGAGTATTAGCTTGTCTGCCTTTTGTACTTCTGCAATAAAAGATTCCAGGGCTGCAGGTCTTCATAAAATGTGTTCTAAATCCCATCTGCTCTGGTCATGGTGGGTGCATTGGCGCTGATGACAGTTGCATGTCTTTTTCCAGACAGTGGGAGTCTCATTTGTATTAGTCATTCACACCCTTTGGAAGATTTGTGAGCTTGCTAACTAGTTCTGATTTGATGGCAAAACCCAACACCAGCTTTACGTCTCTCTTCTTTACTTTGGCCACTCCAGAAGGTGTAGCTGCCTCCTACTTCGGTGAGTTGTCCTTCCTCAGCTAGGCAAGTTGTACTTAGGGCTGCTATCTGGATGTTGAATCTGGCCAGTTCTCTACCAGCTAAAGCTGTTCTTCTCTGTGGTCTATCTGCTGATGTATTGTCCATTAGTGTGCGTACATACCAGGCACTGATGGTGAGTTGCATCACCTTTCTCTTCTTCTTAGGTTTTCGACCGCAAAGGTGGAATCCCCGTCAGCCGTGGTATGCTGACCAGGGTTAAGGTGAAGCAGGCAATGTTTACGGTACCTTTTCTAACACCTTACTCATTCTATGGAGGAGCACAGTGTGATCCTGAAAAGGGCTGATGAGTCACCCAGGGGCTGCCCTGTTCCACTCCTGCTTCGGTCCAGTGAAATACGACCCTATGCCATGAGCCGCCTACGTGCAGGCCTACAGCTACAGCAATTCATTATTTTCTAAATCACTCTGGGAATTAGCACTGAGGGAGGGCAAGCCTAAGATTCCATTGCAGCTGATGGACAGGGCATCCAAAGCCCAGGCTTCTGCGGATCTAGTACAAGATGCACAAAGGTAGGTAGTTTGTGATTACACCTGGTTGCAAAGAGATTAACCATCTGATAACCCGATAACAAATATTTGACAATCTCCTAAATCCTAATGGATTGAGGAAAAGGAAGGAAGGTCATCATAGTGACTCAAAGTCCTACCATTTGAGAAGTCCTGCCCAAGGTGATCTACAAGTTATGCAACCCAAAAGAGAGTTACACAAAAGAACTTTCTTTCACTCAGCTACAATGCAACAGAATCAACTGCCATTTATGGTCTGTAAGTTGTTCAATATCATTATTCTTGAGCATTGGCTGAAATATTATCTCATGTGTATGAATGATTCAATAATTATATTTATTATTACTGATGTCTTTTATCTGATATAACATGTACTTTTTTGTATTGATAAATTAATTGTATAACTCATGAAATTTTAACCACTTTACAAATGGATTCTAGCTATTCACGATTTTGGCATCAGTTCATTTAGTCCACTAAATGTAATTTAGTCATATAATTTTCTACATTTCATGGAATTTGTATGGCTTCATCAAACTATAATGTGTTTGTTTGCTTGTGTATTTTGAATAAGTATGATTAGCAATAATCTTTAACAGTTTAAGTTGATTCTTAATCTTTCTTCTTAACTTACCATATACTTCCTCTGAATGTACTTACACCTCATAATATTTATGTGTGTTTCCCAATAACTGTTTTTTTGTTAAATTTATACTCTGTCACATTAGTAATGATGAGGTATTGACACTGTAGGCCTGACCTGATGACGGTGGGGGAGAGCATTCAGGGGGAGGTAATATTCTATCAATCTCTTTCATTGCTGCCCTAAAACTGAACTCAGTCCTTTCCAAAGTAGGATCTGGGTTTTGCATCTGATCAAGGTTATCACTATATTCACATGTCGTGTTATCTTTGTCTGGTAAGCTGTCCACAACTGTATATAAGGTTTCAAAATAGTCAGATGTGGTATGTTGGTACATAACCATGGTTAACGCCATGAATTGTAAGCCCATTTACTGAACTGATGGATGGTCAACTGACAGTGACCGGATCTGAGAAGCAGCCAGTGGGACAGCTATGTGGATGGACAGACCAGGCAGGCTTTCTTGTTATCCCATGGAAGACAGAATGGCCAGCCAATCTGCAGTCTAGCTTGTTGCAGGCACCCAGGAGAGCCAATGGTGGGACAACTATGCGGATGGACAGAAAAGGCAGGCCTTCTTAATAGCCCATGGAAAACAGAATGGCCAGCCAATCTGCAGTCCATCATGTTGCAGGAACCAACCTCTGATTATACATAGTAAAACACAACTGGTCAAATGGACAGAATTGTCAGGAATTAGGATGGCAGAAGAAGTAATAATTGGCAAGTGCTGATGCCATAAAGTTCCCAAGAGGTCGGTTGGAAACATCATGCACCGAATCTGAAAGGCAATCTGGCCCATTTCTAGCATACAGGGGTGCATGGTGTAGGGATATACACCCAATGGGCTGCCACACAGAAGGAACATGGCCCTCCTCCAGCATGCAGGGGGTGCAAGATGTGCGGATTTACACCCACGAACTGCCAAGCAGAAGGAACATATTATCCCAGTGTATCAAACTCAGTTGAAGAAATGCAAAATGATTTGCAAGATAAAAAAATCCCATAATGCCAAACTCCATGACATTGTTTCTTCAATAATTCTTCTCATCTAAGACTCTGACAAAGAATGAGATGGTGAAAATATGTTTGCATCTGTAGGAGAAGTCACCGAGTCATACACCACTATGCAGACCCTGTATAAGGATGAAAGCTTTGATTCTTCTTCAGATACGTTCCCGATCATAATACTTTACAAGAAGTACTACTACCTTGCAAATCCAGCCCTCCCAGGCTAAAGCATTTTAACTAAAAAGCTTAAATGTTTTCTGCCCACCTAGGTGGCAGATAGATAGAGTGATCTCCCCTTGATACAGGGATTGGTGCCAAATCCCCTGAATAATTCAGTGTTACGACTCTGTGGTCTAAGAAAAATGTAACAGAAAGAAAGTGAAACCAACAAATCAAGTAAAAATCAACAAGGAATTTATTTCTAGATAATAAAAATGAAAATCAAAAGACACTTACAGTAACGTGAATTAAAATCCAAATAATCCAGTAATCCTAAGTATCCTAATCCAAGTTCTAAATATATAATGTTCCAAATGAATTACTGTATCCTTGATGTGCCAATAGTCTTAATGTGCTGATGTGCCAGTAGTCTTTAATGTGCTGATGTGCCAAAATGAAGTACTCCAGTATATCTTTGAATAAGTTCACATAAATCTCACAATCATCAATTCAAAATCGAAAATCCAAAGGTCTATGAGCACTTTTTATAATCCAATGAATATTTTAAATAATTCCTCTCTCAGAATTTGGAATGATTTTTCACAACTGTAATAACTCTTTAAAGATTTAAATTAAGGTCAAAAACTTAAAAACTGTCCACTAAACATGGTATATATAAAGATAGGTCACATAACAGAATGTTCTAAAATATTATGGTTTGTGTGACTCTTAACACACAACTCTATGGGAAATTCTAGTTTTATATGTAAACAAAATCAACCTTGACCTCAAACTGAATCAACAACTTGCTCACCAAAACCATCCTTGAACTCAAAAACTAAGTAAACAACCTAATTCAAGGACAATAGCTAAACATGTCAACATTATACTTAACATTAAGGTTTAAGCAAATATTTAAGTCAAGAAACATTTATAATTTCCTAAAATATTTATAATATTATATAAACATCATACATAACATCAGTTACTACTTCCGCTCGTGCCGAGTAGCATGCTCTCTACAGACAGAGAGGCCTCACAATCCACATACAACTATTCTGGAAGTTTTCTACCTTAAAGCAAGTTGGAGGTGTTTTCTCTTCGAAGGGAAGTATACTCCATCTATAAATTTCCAATTTTTCTTTCTTTCTTCGACGACAAAGTAGTCTTTTCAGTATCATCACTTTGCCGTCCTCACACACTTAAGCGCCTTAGTACATACCTACACAGGTCACTAGTGTGTCCCCTCACATTGCTATAGCTGTATTTAAATATGTGCAGGTCTGGTGTGTGATATAGAAAACTCATGTAATATTGGTGTATAATTTCCGCTACAGTCGGATACATACAAGTTTTGAGATCAAAGCAAACCTACTCAGATATTATCTCGCACCTCAGCTGAACGGACTGGTATTGTGGATCAATATCCCCTAACCCATCTCAACACAATAATGGGACAATGGCATGCAAGATAAAATGGCACTGTTTCATCACAACCGGACTCTGCCATACATCTCAGATCGCAACAGGTGACCACCACAGTCGGTCTTAATATTTAAGCCAAAAGACGGAAGATCTTTGATCAGTTTGCCTACTCCACCTACACCACAAGGCACTCTCATGGATCAGCCACAGGTCACTCAATACACCCAGTGCCCAGGTTAGTGCCCCAGTAGACACAAGATATGGATTCACTGAATTCACAAGCCTTTGCCACTCAAAGGGAGCACTCGCTTTGTGATCATTTGGAAGTCACTGTAAATCGATCAGGATGTTCTGCGAGCATGGTGGGCTGCCCCTTCAACAATCTTCTCCAGCTTCATCTCAGATTGCACAGGAGGCATCAGCATTGTCCCGTTCACCTAGAGACATGAACTATGCTCACAAGCTCCATCGTTGTTGCTGATCTCACTATGACAAGAGAAGACTCTGCCTTCCGAGCATCAATTGAAGAAGTTTTTTGCTTGTTGCCACCAGAGTTTTGTCGTCTCCTCAGCTTGGTCCAGAGTTCCAGCATCTGTTGACATGCTAATCAACAAGACCAACCGGCATTCAACCGTTGTCACTGTCAGGTCATGTGGCTGATTTGGAAAGCATTGCAGAGACATAGCAGCCATGGGACGTGTGAAGCCCTCATCAGTAAGCGCGTCAGATACGGTCTTGCATGATGCAAGTAGGGACCAGTTTTGCAGATTACATATCCCATAACCTGCTCCAGCATAAGGAATTTGACAAGGTTATGGAGGATACAATGGCCCTGTTCCATCAATATCGGACTCTGTCATCTGAATCGGACCACATGAGGTCAATAATAAAGCCAATCATGCCTATTACGGACCCAAGACAACTGATAGCCATGAAATCCCCCTATTTTTTACGGATCTCTGTAGGCTAGGTATCTTACAGATCCGTCTCCATCTAATGCCATCGCTGACCAATGTCAAATGGCTACATAATTCTCCGTTATGTCTTATTTTTGGTACCGGCTATGGTGACGTTCAGTTCCGGACACACAGACCAGGAACGACCGTTACAGGTAAGTGCTATGTCCTAGCCCCAAAGAAGTAAACATGGTCTCTACCCAGTACTGGACCAATATGGCCACTGAATCTAAGTGGCAATAATTTCAAGCTAGCTTCAATCCTTGCAAGAGTATTTCCGCTCCTAAACAGAGTATGTCTCCCGCACAAACAGGCATCAAAATCATTTCAATGGGGGCTTCAATTCTTACAAACAACTGTCTCTCAGTCTGAGAATCCTTTGCCTATGGGGTTTACTCAATGCGACATTGGACATCATTATCCTAGGTCACCTATTTATGAGACCATTGAAATGATACTGTTGTCCCAATGGTGTCCGAAACTTTGCTTCTCAGAACAAACAGTGAATGAACATGAAGTCCCATCTCAGGAAATGGGAGAACCCCACTTGGCTTACGTTGGGTGGTCCCTGGCAGGTTAAACCTTTGAATTGACGGTTTGTACGGACGCGGGCACAATGAGCTGGGGTGCACATCTCCTTCCATCATTCTAGAAGGCCAGTGGAGAGGGCATTCTCATTCTGTCTGACAACTCCACTGTGGTGAATTATCTCAGAAGGCAAGGGGGAATAAAGTCTCCAGACCTATGCATTCCTATATGGAAAATTGCTAAGCTGGTTTCTTCAATGACAAATCCATGCACAAGTTCGTCATATTCCAGGTGACTACATGTATTAGTGGACTCGCTGTCCTGGAAGAATGAACTAATACAAGTAGAATGGTCGCCTCATCCCTCAGTTTGCATTTGCATATGTACCTGCTGGGATCGAACACTGGTGGAACTATTGGTGACAAGGGGAATGTAAATTCCAACCTTTGCCTCATCAGCCCCTGATCTGAAGGCCTGGGCAGTTGATGTTCTTTCCATAGATGGGAATGGCTTGGACACATACGCTCACCCTCCAACACACCTGTTTCTGAACTTGATACATAAAGCAAGAGAATCAGAGTGTCACCTCATCCTGATTGCTCCACTCAAGTGGCAAACAAATATCATGGATTAACGACCTCATCAATCTAGTGACGGAAATCACCATGAAATAAAGATATTTTCTGATTTGCTAAAGCAACCACGATGACAGGCATTCCATCTTAATCCAGAGTTGTTGAACCTGCACATCTGGACCATATCCAACAAGCACTCAAGAACAAACAGTTCTCTTATCAAGTGGTGGAGAGAATCACTCAAGCGAGACAGCCCTCCACTTTGAAGGGTACAAGATAATGGAGAACGTTCGCACAATGGCGTGAGTGCAAACACATTGCACTGCTGAACGCATCATTACCTCAAATAGCTAACTTCCTACTATAGCTCACTGACGAGAAACAGCACCAATCAGAATCAAGGCTACCTTTCCATGATCTCCGTCATGCTGCATCATCATGAAAGAGAGCATGTCGGACAAAACAAAGACCTATCCAATCTGCTGTCAATTTCGAGTTCACACACCCAAATGTGTTGGCTCTGTGCCCAAAATGGAATCTATCATGGGTGCTGACCTAGCTGAATAAGACACAGTTTGAACTGCTCTCGAGGGTTCCATTGGTTCACCTCTCATATAAGACCTACTGCCTACTCACACTAGTGACGGCAGGTACAATCAGTGAAATACATACTCTATCAGTTGACTTGAACTACTTGCAGTTCCGACAAGATGGGTTAGGATCACTTATGATGGCCCCTGCTTTCATTGCCAAGAACAGGCTCCCGTTCATGGAGAATCAGACTTTTGTAGTGAAATCTCTGTCTACTCTGGACACTTCATCTCAAGGTCATCTATAGGACCTAGTGCGAGTTCTTAAATGGTATTTGAAAAGGACCGTGAAGGGTGCCGAAGGAGATCCTGGGCTCTTCTTACCCATCAAAGAGAGAAAGGACGACATAACAGCACAGGCACTTTCATCCTGAATAAAATGGGTTATTCACTCCACTTTCAAGAAATAACCCCAGATCAATGAATTTGCTACCCATTTCGGAGTTAGGGCAGTCGCCACAAGCATTGCATTTGAGCAAAACTGTTCCCTAACTGACAATATCCATGCCGTGGGATGGAGGTCAGAGTACACTTTCTCTAGCTTCTATCTCTGAGACATTTCATCCTAAAAGGCTCAGCTCGACCCAGTAGGACCTATAGTCATGGCGTAACAGGTTACCTTCCTAGGTCGTCCAACGCCAAGTGGTACTTGAAAGGTCCGAGCCAGTGTGTCGAGGGAGGTCCCGCCTCTTTTTACCCCTCAAAGAGGGAAAGGATGACATATCAGCAGGCACTTTCATCCTGGATAAAATGGGTTATTCGCTCTGCATATTGGGAAATAACCACAGATCAAATTAATTTGCTATGCATTTTGGCTCACAAAGCTAGAGCAGTCACTACAAGCATTGCATTTGAGCAAAACTGTTCCCTAACTAGTATTATCCATGCCGTGGGATGGAGGTCAGAGTCCACTTTCTCTAGCTTTTATCTCAGAGATCTTTCATCCCAAAAGGCTCAGCTCAACCCCATGGCACAACAGGTTACTTTCACGGGTCGTTCGACAGCTTCATAAGGAGGTGGCTTCACGACTTCCGCTGGATTTGTGGGAGATAAACATTTTCCCTTTCGAAGCCGCTCCCCGACAGATGGAGTCTATTCTTCAGTTGGGTTATCTAGAAGCTGTCTCACATACCTTAGGAGACCGGAGATGGCCTCTCCAGGGTAAGGGGATGTAACTCCCTCTACCTCTTACCTGTTCTCCTAAGGTATTATGATCGGGTAACGTATTTGAAGAAGAAACCAATTTTGTTTAGTAAAATATGTTTCTTTCATAATACTTACCCGATTATAATACACATGTACACTCCCAGCCTCCCAGCAGTTACAACCATATAGAAAGCGTGCCTTCCACTCAAATAGTAATTGAAGTATTCATGGGATTTGGTGTCAATCCCTGTATCAGGAGGAGATCACTCTATCTAAATGTCACTATGGTGGGCAGATAACTTTTAGCTTCTTAACTAAAATGTTTTAGCCTGGGAGAGCTGGGTTTGCTAGGTAGTAGCAGTTCTCCTAAGGTATTATGATCAGGTAAGTATTATTGAACAAACATATTTTACTACAAAACATTGGTATTTCTGCATCAGAAAATGTAGATTTTGCCTGCTTCTCTCTATCTTTGAACTGTTTCCAAAGCACTGAGAACAAAGTCTCCCCCAGACAGCGTCCACAGGCACTGCAAGGGTTGATAGAAATACACTTTGTACACCTAAGATAAGTCTCATGCATGTCCTCTGACACGCTGAACTTCTTACCTTTTGTACCTAGATGCCATTGTGTACCTACAACAACAATAAATATTGACTAAGTCATAAAAATAAACAAAATATGACAACTATAGACGTCAAGGCACAGTAAGATGGGAAGAAAAAAAGAAAATCAAAGAAGTCCTGCCAAAATTAAATGTTATTTAAGGTATGCATATGACAAGCAAAAAATACAGCATGGCTGGAGACTGAATTTACAACAAAGAAAAAATTACAAAAATGTTTGAAGATTATAATAGAAAATAAAGCCATAAATACTCAGATGAATGTGAGAACAAAAAAACAATACGGACTCTGAAAGCAGATGGTTAATATTTCCTGAGACACGAAAAGTATTGTGAAAGGTGACAGATACAGTGTTACCTGTACCAAGTTAAAGCTTAAACTGATAATATCCAGTCTACAGGTAGCCACCTAGCAGAAACAGGAGAGTAATTATTATGGTATGTCAGAAGAGTCTCATCCCACATCCCACTAGAAGAGTCTCATCCCACATCCCACTAGAAGAGTCTAATCCCACATCCCACTAGAAGAGTCTCATCCCACATCCCACTAGAAGAGTCTCATCCCACTCAGAAGAGTCTCATCCCACTATTTTTATAGTACGTAATATTACATAGATGGGAAAGAAAAATTGTTTTTCTTTATGGGACGGCTGGATTCTAGTGGCAGTTAAAATTCCTAACATAAAAGTGATTGGTAATGTATTTGAAGGAAAAATTTATGTCATAGACTCTCAATAAAGTTCCTTCTGCACATCAACATGGGGATTGGGGAGTGGTGGTGGTGGTGGTGGTCAAGAGGCATAGCCCAGGTGAACTGGCAATATGTTCAAGATGGCAATATGTTCAAGATGCATTTTAACCTTGATTTACAGAAGTTTATTTCATTGATGATTAACTCACATCAAAGAGTCGCTGATAGTTACTGACAATGTCTAATATAACCTGCATCTCCAGCTGCTGTACTCCATGCTCTATAGTTGTCTGAAACATAGACATGTATCTTATTTCATAATGCAACACTCAGCAGTTTTCTTTGGATATTTTAATAATTTACCTTGATTTAGCACAATCAAAGATCTTCAATATAATGTTTTTTTCTCAATTAAGCAATACATTTATTTAATTATTTATCAATCCAAACAAGTAAAACACCACATGGATTAAAATGATTATAATTAGTAAAGGTTTATGAAAGATAACAATTTTTAATCAGTATCAATATACAGACAGAAAAACTGACAGCAATACAGAGGGACATAGAGACAAGCATACAGGGACATGGATTGCCAGACACAAGTGGGCAGACAGACAGAGAGACAAACAGTCAGAGACATACTGTCTGGTTCTCCTCTTTATTGGACTTCATCAGAGTGGAGCCAAAAACTATTGCAAGGTTTTCCAGTTTCATCAAGTTCTGAGAAGAGTGTGTCGACAATCTGTAGGGTTAACATGTGGAAATAAATTTTAAATATAATTGTATGAGTTTGCTTTCTGACAGTTAATTTCACTAAAAGAATATTAAGAATATGAATAGCTATTATCTAAAAACTGCATGTTAAACTTTATGACCCAATCAAATTAATTATGTCTTACCAATTTTCAGAGCAGTGACAAGTCAAAGACAAATTTATTTTCAAGTTGATTTATTATCATTTATATTTAGTATCATGTAATCTGGGATGGTTTTTAATCTGAATATTTACCGTATATACTCGTGTATAAACTGGGTCCAAATGAAAACAACATAGACATTGATCTGCCGTAACATAATGCATCGGCAGATCAGGATCTATGTTGTTTGTTCTACTGATCAGTCCTTACAAACTGCATAGACCCAGATCTGCCAGTGCATTATGCAATGGCAGATCTGGGTCTATGCAGTTTGCAGTTGGTATCGGATTATACGTGAGTATATACGGTAAGTGTCATGAAATTATTATCAATTAGGCAGATGTGCCATATTAGCAACAGGCAAAGTTTGCAACTCAGCTGTTAAATACATATTATCCTCAAGTTTTTGGTGTCAAAATACAGTCGACTGCTTATACAAATTTTGCATACAAAGGTATAATAGTAGTTATTACAACACACACATCAAACAGTCTCTTCATGCAGGTCTTCTTGCATAGTAAATAGTTCCTCACAGTTAGGGTAGCCATACATGTCTACCACATTACAAGTAAGGCCACCTTATACTGGATACATTATATGTAGTATTGTAGTTCCTCAGTATACACAGTTAGGGGAGCCACACAAGTGTACTCCGTTATAAGTAAGGCCACCTTGTAAAGGTTACATTATATATAGGACAGCAGTTCTTCACTATGACACAGTTAAGGGAAACCATACAAGTGTACCATGTCACAAGTAAGGCTGCCTTATGCTGAACATACTATACATAGTACAGTGGTCCATCACTATAACACTGTTACGGAAGTCATATAAGTGTACCATGTTATAAGTAAGGCCACCATATACAGGATACATTATACATAGTATATTGGTTCCACACTATAACATTCTTAGAGGAGCCATATAAGTGTACCTTGTTACAAGTTATACATCCTTATACTAGATTCATTATACATTGTACCATGGTCCTTCTATAACACAGTTAGGGGAACCACACACGTGTACCATGTTATAATGCCACCTTAGACTGGATACATTATACATAGTACATAGTTCCTCACTATAACACAGATAAGGGGAACCATACAAGTATACCATGTTACAAATAAGGCCACTGTATGCTGGATACATTATACACAGGACAGTGGTCCCTCAATATAACACTGTTAAGGAGAGCCATACAAGTGTACCATGCTATAAGTAAGGCCACCTTATAATGGATACATTATACATAGTACAGTGGTTCCTTGCTATAACACAGTTAAGGGGAGCCATACAAGTGCATACCTGTGATTCTACCAGCGGTAGGCCAAAAATACAGTTTTAAAGACCGTCTACCGCACATACCGTTTAGCAGTCGAAATCTACCAGTTTTGAAAATTTCAAGGAAAATTTTTTTTTTTTAAAAAAACGTTTTTTTTTACACGTTCTATCTACACATTAGATAAACCAGCCAGAACCAGTCTACTGGGAACCGGAAATGTTCGACCTATGATATGACCGGTGCGACGATGCGTGGTCGAGTAGTCGGTTTACAATTGTTAGTATGTGTAATGTGTATACAAGAAGCGGCTAATTGATTACCTTATTGTTGTAATTTGGAGCGTTTAAGGCCAAATGCGAGATGTTGTTTGAGGTGTTATAAGTAATAAAAGGATCAAAGGTAATCCATGAGTCTTTGATTAAAACTCGGCCGATCTGACGTGGATGGAAGATAAAAGGGAGAGACCGACCAAAAATGATCTTGGCAGAAACACTTGAGCAAGTATTTTGATTTGATGTCTTTTAATTGTTCTTGTATTGTTCACGATGGTTTAAGATGAATATTTAAGGGCAGCTTGTATATTTTTTTTTCAATTCATGTCAAAGTGCCGAAACGTCCGCTTTCTCCCAATGCTAAGAAGCCACCAGCTAAGAAATACTACAACAAGTTTAACAACGCTTGGATACCAGAATTTAAGTGTGTGCAGGCGAGTAGCAAAGGCCCTGACTTTGCATTGTGTCTTTCATGCAAATTGGATTTTAAGATAGCATATGCAGGAAGAAATGATATCACAAGGCATATGCAGACACCATTACATAGGAGCAACGATTCTTCTGTAACAAACACACCCACATTGAAGGCATTATTTGAGACTGGATCAAAAGTGGATAAAGTGACACTTGCAGAGACTTTGTTTGCAAATTTTGTGGCAGAGCACAATTTACCATTCCTCATAGCAGATCATTTTACTAAACTGGTTAAAGTCATGTTTCCTGACTCTGAATTTGCACAAATGTATTACTTAATATTTAATTTTAAAGTTGGGATAAATTATTAAAATCATGTGTTTTTTAACTGTTTATTTCAAGTCTAAATCTAATTTGTTACAGTGGTGAAACTTGCCAACAGATTTTTGGACATAAGCCTAGAAGAGAAACAAGCCCTTGAGGATGAGGCTCAGGAATACATATTAAGTCCAAGCCAGGAACTTCCTCCTCTTGGTGAAATGAGCTTGGAGCAGTATTGGAGATCAGTCAGCAGCCTCAGAAACCCAGCAACAGGAAAACTTAAGTTAGAACTTCTTTCCAGACTGAGTGTAGTTGTCCTATCATTGCCACATTCCAATGCTGACACAGAGAGGACATTCTCCATTCTTCAGAAAATCCAGAGTGATTCAAGGGGAAGTCTGGACCAGAAAACTATTGAGAGCCTGCTAAGTGTGAAGGTTAACAATCACAGTGGTCACCAGACAGTGATCTTGTGAAGGAAACTAAAAATGCATGTGGATTTTATACAAAATCTTTGCAGTGAACTGTGAGATGTACAACTCTTCCTTTTTCATTTAATTAACAATATACTGGCTCATATTAACTAACTATTATTGTAACATTTTCCATCAGATTCTGAATCTGAATCATGTTCAAAATTTGTGTTTTATTATAATATGAAGAGAATACATATTATGTGACAAAAAGAACTTGTTTTGTTTTCAATCCCCTTAAAACACGTAAAATTTATGCCGATAAAAAAATCTACCTTTTTAGAAGCCAATCTACTAATCAAAATTTGTAAATCTACTGGTTTGAAATCCTGGTTCTGTCACAGGTATGCAAGTGTACCATGCTATAAGTAAGGCCACCTTATAATGGATACATTACACACAGTACAGTGGTCTCTAGCTATAACACAGTTAAGGGGAGCCATACAAGTGTACCACATTTTAAGTAAGGCCACCTTATAATGGATACATTATACATAGTACAGTGGTCTCTAGCTAAAACACAGTTAAGGGGAGCCATACAAGTGAACTATGCTACAAAAAAGGCCACTGTATGCTGGATACATTATACACAGTACAGTGGTCCCTAGTTATAACACAGTTAACGGAACCATACAAGTGTACCATGCTATAAGTAAGGCCACCTTATAATGGATACATTATACATAGTACAGTGGTCCCTAGCTATAACACAGTTAAGGGGAGCCATACCATGCTATAAGTAAGGCCACCTTATAATGGATACATTATACATAGTACAGTGGTCCCTAGCTATAACACAGTTAAGGGGAGCCATACCATGCTATAAGTAAGGCCACCTTATAATGGATACATTATACATAGTACAGTGGTCCCTAGCTATAACACAGTTAAGGGGAGCCATACAACTGTACCACATTATAAGTAAGGCCACCTTATAATGGATACATTATACACAGTACAGTGGTCCCTAGTAATTTGATCGATGACCATACCTGTGTTATATCAGGGACTGTGTTATAGCAAGGCTCTGAACAGTGTGGTAACACTATAAGGGTAATATGTTATCAGCTATATTTGGATATCCTGATGTAATTTTTATATATAATATTTACAGTCTCTAAAACAAATTGTTGTTTTCTAGGCTAACTATAGTTTTGCAAATTCACTTGCTTTGCTAAATTTGCAAACAAATTTATACATGGAAATATTCTATGATTAACATCAAAATCAGATTTAGTTTGAACTGTGTCCACTAGCATACCTCCAGAGATGAGTGGCCAGCCGCTTGAGAGTCTGGTAGTTTACCCGTGGGAGTTGTTGTAACAGGTACTTGTACCACTGTTCCTTCACCACTGGGTTCCCAAAGCCTGGAAATAAATTAAAATTATTTCATAAAACTTAAATTTCTTTAAAGTACAGAACATAATTTAAATGAGCTGGAAACAAATCAACATAACTTAAACGTTTACACTTCAGTACAAAACATCAAATTAGATTTACCGTTATATACTGGACTGACCTGCAATATTGTATTGGTGCATCATTATGATGCTAACATATAGGGTTTTCCTTGATTGATATCAAATTAAATGAGATCTTCCTATAAAGTTTTGAATACAAGCCTTTATTATAGGTTGGAGCTATACAGAACAGAGCATTTACCCACCGTAAAATATGGCACTTGGTAAACAGCAAAGCCACTCAAAAAGAAACAAATTCTACATGGGCTTCTACGAATGTCATGCATGATGATATAAGGAATGTCTTAATGAAATTGAATTATGATAGTGTCCACAGCTATCAATATAACTGAAAGCATATGTATAATTGATGATGTTTATTTGAATCCTTCTGGGATCAAATTTCTCAGCAGTGATCATAAAACTCTCCCTCTTTTTCATTTAGCCAATTTGATTTCACTTTTCACTCTAAACTGAAACTGTCCAACGACATTTTGCACTTTTTGCAACAACTTATTGCTTCATTGACAACTATACCACTGTCAAACTAATTTCTAGCTATTGCACAAAATGCTCTGTGCTTACAATGGAAGTGAGCTTGTCACTTGATCGACTGGTTATAGCCCAGTACCCTTTCAAATACATTTCATAATCTATGAGAAAGTAGCAATGATGGTCAACATACCATTTTTACTTTACGGTGACTGGATGTCATACTGATTTGATTTGGATGTCATACTGGATGTCATACTGACACAATACTGTGCTTCTTGGCTGTTAGCTTTTGTCATTTGAGAATTATTGGTGGTAATAATAGCCAGTAATTATCAAAGTGACAAAACCTGATATATAAGGAACAGACAGCAGTAACGATAATTGGAATAGTTACCTCTTTGTATGGAATAAAGTTAGGTACTTTATCAGTATGTTGGAACAAATGTCAATATGTTGAATTATAAAAATCAACAAATATTCATGAGATTTCCATTTGTAAACCTCAATATGTGCCCACCTGTGAGGGGTAAATATGACATTTTTGGCACTAATGTGCTTGCCGCTGGCCATGTTATAGGGGTGACCATCATAGAGGGGTACTTTTAAACACAAACTCGTGCCAATGGATTCTGGCCATAAAATGTGGGTGTCAGCTGGTCAGAGTGGGGCCATTCAAGAGAGGGATAACATATCTGATATGAATATTAGGAACCAACGCCAATGATGTCAACAAGAAATATATGAGAAAAATTTCATTTACACAAAACAAAGGCTGAGAAATCAAAATTCCAGCATCTACAAGATATACAAGAACTGATCATTTATTTGTTTAAGTTCATGGAAGTATTAACCAAACAAATCACTGTGCAAACAAACAGTATGCAAAGCAGTTCATACTTAAGTTTGCACATCATAATGTATTGTTTCAGTTTACACTTCAATAAACTTGAACAACAAATAAAATTGTCAATCCTAATAATTAAATTTTACATCTAATAATGACAAAACATAGAGTATTCTGCCCCAAAAACCCAATATATCTCCATTCTAACCTTCCTTAACTGTGATCAAATACATGCAAAATAATTATCAGTTTCTGTAATATGCATACAGTCAATAAGGAAACAACAACCCCTGACCATTAAATCATAATACAATCAATCCCTATTGAACTATATCTAGTCAAATTACCCAAATTGAAATCCATGATTAAACTGCAATATTAGCTTATATTTTTTAAATTACTTTTGCATATTTCCTGATGTTGAAATTTGGGAGAGGCACCTACTTGTCTTAGTGAGTGTACAATATTTGCTACTAAAGAAAAGAGTTTCTTTTTTCCTTAGCTTTTCCAATATAGCCTATATTTACTGAAAATTATCAAAAGGTCTATTACCAGGTGAAATCTTTAAGAGAAAGAGAAAGTCACTATTGTTTATAAACTTCATCAATGCACGCTGTGATAAACTGCTTTATCTGGGTTTATCAATACTGAATTCCTTTCTGCTGTAACAGAGTTTATTGATATTCAATTCCTTTCTGCTGCAACACTGGTTTATTGATATTCAATTCCTTTCTGCTGTAACATGGTTTATTGATATTCAATTCCTTTCTGCTGTAACATGGTTTATTGATATTCAATTCCTTTCTGCTGTAACATGGTTTATTGATATTCAATTCCTTTCTGCTGTAACATGGTTTATTGATATTCAATTCCTTTCTGATGTAACATGGTTTATTGATATTCAATTCTTTTCTGATGTAACATGATTTATTGATATTCAATTCCTTTCTGATGTATGGGTGTTTATCGATTATGAATTCCTCTCTGCTGCAACACTGGTTTATTGATATTCAATTCCTTTCTGCTGTAACATGGTTTATTGATATTCAGTTCCTCTCTGATGTATGTGGGTTTATCGATTATGAATTCCTTGACTGCTTTAACAGGGTTTATTCATATTGAATTCCTTTGAAAACATGGTTACTGTCCCTATATATCCCAATGCTATCTTTAGTTTCAGCTGATTTTCTTTGCCCAACATTCTGACAACTGTCAAGCATAGCTTTCATTATTTTCAAGGGGAGCCAGATAAAGTGCTAACTATTTACATTTTTAAAAAGATTCTTTATTTCAATTGGAATTACACCATGACAGGATGCTAGTTAACTTCTTTTAATTTCATTTAAGCCACAATTTCATTCAAAACATACATATATGATCAATCTAAAAGTTGTCTAATCATGAGGCAAAATCAAGTTATTCAGTCCTGTGCTAATGAATGACTCTTGACCTTACCAAATGTTAAAATGCATGTTTAAATATGTAACAGGTAGGAAAATAATTTTAAATATCAGGGACCCAGTCTCCCCCTCACCCTTTCATGCTCTGTGTTTTATCTACATTTCTTTTTATCAAATTTTCAGCTTGAAATTTTCAGAGTTTTTTTAAATCACATTATATTTTTGGTCATTTGCAGCATAATTTCTCATATACCATACACACGAACTGATCATACTGCTTTTGTTGTCGATGAAAAAATTTTATGTCATAGAAAAATTATGCATTTTTCTACCCATGACTCTCTGCAAATGTCCAAGACATAGTGCCAGTGGCCAGGGCTAAATGAATTCATTTTTTGCTTCATACAGGTGTAAATCAAGAAAACTCAAAAGGACCTTGCCAATCATATACTTGAAATCAAAATGAAAATATAAAAATTTCATTATTTTCCTATGAAAACCAATATCTCGATTAACTTCATTACCAGTTGTGTAAGCCTTGCTGTGATTATAAGTTACCTGCTGTTTGTACACAATATAAAGATGTGACGATAGCAGAAGGTCATCCAAACTTTTTAAGTTTACCTGCTGTTTGTATAAAGTCTTTGTAAAGACGTGATGTTAACAGAGGGTCATCCACATTTCTAAAGAATCGCTTGACAACATTGGCTATTACATGAACATCTGTCTCTTCAGTCAAGGCAACCGAGTGAGCATCTGGAATATAAAAGTGGAGAAACTTTGTGTCATTGGTCACGGCAACAAAGCGATGATCTGGAAAACAAATGCGGGGAAATTTTTTGTGTCATCAGTCATGGCAACAGAGTGAACATTTAGAAAACAAAAAAGGAAAATTTGTGCACATGGAACTAATGAGTATTTCATTTAATTTCCAGTACAGTATTAAATAACGAGTGTTTCAAGACTGGCAATGCAAACTGAATTAGCTGAACTTTATTACAATAACATGACTTCAGTTAAAGGATCTTATGCATGTTTGATGCAATGCATGATGCGTTCTGAATATGTGATGTTAGCACAATACTGTTAGTGATTTTATTGGTAAAATAACATTTTTTCTATAACCATTATAGAAGAAATCATAATGATTGTTCTTAGAATCCAAGATATGCTAATAACTCAGATTACTGTTAATTTGTTTATTTTTCAAAGGTTCTAATTTTTGTCGTTTTGCAAAATATGACATTTTTGTTGGTACTTAAATTCAGACACGGGGACTGTGATCCTACTGTCATTTTATAGACGGGGATTATGATCCTATTGTCTCTGTGTAGATGGGGACTGTGATCCTATTATCTCTGTATAGATGGGGACTGTGATCCTATTGTCCATGTATATGTAACTTAAGACTGGGATCCTGTTGTCTCTGTAATATGGGGACTGGTATGCTATTGTCTCTGTATCAATGGGGGATTGGGATTCTGTTATCTCTGTATGTGTATATGTACATGGGAACTTGGATCCAATGTCTCCATATATATAGGGACTGGGATCATATTGTCTCTGTATAGATGGGGACTGGGATTCTGTTATCTCTGTATGTGTATATGTACATGGGAACTTGGATCCAATGTATCCATATATATGGGGACTGGGATCATATTGTCTCTGTATAGATGGGGATTGGGATCCGACTGTCTCTGTATAGATGGGGACTGGAATCCTTATATCTCTGTACAGATGGGAACTGGGATAATATTGTTTCTGTATATGAATCATTGAACGTCTGGTCTTTAAATTCATGGTTGGTGGCAATGGCACAATCTGAAAAAATTGGTACCCATTAATTAAAGTGAAAATTCACTGTATTTTGCACTTAATAGGACCCATACAATTATCATGCACAATCCCAATATTAATAGATAGAGAATCATACATAATGCCACTTTTAATAGGTATCTTTGATTGTCCTTCAGACAGTTAAGTGACAGCTGTGATTGGCACTGAAGAAGTTAACAGGACCCATTAAATTATCATACACGATGCCATTTTTAATAGATACCTTTAATAATAATAATAATAATAATAAAATAATAATAATTATTATTATTTATTTAATGAGGGTCGCACAATTAGAATGCAGATTTATCTAGTCTCCTTTGAGGCCCTCAGCTATTTTCTAAGAATCTACATGCATGTATCTTACAAACAATGCATGCATTGGAAAATGTAAAGTCACAACAGTTAACAAAGGAACAATTAAGTGATATGACTTTACGTTACGCTCAACATATCAGTCAAATTAAAATAAAAGACATAAATTAGCATGCACAAAGACAAAACAGCTTTAGCTGGCACTGATGCAGTTAAAAGGACCATCCCATACAATTATCATACACAGTACCATGTTTAATACATAGCTGTGGCTGGCACTGAAGCAGAAAAGAGGTCCCAAAATTATCACATACATGCCATAACACGACCTGTCACGTGAAAAACACGATTTTGGACTCTCAAACCCCCCGACACTGTCGTGTTTTGAAAAACACGATTTTCAGCAACCATAGCGAACAACAAGAAAAATCCCACGAAAAAAATTAATTTCTTGATCACAATGATATATGCCCATAATATGTGGTATGTATAAACAGTAAATAGTCTTGCTCAGACCTAATATAAAACTATCCTCGGGGCAGTTTATACAGATGTTTTAGAGACAATTAAAAGGTGAGGTGGTCAGCGACAAACAGACACCTTTCAGAGATTTACTGAATTGGCTCACAATAGCAAGGGTGATGTGTTGTGTCAAATCCTTTGAGCACTGCTGAGAAAGAGCCCATTAGGCTAATTTGCATAGGTAAAGTACACTAAGTGGGACAACCCAATTTGTCTGAAGTTAAATACATCAAACAGATGCATCTTGAAAAACAAATGTTATTACATACACATCACTGACTGCATTGAATGAGAATGTTGAAGCCGCCTTTATTAAAGTTTGTGATCAGCGGCAACGTTTCTTTTAACTCAGATTTGTACTCCATATATAAAATTCAAAACATGATTATTTTGGTAGGCTGAACAACAGCACCATTCAATATCTAATGCAGTGTTGCACCTAGGATCCAAAAGTCAGGGGACACGGTGTGCCTCACCCTCCAGAATTGGGGGACACACAACATTTTAAAGAGACAAAGGAATATTGTAGTACATAATCCACTAGAAGTGCTAACAATTGAAAGAATCTTATTTGCTTCGGCAGTTTTGCCACCTTAACTTTCTCATATTTTCCTTGGAAATTTACATGATTGCAATAAACGTTATATCATGTGATCAAGTAACTCATGAAAATATCAACATGTTTGAATATCTGGTTAAACCTGAAATGAACTGCATCGTGGAATTTTAATAATATAAAAGTATTAAATCATTACTCAAAAAACAAATTGTGTATGTGCATAAATTGGTACCTTTTTTCAGCCTGAGAACAAATTAAATCTTCGCTGCTGTAGGCATGACTTTAACCTCGAAAATACATTACAATAGCAGCGGTCAAAGACTTTAGCAACTCGGCCAACTACCACAAACCTTAAATGTTTTCATTGCCAGATTCATTGTTTTGAAATGGATATTAACTGTCATCTTACAGGTTTTATCACTTTTAGTGACTTTGGCCATTGCTTGCGCCAACATAGATGTGGATGCACATTTGAGAAGGAAAAGTGTAGGCATATTTGTGAACACAAATGACACTTGCATTACCGTCAGACCGACTACTGAAAGCAGCAAAGACTACATGTAATTAAAACTGCATTTCAATGTCCAATGGATTTTAAAGACAGTAACTTGGTGTATTTTTGTGTTAATGTCTGTGAGGTTGTGACCATGTTTGTGGTGATGTTATCTGACAATTCTAAGTCTACCATTTTTTTTTTGTAATTATATTAAATGATTCACTGAAAACAGTTGGTATTTTCTTTTTATTCAGATCTGAATTTCCAGTAATTTGCTATATACTGATTTGAAAAGATACCTTATTCTCATTTGGATGCCGTCGCTTTTGGGAAGTCATGCGCACTGACCCCCCTTGGGACCTCAAAACACACTTTTTGAGTCTCAAAAAAAACAAAACAACAGTATCTGGGAATATGGCAAGTATGTTATCATAAACAATGGCATTTTTAATAGATAGATTTTATTGGCATTGAAGCAGTTAAGAGGACTCATAAAATTATCATACAAAATGCCATTTTAAATAGACAGCTGCAATTGGCATTGAAGCAGTTAAGAGGACCCATACAATTTTCACAATGCCACTTTTAGTACATAGCTTTAATAATAATAATAATAATAATAATAATAATAATAATTTCTTTATTTAATGAAGATAGCTCAATTAGAATGCAAATGTATCTAGTCTCCCCTGAGCCTTCAGCTCTTTCTAACAATATACATATATCTTACTAATGAAACACGTGTAGGAAAAAGTGAAGCCACAATATTTAAGAAAGGAACAATTAAGTGATATGACTTTACATCACTCTCAACATATCAATCATATTGAAACAAAAAGCATAAATTAGCATACACAGAGACAGAATAGCTTTGGCTGGCAGTGAGGCAGTTAAGAGGACCAATACAATTATCATACACAATGCCATTTTTAATAGATAGCTGTGATTGGTACCTAAGACCTGATAAGAAGCAGAATATCTTTTGAATGACAGTAATGAAAACATATTACCTTCTTTGAACCTGTCTAGCATGTTCTGTATATGAGAGTTGACGCTTCCCTCACGATAAATTCCCTGTATGGTGAGTGCTGAAAAAACCCAAAAAGATTAATTTAATAAGTTCTCTCTTTAAAACAGGCATTAGATTTCCTATACATTATCAATGGCAAATGAGATATCACTTGTACAGTTCTCCCTGTACTGACAAATGCACTTCTATATGACTGAATTCAAACTAGGAGTGCATACATGCCATAACACGACGTGTCACGCGAAAAACAGGATTTTGGACTCCCATACCCACCAACACGGTCGGGTTTTGAAAAACACAATTTTCAGCAATCTTAGCAGAAAAAAAAAAAAAATAAATAAATGTACATTTCTTGATCACAGTGATATATGCCCATAATCAGTGGTATGTATAACAGTAAACAGTCGTGCTCAGACCTCATGTAAAACTCTCCTCGGGGCAGTTTATACAGCTGTTTTAAAGACAATTAAAAGATAATGTGGTCAGAGATAAATAGACACCTTTCTCTTCAGATTTACTGAATTGGCTCACTATAGCAAGGGTGATGTGTCGTGTCAAAGCCTTTGAGCATGGCTGAGGAAGAGCCCATTATGCTAATTTACATAGGTAAAGTACACTAAGTGGAACAACCCAATTTGTCTGAAGTTAAGTACATCAAACAGATGCATGTTGAAGAACAAATGTTATTACACAACACAGACTGCATTGAATAAGAATGTTGAAGCAATCTTTATTAAAGTTTGTGATCAGCGGCAACATTTCTTTGAAGTCGGATTTTTACTAAATATATATAATTCAAAACATGATTATTTCGGTAGGCTGAATAACAGCACCATTCAATTTCTAATGCAGTGTTGCACCTAGGATCTAAAGGTCAGGGGACGCTGTGTCCCTCACCCTCCAGATTTGGGGGACACACAACATTTTAAATGGACAAAGGAAATTTGTAGCACATAATCCACTTGAAGTGCTAAAAAAAATGAAATAATCTTATTTGCTATGACAGTTTTGCCACCTTAACATTCTCATATTTTCCTTGAACATTTACATGATTGCAATAAACGTTTTATCATGTGATCAAATAACTCATGAAAACATTAACATGTTTGAATATCTGGTTAACCTGAAATGAACTGCACCATGGAATTTTAATAATTTAAAAGTATTAAATCAATAATCAAATGACAAATTCTGTATCTGCATACATTAGTACCTTTCTACAATTATTCAGCCTGAGGATCAATTAAATCTTCACTGCCGTAGGTGTGACTTTAACCTCAAAAATACGTTATAATAGCGACGATCAAGGACTTTAGTAACTCCTGTTTTGAGAGTTGTGGTCATATTAAATGCTTCAGAGAAAACAGATGGTATTTTCTTTTATTCCAATTTGAATTTCCAGTCATTTGCTATAGGCTGATTTGAAAAGATATCTTATTCTCATTTGGATGACGTCGCTTTTGAGGGTCATGTGCACTGACCCCCATTGGGACCTCAAAAGACACTTTTTGAGTCTCAAAAAACCCCCAATACTGTCTGGGAATATGGCAAGTATGGGAGTGCACAATGATTTTACACAAAATGGTACATAATCAGTGAACTACTGGTACACTAGTTCACACCTGGTACACAAGGGTGTATGGGTTAGTCTAAGTGAATAATAATAAAAATAATACTTTATAATATACTGCTAAAAGGCAATTTTGCTGGATTACAGTATACTCTCTTTTACAATTACTCCAACTCTAGAAAGAATTATGTAATATCTCTCTCAATATACCTTAAAATTTACACTTAATGTTTATACTTTTCTCGTAATACTACAGAAACCTACTGTACATCTCTACACATGGAGATTTGGAAGCATTCAAATCAGGAATTCTTATACAGACAATAATCCATTCATATACATTCCCAAGAATGCAAAACTAGATACAACCTGCCACAGATGCTTAGTGGTTTTAACTGGGTAAAAATGTAATATCAGCTATAAAACTGGTAAGAATAATATTGATGCTTCAAGTCCAGAATAACATTACCTGACAAAGGCATTTCTTCAGATGAGACATGGGATATATCCATGGAAACCTTACATTCTATATGTGACTGCATGCAAGCTGGAAGCTATGTTGAAACCTTTTGTATGTTGGAGGATATCATTCATGAAATCTTGTATAATGAAGATGATTATATCTTGGTTGAGGGACAAATTAACTGAACGATGACTCAGCAAAATGATGAAACCATCAGACAAATGTTACCATTTGTTCAGAAGAGAGAAAGACCAAAAAGATCTCAAGGAACAAAGCCAGAATATGCTGTCTTGATAAATAAATATCTCATTTAGTGCTCAGACAAGGTGTACTGTATAGAGAAATCACAGGGGCCCCGGGTGGGCGAGTGGTCTAAGGTGCTCGCCTTTACCGATCACTGCCATCTCACCTCTGTCTGCGTGGGTTTGAGTCTTGCGCTCAGCCAATGTGTATATGTGAGAAAGCTTGCCAGTAGCTTCCCATGGGTTGATGGTTCTTCCCGGAGTTTGCCCGGGTTCTTCCTCCACCAGATAAAACTGGCCACCATGTATAGCCTATCATGTGCTAAAAAATGGCGTTAAACCCACAACAACAACAAAAACATAGAGAAATCAGAAAAGATGGACAAATATTAGCCAGTACTCCAAAAGTAGTATAGGCAGCAGGCTTTACAAGGACTTAAATGACAATTCTGAACCTCTTGGAAGAGATAGAACCCCTGATTTATTCTGGCAATGTTTTTATTGGCCCAGCAAGGCAACAGAAGTTGCGGCATATGTCATGAACTATGGTAGATGCTCGAGGTGAGAGTCACCTACAACTGCACATTCACCTCTGGTAAATATTTTGATGATCCAATCATTGGAGCTCATGTGTTTACACTGCTTGATGTTGGAGAAGTCCATGACCCAATCACTGGGACTCATGTGCTTACACTGCTTGACGTTGGAGAAGTCCATGACCCAATCAATGGGCCTCATGTACTTACACTGCTTGACATTGGAGAAGTCCAAACCATTGATATGAGCCTGTATCAATGATAAAAAGTCACTTCACCAAGTATATCCAAGCCATTCTGACCAAGAATATGACTACCAAGACAACAACAAAAGACATCTTCAGTGGATTTATTTTCCAAGACATATCAATTCAGACCAAGGTGACTGTTCTGATAGCTGTTTGATAAACCAGCCAGGTCAGTCGAGGGGCATGAAGTCAAAAACAATGCCTTACCGCCCAATGGGGAATAGAAATGTTGGTAACCTGCAATCCCAGCAAGATACTAGACTGGAAAAGGTACATAGCTCCTTTGGGTTCATGCATATAATAAAAATAACTGCACTCGACAGGACACTACAAGCCAGTCACCTGTGTTCCTTATGTTTGGAAGACACCCACACTTACCACTTGACATTGCAATCAGACTCAATAGTGATGTAAGTAAATAGTCCTATGCAGCCTTTATAAAACAAATCTTCAAAAGAGACTGCATATAGCACAGAACCACCAGAAAAAGATGTATAATCAAAAACAGAGTTCTGTTAAAAGTATTGGCCCATGAAGGACACCATAAAATTGACACCATAAAATTAACACCATAAAATTGCTGGCAAATGGGAGGAGTATGTATATACAGTGCTCACTTGATTACTTACCCATTTTCATACTAGGCACATATGATCCAGATTAATCTGATAGATAGATAGATATATAAAATAAGAGAAGATAGACAGACAGATAGATATAGATAGATAGATAGAAAGAGACCGACAGACACAGGTAAATCCAACCTGTGAGTCATTAAAAAATGATGCAAAGATCTATGATTTCACTTAAACTTTCATTAATTTCTTTAATTAATCTAATTACGTTCGTGGTGACCTTTAATCACTGGAAACACACAGCATTGTCTACACTAAAGTTACACTGGCTATTACTGTGACTAGATCAGTCAACAGTCAACCAAAACAGTGATCGGTGGTAAGTACTGTGCCATGCACTGTTTCTTTCTCTTGGTAAGTTGAAACCAATTTAAAGTAATACTTATTGCCTTTACTGCAGGTGTTCAATAATTGGATTTACTAATTCAATCATTTCCCCTGATAAACATGGAGGATGTTTGAGGTCTGTGATTATTATTTAAATGTCATTTGTACATTGATTATGCTTGATGGATGACAGATAGTGAAGGTGGTGATTGAAAGGGACAATTAAAGAGCAAATCAATTGTTACATTTGGATTTACTGGCATTAACTTAGGGTGACAAGAGACTATGGAGAGAAATTGGAGAAACACTATTAGGGTTTAACAGCATGTCAGCACAATACAGGCTATACAATACAGATTGAAAGTATAGTTCTAAAATTGTAAATATAAAAAAATTGCAAAATCAATTTTTGGAAGCTAAACCCTTCCAAATAAACATAAACATCAAGTACTATATGATAAAAGATAAAAGGTAGAGATGCTAACATTCTGAAAAGGTTACATAATTTAACAGATAAAGGTTATAAAAAAACACAAAATCCTTAAACTATACTGACATTTATTATGCTCTAGAGTAGCTACATCCCAATATTTCAACACTGTGTTGCATCTAGAATTTAGTAAATTTGGGCACTGTCTCATCTTAAAGTTGAAAAAGGGGGTCAAATCTGGGCATGTCTATGTGTGTCCATGTAGTTTTCTCTGTGTGTATGTCTGTATGTCTGTTTGTTATAATATAAGGTTGAATTTATGACATGGAAATCGAACAAGTGTTTATGGTGAACTCTGACATTTGTGATGCAAACACACACACACAGTACCCCCTGTTACACAAATAATCAACATGACTGCAACTGTTTCAGCAAATTATGCAAGTAACATTTGACCTTCCTAACAGAATTCAAGGTTATTAAAGCACCTTTTAGATAATAGGTTAATTTTCATGCACTTTTACGATCTTGATTTGGCCATCTTATAATTCAAGTACTTTCAAGGTTTCAGGGACTTTTGTGGATCCTGTATTCCAGGGCACTGTGTTATTGCAATAATTATGTTCAATGGTTGTCTAAAACCGATAATAGGGATGGGTCTGGACAGTAACAAATTGACATGGCATTTGCTTGTAGCATTTGCGTTCTTATTGCTGCTAAGTTTATTGTTTTATGAGAACAGTGACAGAACATTCTACTTGTAAAAAAACTGACAGGTTGTTTCCTCTTTCCCAAACATTTTAACTATATTGTCTAACACAAACCAACAAAATGACTTGACTGATGATGCACTTCTAAGAGACTATATTGTCTGACACAAACCAACACAATGACTTGACTGATGATGCACTTCTAAGAGACTATATTGTCTAACACAAACCAACACAATGACTTGACTGATGATGCACTTCTAAAAGACCTTATTTCTGATACATTCAACCTGTAAGTAAAAGCAAACAATATACAAATATAGTATTATCACAGTTCTTACTATCTACTATACTAATCTAGAATAGCAGAGAAACAAATGTTTAGGTTAAAATGTTTTTTTGATAATACTTAACAGATCATAATATGTTAGGAGTACATCCACAACCTTACAAATCCTGCTCTCGCAAGCAAAGAAATACGTTCACCACATCTTGTGACTTATTTTAGCAACACAAGTCATCTGATTACTGAGATGAAAGCCAGATAAGAGTGGTCTTCCCCAGATTGAAAGATTGGTGCTAAATCCTCTAAATTGTTAGTTACTAATGGGCTGGATGTAACTTGGAAGGGAGTGCCCTTATTAAGGTCAGGCAAGTATTATCACAGAAATATATATAACTCCAAAAGTTGCTTTCTTCTTTTAAAATGTTGCCCAATCATAACACATTAGGAGAATAGGTATGATGCAGAGGAAGTTACATCCCCTTACCTCCAAATTGGCCCTTGATCCTGTCTCCTAATATACGTGAAGCAGCTTTGCGACTCACATGAGATACAGGCTACGGTTGTCATAGCGTTAATGAATGAACACAGTTGAGAGAAAACATTTTGCTCTGACCCACAAATCCAGCTTTTGTGCAGCCTGGGAAGGTAGCCTGTTAGAAAATCTGGGCAATGTTGTCTCTGACCTCCTTTTCATGGCTTACAATATGTCAGTTAGGAAGCAGTTGTGCTTGAATGCTATGCTAGTGGTGACTGCCCTAACCTCATTAGCCCATATGCTGGCCTTGGGTTAGTTCACTGTTGGCTGAGCAGAAAACCCAATGGATCCAGAATGACAGAGCTTGAGTGGAAATATCATCCATCCTACCTTCAATTCACCCTTTCTGATCAGTTCAGTTCACTTCAGGTATCACTTCGGTGTCCTGACAGGGTTCTGTAGATGCCCTGAGAAGAAGGGTCCTAAGAAGACAATGGTTTAAAGACAAAAGTGGGAACCAATAATGAAAGCATGTGCTCTCATGAAAAACTGAACCATCCTGACATAACTATAGACACTTCAGGACAACTGATAAGGTGTGAATCTCTGATTCTGCCTTCTGCAGCTAAAGTGACTAGGAAGCAGGTTTTACCAGAAAGGTATGTATGAGAGGCCACAGACTGTGGCGCAAAGGAACCTTTGTTCAGCAACATCATGGTAGTTTCCATTTTGGAGAAAAGTGCAAGACCTTCACTCTAGAAAAGTCAAAACTGACAAGAAGGTCAGAGAAGTCTTTGTTCTTTCCTATATCTTCCCTTCCAGAATGGCAAAATATATGCAAAATCATGTCACACTATCCCTTGATTGTGAGATAACTTTTTATTCTCAAAAAGCATTGAAGTTAGCTTTTATATTTCTTTGCTCACATAACTGGGAAAAAAGCTCCATTTCCTCTCATAAGATTTCAAAGTGGTGGGCCTTCTGCCCAAGCAGTTCTGTTCACCATTAAATTTAAAAAACTGTTTCTTTCTTAGGGCTTGTTTGATACGAGTCAGGCATGCAGGTTAAACATCTCCAATCTTTGAGGAAACCAGCATGAACAGTTATTTAAGTAGACAAGAAGGCAAGAAGACCATCATTATGGGAGTCATTTTTGTGAAAAGAAAGGCCTGTTGACACCTGGGTCTTTAAGTTGCTTTTTCAAAACAATGCAGCATGTCAGTGACTCGAAAAGACGATGGTAACTGTTCGAAAAAAGGGTGGTCCTTCTTGTTTTAGAGATTGACAAATGCAGTAATACTGCAAAAGGCCCTTGATGGTACAGGAGGAGGCAGACAGAAAACTGGAGGTAGAAATTGGAAAACTTCAAATGATGCATGGAAAGTTGTTTTCCCTCGACATTGCTGGATCAAGGAAGGAAGATGATGTGTATCTTCAAATTCAAAAGAGTGGGATAACAAACTAGACTCCTACAGAGTTAGCGATGACTGAGCTGATGACGCAGGTAGATGGGGATGATGAACGAGGCTGGGAGTCCATCCATGCTGGAACATGGTGATCTCCAGGCATTCATTTTGAATGTCAACAAAGGTACGAGACAGGTGCAGGGTGTCAAGGAATGTGAAGTCCATGTAGCTGGTACTGGGGCATGATGGAGCTGGGATTCTAATGGACCTGTCTGGTGCTAGTCAGTGATGCTTCCATGGGTCTGATACTGGATACTGTGTGCAATGGGTTCACCAAATCCAGTGTTGGTTACACTGTACATCCTAGGTACAACTGGGGCTGGCATTGATGTGTGGGAGCCAGGTGCTGTCTACATCTTGGGTATATCAAGAATGCAGAACACTGAATCTAATCCAGGTGCTAAAGGGTGCAAGTCGAGAGAGTGCCAGAGCTGGAATAATAAAGCGAAACGTAATATGAGTCTGGTCTATAAATAACCAGAGCATGTGCATCAAGGGACTGATTCTGACAGTTTGAAGTGTCATGCTAGCTGGGGAGAACCTGTCTACGAAACATGTGAGCCAGCTGGAAACAATGTTCCTTTCAGAGGAGTTTTCTTCTGAAGTGGGTGTTGCTTCTAAAGGGGCTGATTGCACAATGTGACAGCTATTCTGACATTGGGTGTACCTGTAACTGGAGTAAGCAAAACAACAGCGTATACATATTAAATCTGTCAAGCTTTCTGCTGAGCTTACTGTAAAATGTATGCTATGAATTCCAATAAATGCCAGAGGAAATTACAGAAATGATCTTCTTACTAGGAATGATCATTTGATAGATATAGCTTGCACAAATTGGTAAACTACTGTGATGAACTGTAAGTAATACAGACCACAGGGCAGGTAACTAAGATTCCACTGGTTAGCTTATCATATGACAAAGTCGAAAAATGAAGCACAAAATATTAAACAATGATGATGATAGTGCAGTATACAGCCTTGCGGTGAGAAAACTTCAACGGATACTTAAACTAGTGAAAGGGCACAAAGTGGAAGGTATATGTGAGGCTTCTTGTACAAGCATGTTAACCAGACACAACCAGAAGTAGTAACTGACAACTGGCAGGATTTTACACCAATCACTCCATCAATGGGAATACCAGTCTCATCTGGCTTCCATCTTGGCAAGCAGACAATTTTAAAACACTTTTGTTGGTAAAACAAGACAGAAGTGGTGAATGTCTTTCCCAGCTTGGGAGGGTTGGATTTGCAAGGTAGTGGATGTACTCCTAAAATAATATTACTGGGTAACATATCTGCCCTGTCGGGGTTATTACTTACTGTAAGTTAGGGTCCAACCATTTAATCTTCTGGGGGGGGGGGGGGGGTATTTTATTTAAAGCCCGGATCTTTTTATTTTCTCTGACATCAAGATACCTTATGTTTTTCAACTAATATAATGGATATAATAGGTTCTTTTGATTTATAAATCAGAGCAAGAATATCGTTGTTCAAACTATTTGTGCCCCCCCCCCCACTGAAAATTGAATGATCAGTCCTTTATATTTTAGCAGCTTTCTTTTTTAATCTTAATAAATTCAGTATACTTTACAAATAAATGTTTGCAACTTGATAACATGAAGGTTATGTGATTGTTAGTATGCTCTACTGACCTCTGCGCTCTAGCAAGTCAATACAATGCTCCACCAGGACAGGGACATCATCAGTGGTCAGTGGCTGGTCATCCAGGGAATCTCCACCATACTAGGCAAAGCAAACAACCAGGCAGTTTAGAATTGAACCAGAAAATGTACATACCCCATACTTCAATTTGATTTTTATTTGACATAGGGTAAATATTTTGCTTTAACTTTTCTTTGCATACCCAATGAAGGAGAAGAGAAATAAACGGTCAACAGTTTTTGTCTCTGTGTGATTAAATGCAACATTCAGGTTGTATTTATTTCTGTGTTTTTGACTGTCAGTCTGTCTTTATCTTTGTGACTGACTCTATTCAACCTGTATAAGACTATCTATCTATCTATCTTTCAGACTTGATGAAAGTGGCTGTTTTACACATAATGCTGTCACAAAGGTCTGGTCAGACGACAAGAACTTAATATCTGTACTTCAAGACTTTCACTTTCAAGGCATAGTAGAGAAACGTATGTATAGACACATTTTTACAGGTACTAACTATTCATTTATAAGAAAATGATGTCATTGTAGATGCTTTAGTTATACAGCACAACTTCCCAAACTGGACCAAAAATTCTGGCCATTTTATAGAGGCGGTCAGTACACACAAGTCTGATATTTATTAAAACTGCCTCATTAGGTCAGTCTGCTGATGTTGCCATATTACAGAGATACCTGTTCAGGAAGTTTCACTGTAGATTAATTGAAAATACTACCTGCATGAATTGATGTATTTTAGCTTTACTGACTCTCTAAGAGTCATGTAAAATTTCCTATAAAATCCTGCCCATCACAATAGAAAAATACAAAATGCAAACTCTACAAAGTACAGTAAGAGCTCTAGGTTATCCCTACTAGACAAAGGGAAAATGCAAATACAATGTAACTAACATTATTATTTAATTCAGAGCAAAACTATGTATAACCGTTTGTTTCATATAAACTCAAATAAACAACATGAATCCCTTGAAGGGACTGACACTGTGATGGCCCAAAAGAATTTCCCGGAACCCAAGATAAGGCAGTTTCTTTCTTTATCTACTGAGTGTTGAAACCATCTCTGATATTCTTGAGTGATAACATAATTTTTAAGATGGCTACCAAGGCAGCCATAGTGGATGCAAGATTGGAACCATTTAAATTTAGGACGAACTAGACACCATAAGACATCTTTTAGTGAAACCCCCATGTCAATATGACCATCCATTCAAGAGGAGTAATGATAATATTTCCAATAAAGTGTTTGTGGTGGCCATACTGGATGTAAGATCAGCACCATTTTCATTTAGGACCAACTAGATATTATAAGAAGTCTTTAGGTAAATACCCCATACTGATATGATCATTCATTTAGGAGGAGTAGCATTAACAAGTTTTTGAAGATGGATGCTATGGTGGCCATATTGGATGTCAGACCAGCATCATTTTCAGATGTTTAAATAAAATAAGTTGGTGACTGACTATAAAAGATTCAGAAAAATATGAGATTTTTCATCTCAATTTAACATTGACTGAGTTTGAAAGTACACCCAAGTCGTATTTATTAAATAAGAGTCATCTAGAGATGACATATTCTCAGATCCATCCCGTTTATGCAAAGACTCTTACTGAACTACCCTATGGTCCAGTACACTCAATGTTCATACTACTTATGCTTGTACGTTAATGCACTGCACTCTCAATTTATATACTACTTATGATACACTTGTTCCCAATGCAGACAAAAATGTCTAAATTCATAAAGTTAAAAAATAAAGAAAAATGTGAAAAATTGCTATGAAGGCCTGAAAATCTTTAAATTAGGTCATCTATGTATGCACAGAAAGATGCCTGTCAAATTTTATTTGTCTATTGGCCTGAAAATCTAAATAGTTTATCAACAGATAAATTCAAAAATGCCAAACAAATTTCATGTATCTTAAATTAATTTTTCTTAATCATGCTAGCAAGATTTTTATCAAAAAGTACAACTACAAATATGCTAGCAAAATTTAATTTGTCTACCTTGAGTGGTTTTTGCGCAAACTTGCTAACAAGTTTCTGGTAGATGGATGGACATGACCAAGTCAAGATGCTGCAAGCAGTGGGAAAGTTTAAAAAAATAGTGAATATAGAAAATTTTAGATATATCAAAAGATACCTCTACACAACTTGCTTGACATGTGTACCAAATTTGGTTGAAATACCTTAAATGGTTCGAGAGTTATACTCCAGAAACAAAAATATTGTCAGACCAACAGACGGATAGACATGGCAATAGCTATATCCCCCTGTATTACATGCTGGGAGGGGGGAAATAATAAATGAATGTCACCTGTATGTTGATCAAACAGGATATATATTTACATCACCACCTGATAATTAAACAACATATTGGGGATTTCCCTTTTCATTGGAGATCTTTCCAAATAAACACAGTTCTGATTTGAATTAATCATTATAATCATTTTGGAATTGATCAAATACATACACATTTCAGCTTGAAAATTCATGTATCCTCTTGGCACTATCTCAATTGTGGATATCTCTTGTCATCATAATATGTTATACAAAGTGAGGATCTCTAGTCCTCATACTATCTATTATGCAATGTGATGATCTCTCGTCCTCATAATATCCATTATGCAAAGTGTGGATCCCTCTTGTCCTCATACTATATGTTATACCAAGTATGAATCTCTCTCTGTCCTTGTACAATCTGTTAAACAAAGTTCAGATCTCTCGTCTTCATACTATCTGTTATACAAAGTGTGAATCTCTCTTGTCATCATACTATCTACTATACAAAGTGTGGATCTCTCTTGCCATCATAATATCTACTATACAAAGTGTGAATCTCTCTTGTCTTCATACTATCTACTATACAAAGTGTGGATCTCTCTTGTGTTCTTACTATCTACTATACAAAGTATGGATCTCTCTTGTCTTCATACTATCTGTTATACAAAAGGGTGGATTGCTCTTGTCTTCATACTATCTACTATACAAAGTGTGAATCTCTCTTGTCATCATACTATCTGTTATACCAAGTTTGGATCTCTCTTGTGTTCTTACTATATACTATACAAAGTGTGGATCTCTCTTGTCTTCATAATATCTACTATACAAAGTGTGAATCTCTCTTGTCATCATACTATATGTTATACCAAGTGTGGATCTCTCTTGTGTTCTTACTATCTACTATAAAAAGTGTGAATCTCCATTGTCTTCATACTATCTGTTATACAAAAGTGTGGATCTCTCTTTTCTTCATACTATCTTTTATATAAAGTGTGGATCTCTCTTGTCATCATACTATCTACTATACAAAGTGTGGATCTCTCTTGTCATCATACTATCTGTTATACAAAGTTTTTGATGGCTGGCTTGTTTAACATGCAAGGTCACAAGATTTTATATGAGGTTAAAAGATGATTAATCTGTGTGATTCCTTTGTTTTCCTTATGTCTTGCTATTCATGTCTGACTAATGTGATTTGTTTGTGTACACGCCATAGCTGGGGAAATATGGAATAGGCACAGTTGGTTGGCTGTCTTACACCAGCAGAAATAATCAAATCTGGCTCATATACATGAGTAAGGGTACCACGTTATAACTAACTCATATGGCAAGCTGGAGGAGCATTGAGATGCCTGGGTAAGGGTACCACGTTATAACTAACTCATATGGCAAGCTGGAGGAGCATTGAGATGCCTGGGTAAGGGTACCACGTTATAACTAACTCATATGGCAAGCTGGAGGAGCATTGAGATGCCTGGGTAAGGGTACCACGTTATAACTAACTCATATGGCAAGCTGGAGGAGCATTGAGATGCCTGGGTAAGGGTACCACGTTATAACTAACTCATATGGCAAGCTGGAGGAGCATTGAGATGCCTGGGTAAGGGTACCACGTTATAACTAACTCATATGGCAAGCTGGAGGAGCATTGAGATGCCTGGGTAAGGGTACCACGTTATAACTAACTCATATGGCAAGCTGGAGGAGCATTGAGATGCCTGGGTAAGGGTACCATGTTATAACTAACTCATATGGCAAGCTGGAGGAGCATTGAGATGCCTGGGTAAGGGTACCACTTTTTAACTACATCATATGGACACTGGAGGAGAATACAGATGCCTGCATACAGGTACCACTTAATAACTAGCTAAAAAATGTGGCAGATACTACCTTACCTTCATGGCAATGTCCAGGCTGGCCAAAAGCTTCTCTGTGTCTCTAACCAAATCTGCCTGGATGTACAGGGTCCTGTCATACACAAATACAACAACCAATCAGCAGTGTCATACACAAATAAAACAACCAATCAGCAGTGTCATACACAAATACAACAACCAATCAGCAGTGTCATACACAAATACAACAACCAAACAGCAGTGTCATACACAAATAAAACAACCAATCAGCAGTGTCATACACAAATACAACAACCAATCAGCCATGTCTATTGATACATCCTCCATCCTTTTCCTACCTTAGACTTGTTGCTTTGTTATTATGGACATATAAAAAAGTATACCCATCTAATCAATCATCTTTAACTTCTAAATGTTTCCATGAAAAATAAATTCAACATAATAATTAATGAAATAAGCACAAAAGAAATGCAAGTTTTGCTCAATTTTTCATATCACTACTAAATATTTAATGCTACAATTGCAATACGATCAGATTTAACTTTGTTTGTTTTGCAAGAAAAAATATATTTAACAGCTACTAAAAACTTCAAATATGTTATATATAATGTCAGCAATGTAAAGACAGGGAAGGTCATCAATACAGCACAAAGCAATTTGTAAATGGTGTGACCAGTCTAATTATACGTCCTTTATCTGAATACAATGGTTTCACATGTGCACTCTCATAAAATAGGAATGTCTGCACTGTGAAAATTCATTTCTGTATTCCAAGAACAGGCAAAGTTAGGTCTGTTTTATTTAAACATACATGGTACCCAAGGAAGACACTTTTTATAAAACTATATACCAGGGTATTCTGATTACCCAAAGACTTCATATATGGGTGTCTACTCCACACTAAAAGTGCCTTCCCTGGGTCACAGGTATGTTTTACAGGAACAGCCTTAGTGTGATTTGTGCTATTTCAAGTTCATTTGCGTATCACACAGAATCTATCACTTTTATAAGCTGCATGTATCAGACAGCACATGGCCTTCCTAATAGTCATCAAAATTATTTGTCAACCCAAGAAGGTGAAAAACATATAGGTGTATGTTACCTAATCGGCAATGTGAGAATTGTAGAGCAAACAACTTTGCCCTCCAGAGATGCTGTCAGGATTTTACCTAAAAGGGGGAGCTACCGCCTTGTCACCAAAATAAGGGGGGAGTAGAACAAAAACGAGGGGGAGGAGGAAATGGCCATAGTTCAATATTTACCAAACACATAAATATCCATCTCTTTCTTCCTGCTCTACTATGTTAAAGTTCTATTAAAATCAAAATCCTCAAAAGATGTCTCCTCTAGTTTTATAAGCATTAAGCTATTGATCATTTCTGAGCTTAATTTGTTCTTTATCTGTGTATGAATATTGTTCTGTGCTGAGAACCCCCTTTCACATATGCACAGCTAGCTAAGCCATCTTGAACAAGCTGGGAAACTGTTCTTATGGTTGTTATGTACAATTTTCAACAGCTCATAGGTATTGTCTCTTGGATATCTCTGCTCCAAAATAAGATTTGTCACTAACATGAGCTCTGCCAATGTTTCGCATTCTTTAATCAGTGCTTTGCTTTGCTTACTACTACATGTATGCCTGATATCTTATCTGTTTCATAATGCTGTATTAGGGTTTTAAGTCCATCAATGCCATAGTCAGCTTGTTCAGACAGAGGTATTTTGATCAAATGTAAATATCCTTACTTTTTAATTTCTTTTTTGATTATCTTAACACTTAGAGTGCTATATAGTTTTGTAGCACAAGATCACTCAAAGCAGAATTGTTTGAGAAAAGAAATGAAAATTGTACCCAACTTTTAAATTGCCTGTATTTTAACTAGGCTTGGTATTCTGCCTTTTCGACATTTAATTTCAAAATACCGCTTAATAGGGGGTTGACTAGCATGCCGTCTGTTTTTATCCATCCAGCATGTACATTGGACTCATATTCAACATCATTTTCGGGTTCAAAATTACTCACTGATATTTCCAGTAATACTTTCCAGGCTCCAATTATCTCATATACTTCCAAACTTTAAAAATCATTGTCATCATCACTATCATCAGGCAGTATTTGCCAAATGAAATCGTCATCTGAAGATGAACCATGCCGGGAGCCAACCATTTTGGGTTTTCTAGGAGCCCTTACTTTAAAGAAACATTTGTAAAACTTCCTTCATGAATGCAAGGTTCATCCTCGACAATGCTTGCTCCAGGGCCCAATGTGCCAATCAAATTTTGTTTAACAACCGTTCATGTCAAGCCGAAGTACACAGTTGTGTAAATAATTGCCTATCAGAAAAAAAGTTAGATGGTGAGACAAGCGCTATGAGACCTTTACTGGTGGCACAACTTATGCCACGAAAAGCACTTTAAAGGTTAACGGTTAAATAAAAATTGTATACTGCACAGAGTACATTTTTTATGCGCGACTTTAAACTAATCTGCGGGAGTTCTCATGCATCACTACTTTCCTAGTGCGCGAATTCTTACAAAGTTTGTGCGATTCACGCACTCGTGCGCCCTGGCAGCATCTCTTGCCTCTCTATAGTCCACTCTTTCTGCAGTACCCCAAAACCCCAGAGTGGATTTCTAAGGACCAAACATATGTTGTTATCTATGATTATTTTGAGTGATAGAGCTGATATATTGAAATCTAAAGCACTGAAACCATTTTTCTGAATATTTCATTCAAAGAAAATTATGTATTTGCACCCAAAATTGTACACACACCCCCTTTGTACCATATAAATGTGACAAGTGCAATATTTTCAGAATGTACATTGTACATTCTCAACATACAGTACCAATCAATGTTATGCTGAAACATAGGAACATGAAACTTGCCGCAATTATTCCTGAGATGTCACAAATAAATTATACAACTGAAAAGGGGTCGAACAGATCAAGGTCACAAAGGTCAAAGGACACAAGAAACGAATATCTGCAATTTTTTTTTACATAAGTATATAGAAGACTCTGAAGCAGCATTATAAACCTTCTTTCCTTACTTTTATTAAAAATAAATAACAAAAAAAACCAAACAATTTCTGCTTTATTTTACTTTTATTTCATTCATAACGTTTAACCTAATTTGATTTTATTTCTAAATCGTGAGAATTTTAAGAACACCATGAGTAGGTACATTTCACATGCAATGCTGCCTCGAGATATGTAGCATGTAGAAAAGTAAAACAGACACTAGCTTTTCCCAGGGCACCAATAATAATGTACCATTTTATTCAGAAGAAGATACATTATCATATAAAAAAACAGAAAAAGTGTTTGACAAATGTTCAAATTTGTCTTATGGTTTTGCTCCAAGTTTCATATTTTGCACAGGGTTAAAAATTGAAAGAGAAGGTATGCCCACCAATAATATCTTAGGAAAAGTGTAAAGAACCTACAGATTTCTTTATTTCAATATATAAATCAAATGGGTCGATTTAGGTTTGAAAGTACTAAGCTTGGCTTTACTTCTGATGTGGATCTCTCTGAGCATTGATAGCTCTGTACATTCATTTTGACTTTCTAATCTTCAGAGGTAAATTATAAAAGAAACAATCTAACTTGTTTTTGTTTTCTGATATTTAAAAATTTCATAAGTGCACCATCAGAAAATAATAATGCCTACACTGTGAAAATTTATTTATATATTGCAAGAACAAGCAAAGTTAAGTGTGATTTTTGTTATTTAAAGTTTGTTTTCTGAGCACACAGAAGCAACACTGCACACACAAATAAGAGAAATACATATATTAGGTGCATGCTAACTTCTCAACATTGTGAGAGCAAACAACTCTGCACTGTACCTTCCCGTCTTTTAGCAGTACCCCAAAACCCTAAAGCAGAACCTTGAAATTTCTACTCCACATATGAAATATGCAGGAATACAGGGGGTTACTCACACTGCCTGAGGATTGCTGATTACAAGCTGAGGCCCCGATTCCAGACACAGCTTACAGCTACCTGACTCTGCAAAAGTAAGGATATGTCACTGGGAGACCAATAAACCGACATAGATTGATGCATTATATACACAGCAATAGACATTTATATGCATAGACAGAGATGGAGATTGACAAACACATACAGATCCAATATATATATATATATACACATACCTGCCAACCCTTTGAGAGATATAAACGTAACCAAAGTGGCAGAAAAGTGTAATCTGAGCATAAAAAGTGTAATATATATATATTACATGCCATAATTACAATTAATTGTATGAAAAATGTACATTTAGTTTTGCTACTAACTAGAATCTGCAGGTGGTTACACTTTTGTCACAAATGAGCAAAATCCATGTGGATTAGTACCAGAATACAAACACAAAACATATTGTTAAATTATTTATATACAACTCTCACTTTAACTAGTCTACATGTCTAACTTTCGATGAATGATTGTACAGTCAAGTCCACAAATTCTGCAATAAGCATGACGATGTGCCCAACTGGAGTGCTGTATTAAATCACGCTCATCTTCTTCTTTTCAAATTTGTAAAGTACTATTGATTTGTCCTTTTTCTTATCTGACATATTTTTAAGTTTAAAAAGATCTGTTTCCTCCAACATTTTTCAGTCATAGAGCTTCCATGAGTCACATTGATAAGGTGGCAGGGACAGTTTCATAAATTGGCCCCTGTCAAATTTCTTAACTTAAGGCTATGATGCAACTTTTTGCGCTATTATTGTTTAATAATTAAAGATATGGATATATTTGTGAATTAGTTGTTTTGGGCTTGCGTTTTTCTTCAAGTTGATATGAGGCATCTGCACCTCCCATAGTCAGTTCAAAGTATGTAGACAGTGAAGGAAGCAGAGCTAGCCACCCATAGCCGTAAACATGTGGATTCAAGGCAAGAAGAATATCTCAAACACGGCTTGGATGGCAACTATTTTGAATTGCATCAAGCTGTTTAGTACACAATGTTTTGTGGAAATATCACCTAGGAAAAGGGCTTGTGTTTGCACTGGAGCATCACTTGGTGTCAAAAATGACCTTTTGGACATGAAATATGGAGGTATAAATTTGGGGTTGGGATGCATAAACTTCTTTTAATATGAACTGTCATTGACTTGTCAGGTCAAGTGAATAATATATTTATGCTTTGTTTTAATATAGCTATCCAAAAATATGGACCTTTTTGACCTCACTTGTGTATTTTATTTTTTATGAATTTGTATTATAGACTAGTGGATGCGGCATTAAATTTGCGCATAAAAACTGTCTCTTGCACCCTTAAGAAAAACTGCCATTTTTTTATTGGCACAGTCAGCCACATCTGTTATAATTTTCTGTTTCTTTGCATGTATGTAAGTAATTTTTGTTAATTGGCCTCATTATACTACCTTCCTTTTTCAACATACTACTCTCTGCTGTATGGAAGACTAAGTTGAGGGGGAGGTAACTGCATTTTGCACCTCTATGTTAAAACTATTTCCATCATGACAAACTAACATATTTTGGGCTTAACTTACTAGATATCGGAAAATAATGGAGTTTATAATGCATTTTCTTGCTCTTTCTGTAGGTGTAGAGCTCTGCGATTCTATTTTAATTGAATATTATTCATATTTCAGTACAAACACACAAAAACAATTACATAACCTGTTGTCGCACATTCTTCAAAGTAATTTAACTCCACAGGATCACATATACTTCAGTAAAATCATAAATAAACATACTATGATGAAAGGTGAATGCCGCCAATGGAACAGTCTTGCAAATAGTGATCAACAATTCTTTTGATAGCTAGAATGTAAATTGTCAAAAGAGCAGATCATTCTTTTCTCTTGGCATACCAATTCCCCTGTTTATCATTGGATTTATTTGATATGTCACTTTGTAAGCTTAGCAGGGTCCCACACAGCAATATATCAATGTTCTGACCTGGCCTATTGTTTGTTGATTAAACTTTGATCTCTCCTAATTAGCTAGACTGTTGTGCTTACCTCCCACCCAGCCCCACCCTCCACATAACATTGACTTGTCAGGTCAAGTGAATAATATTTGTATGCTTTGTTTTAATACAGCTATCCAAAAATAGAGACCTTTTTGACCTCACTTGTGTATTTAAGTTTTTAAGATTTTTTATAATTGGCTAGTGGATGCAGCATTAAATTTGTGCATAAAAACTGTCCTTGCACCCTAAAGCCTGTTTTGCTTAACATCTAGTGCCATTTTTTTAAAGCATAGACTGGTCCACTACTCTACTATATTCCTTATTATAATGAATCTGTCAGATAAGAAATTGAAGAAACCAATCTAGTTTTCTTGGAATTGTGTCATATACAGCTGCTATAAATAGAAAATAAGGAAAGTATATGTAGGTCTATGATGGACAAATGTACTGATTTATGCTATTCTTACGCACCAGTCTACTTGTTTTATTTTAGAATATTCTCAAATTTATATGATGTGTGGGATTAAAGACATAATAATAAAAATGACAAACACAATTTTGATAGCTTTCTTTTTTATTTTTTTATTGTACCAGAAAAGCATAATTCCTATACAGGTGAGCGTAAGACATAATCAGGTAAAAAAAAGGCATACTGATTATGCCAAAGGTATAATGGTTGGCAGATATGTAATATATATTCAGTAGCAACAGACAGATATATGGATAGAGATGCAGACTGACAGACACAAACAGATGCAGAGAAATAGTATACAAGCAGCAACAGGCAGACAGTGAAATAGAAACACACTGAGATTGACAGACAGATAGATGCAGACAGATGCATGTATAAACAGCAACAAACAGATGTATATATATAGATGGATAGTACCTGACAGGCAGACATGATGTCTCACAGAACTATCAAGACACATGATCTAAGCACTACCTGAGAAGGCCAGTGACAGTAATATCAGTAAAGACAGAGAATGAAAGAAAAACATTGGGGAGATTAAAGAAACAGGGAGAATGATGTACATACATTATAGACAGATACATCCATTGTCAGGATAGCTGCCCAGTCATGCAATTGGCCCATTTAGAAGCTACATTCACTTTCAGCTACATTCACTTTCAGCTACATTCACTTTCAGCTACATTCAGATGAAAACTACCTCTGAAAAGAACTGTTTTCAATTAACTTGCACTTATCCCAGACAACTTGTCCCCAGCTAATCTCAGAGAGTCTGCACTGAATGACTGATTGTGGCTGTTTGCAGTCTCCTGCTAATTGAGGACAACCTGTTTAGAACACGTGCAAGCTAACTGAATTCAATGCTCCTACATGTACTAAAGTGAGTATAACTTAATATGTGCAACCAGGCAGCTCTCTTGACAATTGGGATACATACAGAAAATTCAACTATTTCAAGGGTATCATTTTCTTCTGGCTTTGAAAAGAACGACATCTCTGCTAGCAGCTATATCAATGGAAATGCCTTAGACATTAATCAAAGTTATTCTTTTATTCGGTTTTTATATTCAAGGTTTGTAACAAATCCAAGAAAATCATTACCCTATAAATAAAAGTGAATTCACAAAGACTTACTATCTGTAATCTTTTTCAAGCTAGTCATCTTTCTCAAATCAGCTTCTTCCTCCTCTATACTTGTGCCATCCTGGAAACACAGAGAAAATACAGACATTATACAAATGTATCAATCCAAATAGGCAGCAAAAACAATTGAGAACATTATTAAAACTTATATTTGTATGGTATTCAGTGACTGACTTACAGATACCACTGCACATGTAATTGTTGAAATCTGATAGATGTGATACATATCAAACAAAAGCACTGTAAATGGTACATTATATGCCTGCCATCTCAAAGTTATTTTACAGAAACCATTTTTCTTTTTTCAGCCTAGGTGACCTTGACCTTTGACATATTGAAACCAACAACAAAAGGTGCCTATCTGATCACAAATGCAAGCCATCCAGAACGTTTGGTCATGGTTTGTGGCATAGGCATTGAGTTTTTTTGTGGAAACCATTCTTGTTCTAGGATTCCATCAAACTTTGACCTTTGGCCTTTTAATCCCAAAATCAATTGGTATTCCCTTGTCTCAATGCAGGCCATTTACAAACTTAAGTCAAGGAATGATGTACAGAACATAAGTGTTTTTTGGAAATCATTTCTCCTTTTTTAAGTCCTGCTGACTTTGACCTTTGACCATTTAACACCAAATAGGTGTCTTATTTCTCTCAAATGCAAGCCATCTTGAAAGATTGACCATAGTAGGTGCTAAAGAATTCAAAACATGATACAGAAACCATTTTTTCTTAGTGTCAAAGTGACCCTGACTTTCTTATATGCTGACACCAAAATCAACAGGTGTCTTTCTTATTTAAAAAATGCAAGCAATTTAAAAAAAGTTTGCTGAAGGTATCTGGCATACAAGTCAAGTTTCTGTGTGAACACAGTTTTTATTTTTTCTTAACCCCTGTAACCTTGACCTTTAACTGTCTGAACCCGAAATCAATAGGCTTCTTCCTTGCTACTAATGCAAGCTAATCAGAATGTTTGGTAGCAGTAGAAGGTGTAGAACTCAAGTTATTATGTGGAAACGAAATAGGGAAATAGTGGATGGACAGACTATCTGACAGATGGATGGATGGACAACATCATTACATTGATATACTCCACCTTATGATGGGCATATATAAACAAGAAGAGGTACATCAACCACTTGGACTTGACATGTATATATCAGCTTGTCTGAACTTGATAACTATTATTTTAACATTTCATGAGTATGTATGTATAAAGTTTCATGGTACGTCAGCACAATCCTGGCTAATTAGTGCTGATACAAAGTCCAGCTAAAAAAATGTAAAGGTATAAAATGCAAAATGTTTAGGAATATGAATCCTTTGAAATAAACATAAACATGTAACTGGTTGGTTGGTTGATTTATTGGCACTTTCAACACATTATTGGCTATATCATGCTGAGGAAATGGGAGCCAAGTGCCTCTATCATGGGCACACAGAGGCAGCTAAACTAAGCTGGCCTGGTCAGGTATCAAACCAATGATCCTTGGATTGCAAGTCTGTTGCTCTACCAACTGTGCTATTGTGGCTCCCCCAATATAAAAGATAAAAGGTAAAGATGCTAAAATCCTTTAAAAGGCATATAAAATGAAAGGTAAACAAGAAACCCAAGTGAACCTTGTATTGCTCACCTAGCTCACATAACTTAACAGTTAACCATTTCTGACCATTTTTGTTATATCTCCTGAGGCATATCTGGCATTGACATTCAACGTTATGCATACTTTTTGATCTAAAGAAACTTAAGTAGAGGCACATAAAGACTCCCCTAGTCTGGGTACAAGAATAAATGTGAGTACAGGCACATAAAGACCTCCCTAGTCTTGGTACAAGAATAAATGTGAGTACAGGCACATAAAAACTGCCATGATATGAGTACAAGAATAAATGTGAGTACAGGCACATAAAAACTGCCATGCTCTGGGTACAAGGATAAATGTGAGTACAGGCACATAAATACTGCCCTGCTCTGAGTAGAAGGATAAATGTGAGTACAGGCACATAAAGACTGCCCTGCTCCGAGTAGAAGGATAAATGTGAGTACAGGCACATAAAAACTCCCCTAGTCTGGGTACAAGGATAAATGTGAATACTGGCACATAAAGACTCCCCTAGTCTGGGTACAAGGATAAATGTGAGTACCATATAAAACTCCACTAGTCTGGGTACAAGGATAAATGTGAGTACAGGCACATAAAAACTGCCCTGCTCTGGATACAAGGATAAATGTGAGTACAGGCCCATAAAGACTCCCCTAGTCTGGGTACAAGAATAAATGTGAGTACAGGCACATAAAAACTGCCCTGCTCTGAGTAGAAGGATAAATGTGAATACAGGCACATAACAGTAGAAGGATAAATATGAGTACAAGCACATAAAAACTCCCCTAGTCTGGGTACAAGGATAAATGTGAGTACAGGCACATAAAAACTGCCCTGCTCTGGGTAGAAGGATAAATGTGAGTACAGGCACATAAAAACTGCCCTGCTCTGAGTAGAAGGATAAATGTGAGTACAGGCACATACAAACTGTCCTGCTCTGGGTACAAGGATAAATGTGGGTACAGGCACATAAAAGCTGCCGTGCTCTGAGTAGAAGGATAAATGTGAGTACAGGCACACAAAAACTGTCCTGCTCTGGGTACAAGGATAAATGTGAGTACAGGCACATAAAAGCTGCCCTGCTCTGAGTAGAAGGATAAATGTGAGTACAGGCACATACAAACTGCCCAGGTCTGAGTAGAAGGATAAATGTGAGTACAGGCACATAAAAACTGCCCTGGTCTGAGTAGAAGGATAAATGTGAGTACAGGCACATAAAAACTGCCCTGGTCTGGGTACAAAGATAAATGCGAGTAGAGGCACATAAAAACTGCCCTGGTCTGGGTACAAGGATAAATGATCAAGTAGTAACAGTTATAATTACAACTGACATTAAAATACTACAGCAATACAAAATGTTGAAAGAATTCTGCTAAGGCATGGGCCTACCTGCGGGATGTAAAAAAGTGTCCTTCCTTCAATCATCAGCCATGTCCGCTGCCATTCCTTGGTGAAGACAAAGTTACTATTAGTATTTTTATGTTCTGTGCTAACTGCACATTTTGTAACAGTCAAATGGAGCTTAATCAAATCTTGGAGATTAACTTGTAACACACTGTTTGAGCGACTGATCTGCATTTGTTTCTTACTGCAGAAGAATGGAAGTAAATGTGTTGTAATAATTAAGATGATGACATATGACAACATACAAAAAGTTTCTGATTTCTCTGATCACACTATCTGCATTTTCAATTCTTTCTATTGCAAGCAACAACCTTATGTGATTTAAAATGAGGGACATAGATTACTTCAGATAGAAAACAAAATTAATGATCTGTTTTGATTTGTAATTCTTCATAGAATCTAAATGGGGGGATCACACAAAATGTGTGTTTTGTGAATCTCTATGATCTTACCATCTTATCTGCCTTCTACACATACTTAAGCTATGATGCAAAAAGGCTAAAAAATATGTCAGTAGTTGTCAAGTATCAAATGTGACATATACTGAATCAGGCATGGCAATATGTCAGTAGCTGCTCAATATCAAAATGTGACATACAAAGGCATGGCAAAATCAAGATATGATGTACTAAATAAGGCATGGAAATATGTCAATAGTTTCCCAATATCAAAATGTGACATACTGAATCAGGCATGGCAATGCAAAGTAAATAGTTGCCCAATACCAAAATGTGGCATACTAAGGCATGGTAAAATCAAAATGTGACATTCTGAATAAGGCATGGCAATAAGTCAGTAGTTGCCCAATATCAGAATATGGTATACTGAATAATGCATGGCTATGACAATGTCGATAGTTGCTCAATATCAAAATGCAACATACTGAATAATGCATGGCAATGACAATGTCAATAGTTGCTCAATATCAAAATGCAACATACTGAATAACAATGGCAACATGTCAATAGTTGCACAATATCAAAATATGACATGACACTGAAATAGCAACTACTGTGAAACCTGTCTTCAAGGCGACTCTGTTAAGTGATTGCCTGACAGCTTATTTTTGTAGGTCCCTTACACTAAACTTTGCAGAAATTAACTTCTATTAAGCAATCAGCTGTCTTAGAAAGTATTTTTTTTCTTAATTCTTAAATGTCCTATTTATGTCTGGTTTTACTGAAGTATTTCATGTAAGGCCTTGTTATTTCACATATAGGAAACAAACCATGCTCATTCCAAGTTTCATGTGGAAGACTCCAGCCAAGATGAATTTCCTTGTCCTCATGGTTTCTATTAATACAACGGGACAAAATAACTGAAAAAGATAAATTATTTGAAAATATACAAAATAAAAAATTAAATTTATGAACTAATTTCACAGAGTGTTTGAAAAAAAGGAGGAATGATTCCTACTAGACAGAAAATGAGGTAAGATAATGCACAAGAGCAAAACTGCTTCTGCTTTTGATGGCATTAATGCATTGTATTATAAAGACATATATCATTGTATTATACAAAGACATATAGCATTGTATTATACAAAGACATGTAGCATTGTATTATATAAAGACATATATCATTGTATTATACAAAGACATATAGCATTGTATTATACAAAGACATGTAGCATTGTATTATATAAAGACATATATCATTGTATTATACAAAGACATATAGCATTGTATTATACAAAGACATGTAGCATTGTATTATATAAAGACATATATCATTGTATTATACAAAGACATATAGCATTGTATTATACAAAGACATGTAGCATTGTATTATATAAAGACATATATCATTGTATTATACAAAGACATATAGCATTGTATTATACAAAGACATATAGCATTGTATTATATAAAGACATATATCATTGTATTATACAAAGACATATAGCATTGTATTATATAAAGACATATTGCATTGTATTATACAAAGACACATAGCATACAAAATGCATAATGAAAGCATTGTATTATGCAAAGACATATAGCATACAAAATACATAATGAAAGCATTGTATTATACAAAGACATATAGCATACAAAATACATAATGAAAGCATTGTATTACACAAAGACATATAGCATACAAAATACATAATGAAAGCATTGTATTATACAAAGACATATAGCATACAAAATACATAATGAAAGCATTGTAATACACAAAGACATATAGCATACAATACACAATGAAAGCATTGTATTACACAAAGACATATAGCATACAAAATACATAATGAAAGCATTGTATTACACAAAGACATATAGCATACCAAATATACAATGAAAGCATTTTATAACACAAAGACACATTGCATACAAAATACATAATGAAAGCATTGTATTACACAAAGACATATAGCATACAAAATACACAATGAAAGTATTGTATTACACAAAGACACATAGCATTGTATTATACAAAGACATATAGCATACGAAATACATAATGAAAGCATTGTATTATACAAAGACATATAGCATACAAAATACATAATGAAAGCATTGTATTATACAAAGACATATAGCATACAAAATACATAATGAAAGCATTGTATTATAAAGACATATAAAATACAAATTACATAATGAAAGCACTGTATTTTACAAAGACATATAGCATACAAAATACATAATCAAAGCATTGCATTACACAAAGACATATAGCATACAAAATACATAATGAAAGCATTGTATTATAAACACATATAGCATACAAATTACATAATGACAGCATTGTATTATACAAAGACATATAGCATACAAAATACATAATGAAAGCATTGTATTATAAAGACATATAGCATACAAAATACATAATGAAAGCATTATTTTACAAAAAGACATAGCATACAAATTACATAATGAAAGCATTGTACTATACAAAGATATATAGCATACAAAATACATAATGAAAGCATTGTATTACAAAAAGACATATAGCATACAAAATTCATAAAGAAAGCATTGTATTACACAAAGACATATAGCATACAAAATACATAATGAAAGCACTGTATTATACAAAGACATATAGCATACAAAATACATAAAGAAGGACCCCAAACTAAGGAAATTAGAAAACTAACTTGTCTGAATAAATAGATGTGAAATTGTAGATAGATTATGTATCCAAAAGACATAAATAGAACTTCACTAAAAGTATGTATACGGCTCTCTCCATATCTTTCTATTTGTCTGATCTTTCTATCTGCCTATGTGTCTTAATGCCTGATTGCCCATCTGTATCTCTGTCTGCCTGTTTGCCTGTCTGTCTGTGTATCTGCCAGTTTGTCTGTCCCTCTGCATTCCTACTTGCCAGATTGGATATATGTAAGTCTGTCTCTTAACCTGTTTGTCTGTCTGTCTGTGTGTAAAATCTACCTGGCTGAAGACCTGCATCCAGGATAGCCTGTCCTCCTCAGAGTCAGCCCCAAACAGGTAGACCCGGTTCTGTTTCTTAGTGCTCACCTCAAATGCTGGTTTGAGTCTGCAGGTACAAGACACGATTATGTTCAGACATGTTAAAGGTGAGTCTGCAGGTACAAGACACTTTCATGTTCAGACATGTTTAAGGTGAGTCTGCAGGTACAAGACACTTTCATGTTCAGACATGTTTAAGGTAAGTCTGCAGGTACAAGACACTTTCATGTTCAGACATGTTTAAGGTAAGTCTGCAGGTACAAGACACTTTCATGTTCAGACATGTTTAAGGTAAGTCTGCAGGTACAAGACACTTTCATGTTCAGACATGTTTAAGGTAAGTCTGCAGGTACAAGACACTTTCATGTTCAGACATGTTTTAAGGTGAGTCTGCAGGTACAAGACACTTTCATGTTCAGACATGTTTCAAGGTCTACATTTTCATAAAGCATGTAATCTTAAATACATTCGTTAATTTATCACATAACATAATAGATATGACATATTTATCTATTTCAGATTTGTTTATATATTAACATTTGAAAGACTGCATTTGACATCAAGCTAGTTACGCAACTTGTCAGAATATATGACCAATTTTGTAAATGGCACATACAGAGGCCACACTTACTTTAGAAGAAAGCCACCAATTAAATGAATACTGTTCCCAGGCAGATTGTCCCAGCTAGCTTGACACTTCCAACAGCCAAAATCAGCTGGTCAAAACAGACTCTGGTTATATTTAAACCATGCCATTTTCCACTTTGTCAAGGAATTGGGAATTATGAACTCCAACTCTGGTTATATTTAAACCATGCCATTTTCCACTTTGTCAAGGAATTGGGAATTATGAACTCCAAACTCTATTGTATATTTACCTAATTTGTATTTATGAAACAAGCCACTTTAAATTTTATGAATGTTGTGTGAGCATAGCAAATATTGAATAAAAAAATACAGCACTGCAATTGTTTATCAAAACTGTTGTTTGCTAGGAGAAACCACGCTGAAATCCATCAATATCCTCATTATTTATTTATTTCTTCATTAGGGCCCCGATTAACAAAGTCACTGAAGTCCCAGTGAACTCCCCAGAAAATTGTTATGATAGTTGCTGTCCTGAAAGAAGCACATTTGTTTGGTATAAGCACATACACATCCATTGATGATACATAAATTAAGTTAACCGTAACCAATTATGTAGTTGCAATTTTCAAAAACTTTTAAGTTTATGTTCATTTGTCCACATAAAATGGGATCTATGCATTTTATCAACAAACATCTTGATTATCTAATTCTAGGTAAATATAAGGCAGATACATTTTTGTATTCTCTAAATATCATAACACTATATAATTACTTTGAGTTTATCTTGTTCATATGTATTTTTCTTGCTTGATTTGTAGTAGTCCATCAAACACCAGCAGTGGGTGCTTCACTTGTGTCTTCTTTACTATCAGGGGGTGGGGGCTTCACTTGTATCCTCTTTACTGACAGCCCATCAAACATCAGGGGGTGGGGGCTTCACTTGTGTCTTTTTTACTATCAGGGGATGGGGGCTTCATTTGTGTTTTCTTTACTATCAGGGGGTGGGGGCTTCACTTGTGTCCTCTTACTGACAGTCCATCAAGCAGCAGGGGGTGGGGGGGGCTTTTAACTTTTGTCCTCTTTGCTGACAGTCCATCAAACATCAAGGGGTGGGGGCTTCACTTTTGTCCTCTTTACTGACAGCCCATCAAAAACATTAGGGGGTGAGGGCTTCACTTTTGTCCTTCTTTGGTCACAAGAGTACTTCATTGCAAAAATAAATAGCACTGCTGACTTGTTTTCTTAGGTAACGCTCAGATGAATTTTGGGTATACTTGAATTATCATGAATCAAGTTCACTGCCGGGTGGTATACTGTACCACATGACTACCCAAAACTAAGTTTATGAAATACTGATGATCATTCATATAGCCTATACAATATGGTAATGAAGCTGGCACTTACAAACTTAGACAGGTAAATTATGGTACCTTCATGTTAACTGACACTAAGCAAAACAGGTGGCAATATTCTGGAAACACATGTATACTATTTCATGTATATAGCAACCAACACATGGTCCAGTAGGCTTTACATCAGGGGTGTCAAACATACGGCCCGCCAGACTCATTATTTATGTTTATTGTTTATTATTATTTATTATTATTTATATAAAATCTGGCCTGCCATAGCAAATGAGTTTGACACCCCTGCTTTACATCATGGTGGACTGTCATAAAAGAACATCTACCATATAGATCTGGGTCTATGTAGTTTGTAAGGACTAATCAGTAGAACAAACAACATAGACCCTGATCTGCCAGCGCATTATGCGATGGCAGATCAGGGTCTATGTTGTTTGCATTTGGACCCGGATTACATGCGAGTATATACAGTGTGTCTTTGAAAAACAGCAGCTGCTCATGATAGAGAAGCATGCTTGCTACCCTAAAAACCTTCAGGAGAATAATGAGGAGTCCTAAAGTAATCATGTTGTCTGTTGGTTTGTCCATCAACAAATAAAAGAAGTAAATAACAAGTATTCTTGGATTTCAACCCAATTAGCACACATCTTTAAAATCTTCAATTAGTTTCATTTCTAACATTATGCAGTATTTTGACTCTAGTAAATAACATTCCATGAAGTAAACTAATTACTCCTTCAACAAGTGCAGCATATTTCAGTAATACAATTGTCAAGGAACCTTTCCGGAACATTGTTATCACATTCTACATGCAGATGAAAATAGACACAACTTAAAATGTGCAGAGAAGATTTAAAGGAGAGATGGGCCCTTTGGAAACAAGAGTTACAGAATTTTTGTGAATATATATCACAGGCACTTGATTCAATCAGTGGTACCCTCCCTACTCCCAGTTAATTGGGAGTAGGGATGGTAACAATGATTGAATCAAGTGCCTGTGATATATAGACATATTATTCAGCAATAAATTGAATTGATTAGACTAAGTATTGATTATGCATGGATTGAACCTGATGTCCTATAACTGTCTCAAACCTTTTGACCTAGAAAATCACCTTTCTTCTCCGTTTTTTTTAAACCTAAATTATTGTACAATTTGGTGACAATTTCTCAAATAGAACTGAAGATAATGCATGAAAACTAAAATAAAAGCTACTGCACGGACTGATGGATTAATCTATAGCATCATATGTCTCACCACAGACATGTGAATACAAATGGAAATAGATGTTATTTGCTTTTTCTTACATTCCTTTTCAGTTACTTTGTTAAAAAATCAACAATTTGGAATGGTTTGATTTGTTTATTCCAGCAAAAGTACTACTGATATAAAGAAAATAACATTCAGAATGTAGCTTGACCTTTGACCATGATATGTGACCTTGACCTTTATGAGATAAAAAATGAGTGATCTATTCTAAAACTGACAATTTACAGGGGAAGGGGGGCATGGAGGGGGATTTCTGAACATGTAGGATTTAAAGAAGAAATAAAGGTAGGGTTTGACAGTATAATGTGCATTTTTTGCACATTAGGTTCATTTTATGGCACAACTTTTTCTAAATAAGTGCAATCCCTGCAATCATGTATCCTAGTATAGACCTTGCAAATGGCAATAGTTTTTTCAATTCTTCATACTCTTATATTGAAAATGACATATGTTGGCAACTTTTGTCACCTAATTCGACAACTGGCCTGGAGCACACACTGATTGATGAAAAAAGTCTTCTTTCAGTAATTTAATTTGATGCAATGTACAACCAATGATACCAAATACAGTCAAACCTGTCTACAGTGGCCACTCATGGGAAAAGGCCAAAGTGCCCACTGTAGACAGGTGACCTCTGAAGACAATTTCAGCTCTCAAACTTGGTTCATGACAAATACATGTACAATGCACCAAATAGCATTAGCATTATTAGTAGTAGTAGATGTATGTTATCAGGATAAATATATTTAGGTTAGCTATTTAGCAAAAAGAAAAATAACAAAATAATAAAATAAAAAGTTCTACTATAATCCATCATGTACATTAAATCATCACTTATCGTAAAAATGGCATCTAAATAAAATTATTAAATGACAGCTTATCTGTGATTGTCAAACACAAGACTGACTTTCTGCTAGGAAAGCTGGTATAATTAGGCATGAAAACAGGTGTTCACACTTCAAGCAATTGATGGATTATGCAGTTGCTCAAACTCACCAAGATCAAAAGACAGTCGGCTTTTGTCAGAGACCTCTGATGATTAAGGAATGAAAAAAGCTTCCTGTGGCTATTGTTAGTAGCATATAAACCGTAAGTGATATCACAATTGCAGTTTACATGTATCTCTACTCATTTAGTGTGATTGTACGTAATCTCTTACACTCCCAATTAAAGTTGTTCTCAAAATCAGCCATAATATCTCGCTTACGCTAAATAATCCCTTGGATCTGAGTTCAACCAACTCCCATTTCTGCTGCAACTACATGACTACTTTGTCTACTATCCTGCAAATGAATTGCTTCGATTCTCTCATGTAAGGACAAAAACTGCCTTGCTTTCAAAGCCGACATGTCATACTTGTCAACTTGTACGGGAATCCCGTAATTTGTACGGTTTTTTGGGGGATTTTGCAGTGTACGGCCGTACAGGCATTTTGTACGGTTTTTTAATATTTTTAAAAAAAAAAAAAAATGTCAGCGTATTTCGCCAAGATCAGGATTTGACGGGGATTTTTATTTTCTTCATGAGATACAACGAGAATCGAACGTGAATCGCTTGAACCACCTATTAGATTACCCGAAATATTGATGTGTCTTTCACTTGCCGATTTGAGAGTTTTATTTCTTTATTCAAGCATGGAATTCTGCCCCCTTACTGGTCGACTGAAAATCAGGTTATCAGTAGGCGTAGTACCGTATTTACAGCATGTTTTCGGAACATCAGAAAATGCAGCCAAACATGTATTAGAGCCACGATCATATGTGTATTTTCCAAAAGAACCACCATATTAGTAATCTATCAATCCACGGTTTAACCCTCTGCTAATCAGTGATCACTAAAATCTACCCTACAAACGCACGCAAGCTTTATTTCAGTGTAATTAGGATATGAATACAAACTACATAAAAAGATTTTGGAATTATGATTCTGAAGATATTTATAAGAGAAACATTTTAGTATCGAGAGTAGAAATGTATGTCTTGAAGCAACAAGAGTGAGAGGCTCCATATGGGGTTTGTGTTGTTCGTAAGCCTAGGAAGGATAAGTTGCAATATACGAGTCAGAGTGATTAATATGTTGATATTTTTTAAATAAAGGTGATCTATATGTTGTGGTTCTCTTCTGTTTGTTTTTTTTTTCCGCCACCTAGCCGAGGGTAACTTCAAAGTAAGCAGAGCTTGCCGACTCGAAACAATCGACTGCTGAAAGATTGTTTTGATGCAAGTCGGCGATTTCAAGGTGTCTAGGTGATAATTGTTAATAACATAACTTGTGGGATTTCTTTCACAGGTATGTTTGGAAATAAAAGGCAGCCATCTGGATTTCGTTAAAAGAGCATTCGATGCACCGAACATATAGCACCCACAATCAATATTTATCATCTACAAAGAGGTTTATTACCTGTAGAACAATAACTATGTTTAACCCGTGGTACATAATGCCTCAGGGATAATGGGTTGTTTTGTTGCACAATGCCAATAAATTGATTAATCCATACAGTAACAATGATAAATAATTATCCAATACATTTTCATACCTGTCAACTTGTATGGGAATCCCGTAATTTGTACGGTTGTTTTTGGTCTGGTGTACAGGTTTTTGTCTCAGGAGGTTGACAGGTATGACATGTTGACACCTCAGAATTTGACAGACAGCATGACTGAACTACAGTAAGTACAATCGAGATATGAAATGCTTAGAGTGGTCACTACTGATATGCTCCAGTGACCACTTAAGGCAGGGTGAAACCAGTGTTTGGTTAGGAAACACCAGGCTACAGACAACTGAAAGCAGGTGACCGTTAAATACAGGGCATTTATATAAGAAATTTCATACATGCCATAACATGACGTGTCACATGAAAAACAAACACAATTTTGGACTCCCAAACCCCCCAACACAGTCGTGTTTCAAAAACACAATTTTCAGCTATCTTAGTGAGAGAACAAAAAAATTCCACAAAAAAAACCCAGAAAAAAAACATTTCTTGACCACCATGATATGTGCCCATAATCTGTGGTATGTATAAAATCAGTAAACAGTCATGCTCAGAGCTCATGTAAAACTATCCTTGGGGCAGTTTATACAGCTGTTTTAGAGGCAATTAAAAGGTAAGACAGTCTGAGATAAACAGACACCTTTCAGAGATTTATTGAATTGGCTCACAATAGCTACGGTGATGTGTCGTGTCAAATCCTTTGAGCAGTGCTGAGGGAGAGCCCATTCGGCTAATTTGCATAGGTAAAGTACACTAAGCAGAACAACCCAATTTGTCTGAAGTTAAGTACATCAAACAGATTCGTGTTGAAGAACAAATGTTATTACACATCACTGACTGCACTGAATGAGAATGTTGAAGCCATCTTTATTAAAGTTTGTGATCAGCGGCAAAGCTTGAAGTCAGATATTTACTCCATACATAAAATTCAAAACATGATTATTTTGGTAGATTGAACAACAGCACCATTCAATCTCTAATGCAGCATTGCACCTAGGATCCCAAGGTCAGGGGACACTGTGTCCCTCACCCTCCAGATTTGGGGGACACATAACATTTTAAATGGGCAATGGAAAATTGTAGTACATAATGCACTAGAAGTGCTAAAAAAAATGAGATAATCTTATTTACTTTGACAGTTTTGCCATCTTAACTTTCTCATATTTTCCTTGGACATTTACATTATTGCAATAAATGCTTTATCATGTGATCAAGTAACTCGTGAAAACATTACCTTTTGTTTGAATATCTGGTTAACCTGAAAAGAACTACACCATGGAATTTTCCATTCTGGATCTTGCTCTCATTTAACTTTAGTGTTCACTCATTATCTACTAGCATTTATTATAATAAATACCCATGTTTTCTTTATTACTTTTCTTTAAAAAGTATTAAACCATTATGAAAATGACAAATTGTGTATTTGCATAAATTAGTATCTTTTTCCATTAATTCAGCCTGAAAATAAATTAAATCTTCACTGCCATATGTGTGACTTTAAACCTCGAAAATATGTTACAATGGTGGCGGTCAAAGACTTTAGCAACTCGGCCGACTACCACAACCTTGAATGTTTTCATTGCCAGATTCATTGTTTTGAAATGGATATTCATTGCCATCTTACAGGTTTTATCACTTTTAGTGAATTTAGCCATTGCTTGAGCCAACATAGACATAGATTCACATCCGCAAAGGAAAAGTGTAGACATATTTATGAACACAAATGACACTTGCATTACCGTCAAACCAACTACTGTACTATTGAAAGCAGCAAAGACAGCATGTAATTAAAACTACATTCCACTGTCCAATGGATTTTAAAGACAGTAACTTGGTGTATTTTTGTATTTAATGTCTGTGAGGTTGTGACCATGTGTATGGTGATGTTATTTGACAATGCAGTGTAAGTATATTAAATGCTTCAGAGAAAACAGATGGTATTTTCATTTATTCAGATTTGAATTTCCAGTCATTTGCTATAGGCTGATTTGAAAAGATAGCTTATTTTCATTTGGATGACATCACTTTTGGGGGGTCATGAGTACTTACCCTTCCAGTCATTTGCTATAGGCTGATTTGAAAAGATAGCTTATTTTCATTTGGATGACATCACTTTTGGGGGGTCATGCACACTGACCCCCTGTTGGACCTCAAAAGACACTTTTTGAGTCTCAACCCCCCCCCCCCCCCCACCCAACACTGTCTGGGAATATGGCAAGTATGAAATTTGCCGGGGGGAAATTAGAATGACTGTTGTTACCAGGTGACTGCTGAACACAGGTGACTGTTAGGGCTGGTTTGACTGTATGTAGTTTGTCACTGTTTAGCTTATTCTAAGGATCAACTACTTAATAAACCTGCTTCATCTTTTACAACACACTCTCTCTCTCTCTCTAGCTCTCTCTCTCACACACACAAACACACACATTTCTTATCTCATATTTGCTATGCTGATACAAACAGTCATAAAATTTAAGTGTTTTTAAATTTTAAATACAATTTAATAGGTAGACATATGGTAGAGGTTGTAATGCACAATTTAATAGCACAGTGAAACATGACATGTATATAACTGGTTTAAAAATAACAACAGTCTGCAATGACAACTGGTTTTGGCTGTTTGAAATGTCATACTAGCTGTGGACAACCTATCTATGAAATGCATGAACCAACTGGTAACAATGTTCATTTCAGTGGTATGTTTCTTCTGAAATAAATGTAACTGCTAAATGGGTCATGTGCATAATTGGGCTGGCGTCCTGCCAAGAGATGCGTCATTGCATGATATAAAGCCATGTCAGCAGACTGCTTAATGGAATCTCGACTTAACTAATGCAATCTTCAAAAGATTTACTGATAAATCTGTGCCATCATGTGATAAGTTAGTTGTGCTCATTTCCAATGAAGTTAGTTGTGCTCATTTCCAGTGAAGTTAGTTGTGCTCATTTCCAATGAAGTTAGTTGTGTTTATTTTCAATGAAGCCAGTTGTGCTCATTTCCAATGAAGTCAGTTGAGCTCATTTCCAATGAAGTCAGTTGTGCTCATTTCAAACGAAGGTAGTTGTGCTCATTTCCAATGAAGGTAGTTGTGCTCATTTCAAATGAAATTTATAAACTTGCTGAATCATTTAGCCATGAGTGCAAATGACTGAGAACATTGAGAGCCACGCCTGCAAATGACTGAGATCAATGTAAACCATGCCTGCAAATGACTGAGATTATTGTAAGCCAGGCCTGCAAATGACTGAAATCATTGAACTCTTTCCATAAATTTCATTGGAAATAAGCATTCATATAATATCCTCTGTATATACTTGGAAATGTTTCAAATTTTGAAACAATTCATCCAAAGGCAATGTATTCTACCTAGCACATGACACATCAAACTCTGATTCTGTGAAGGGTATAAAACACTGTCAAAACAATACTTTGTACTTCACTTAAAGGAATCATTTGGGATATGAAATTTTCATATTCTGAAATAAAATCTTTCAAACAATATTAGTTTTTTAAACAATTTTTATGATGTTAAATTTTTCAACCACTAGACTACTGTAGGTTAGTTTCTAACTTCAAATATGTCACACCATATTAATTATCCTTAGCCATTTTCAATATTGCAATTCTTATATTTATCATCATCATCATCATCATCATCATCATCATCATGGTCATTAAAGTCTAATGTGCAGTTATATCACTTGCCTGTCTCTGTTACTGTTCTGAATACAGAGAAGAAATTCACTGTCCACTTTGTCCTTAAATACTGTGCTCTGAACATGAAAAGATGAAAGCATTGTAAACCAATACTACTGTGTAAAACACATTATAAATATTATCAGTTTTCTGAATTAAATCCATGCATAATGATCTCCCTCACCCCTCCCATAAAGCTACTCATCTGCAATGACAAGGTGACCAGCCCATACAATGTATAAAGGAGGTGGCGGTGGGGTTTAGGGAGAGAGGGCACCTCCCTGGAAAAGGGGGACAAAATGGTGCAGTATGAGAAGGGGCATCATGAATCCTAACAGGGCAGCCAGTGTGGCATGATTGACCAATCTAATGTGTTTAAAGATAGATAACTGCCTAATTGTGTCTGTATCATTCTTGTTACATTTTAACCTGTATAGATATCTGTGCTTCAGTCTTATAGGATGAGAGTATGTATGTATGTATGTATGTATGTATGTATGTATGTATGTATGTATGTATGTATGTATGTATGTATGTATGTATGTATGTATGTATGTATGTATGTAATAGTATTTTACAACACCTCAGCACAATAACTACATGGTGCCAACTAAAGGTAAAGTTAAAAAAATGTAAGAGTTAAAAACTGCATAAAAACTTTAGGAATATACACTCTTCCAAAAAATGTAAACCTGAAGTACAACAATATAAAATATAAAAAGTAGGGATGTTAAAATTCTGTAGAAGGTATATAAAATAAAAGATAAAGATGAAACATATGTATCACACACTCAAAATCAAAAAGGCCATTTATTACTGTACTTAAGATTAAAAAGGCCACTTATTACTGTACTTAAGATTAAAAAGGCCACTTATTACTGACCTTACGATTAAAAAGGCCACTTATTACTGCACTTAAGATCAAAAAGGCTACTTGCTAGAAACAAATGAGTGAAAAATGAAAACCATAAATTGCCCAGTTAAAATCATTGAAGTAAACATATAATAGAAGCAAATTAATAACATTTAAGTCTCAAGTGCATCTTGAAAGAATAGATTTTACATAAGAAGCTAAGGGTAAATTTACAACAAGCTAGATCAACTATTTCTTGGTTAGTTATAGGACTGAATCCTTAAAAGTAAGCCATAGTAACCTGTAACATTTTGAATTGATTTCTCTCAACATATTTATCATCTAATGTGCTTTCATGCTGTTTGACCTGGATACAAAAAATGAATGATTTGGACCTTGGTATTAAGTTCATTTGCATGCAGATGGAATCAAGAAATTAAGAATGGATATTGATTAAATGCCTGAAGCAAGGTATACTCACAGCATGATTTGAACATTACTTGCTTTATCTGTACAGATGTATGGCTCTTTTCATGCATGATATCAAACTGATACTATTATAGTCTATCTTGGTTGCAAAATAAGATTGACAAGAATATCTACAGATCAATGGCTCTTTTCATGCTTGATACCAAACTGATACTACAGTCTATCTTTATTGTAAAATAAGACTGACACGAATATGTACATGAGCCTTGGTTTTAACATTCTGCATAATGACTGTGTCAAGTGGCATACAGGTGATGAGTCAAGTGGAATACTAGATATGTGTCAAATGGCATACTGGCTATGTGTTATGTGGCATACTGACTATGTCTTATGTTGCATACTGACAATATTTTATGCTGCCTACTGACAATGTGTCATGTGGCATACTATGTGTTAATTGGCATACTAATTATGTGTCAAGTGGAATACTAGCTCTGTGTCAAGTGGCATAATAACTATGAGTCTTTTGGAATACCGGTTATGTTCCATAGAATAGCAGCTACGTGTCAGGTGGCATACTGACTATGTGTCAAGTGGCATAATAACTATGTGTCTATTGGAATACCGGTTATGTTCCATAGAATAGCAGCTATGTGTCAGGTGGCATACTGACTATGTGTCAAGTAGAATACTACCTATGTGTCAAATGGAATACTTATAATAATAGTTATATGTAAAGTGGCATACTGGCTATGTGTCCAGTGGTATACTGTTTGTTTTTGTAAAAGTGGCATACTGGCTATGTGTCATGTGACATACTGTGCATCAAGTGTCATACTGGTTGTGTGTCAAGTGGAATACTAGATATTTGCCATATGGCATACTGACTATCTGACAAGTGGAATACAGGATATGTGTCAAGTGAAACACTAGCTATGTGTAAAGTGACATATTTGCTATCCATCCAGTGGAATACTGGTTATGTCTAAAGTGAAAGACAGACTATGTGTTATGTGACATACTGACTATGCATCATGTGTCATACTGCTTATGTGTCAAGTGGAATACTAGCTATGTGTCAGTGGCATACTGAATACATTTCAAGTGTCATATTGGTTATGTGTCAAGTGGAATACCAGATATTTTCAAGTGACATGCTGACAGCTGACTACATTTCAAGTGACATACTGGTTATGTGTCAAGTGAAATACAATGTTTGTGTCAAATGGCATACTGACTATGTGTCAAGTGGCATACTGGTTATTTGTCATTTGGAATACCAGCTATGTGTCAAGTGGCATACTGGCTATGTGTCAAGTGGCATGCTGATTATGTGTAAAGTGGCATACTGGCTATGCATAATATGTGTCAAGTTGCATGCTGATTATGTGTCAAGTGGCATACTGACTATGTATCAAGTGGCATGCTGATTATGTGCCAAGTGGCATACTGGCTATATGTCCATGGCATGTTGATTATGTGTCAAGTTGCATGCTGATTATGTGTAAGTGGCATACTGGCTATGTGTCAAGTGGCATGCTGATTATGTGTCAAGTGGCATACTGGCTACATAGCAAGTGACATACTGGCTACATGTCAAGCTGCATGCTGAGTATGTGTCAAGTGTCATACAATGTGTCAAGTTACATAATGGTTACATGTCAAGCTGTATGCTGATTATGTGTCAAGTGGCATACAGACTATGTGTCAAGTGGCATACAGATTATGTATCAAGTGGCATACTGGTTACATGTCAAGCTGCATGCTGATTATGTGTCAAGTGGCATACTAGCTACATGTCAAGTGGCATACTACTGACTTTCTCATCCTGAAAGTAACTGATACATCCATGTTCTACAACACACCAGCGTCGCACGAAATCTGAAAAATCAAACTATGAGTCAGATGTGAAAACAAGAAATATGATATTTCAAAACAAAAAAAAAACAATACAAATCAGAAAAACATCTGAAATTAATTACTGGGAAGATAGATCAAAGTGAAATCTGTATGATCATATCAACTTTCAGCTTCCATTTTGAGACCTTTGTGACATATAAATGGTCACATGACCTCCTGGTACTGGTCATTTGGTAATATCAATGAACTACACAGTTACAGCTGTCACAAGACCAATTCCTTTCATATCATGTGACAACTAACACCTTATGCAGGCACCATGATGAATACCTTTGACTTTGAATCTGAATAGACTTCCTTTCTAAATAAAATATGACCAAGGAAGAGCCTAGAAACAATCTAAATCCCAGAATATACTTGGTTGTTATGTAGGAGTTTGATAAAAGGAGAGAAGACAACAAATTAACATTACCTTTCATTTTAGGCCCTGTCTTGTACAAGTAACCTTCATGAAAAATTGTCATTCTTGCCAGCCTAGCCTGAAAGAAAGAGAACACTGTATTGATATTTGCTGAAGCAAAAGAATTTGGGAGGAATCAACCAGAGCATTCAAGTCTGTTTCTTCCCTACTTCTATTTACTATAACCATATGAGATACTTTTAAGAAAGTACAACATACCAAATTATTTCTTAAGAAAGAATATTTTCTTATATGTTTGAGTTAAAATATTCACAGGAGGAGTGCAGTACAAAAAGATTCAAGTCATGACTATTAACCCTGAACCTCATGTCATGAATAGAAAATCAATGAACTCATCTAACATACTGTTGAGACATTCCCATATGTCAAGTAGATAAAACACATAAATATAATTTGTTTGAATTGTTGTATGCACAAGTCATTATAGTTCAAACACCTAAGTTATGACAACTGAACTGGCACTTACTCAAGGTAATCTTCAGATAAATCCCATAAACTAGACTGATTAAAAATCCATTCATACTTTTTTACACAATCATGGGCACAAGTTTTCAAATATATGACCTTTGACTCTGAAATGAACTTCATAGTACTATCAATTTCATGACCTTTGACCTTGAAATGAACTTCATAGTACTAACTACCAACTTGTTTGTTTAAATGTAACTAATTACAAACTCTTGTCAAAATTCATTAGTACATGTATTGGAGGTAAATTCTTTAACATTTTTCATCTTGGACCAACTTTATGTCGTAACATGTCCTTTAGTTCAAACTCCAGACAAGTTTTTTAGATGGAGTAGCAATAACAGTATTTTCAAGATGTCCACCTTGATTGTTTTGGTAGTCATATCCACACCATTTTCATCTAGGCCCAACTATATATTGCATTCGGTGTTTTAATAAAAACAAGATTTTTTCAAGATGGCCACTGTGGCAGCAACGTTAAAGGTCAGATTGAAATCAATCTCATTCACGATCAGCTAGGTATAGTGAGGAGTGTTTTAGTGATAACCCTATGTCATTATGACCATTTGTTCAAGAGAAGCAGTGATAACAAGATTTTCAAAATGGCCACCATGGCAGCCATGTTGCAGATCAGATCTGCACCTCTTGGTAAGGACCAAGTACATATTTTAAGAAGTGTTTTAGTGAAAACCTGCTATCAATACAACCATCCATTTGAAAGAAACAGTCAAATAAGCATAATTTTCTATTAGGACAAACTGGCCATTATAAGAAGTGTTTAGTCAAAATTCCACATAAATATGACCATCTATTCAGAAAATGTAGTGTTGACATGATTAATCAGATGGTCACTATGGTTGCCATGCTGCAGCATAGATCAGTATTATTTATATTTAAGGTCAACAATCTATCACGAGAAATGTCTTCATAAAAACCTATGTTGATATGACCATCCATTCACGACGAGTAGTTAAACCAAGATTTGTAAAAAGGCTGCTATTGCAACTACGTTGGATTTAAGATCAGCATTACTTGAATCCCAGATAAGAATTTTCTAAAGTTGGTATTCTACTCCATCGGTTGTAACCAACTGCATTTTTAAAAAAAATTTATAATAAATTTTATGTGCGGTTGGTTTGTTTTTTAAATACATTTTATGGGGTACTGTTTTTTTAACACCACAAAAAACAAAGTCGCTATTCCAGACTGAGTCTTAAGGATCAAGATATTAATGATTCCTTTCTAAATGTGTCAAATGACTTAGTGATCAAGACATTAATCATTCCTTTCTAAATGTGTCAAATGACTTAGTGATCAAGACATTAATCATTCCTTTCTAAATGTGTCAAATGACTTAGTGATCAAGACATTAATCATTCCTTTCTAAATGTGTCAAATGACTTAGTGATCAAGACCTTAATCATTCCTTTCTAAATGTGTCAAATGACTTAGTGATCAAAACATTAATCATTTCTTCTAAATGTGTCAAATGACTTAGTGATCAAAACATTAATCATTTCTTCTAAATGTGTCAAATGACTAAGTGATCTAGACATTAATCATTCCTTTCTAAATGTGTCAAATGACTTAGTGATCAAGACATTAATCATTCCTTTCTAAATGTGTCAAATGACTTAGTGATCAAGACATTAATCATTCCTTTCTAAATGTGTCAAATGACTTAGTGATCAAGACATTAATCATTCCTTTCTAAATGTGTCAAATGACTTAGTGATCAAGACATTAATGATTCCTTTCTAAATGTGTCAAATGGCTAAGTGATCAAGACATTAATCATTCCTTTCTAAATGTGTCAAATGGTTAAGTGATCAAGACATTAATCATTCCTTTCTAAATGTGTCAAATAGACTTAGTGATCAAGACATTAATCATTCCTTTCTAAATGTATCAAATGACTTAGTGATCAAGACATTAATCATTCCTTTCTAAATGTGTCAAATGGCTAAGTGATCAAGACATTAATCATTCCTTTCTAAATGTGTCAAATGGCTAAGTGATCAAGACATTAATCATTCCTTTCTAAATGTGTCAAATGACTTAGTGACCAAGACATTAATCATTCCTTTCTAAATGTGTCAAATAGACTTAGTGATCAAGACATTAATCATTCCTTTCTAAATGTGTCAAATGACTTAGTGATCAAGACATTAATCATTCCTTTCTAAATGTGTCAAATGGCTATGTGATCAAGACATTAATCATTCCTTTCTAAATGTGTCAAATGGCTATGTGATCAAGACATTAATCATTCCTTTCTAAATGTGTCAAATGGCTTAGTGATCAAGACATTAATCATTCCTTTCTAAATGTGTCAAATGGCTAAGTGATCAAGACATTAATCATTCCTTTCTAAATGTGTCAAATGACTTAGTTATCAAGACATTAATCATTCCTTTCTAAATGTGTCAAATGACTTAGTGATCAAGACATTAATCATTCCTTTCTAAATGTGTCAAATGGCTTAGTGATCAAGACATTAATGATTCCTTTCTAAATGTGTCAAATGGCTAAGTGATCAAGACATTAATCATTCCTTTCTAAATGTGTCAAATGGCTAAGTGATCAAGACATTAATCATTCCTTTCTAAATGTGTCAAATGGCTTAGTGATCAAGACATAAGACATTAATCATTCCTTTCTAAATGTGTCAAATGGCTTAGTGATCAAGACATAAGACATTAATCATTCCTTTCTAAATGTGTCAAATGACTTAGTGATCAAAACATTAATCATTTCTTCTAAATGTGTCAAATGACTTAGTGATCAAAACATTAATCATTTCTTCTAAATGTGTCAAATGACTTAGTGATCAAGACATTAATCATTCCTTTCTAAATGTGTCAAATGACTTAGTGATCAAGACATTAATCATTCCTTTCTAAATGTGTCAAATGACTTAGTGATCAAGACATTAATCATTCCTTTCTAAATGTGTCAAATGGCTAAGTGATCAAGACATTAATCATTCTTTTCTAAATGTGTCAAATGGTTAAGTGATCAAGACATTAATCATTCCTTTCTAAATGTGTCAAATAGCTTAGTGATCAAGACATTAATCATTCCTTTCTAAATGTATCAAATGACTTAGTGATCAAGACATTAATCATTCCTTTCTAAATGTGTCAAATGGCTTAGTGATCAAGACATTAATCATTCCTTTCTAAATGTGTCAAAAGGCTTAGTGATCAAGACATTAATCATTCCTTTCTAAATGTGTCAAATGACTTAGTGACCAAGACATTAATCATTCCTTTCTAAATGTGTCAAATGACTTAGTGATCAAGACATTAATCATTCCTTTCTAAATGTGTCAAATGGCTTAGTGATCAAGACATAAATCATTCCTTTCTAAATGTGTCAAATGACTTAGTGATCAAGACATTAATCATTCCTTTCTAAATGTGTCAAATGGCTTAGTGATCAAGACATTAATCATTCCTTTCTAAATGTGTCAAATGGCTATGTGATCAAGACATTAATCATTCCTTTCTAAATGTGTCAAATGGCTTAGTGATCAAGACATTAATCATTCCTTTCTAAATGTGTCAAATGGCTAAGTGATCAAGACATTAATCATTCCTTTCTAAATGTGTCAAATGACTTAGTGATCAAGACATTAATCATTCCTTTCTAAATGTGTCAAATGGCTATGTGATCAAGACATTAATCATTCCTTTCTAAATGTGTCAAATGGCTTAGTGATCAAGACATTAATCATTCCTTTCTAAATGTGTCAAATGGCTAAGTGATCAAGACATTAATCATTCCTTTCTAAATGTGTCAAATGACTTAGTGATCAAGACATTAATCATTCCTTTCTAAATGTGTCAAATGACTTAGTGATCAAGACATTAATCATTCCTTTCTAAATGTGTTAAATGGCTTAGTGATCAAGACATTAATGATTCCTTTCTAAATGTGTCAAATGGCTAAGTGATCAAGACATTAATCATTCCTTTCTAAATGTGTCAAATGGCTAAGTGATCAAGACATTAATCATTCCTTTCTAAATGTGTCAAATGGCTTAGTGATCAGGACATAATACGTTAATCATTCCTTTCTAAATGTGTCAAATGGCTTAGTGATCAAGACATTAATCATTCCTTTCTAAATGTGTCAAATGACTTAGTGATCAAAACATTAATCATTTCTTCTAAATGTGTCAAATGACTTAGTGATCAAAACATTAATCATTTCTTCTAAATGTGTCAAATGGCTTAATGATCAAGACATTAATCATTCCTTTTTAAATGTGTTAAATGACTTAGTGATCAAGACATTAATGATTCCTTTCTAAATGTGTCAAATGGCTAAGTGATCAAGACTAATTCAATGTGTGTTCATTTATATGGTGCTTTTTGATTATGTTTTCTCACAAGGATCAAGCACTATTATTTAAAGCATGCAAAACATCTGGAACTTATGCCAATAGCATATTTTATATTGATCAAACACAACATCATAAAACATAGACTATGCTTACAGTAGGAGCAACATACAATGAAAACCTTGGACAAAACACTTACATTTAAATTGTTTTGCATAGTTTGAACAGATGGAAAATTTCTTTATGCATTTTAAAATGATATAAAAGTCAATATATATACATGAGTTAAAGATGTAAATATACTACTTATATACTACTTATATACTACTTATCAAGAAATCTGATGATGAGGCACAAAATCACTGGTCCTAAATTTTTCTTGATAAAAACAATAGGGAGGATAAGAACTGATTAATGATGATGCAGGAAATCATCTGTCATAACATTTGTCTTAAAAATGAGTTACACCAATAAAAATATGAAGCAGATATCAATGATCCTAAGAATACCTCAGTGTGTTCTACAATGTTTTAGAATAAATAATGGATGAAGTTCAATGACTATAGACATTTGTAGTCAGTCCTTCTCAGAGACTGCTGCTTTTGTTGTAAAACTGCAGGTCATCTACTTGCCTTAATTCACAGGCCACTGGTTAATGTGATAGATCTTGAGTAAAATTAAAAGACAGAGAAGCAGAATGCCCATGGTAATTGTTTGTTGTTTGCTGTTTTGTGGGTTCAACGCCACTTTTCAGTACAAGATAGGCTGTACATGGCAGCCAGTATATTTGATGGAGGAAGTACCCAGCAAGGACCACTAACCCATGGGAAGCTACTGGTAAGCTTTCTCACATACCCACGTTGGCTGAGCCGAGACTTGAACTCATACGGACAGAGGTGAGATGTCAGTGATCTGTAACCCGTGTTAATAATTAATACCCTGTAGTTATTATTCTCCTCTAAGATGTAACCCCATAATCCCAAACTTCCAGTCTATCTGAATCATCAAAGTGGATAGTTTAAGAACAATACTGTAACTACATTAAGTCTATACTCATGAAAATTCCACAATTTATTCAAAATTTTGAGGGCAGGAAACATCAACTAACTTAAAGAACATGTTAAAGATTCTGTGACCTTTTTCACTTGAATAAATGTTTCATCCATCTAGGCTTTTTTATATCTTTTATAATTAATGTCACTGTCCAAACAGACATGTATCTTACACATAAACGCATTCATCTCCCGTAAGAGCAGATACACAAACATACAGGCATTAGATTACACACATGTATTCTCACAGACATGTAGACACAAAAAAACACAAGCAGACAAACCTCATGTCCTGCACCAACTAAACTGCTATAGGTACCTGAAATAGAAGCATAATCAGCACATGATCCCTCCATTGTATTTTGATAATATATTAAGATGTCACATCTCAAATAAAGTTGACAAAAGATTTATGCACAGCCAATGAAAAGGGTATTTTACCATGAATGCAAACAGAATGCAGTATGAATCCAAATGAAATTATTGATGTATTTTGAAGAAAACAGAGCAAATGCAAGATGCAAAATGTGGATTGATGAATGATAAATGAAAATGGAACAAAGCGCAAACGGATTTCAAACTGATTATTTTCAAGTTTGCTGCTAAATTTCCATTGTTGAATGCCTTTCAAATGATAATCCAGGATCAGATTCTTAACTCTAACTGACAACTTTTCACCCTTTACAAGCCATAACATGGTTCTTGTCAAAGCAAACATAAAAGCTACTGCCACTGATGTGATGACATAATTTCACCAGTGGCTGTATCAGTTTTTTTCTATAAAAATGAAACAAGAAATAACATTTACTGACAAATACTATGCAATTATATGTTTACACTTGTTTCAATTTTGGTTATATTTTAATTTATCATATATTTAATGCTCTGTTCGGCATACATTTGCATTTTCATTCAAGCACATTTTTAAGAAGATGAGATACAAAGGCCATGGTTCTCTCCCTTTATCACTCTCAAAAATGGAGAAAAAAAAACTTTGGTATATGCATTTTTCACTCCATTCAAAAATGAGCAAAAAAATGAAAGGAAATGATGGAGAGAAGCAATAAATGCAAAGTCTGAATGTATAAATGAAAAACAACAAGATGATAGATGACTGATTTGGGTTCGTTTGGTGCTTTATGGCACAGCAACACAAGTAGGTTATTTAGTGCCAAGGCCATTGGAGTAAAGTGCCTTGCCAAAGGACACACCATGGTAGCTGACCAAGGCTGGTCCAATGGTAGGATTCTAACCTGGCCCATTCAGTTGTGAGTCCAGATGATAGATGAAATACAATCCCAAGTCGATATGATCATCCATCCAGGCAAAGTAGCAAAAGCAAGATCTTCAACATGACTGTCAAGGTAGCCATAATTTGGATGTCAGATTGGCATCATTTTCATTTAGAACCAACCAGACATCATAAGAAGTCTTTACATGAATACCTCATGTTGATATGACATCCATTCAAGAAAAGTAGCGATAAAAAGATTTTCAAAATGGCTGCTATGGCAACCATATTGGATGTCTGAGCAGCACAATTTTCATTTAAGACAGACTAGACCTTGGGAGTAGGAGAAGTAACAACAACAATCTTGTGCTAATGGACATATGAAGGATGCACAGACAACAGGCAATGGATGACAGGCCATCCCATAAGCACTTCTGGTCTATGATCAGTAGAGTTTAAAGCAGAAGACATTTTGCAAATATCTTATATCCAAATTCATGTTATACAAAGCACATTACAGTGTGGTTACCCTGTATACACTTGAATTTGAGTACCAAAGATAAATTCTAATGGTACACTACTGTCTACCCTCAAATAGAACACTATGTCTCCCCTCAAACAGAACACTATCTATGTCTCCCTTCAAATAGAACACTATGTCTCCCCTCAAATAGAACATTATGTCTCCCTCAAATAGAACACTATGTCTCCCCTCAAACAGAACACTATCTATGTCTCCCCTCAAATAGAACACTATGTCTCCCCTCAAATAGAACATTATGTCTCCCCTCAAATAGAACACTGTCTCCCACTATGTCTCCCCTCTTTCAGAGTTATAGACTTGCACAAAAGCTAAATTTGACTTGATGTTGCAGATGCCACCACCAGGTAATGACATTATATTTGCTATGTCACCAAATTCCTATACAAATTACAATCTCAAAGAGTATTAACTAGCTCAGGCAATCAGATGAAAGATCACCTCATTACTGCACATCTTAATAATAATAAAACTCATCCAACATCTTGATGATATTCAACAATTTGCTAAATGTTATCAAAATTGGGTCTGAAATACTGTCTCTCCAGTGGTACAAAGCACAATCAATCAGATGCAAAATTATCTCAATTAATTCGCTAATAATAAAAATGTAATTGGAACAACTATATGATGTAAGTTTTTTAGCACAGTAACTAAAATCTGATCAATCTCTGGAGTGGTAACAAGCTCCGTCAGAAGCATTAATATAACCTCATTATTATGGAACCGGAGATACTGAAAAGGAAACTTTTTATTCCAAGAATAATCACAATCAGACCAAAGGTAAGGCCTCTAGAGTGGTAACAAGCTCAGCCACTTCAATGCATAATTGCTTTTATTTATTAATATGCATGGATCTCATTCATAACCGATCTGGTTCAAGATTTTGATGATACAAGTCAATATTCCAAGTCTGATCAAGACTGGATGCAAAATATGACCTACAGATTGGCAACTTAGGTAATCATATGCTAAATCACCTCATTGAAATGCATGAATTTCATTATCAAACCTATCAGAGATCTTGATTAGACAAGCCCAAATTCCAACTTTATCACAATCTTGTCAGTAATATGGCATCCAGAGTGGTAACAAGCTCATTCTATCATATGCAAGATCACCTTAATAATATGCATGAATCTTCCTCATTATCAAACTCATCCAAAATGTTGATGATAAAAGTCTGTATTCTAATTCTGATCAAAACGGATCTTTAATGTGCCCTCTGTGGTGGTAACAAGCTCAGTCAATCAGATAAAAGATAACCTAAATAATATGCATTATCAAACATGCCAGAAATCTTGATGATATAAGAACTTGTTCCAAGTTTTATCAGAACTGGAACACAAATATGGCATCCAGAGTAATAACAAGCTCGGTCATTCACAAGCAAGATCATGATGAATGTCACTGAGCTTAAAACTTAACATGGCCAATGGAGTGTGAAAGTAGATTATTTGACATACTTGTAGCAAACTATTAAAGTTCTTCAGAATGAATATATACTAAGTCTCATGATAGCTCATTCCAAATGTGTAGGAGACATGGATCTATATGTAACATGTCATGATCAGTCTATGGTGTAGGGGACATGGATCTATATGTAACATGTCATGATAGTCCAGTCTATGGTGTAGGAGACATGGATATATATGTAACATGTCATGATAATCCAGTCTATAGTGTAGGAGACATGGATCTATATGTAACATGTCATGATGGTCCAGTCTATGGTGTAGGAGACATGGATCTATATGTAACATGTCATGATGGTCCAGTCTATGGTGTAGGAGACATGGATCTATATGTAACATGTCATGATGGTCCAGTCTATGGTGTAGGAGACATGGATCTCTATGTAACATGTCATGATAGTCCAGTCTATCGTGTAGGAGACATGGATATATATGTAACATGTCATGATGGTCCAGTCTATGGTGTAGGAGACATGGATATATATGTAACATGTCATGATGGTCCAGTTTATGGTGTAGGAGACATGGATATATATGTAACATGTCATGATGGTCCAGTCCATGGTGTAGGAGACATGGATATATATGTAACATGTCATGATGGTCCAGTCTATGGTGTAGGAGACATGGATATATATGTAACATGTCATGATGGTCCAGTCTATGGTGTAGGAGACATGGATATATATGTAACATGTCATGATGGTCCAGTCTATGGTGTAGGAGACATGGATCTATATGTAACATGTCATGATGGTCCAGTCTATCGTGTAGGAGACATGGATATATATGTAACATGTCATGATGGTCCAGTCTATGGTGTAGGAGACATGGATTTATATGTAACATGTCATGATGGTCCAGTCTATGGTGTAGGAGACATGGATCTATATGTAACATGTCATGATGGTCCAGTCTATGGTGTAGGAGACATGGATCTATATGTAACATGTCATGATGGTCCAGTCTATGGTGTAGGAGACATAGATCTATATGTAACATGTCATGATAGTTCTGTCTATAGTGTAGGGGACATGAATCTATATGTAACATGTCATGATAGTCCAGTCTATAGTGTAGGGGACATGGCTCTATATGTAACATGTCATGATAGTTCTGTCTATAGTGTAGGGGACATGAATCTATATGTAACATGTCATGATAGTCCAGTCTATAGTGTAGGGGACATGGCTCTATATGTAACATGTCATGATAGTTCAGTCTATAGTGTAGGGGACATGAATCTATATGTAACATGTCATGATAGTTCAGTCTATAGTGTAGGGGACTTGGCTGTATATGTAACATGTCATGATAGTTCTGTCTATAGTATAGGGGACATGGGTCTATATGTAACATGTCATGATAACTGAGTCTATAGTGTAGGGGACATGAATCTATATGTAACATGTCATGATAGTTCAGTCTATAGTGTAGGGGACTTGGCTGTATATGTAACATGTCATGATAGTTCAGTCTATAGTGTAGGGGACATGGCTCTATATGTAACATGTCATGATAGTTCAGTCTATAGTGTAGGGGACATGAATCTATATGTAACATGTCATGATAGTTCAGTCTATAGTGTAGGGGACTTGGCTGTATATGTAACATGTCATGATAGTTCAGTCTATAGTGTAGGGGACATGGCTATATATGTAACATGTTATGATAACTGAGTCTGTAGTATAGGGGACATGAATCTGTATGTAACATGTCATGATAGTCCAGTCTATAGTGTAGGGGACATGGCTCTATATGTAACATGTCATGATAGTTCAGTCTAGAGTGTAGGGAACATTGGATCTATATGTAACATGTCATGATAGTCCAGTTTATAGTGTAGAGGACATGGCTCTATATGTAACATGTCATGATAGTCCAGTCTATAGTGTAGGGGACATGGCTCTATATGTAACATGTCATGATAACTCCATCCTGTGCACAGTAGACATGGATCAATATGTAACATGTCTGTATGAGACATGGATCTATATGTAGAATGGATCAGATTACCTGGAGTATAAAAAAGCAGGTAAAAATGATTAACTTTTGGCACAATATTATAGTAATTCCCTCAGGCACACACATATTAAATTCATGACTGCATAGGTACACGTTTTGAAGACGTGAACCATAACACAAATTTACAATACTGTTGATACAACCAACAATAATAACATTGATGACACAGTACCTGGGAAATGGCATAAACACTCATGCAATTTAGTGCATATGGACTTCAATTCAGTTCTCACACATGTTATCACACTGTTTAAATAAATGGATTAAAACCTGCACATTCAGATAAAATCATTCTGGAAGGAATCATCAAATCACTAATAAATGACAGAGTAAATTTAACCAGACAGAAAACTGGAACAATTAAGTTCTTATGGCCATGTACTCTTTCCCAGTATCATCATCCATCAACTTAATACCAGTCCCTCCTTTACTGTTTCAAAATTTACAAGACTTCAAATTAGTAGGACACCATTTATCAAGAATAACTGAGAGGCATGTAGAATATACTCACGGTCCCCTCTATTCTGCAGTAGAAATTCCTGCAACGAAAATAATAATGATAATAATAACTATAACTATTAGTGACGGGTGCATAAAAAAGAGCTATGCATACAACAATCTGCTCGGCAGGGTCAAGAACAGCGGAACTTGTGTTAGGAAACTAATAGCAGGATCTACATGCCTCCACTCAAGTGAAATTCAAGGACTTTCCTGGGCCTCAAATATAAATTTCCACAACCTCAAAATATAGACAGTAAAATTGAAAATCATATACGGAATTATGAGCGATACAAACCAAACAGGCTGAAACACCAGAGATCAGCAACACAGAACAAGATTGGCAATAGACCGATCATGCCAATATTCTATGAACCGTATGACAAAAAATGGTCCAAAAATAATTTTAGATGGAGCAAAAGTGATTTTCAAAGAATTTTTAAGGACTTTAAAGCTAAAATGTCAATTTTCAAGTACTTCGGGGCCTTTAATTCAAAAAACCAAAATCCAGTACTTTCAAGGTTTTCATGAAAGTGCATGAACCCCGAGATAGGCATTTATGGGCCATGATTCCAAGAAAGCTAAAGTGAAGTTGCAAAAAGCAAAGTCAGAGGGAAGAGAAATATGCTTAAAGTCGAACACATTCAGGGTTTCATCAATATAAAGCACTAGTGTTTACCAAATGTGGTTGAAATCTACCAATCCTTAGTAATTTAAGCTGCAGAAACCAAAGTCAGGATGACTGGCAATCAGGAACTATACCTCCTCTAAATGGTGTCAATGATGGCTGGAAATCAAAATTCTTTTTTAAGGTCTCACCAACATAAAGTTGTATACCAAATTTGGCAAAACACAGTAATTCCCAGAAAAGTTATCTCGAAGAAACCAAATTGTTGATGAACAGAGTGGATGTATAGATGAATGTGATTACTATAGGCCTCCAATGACTTTGTAAAGTGAGACCCTAATAATAATAATAATAATAATTAAGGAATCTGATCTACATCATGGACATAACTGTAACATGGGCCACAAGAATGTAACAAAAGTATAGTTACCTACCTTGCCAGGGAATCTGGACAGGTTACAAAGGCTCTAATAGAAATTTTACTTCAATGGGAACACTAGGAGACCCTCCCCCCCGCCAAAAAAAAAAAATTGATCTACTACAGAAAGCTGCATTCATCAGAACTGTAATACTGAACAATAATTAGCTTTGCCATTGGTGACATACAAACTTTATCATGACAGAGAGGTACCTTATCTGTGTTGTACCGTATATAGACATGTCAGATAGGTACTTTGTCTCTGTGATGTATATAGACATGTCAGATAGGTACCTTATCTCTGTGTTGTATATAGACATGTCAGATAGGTACCTTGTCTCTGTATTGTATATAAACATGTCAGATAGGTACTTTATCTCTGTGTTGTATATAGACATGTCAGATAGGTACCTTGTCTCTGTATTGTATATAGACATGTCAGATAGGTACCTTGTCTCTGTATTGTATATAGACATGTCAGATAGGTAATTTATCTCTGTGATGTATATAGACATGTCAGATAGGTACCTTATCTCTGTGTTGTATATAAACATGTCAGATAGGTACCTTGTCTCTGTATTGTATATAGACATGTCAGATAGGTACCTTATCTCTGTGTTGTATATATACATGCCCGGTAGGTATCATTTCTCTGTGCTGTATATAGACATAATAAAATAATAATGTTAATAATAAAAAAAATAATAATAACAATAATAATAATGACTTTATTTAAAGAAGAAGCTCATTTGGTCAACTGATCAATCTTCCATGAGGCCTTCTTCAATTACATGTATATGTTGAACAATTGTTACAAGTTTGGGTGTCTTTAAACAACAATGCTATTAAAAACTAGATAACTGATCTACTGCTACTATAAAATATGTACAAGGCATTAAAAGATGAGTACATACAGGATTCATACAAAGATTAGTAGTGAACCTGTGTAAAACATCACAGGCACATACATAAAGAACATTGTTTTACAGAAAAGTAGTATTGAATTACACAAAATCATACAAATGATTGTTTTTATAAATGTTGACTAAGAAGCTTCTTAAAATCTAGTGAAAAGTCAGCTGACCTTATATAGAGTGGAATGAAATTCATAGTTTGGCTCCAGAAAAAGCAAAACTCTTTTTATAAAACTCTGAATTTGGTTTAGGTAAATACAAATTGCTTTTTTGAGATGGATCTTAGTTCATAAGTATGCCCATTTTCCACAAATTTAAAATTACATTGAAGATAATCAGGAGCCAGCCCATGTAAGGATTTGTAGACTAGTAAACCCTTTTGAAGCTGAATTCTCTGTTGAAATGGAAGCCACTTAAGAGTTTTGAAAAGATTTGTTAATGGTGAATCTAAATCAGCATCAAGAATAACTCTAGCTGCTCTTTTCTGAAATTTCAGTAGTCTTTCTTGATTTTCTGTATCACTATTACCCCAGAGAGAACATCAATATTCTAGATGTGGCATGATATAGGCATTGTAGAATATCTTTGTTCTTGAGAGAGATAAGATTTTATTCTATTCAAGAGATAACGCAGTGGATTTACTTTTTTAATGACCTTACCAACTTGCATTTTCCAGCACAAGATATTGTCTATCATGATGCCAAGTAGGTTTTCATTTTCAGACTGTTCTATATCTATTCCTTTTAGCATTATTTTGAAGTAATCTTTCTCAGCTTTCACTTTGGCTTGACTACCTATGATCATGGCTTTTGACTTGGCTGCATTTATCTTCATACCACTGTGCTCACACCAGTTATTTACTTTATCTGAATCCTGATTTAATTTAGTGCTAAGGTCATGGCCAATTGATCCAGTGTTATATAATGTTGTGTCATCTGCAAACATGTTGGTGGTGGATAGCTCAATGTGATATGGTAAATCATTGATATACAGCAGAAAGAGTAATGGTCCAAGAACTGATCCTTGTGGAATACCTGACTTTATGAGTTTCTTATCTGAAAGCTTACTTAAATTAGGAACTTGTTATTTGTCTGCCTTCAAGATAGGACTTAAACCAAGTTAAACTTTCATGGTTAACTTGATATATGCTGAGGTTTTCCAGCAGGATTTTGTAATTAACAGGGTCAAAAGCCTTTGTAAGGTCAAGAAACACTGTACTTACCAGGTTATCTTGATCTATTGCTGTTAACCAATCATCCACCATTCTAGTTAGTGTAGTCTGGCATGAATGTCACTCATGAAAACCAGATTGTAATGAATGTAGTACATTAAAAGATTCCAGGTAGTTTCAAAATTCTTTACAAACATGTCTTTCTAATATCTTTGAAAGTGATGATAAAACTGATATAGATCTATAGCTATTCATATCAGATAGTTCTCCCTTCTTGTGTATTGGAGTTACTTTTGCCAGTTTTAGACTGTTTGGAAAAATACCTGCAAAAATACTTAGATTGAATAATATACATAAGTGAAGGTGCAATCACTTGAGATGAGAGTTTAAGGAATTTAGCACTTATGCCATCTAGACCTGTAGCTGTTCTGACATCAAGTTTATCTAATTCATTTAAAATGAATTCTAGACTTATTTTAGGTATTTTGAAGAAGTTTTCTTTGCTAAGTTTTGAGGAAATATGCTCATTTAATTTATCACTTGAAAATCTTTTATGAGCTGTGAGATCCACAAGTTTTTCGTTTATGTTCACAAAGTAATCATTGAGTGCATTTGCAATTTCAAGAGGTTCTTGCTGAATGTTACCATTTTCATCACTAATACATCTAAATGGCAGGTTATTGACAGATTTGCCTTTTAAGTCATCGAAGGTTTTCCACAGTTTTCTAAGGTTCTTTTTTTTCATTTAATACTATCGGACATTTCAGTGGAATAGTAAGTTTTCCTTGCCTTTTGAATCATTCACTTGACTCTGTTTCTCTATAATCTGTAATTGTTAGTATCTTTAAATTTATGAAATCTATCCATTGTCTTAACAGCATTCAATATATCACATGTGATCCAATTGGGTTTTGTTGCTTAACTCTCTTGAAAATAATAGGAGTATGACTGTTCCATGTGTCAGTAAACATATCTATCCAAATGTCAAGAGCATCTGATGGGTCATCAAAAGATTCAATTATTGAACAAGGGATATCTTTCAGTTCTTTAAGGAATATTTGTGCATTGAATCTTGTCATTATTCAATACTTGATATATTTGGGATGATATGGTTTACTTTTTTGACTTAATTTTTCTGTATAGCATATAGGATAATGATCACTTATGGCATATTGGGGAACTGCAACTTCTATATTGTCAGCATTGTTAGTATAGATGTGATCAATTAGTGTTTCAGATACCTCTGTTAGTTTAGTGTCTACATGAACTAGCTGTTGATAATTCAGGGAATTCATAGTTTTAATCCAGCTTTGATTGTTGTCATACAGCAAACTGTAATTGAAGTCACCTACTAACCAGACTTCTTTGTTTTCTATATACAAAGTTTCAAGATTACTTTGAAATATGATATACTAAGCATTGTCACCATTCAGTGGTCTATATACACAACCTAATACAAATGGTTTTTGACATTATGTCTCATTTCTAGCCAAATTATTTCCATACCATTTTCCTCAAGATCATATCATCGTTTGAAAGGAATGCTGTCCCTAATGTAAATGAGAAGTCCACCACCCTTTTGTGAAAGTCTGTCTTTTCTTTGAAAACGGTAGTTAGGAATGTTAAGTTCATCATCATGAAAAGTTCATGTAAGAAGGTTTCACTGAATGCAAAAATATCAATTACTGAATTATTTCCTGAAAGAAGTAATTTGATTTCATCTAGTTTTGGAAAAAGATAATGGATGTTTAAATGGCAGATTTTTCGACCTTTTTGCTTAAAACACTGATTTTTAACAATTCTAAGCTTTGATGGTCTTCAGATGAATGGCATGGAATATATGAAATAATATTTTCACTATCAATATATAAATCATGATATTCCTCTAAAATATCTTCACTACAGTGTCCTAAATCATGACTATCAACTGTTTCTTTAGAAGATTTTGTAATGAGTCTTGAAACATTAGCACTTTGAGCAGTTATCTCAGTAACAGTTAACACATTATGATCACTTTGATTGATGGAGGTAATTAATGGGATTGCACCAGACGTAAATCCATGGGCATCATCACTCACTAGGGTATCTATAGTTTCTCTTCTATCATGACAGGGATAATCACACAAAAGTAGATCTTGCAGCTTGTTTCAATGTTTCTGTAAAATTGTGTTTGGTTTTTCAGTAGGTACCTTGTTTCTGTGTTGTATATAGACATGTCAGATAGGTACCTTATCTCTGTATTGTATGTAGGCATACCTGATAGGTACCTTATCTCTGTGTTGTATATAGACATACTAGATAGGTACCTTATCTCTGTGTTGTATATAGACATACCAGATAGGTACCTTATCTCTGTGTTGTATATAGACATACCAGATAGGTACCTTATCTCTGTGTTGTATATAGACATACCAGATAGGTACCTTATCTCTGTGTTGTATATAGACATACCAGATAGGTACCTTATCACTGTGTTGTATATAGACATACCAGATAGGTACCTTATCTCTGTGTTGTATATAGACATACCAGATAGGTACCTTATCTCTGTGTTGTATATAGACATACCAGATAGGTACCTTATCTCTGTGTTGTATATAGACATACCAGATAGGTACCTTATCTCTGTGTTGTATATAGACATACCAGATAGGTACCTTATCTCTGTGTTGTATATATAGACATACCAGATAGGTACCTTATCTCTGTGTTGTATATAGGCATGCCTGATGGGTACCTTATCTCTGTATTGTATGTAGGCATGTCTGAAGGGTACCTTATCTCTTGGCAGAGTGTATATATATACATACCAGATAGGTACCTTATCTCTGTGTTGTATATAATAATAATAATAATAATAATAATAATAATAATAATAATAATAATGACTTTATTTAAAATGGCTGCCATAAATAGTTGCAAGGAACAAACCCTCCTTGTGACACTCTATTATTTGCATATTTATATACATAGTACATAGTTGCACACAATAAATAAAGGCACATACAACTTTGCATTCTTTCTATACAATACGCAAGTTCATACAAAAAACAAATTGTCCCTCTAAGGGATTGATGCTGTACTGTCTGAAAAGAATTTCCAGGAATTCAAGACCATTTCTTTTTTTAACTGCTGAGTGTTGAAACTAAATCTGATATTCTTGAGCAATAAGATTTTTTAAAATTTGCTACTGAGGCAGCCACATTGGATGCAAGATCAGCACCATTTGCATGCAGGACAAACTAAATACCATAAGAGACTTTTGGTGACAGCCCCATGTTGATATGACCATCCATTTAGGAAAATTAGAGACAAGAATTTCAATATGTTCATTGTGACAGCCATATTCGATGCCGATTGGCACTATTTTCATCCAGGACAAACTAGATATAATATTTAGTCTTCTGGTGAAAACCCTATGTCGATATGACTTTCTATTTAGGAGTAGTAATACAATATTTTCAAGATAGCTGCCATGGTGTCCACACTGGATGTCAAATCGGCACCATTTTCATTTAGTACCAACTAGACATCATTAGAAGTCTTCTGGTGGAAAATCAATGTTGATAATAATAATAATAATAATAATACTTTATTTTCATTGAGTACAACTCTTTAAGCCAAAGCTAATCTTACATGAGACCCTCAGACAACATTCCATACATGTTCATAATATTTGTAAAAGAAAGAACGAACATATTAATTACAGATTGATGTCGCACAAATAGTTCACTTAAGACTTGCAATGTTTATACATCTGCATCAGTGTAACATGTTTGTAGCTGATTTATGCATACTCATAATAACAATGAAGGAACTGTTGAAATATTTGGTGAGAGACATATGTTTAGGTTGCTGAAATAGCCTGATTTGAACACGGTAACACTGTCAGCCTGCTTTAGCTCAAATGGCAGCTGATTCCATTCTGAAGATCCTGTATATTTAAAAGTCTTTTTCAATGCATTAGTTCTTGGTCTTGGTAGTTTTAAACACAGGTTTGATGCTGATCTTAAAGAGTACTGAGAGGCAGTATTGCTGGCTTTGACAAGCATATCATTCAGGTGTTAAATTATAAAGGGTTTTATAAACCATAATACATCTATGATATGAAATTCTTTTGTCAAAACGGAGATAGTTTAAAGACTTAAACATGTCAGCTGATGGTGTCATTCGATTGACATCTAGTATAATTCTAGCTGCACACTTTTGAAGTTTGTATATACAATTAATATTAGTTTGTGTGCATGAGCCCCATACTGTGCAACAGTAGTCCATAATAGATAATATGTAAGTTGAATAGATAGTTTCCTTGCATGCATTGATAGATATTTCTTCAGTCTTTGCAATAGTGTTATTTTGGAGGCTATTATGTTACAGACATGATCTATGTGATGATTCCAAGTTAGTTTATCATCAACATATATTATGGAGCTTATGGCATTCTACATTAGATATATACTAATCTTTTACAGACAACTGAATGGGGTTTTCCATGGATAATCTGATTGATGTTCATGCTAGCACTGCATTGGTCTTTTTGGTATTTATATACATTCCATTGTCTTGACACCATTTACTGATATGATTAAGATCATGCTGCAGCTGTTCTTGGATTGTGTTGCTGTTTTGACCTGATGTGTGGAATGTTGCATCATCTGCATACATATCAGTTTCAGTATTTTCTGTGTACAATGGCAGGTCAATAATGTATAAGAGCAATAAGATAGGTCTTCGGATTGAGCCCTGAGGCACACCATATTTTATATGACCAGGACTTGATAGAGTACTGTTTAGTTGCACTTGCTGGGTTCTGTCACTAAGATAAGATTGTATCCAGGAAATGGTTTTTGCACTGAAATTGTAATAAACTAGTTTTCCAATAAGTATTTTATGGTCAACAAAGTCAAATGCTTTCTTTAGATCTAAAAAGATAGATCCTATTATGTCACCGTTATCAATGTCTTCAAGCCATTTATCAATTATCTTTATTAGCTCAGTATGACATGAGTGGTTTGATCGAAAACCTGATTGGTGTTGATGTAGGAGGTCATTTGTTTGTAAGAAAGTACTGATTTGTTTTGCAAAACGTTTCTCAATAATTTTGGAAATGGTGGGTAGGACCGAAATAGGTCTGTAATTTTCTGGAAGATCTTTCTAATTGCTCTTATATAACGGTGTTAGTCTTACCATCTTGAAATTTATAACATTTATAACATTTATAAGGAAATTTATAACATTTTAGGAAATTTATAACATTTATAACATTTATAAGGAAATTTAAAACATTTTAGGAAATTTATAACATTTATAACATTTATAAGGAAATTTATAACATTTTAGGCTTAAGTTTATGATGTGTGCTATAGACTTGTGTATTATATTCGCACTTAGTTTTAACAATTTAGGACCTATACCATCTACCGCTGTAGCCTTTTGAGTATTAAGGTTTTTGATATAGTGCCAAGCATCTTCATTTGTTTTTTCCATTATTTCTAGTTTGTTTTCAAGGTTGTTCTGAAGTTTGAAGGTAATATATTCTTCTAATTTTGTATAGTCTGGTATTGGGTAATTTATTTTGATATCATTAGCACAATTGTTCAGCTATGTCTTTTGTGTCAGAGAATGTTATTGCCATTTTTCATCTGAGTTGGGAAACCTGGATTTTCTTCGGGATGTAATTCATAAATATATTTCCAAAGAGTTCTATTGTCTTTGTTTTTGTTTACTGCCTCTGTGAAATAGGCTTCTTTTGATTTCCTGATCAGAGACACTGTTTTGTTGTGCCATAATCTGTAATTTCCCTGATCCCTTTGTTTGTGCTATTGATCTTGTAGCTTTCTAGCTGTTTGGATTTTCTTATTATAACTATGAGGCTGTCTGTGTGTTTTTACTCTTTATTATCAAGTATATTTAAGAATTTTGAGTAAAGCATATCATGACCTTCATCTGTGTCCTCACATTTCAAAATTTCTTCAAATGATGCATTAGATAAATCTAGTAGAAACTTTATTCTCATTAAATTTTTTATATCATCTGTATTTCATTTCTAAATGCTTTCCCATCTTTGAGGTATGTAAACCAATCTTGTGAGTAAGACAAACTGGATAGTGGTCACTGTGACTTATAGTGAGTGTTAGCACTCTTCATTCTTTGATATTCTCAGGATGTGTGTAATTTACATGGTCAATAATATTTGTTTGCCTTGTTGGTGTTTCACAATCTGGCTAAGACTCTATCTTTGTGTCATACTTAACCATTTACTATTGGTACAAGATGAATGAAAGTTTATATTAAAATCACCAAGAAGAAACAATTCCAGGTTTCCAGATGTAGCCTTGGTAATTTGATTCTCAAATTGATCATTCCATAAAGATTGGGCATTTGGTGGACAGTATACAAAACAGGTTAGAACTGATCTAGTGTGGGGAAATGTGAATTCAAGCCAAACAGTTTCCAGATCAGCATATTCTAAATCTAGGCATCGCTTGTAATTTAAATCACTCCTTATATATACCACAAATCCCCCTCCAGATTTGCCTATTCTATCCTTCCATTCAAATACAAACCCATCTATTTGTAATTCTCTATCAGTTATGCTTGAATTAAGAAAAGTTTCACACAATCCCAGAACTTTTAAGTTGCAGTCTTGATGTAGTGCTATATTAATTTCATCTAATTTTGGTAGTAAGTGGCATATATTTAAGGTTAAAATTTTAAAACCTCTTTTTACAAGATTAAAATTAACATTATTATCTTGATCACTGCCAATACTACAGTTGTTTATTGTTGTAGAACTATTGTCATCTTAAAGATTACCTTTAGTAGGATTTGTACATATGGATATCTCATCATTAGTTAAATCATTATGCTCAAACCGATTATAAAATATCACACACTGTGCGTCAGAGTCTCTATTATCATTACCATTACAAAAGTAAGTAATGGAAAATATTACATAGTAAGTGAATAAAGAGCAGAGGTAAGCAAGCATGTACATATTTATAATCCTGTCATCCTGCAAGTATGGCACTGAACAGCAGTGGTTTCTTTGAGTCGATTCACATGAACAGACATCATTTTGACAAGTGTCTCGTACTGATATTATGTCATTTTGACAAGTGTTACATACTGATATTATGTCATTTTGACAAGTGTCACGTACTGATATTATGTCATTTTGACAAGTGTCACGTACTGATATTATGTCATTTTGACAAGTGTCACGTACTGATATTATGGAGAGAATGTTGTGGATATCGTCAGTTTGAAAATATTCAGCTACTACTTTGTTGCCAAGTCTCTAATCTAGTAAACATTGCTTCTGCTTATGACCATATCTATTACATCTGTAACATTTTATAGGTTTTCCATGCTTACATACTTTTGCTACATGTCCATTCTCACCACAGTAGTAAAAGTTGCCATGATATTGTCAATGCACATTGTTCCATTTAAGTATTTGTACATACTGGTCAATGTACAAATTGGTATGAGTTTCCATCTAGGAGGAGCAGCAATAAGATTTTGAAGCTGGCCACTATGGTCGCCATAATGGATATCAGATCAGCACAATTTTTATGTAAGGACAACTAGACACCATAAAGAGACATCCAGTGAAAACCCCATTCTGGCATTACTTTCCATTCATCAAGAGTAGCAATAACAAGATTTTCAAGATGGCTGCTGTGGGGGCCATATTGGATGTCAGATGGGCTCCATTTTCATTTACAACCTTTTGGTTTCTGTTCCAAATTAGTGGCCCTGAATATGGAACTTTTCTTAAAGAGTTCATTTTTTTTATTTTGAAATGTAAAGATGGCTAGCTGCAATTGGTCTTAAATTGGGAGCATTGCCTTGTTTTCAAGCATGAAATAGTTCCTTGAGATATACTAGGGCCACATGGTTTAAAACTTTGTGCATAAGTTTAGCCTTTCTCAAAAATATAAATTCACTTACTGTTAACATTTTAATATCATTCATTGCATTTGGGATGTTTTCAGCAATATCTAGGATAAGTCTGCAAGCTCTTTTTGCAAGCAGAATAATTTGCAAATATTATTGTCAGAAATGTTTCCCAAAAACACATTATAGTGGTCTAGGTATGGCTATATATAGTTTTTGCAATATATTAACCTTGGTTGATAGATATGGCCTTATCTTGCATAATAACACCAGACATGAATTGAGTTTATGACATATGATTTGAATATATTCATTCAATGGCAAATTGTTGTTTACCATCATCCCAATGATTTTGTCAAGGGAAACCACTTGCAGAAAAATTTCATTCAACTTTGGATTCAAATTGTTATATTTCCAATTTTGCTGTCTTTCGCTGGGTAGTAATCATTAACACTTTAGTCTTGTCTGTATTTACTTTCATGCCATTTTTCTTATACCAGGAATCTAATCTATGTAAAGCTCTCTGAAGCAACACCTCTAGGTCGGATTTTAGCTGTTTGAAATCTGTTAGATATGTCATCTGCATATAGGTTGGTAGATGAAATACAGTTGTCTATTTTTAGAGTCAAACAGTTTATGAAAATGAGAAAGAAAAGTGGACCCAGGATTGATTGCTGTGGTACTCCACATTCCATAAAAATGTCCAATACTTTCTTGGATTGTACATCATCATAAAGATTTGAGTTCACATTAAAACCTTCATTCCCACAAGTGGAAGACAATACACTCCACAAGAATGTGTTCCACTATCAGCAGACACTAGCAGGGTATGCACTCTTATCAAGGCTCTCACTTCAGGACATATGCATGAGTCAGGTATGTGTGTCCTATACACGATTAGCACAATACCACCTCATCTCTGCAATTTGTTCTATATGAGTGATGCCACTCTCAAATGACAGGTTTGATGTTTGTATTAGCTTGTTTGTGGAATTTGTATTCCATATATATTTCCAAGTATATACAACATGCTGATCAACATAATCGATCAAGTCAACATGTTAAATCGTCTAATCAGAAATGGTTGACTGCAGGGCTGCATTATCTCTTAATACCAATGTGACTGGCAGCCAACAACTGAATACTTTTTCCAAAGTGTATAAGCAAATCATATATGTGCGATTTGGAATATTAATGTGTTGTCAAATTTAAGGTTTTGCAAAGCTTTTAGTGTGGAAAGGGAATTCTAAAAATGAAGAAATTTATTTTTGAGAGATTTCAATGCAGTTCAGAAATCTACATACTGCTGTGATATCTACAGTCAAAATGGAGGCTGTATCCAGTAACAGCTCAAGATGGTGCCATGTGTTGTTGCCATGGCAACTGCAACCTTGTCACAATCTTCTGACTCATCTAGTGTAACAGTCTAGACAGAGAGGTCTGATAGACTGATTGAATACACAAACAAAGGGACATACAATTGTAGTGAATCATACAGACTACCCACTTCTTGAAGCAGAGTATAAAAAAGGAAGACACAACAAACTTACAGCCTGAAGATTCTGCTTGGCCTCCCTTGCCACTTCCATCACTGGATGGAAAAAGATAAAATTAATACAAAATTAGTTATCAGATGCATGACTTCAGAAAAACTGGATGGAAGGTGTTTCAGTTTTAGAAGCAAAATGAAACAAAATGATTTCTGTGTCACAGGATTAGTAAAACTGATTGCAAAAATATAATCAAGTTCTATGCTAAAACATTAAAAATGATTACAAAATTATGATCAAGTTCTGTGCTAAAACATTAAAAATGATTACAAAATTATGATCAAGTTCTGTGCTAAAACATTAAAAATGATTACAAAATTATGATCAAGTTCTGTGCAAAAAATTTAAAAATGATTACAAAATTATGATCAAGTTCTGTGCTAAAACATTAAAAATTATTACAAAATTATGATCAAGTTCTGTACTAAAACATTAAAAATTATTACAAAATTATGATCAAGTTCTGTGCTAAAACATTAAAAATTATTACAAAATTATCATCAAGTTCTGTGCTAAAACATTAAAAATAGGTTACAATATTCAAAATTGAATGAAGGAAATGAAAACTTTTACTCTGCAATTTTGATCGTTGATTTTGAATGAACTTTTGAAGCAATAATTGTTACTGATAGAGAATAAATTAAACATTTATAAAATACATATTGATTCCTGTTTCTATTAAGTCTGCTGTGCAGAAAAATATGATCTATGCCTTTTTAACAAAGGTAGTAAATTGACTATTACTTAATAACATCACAGAAAGTGGGGAGATATACATGATCATGCATATATTGACAAGTATAGTGTAAAATATAGGTCCACAGAGGCAAAATACAAACTGATGGATGAGTTCATTTTGGAATGTCAACAGGTAAACTTCATGCATTCAGGCATAGGCAGCAATTGAATATGTAACAATTAGTGGGACTCATGAGCTATATACATGGTCCTGATTCGAGGGTAGTGGTATGATATGTTTACAAATAATATTTACTGTTTTCAAACTCAAATTATCCTTGTCAACTGATACCACCTGAATGTTTATACCCATGTAGAACACTCCAATGACCGAGATTAAATGTTACATAATGTTCCAGCAGATTAGGATTATATATATATATATATATATATATATATATATATATATATATATATATATATATATATATATATATATATATATATATATATATATATATATACTCTACTGGTGCTTCTAGCAATAGCAAATGTGGGTGTATGCTGTTTGCAATCTGGCAGGGAATATACAAATGCAAATAGTACAGACATCTACTAGGCAAAATAAATTAACTTATAGTAAGTGAAGATACCTGTTCGATTTGGGTCACTGGGATCAGCATATTTTACCTACAAATATAAATGAATTTGAGACATATAAAAAAAATCCAACAAAATACCAATCAGAGCTACTAATCTTAAATCATTTTGTTTCAAATGAGTATCTGCTATTTAATTGGAAGATTTAGAAGAATATTACAGCTATCTATAAATATGCTGGTAGATCAAGAACTCCTCTCTAATTTAATCTGGATGATCTAGACATGCTCTCTTGTAATATGATTGTAGACCTATATATTACATTTTGATATCCAATGATGTGATGGTAGCTCTAGATCTGCAGTTTATTGATACACTGGTAGATCCAAATGAATATTACATCTGCTGTCTGATTATGTACTGGAACATCTAGATGGACATTGCATCTGCTCTTTAATAATGTGCTGGTAGATCTAAATTTAATATTGCATCTGCTCTCTAATAATATGCTGGTAAATTTAGATGAACATTGCATCTGGATGCTGGTAAATTTAGATGAACATTGCATCTGGATGCTGGTAAATTTAGATGAACATTGCATCTGGATGCTGGTAAATTTAGATGAACATTGCATCTGGATGCTGGTAAATTTAGATGAACATTGCATCTGGATGCTGGTAAATTTAGATGAACATTGCATCTGCTCTCTAATAATGTGCTGGTAAATTTAGATGAACATTGCATCTGCTCTCTAATAATATGCTGGTAAATTTAGATGAACATTGCATCTGCTTTCTAGTATTTTGGTAAATTTAGATGAACATTTCATCTGCTGTCTAATAATATGCTGCTGAATCCAGATTACCATTACATCTGCTGTCTATCCAAATAATGGTGGATCTGGATGAATATTTTATATATATATATATACTTTCTAATAATGTGTTAACAGATCTAGATGAACATTGCACCTGCTGTCTAATAATGTGCTGGCAGATGAACATTACATCTGCTGTCTAATAATATGCAGGTAGATGAACATTACATCTGCTGTCTAATAATATGCTGGTAGATCTGGATAAATATTCTGATGTCTATTAATGTGCTGGTAGATCCAGATGAACATTGCATCTGCTGTCTAATAATGTGCTGGCAGATGAACAGTACATCTGCTGTCTAATAATATGCTGGTAGATCTGGATAAATATTCTGCTGTCTATTAATGTGCTGGTAGATTCAGATGAACATTGCATGTGCTGTCTAATAATGTGCTTGTGCATCTTAACAGAACATCTCCCGTTTAATAATGTGCTGACATATCTAGATCTATATGAGTATGTGCCAAAAGATCTAGATCTGCTCTCTAATACAGTGCTGGTAGATCTTTAACAATGTATTGGTAGATCCAAATGAACGTAACATCTTATATCTAATAACATGCTGGTTCATCAAGATGAATATTACATGTCCTGTCAAATAATGTACTGGCAGATCTAGATGAATATAACAGATCTAACTGAATATTTACTGTCTAATAAAGTGTTTGCAGATCTTGATGAATATAACAGATCTGACTGAATATTTACTGTCTAATAAAGTGTTTGCAGATCTTGATGAATATAACAGATCTAACTGAATATTTACTGTCTAATAAAGTGTTTGCAGATCTTGATGAATATAACAGATCTAACTGAATATTTACTGTCTAATGAAGTATTTGCAGATCTTGATGAATATAACAGATCTAACTGAATATCTACTGTCTAATAAAGTGTTTGCAGATCTTGATGAATATAACAGATCTAACTGAATATTTACTGTCTAATGAAGTGTTTGCAGATCTTGATGAATATAACAGATCTAACTGAATATTTACTGTCTAATAAAGTGTTTGCAGATCTTGATGAATATAACAGATCTAACTGAATATTTACTGTCTAATAAAGTGTTTGCAGATCTTGATGAATATAACAGATCTAACTGAATATTTACTGTCTAATAAAGTGTTTGGAGGTCTTGATGAATATTACAGAACTACTGTATATACTCGTATATAATCCAAGTCCAAATGCAAACAACATAGACCCTGATCTGCTGCCGCATAATGTTCCGGCAGATCAGGGTCTATGTTGTTTGTTCTACTGATTAGTCCTTTCAAACTGCATAGACCCAGATCTGCCAGCGCATTTTGCTATGGCAGATCTAGGTCTATGCAGTTTGCAGTTGGTATCGGATTATACGTGAGTATATACGTTAAATTAGTACATGTATTTACTATCTAATAAAGTACTGGTAGATCTTGATGAAGATTACAGTCCTAGCTCAATCAATATCTGCTGTCTAATAATATGCTTGCAGATGTTTATGAATATTACAAACTTAACTGAGTAGTTGATGTCAAATACAATCCTGGTAGAGCTTGATGGATACTGCAGACCTAATTGTGTATCTGCCGTCTAATATAGTGCTTATAGATGTTGATGAATACTACAAACCTAATTGCGTATCTGCTGTCTAATATAGTGCTTATAGATGTTGATGAATACTACAAACCTAATTGTGTATCTGCTGTCTAATATAGTGCTTATAGATGTTGATGAATACTGGAGACCTAATTGTGTACATGTATCTGCTGTCTAATATAGTGCTTATAGATGTTGATGAATACTGGAGACCTAATTGTGTATCTGCTGTCTAATATAGTGCTTATAGATGTTGATGAATACTGCAGACCTAATTGTGTATCTGCTGTCTAATATAGTGCTTATAGACATTGATGAATACTGGAGACCTAATTGTGTATCTGCTGTCTAATATAGTGCTTATAGATGTTGATGAATACTGGAGACCTAATTGTGTATCTGCTGTCTAATATAGTGCTTATAGATGTTGATGAATACTGCAGACCTAATTGTGTATCTGCTGTCTAATATAGTGCTTATAGATGTTGATGAATACTGGAGACCTAATTGTGTATCAGCTGTCAAATATAGTGCTTATAGATGTTGATGAATACTGGAGACCTAATTGTGTATCTGCTGTCTAATATAGTGCTTATAGATGTTGATGAATACTGCAGACCTAATTGTGTATCAGCTGTCAAATATAGTGCTTATAGATGTTGATGAATACTGCAGACTTAATTGTGTATCTGCTGTCTAATATAGTGCTTAGAGATGTTGATAAATACTACAAACCTAACTAATACTACATATTAATGAAGTGTCTTTTAAAAACAATGGGATGTCTTGGATATTACACCTTCATTTGACATGGAGTCAGGATGCGATGTGAAGAGGTATTATTATATGTCTGTAGTATTGAAACAGTAGATACGGATTTGTAGGTCTTAATAACAGATTAGTTATGTGATCAAAATTGTAGTACCCTTTATACTCATGTATAAGCACATACCAACTGCAAGCTGCATAGACCCAGATCTGCCGTCGCATAATGCGCTGGCAGATCTAGGTCTATGCAGTTTGTAAGGACTTATCAGAAGAACAAACATAGACTCTGATCTGCCGGTGCATTATGCGATGGCAGATCAGGGTCTATGTTGTTTGCATTTGGACCTGGATTATACGTGAGTATATATGGTATATTAAGTCAATGTCATATGCCTTTTCTTTATGAGGGCATTATGGTATATTATTATCATAGGAGGGAATAATTTTGTGCCCAAGCAAAAGCAAGGCACTAAAATCAGTACAGGGCAATACTATGTAGCAAAATGGGCAAAAGTAAATACAGAATAAAAGTTTAGTACATGATTACTTTTACGAAAGGATATAAACGTACAAATTCAGAAATTAGAAAGGAATTATAAGCTCAGAAATATAAACTTATATTTACATTTTGCCAAGACATAGATTAGTGAAAATGCTAGCTATCTTTACTGAGCAAATTTATACAGTCTTGTAATATCATGGTACCTGGGGTACACTTGAACTATATGTATACAGTCATGCAATATCGTACTACCGGCAGCTACTTTGACTGTTGTCACTAATGATCCATACACAACACTTCATTTTACAGTCAGGATTGGAAATTTAATTTGCTCATGAGAATTTATATATGGAAGAAAACAAGACAAAAGTGAGATAAAAATAGGCAGAAAGGGAGACAGAATGTGAGAGAAAAAAAGAGATTTGTGTGAGTTGCTGCTAAGTAACTTACATCTGCCCCTGAGAAGAGAATTGTCATGGTGGTCAGAACATCATCTGTTGTCACACTCTGCAGTAATGCCTTCAAGTAGAGATTATTTTGAACAAGGTCACATGTGGTACATGCAATTTATACAACTCTTGTAACGGAAGTGTTGAAGCTGTACACATCACATGTGGTACAGGCAATTCATACATTTCTTGTAACATAAGTGTTCAAGTTGCACATGTGCAGCAAGTACACAACAATCTGAATGAAAATCAAAAGCTAAGGAGATCCCATAATGTCAACAACAACAGACAAAATAGTCACTAAATACTTAATTCATTCTTTAATTTGATTATCTTTTTTTGCAATCATGTAACCAATTAAAATCTGTAACATATTAAGACAACAAAACTCACTCAACATACTCATAAAGTCAACATGTATTTGTGATTACTATGTTCAGATTTATAGAAAATGACTGTCAGTTCAGTCAACTGCTCAAACAGCTACCTGAAATACTCTTACCATCAGGTCACATGCAGTTTGGTCAACTGCTCAAATAGATGACAAGTTGAAACACTCTTACCATCAGGTCATAGGCAGTTTGATCAACTGCTCAAATAGCTGGGAACTTGAAACATTCTTACCACCAGGTCATAGTCTGTTTGGTCAACTGCTCAAATAGCTGTGAAATTGAAACACTCTTACCATCAGGTCACAAGGTAATATACATGTGACACTACGCTTGTACCCAGTTTTCAGTGTTTGTCTCTGTCATGTGTTGAGTGAAATATATCACACAAGTAACTGCCTATTCAAATGCATGGTCTGTTACTGAAGAGTAAGAGTAATACTGCATTTCTAATTGACATTTATCTAGCATCATATAAAAGAAGGATTTAAAGAGGGAAGCTAATTCAAAACTGTGACAAGATATTTCATAAATTAACTTACCATCTATACTCGTGTATAAGCCGGGTCCAAATGCAAACAACATAGACCCTGATCTGCTGTCACATAATGTGCCAGCAGATCAGGGTCTATGTTGTTTGTTCTACTGCTTAGCCCTTACAAACTGCATAGACCCAGATCTGCTAGCGCATTGGGCAATGGAAGATCTGGGTTTATGCAGTTTGCAGTTGGTATAAACTTATACATGAGTACATATGGTATGCTCCCTTTATTTATGTTCTGCATTTACTTGAAAATTATTATGTTTTTCTCTTTTTTTCTTATCATACTCTCTAAGAAAACTATTAATTAGGAATTGTCAATTTTACCTTGGTGAACTTTTTTTCTTGATTTTGTTTCATGATTTTATTGCTAGTGAAGCTTGTGTTCCATGGAACCTGGTAATTTTACCTTGGTGACCTATATTTCTGGACTTAGGTACATGCATGGTTTTATTACTAGTGAAGATTGTGTTCCATGGAACCTGGTGCCTCACTTGTATCTATGTGTGGGTGTATCCTACCTGTATCTGACTTAACTTTGTTTCATGGTTTTGTTACTAGTGAAGCATGTACTCCATGGAATCTGGTGTCTCGCTTGCATGCACATGTTGATGTATCCCACATGTATCACACTTGCAAAAACTTTACCACAAACGTTTAACACAAATTTTGAACACACAAGTCTAGCACACACGTTTTACAATGTACACAATGATGACACTGTCACCACAAGAAAAGTCATACCTATGTCCCACCATGCTAATGCAGGTGAGATAAAAAATAATTTTCATTGATGTCTGAGTTTCCTATATGAAAGCAAAGCCTACCATGTTAAGGCTGTCTTTGTCCTGGCTAAGGGGATGTAGGTTACAGAATTTCTTCTCCTTGTATTTCTGGTGGATAAATTGTTGTCGTACCTCTGGCAAGGAATTCTCGTCTATTTGGACTGTGGAAGGGGTTTTCTTGGCCCAGAAGTCATTAGCATTTTTGTTTCCTATCACTTTTAAAATCTGTAAAAAGCACAATCTTTAAAGCATGTATCTTTTCCACATGTATACTCACTTTCCCAGCTGGAAATGTAGAGCAATTTTTTTTATTTGAAGATAATTACATATTTTATGAATATACACTGTACATTAATTTTCTCAACAATCAGTATTCAAAACTTTTTCCGAGAGAATGTATATAACACATCCACCAAACACATTCTAAAATCCAGACATAATCTAAACTAACCATTTATAGACCCTGAAACAGGTAATTTTACCAGTAAAATAAAAAACTGAATGCAAACTGAATGCAGAATGAGTCCAATGCAAACAGAACTGACACAAATGAAACAATTAATGCATTTTGAAGAAAACAGAGAGCACAAATGCAAAATGCTGAATGCAGAATGATGAATGATGAATGAAAATGGAACAAAACATGAATGTACTTCATGAATGGATTGGAGCTTCTTTCTTTCCATTGTTAGTGCTTATCACTCAGTCAATATTACATAGTAATAATAAAAATACAAAGCACACCTAAAATACTACTTATATACATCAAAAGACTTTGAGAAAAAATAGTTCAAAGTGTATACATTCAATTCAGGATGTCATTGATATTTTCCCATGTTCTCCTATTTTTTAGTTTTTCTGGGGAACAAATATAAGTAGGATTTTAAGACAAAATCTATATGGTAGAGATGCTATTAATATCCCCCATAAAATTTTGAATATTTATATATGCCTTTTCAAAATAATATTGCCACAATTAATACTTTCATTTTTTATGTTGTTCTTAAGGCCAAACAGGAAAGAATATAGTTTCACTGATAGTAAATATTTTACATCAAATACAGATTTAAATCTGAACCAAAGGGTTCTCATCTGTATACATTCATAAAATAGATGCTTAATTGTTTATCTGGACTCACGACAAAATGTAAATAGTTCTGTTGCAGAAAATTTGTATTTCATCAATGAAGCATTTGTATAAATAATTCTATGAAGAATTTGAAACTGGAATGATTAGGTTAGGGTTAAAATATAATTGTCAGTAACTGTAAATGGTTTTTTGTAGATATTTTGACAATTTTCGATAGCAAAATTTTATTTCAGCTGCTGACACCATTTTCTTCACATTTCATAGATATTTTGATTGTATCAACAAATAATTTATAAAAGAGTTTTGTGACTTTAATGGTCCTTTTATAAAGAGTGAGAAAGTTTGGATCTCATCAATGACTCATTTGTATAAATAATTATGTGAGGAATTTAAAACTGGAATGATTAGGGTTAGGGTTACAATATAATTATCAGTAATTGTTAATGGTTTTATGTAGATATTTTGACAATTTTCAATAGTAAAATTTTCTTTCAGCTTCTTACACCATTTTCTTCACATTTTGTAGATGTTTTGATTGTATCAACAAATAATTTATAAAAGAGATTTGCGACTTGAATGGTCCTTTTACAAAGAGTGACATAGGTATTATTTACTTCCTCCATTCTCAATCAACCCTTAACCACATTTTTTCAGTCTCTATGGATAACACTAATTTAAGCTATTGACTTGAACAAAATTGGTTTTTATACCAATCTAACTACTAGAATATTGATGGTTAGAAATTCACAATTTATATCTACAACATCATTATAAAAAATATTATTTTTCTATAAACCAGACAATTTCACCATCTATTCTCATACATTTATTAAACCACTGGTATAGGCTGTGAAAATACATTACATGGATTTGAAAAATGATTATTTTCAAGCTGCCACTATATTTCCATGGTTGGGGACTTCCGGTATGGCGACGTGATTGATGAGATGTAGATAGTAAGTGCTCTCTACTATTTTTCCCAGTCCTGACAATTTTTTTATACAAAGTTTTTAATATCCTGGGGAAAGAAGGAGTATAAATGTAAAAGAAACTAGAATTATCATTAAATATTGAAAACTGAACCGTGATAGTTTTTCTATTATCAATTTATTTTCTTGGGCCATACATACAGTGCATGGACTGAGCTATTACAATAGTGCCATTCAGTTGATTATAATCTGCCATCTGATTTGTGACAACATAAGCAAAAGCATGGATACCTCAAGTGCATCACAAGCCTTCAGAGTAGCACAGCTGCCTTCAAATGTGAGAATATCAGGAAGTGTTTTATTCATTATGTAATTCTTTATTAGCAGATAACATTGACATCAGATCAGAAGTCAACTCCCTGTCAACCCATGTAGATCAGGTTGAGTCAAACCTAGAGTTCTGTCATAACAGTTTTAAAACCTTCTATAAAAGTACACTGCCAGATAATTGAGGCCTAAATTCAGGATGAGGCAAATGAGAGACCGAAGTTAGATCTGTGTGGAAGGAAGTGGAATCTATTACTGCAGGGAATAACAGACCCAGATCACGAAGATGCAGAGATAACTGAATCTAAAATGAACGAGTTCTTTGAACAAAAATTATAAATCCCCTAGGAAAAAGTAGCCACTTTTCTCCATCAAGCTGTCCATAAGTTGAGATCAGATGATGGAGATAAAGACAGTATCATTATCATATTCTTGAGGCTGTCAGACCAAGATCTGGTTTTAAGGAAAGCAACAATTTCACAAGGGGCCTGGGTATTGCACTGTCCTAGATCTGCCCCTAGTTGTCACATGACACAGGAGAAAACGTCTCCAGGAGAGATCACTCATATCCAAGGAAAAAAGGAAAAATAAAATAAAATCAGCTACAATGAGGAGACATCTTTTGAGGCCTTAAGTGAGGAAAAATTAATAAGAGCAAAAAAGTGTCCTGTTTATCATTTTTGTACTTCATCATCTCTTTTTATATGGATGTAAAATTTCTAGGTTCAATGTCCAGAAAGTTGAAGAGTCTGTATAATTGGATTATTAACAGTAATTAAATTTGGAAGCATTTCAGGAAAAAAGCATATTGGGTTACTGTTCCTTGTTTATTAAAAGCTTAAAATATATATTTAAAATACATTTTTATTAACGGGATTTAATATATCCAATACCATAAAATAATGCATATACATGTAATATCATAAAATAATATATTATGCAGGCTTTTTAATACGGCAATACCATATTTAAAGTGTTTTATGGTTTGGGTTAGTTTTTGGGGGGCAATATGATTATTGTTGTGCATCACAGATGCACAAATGATACCTGGTTTATCTGGGCTAAGCCCACTTTAACATATTTTGCCCGTAAGTGAAATCTGTGAATTGTGTATTCTTAAATTGTTTTTAAAAAGGTTTTAATTTCTTCCTGCAAGAGAGAGAACTCAAGCAATTCCCAATAGTTCTCATCATAGGTTACTTCCCTTGCTTTAATATGCAGACTGGCAAGAACAATATTGATATTTTTAGCACAGTATTTATATTTGACTGCAGATCAGCATAAGTTGCAAAACTTTGAAAAGACTTCTATGCCAAGTGCTTTCTGTCAAATTTAGCGAAATTCTAATGAGTGATTTATGTGAAGAAGCCATTCAAGGTTTTTCTATTCTTAGCAGCAGTGGCCATATTTGAAGGTCTATCAGCATAATTTGTAAAAATTTGAAAGGTCTCCCTACCAGAATGCTATCAAACTTGATCCAATTTTGTACAGTTGTTTTGAGAAGAAGTCATTTAACGGGGTTTTACTATTTTTAGTAACAGCAGCATGGATGGTTCAGCATCATTTGTAGAAATCTGAAAGCTCTTCCTGCTCTTCATGCCAGTATGTTCTGTGCCAAATTTTGGTCAAAACTGGTCCAGAGGCATTTGAGTAGTTTCAAACAGTAATTGTTGATGGACACCCAGTGGACAATGCATGATGCACACTGGACACAGGGCCATGCCACAAGCTGACTGCTTTTGTGCCAGCTGAGCTAAAAATCAATGATGAATAAATCAAATGGTCTAGAAGATGAAATTGAAAATAGATAAGGAAAACAGTGCAAGTACTAAGACCCAGAAGGTAGAAATTGAAATGACACTAAATCATACAGCCTGAATATCCACTGGAAAGTCTAAGAGGTGATAATGAGAGGCAAAAATGTACATGAGATAACTACTGAATTTACATGTCTATAATGTCTCCTAACAGGTTCAAAAGTTTCATCAAAATTCATGTGAGGTCTAAGCCACGGTTTACAATATTAAGAGTTTTAATTCAGCTTTACTATTACAATCTTAAATAAAATTTAAATTCTATGTTTGGTTGATGTAAATATAATGTAAGAACTACCATTAGCTGATGAAGATTTGAGTTACTGTAATAATCCTTGACAATATGTGTTAAAACTCCAAACATAAAATTGTCTGGTTCATAATAAATACATGTTAATTGACAAATATGGTCATAATCCTACAAAGAAGCCAGGTATGGGATCATTCTGATTCCTCCTACCTCAATGAGACTGGGTGTCCACACACTGGTGTCCATTCTTAGTGACCGCACCTTGGACAGTGATGACTCGAACTCCCGGTGTATACCTGGGTACATTTTATAACATACAATCAGCATCTTAACCTAATTAGGCTTTAATATAAGATTAACAAATATATCAAGTTTATATAAGATATTTGTGAACAAAATGCTATAAATGATTACAGAAACTGACCATTACACAAAAGCCTTACATAAATTGTTGTCAGTGAAAACAAATATCTTTTATAGCATGTTTGTGCTTATAAGAAATTTCAGATTCAATTTAACATGAAGAATTATTTTCAAAAGAGATCAACAAATATTATTAATAAACTTTTCCTAATATTACTGATGGAAATCTTTTGGTAAAACAGTCTCTCAGCAAAATCAATGCAATCAAACATAAAATACTCAACTTTAAAATTAATTCTTTTACACCATACATACAGGAATGAAATACTATTGTTTATTCTTATATTATATTAATCAAATGATACATAATCAGTATAAAATTAAATGTGCAATCTGACTTCAAGGTTACACCTTGTCCACACACAATGAAATCTTTTTACAGATTCAACACATGGCGCATGAAAAGATACAATAATAAGAATTAATATGTGTCAGCAAAGACATGGTAAAATATTTATGGTTATTTTGTCCATCATGACAGGATACTTGATCAAGTGAATGTGAATATAGTTAACTTATTACTGAGCCATTGTTACCTGCACATTTTTTGCACAGCACTATCGCAAGATTTATAGACGACCAGTGTGGATCTATGAAAAATATGGAAAATAATTTAAATAATTCATTCCCTATCAGTAAGATCATATATATATATATATATATATATATATATATATATATATATATATATATATATATATATATATATATATATATATATATATATATATATATTAACCATGATTACAAAGATGGAAATGTACATGTACCCATAGTAACAGAAACTGGATTTTTAAAATGTTCATACTATTTTCCAAGTTTGATTCTTTTGTAAAGTAAACCTTTTTGCTATTGGATCTAAAATCTTAACATCTGCTAAACAAGCCCATACCTTGGACTTGTTTATGGCAAAATATTCCATGAGATCTATAATTATTTTCTGTGATATTTCTTCCCTGGGTTCTTCCATGTACACCGATGTGTAATGATGAATTGTTATTTCATTCATATATTAGCAGACATGCAGGGCTGGAAAAGTTTTTTTTTTTCCCACTTGCCCACTGAACAAATTAAAATAAATGTATTTTCTCAGTTAAAAAACCTCTGTATACAATTACTTTTTTACCATGCAATAAAAAAACCCACAAGTATTCTTATAATGCCATGACTTTTTTATAAATACCAGTACAAATTTGAGAGTGCCTTTATTAGGTAAATTTGTCAAGGTCTAGAGACACTAACTTTAGATGAGTTCAATCTATGATGTTGTAAAAAAAAGTGCAACTATTTAGGTGTAATGAACAAGAGGACTATACATACTAGATTACTTACTGTACATTTAAGGTATACACATTGCTTTCTTTTTAGAAGTATAAATACTGTAAGGTTATTGTTATACACATTGCTTTCTTTTTAGCAGTATCAATACTGTAAGGTTATTGTTATACACATTGCTTTCCTTTTAGAAGTATAAATACTGAAAGGTTATTGTTATACACATTGCTTTCTTTTTAGCAGTATCAATACTGTAAGGTTATTGTTATACACATTGCTTTCCTTTTAGAAGTATAAATACTGTAAGGTTATTGTTATACACATTGCTTTCCTTTTAGAAGTATAAATACTGTAAGGTTATTGTTATACACATTGCTTTCTTTTTAGCAGTATCAATACTGTAAGGTTATTGTTATACACATTGCTTTCCTTTTAGAAGTATAAATACTGTAAGGTTATTGTTATACACATTGCTTTCCTTTTAGAAGTATAAATACTGTAAGGTTATTGTTATACACATTGCTTTCTTTTTAGCAGTATCAATACTGTAAGGTTATTGTTATACACATTGCTTTCCTTTTAGAAGTATAAATACTGTAAGGTTATTGTTATACACATTGCTTTCTTTTTAGAAGTTTAAATACTGTAAGGTTATTGTTATACACATTGCTTTCTTTTTAGAAGTATAAATACTGTAAGGTTATTGTTATACACATTGCTTTCTTTTTAGAAGTATAAATACTGTAAGGTTATTGTTATACACATTGCTTTCTTCTTAGCAGTATCAATACTGTAAGGTTATTGTTATACACATTGCTTTCTTTTTAGAAGTATAAATACTGTAAGGTTATTGTTTTACACATTGCTTTCTTTTTAGAAGTATAAATACTGTAAGGTTATTGTTATACACATTGCTTTCTTCTTAGCAGTATCAATACTGTAAGGTTATTGTTATACACATTGCTTTCTTCTTAGAAGTATCAATACTGTAAGGTTATTGTTATACACATTGCTTTCTTCTTAGAAGTATAAATACTGTAAGGTTATTGTTATACACATTGCTTTCTTCTTAGAAGTATAAATACTGTAAGGTTATTGTTATACACATTGCTTTCTTCTTAGAACTTAGAAGTATCAATACTGTAAGGTTAGTGTTATACACATTGCTTTCTTCTTAGCATTATCAATACTGTAAGGTTATTGTTATACACATTGCTTTCTTATTGCTTTCTTCTAGCAGTATCAATACTGTAAGGTTATTGTTATACACATTGCTTTCTTCTTAGAAGTATTAATACTGTAAGGTTATTGTTATACACATTGCTTTCTTCTTAGCGCTATCAATACTGTAAGGTTATTGTTATACACATTGCTTTCTTCTTAGAAGTATCAATACTGTAAGGTTAGTGTTATACATATTGCTTTCTTCTTAGAAGTATAAATACTGTAAGGTTAGTGTTATACATATTCCTTTGTTCTTAGTATGTGTAGTATGAATACTGTAAGGTTAGTGTTATACATATTCCTTTCTTCTTAGAAGTATAAATACTGTAAGGTTAGTGTTATTCATATTGCTTGTCCTTAGTAGTATGAATACTGTAAGGTTACTGTTATACATAATGCTTTGTTCTTAGTAAGTGTAGTATGAATACTGTAACATTAATATTATAAATATTTCTTTGTTCTTAGTAGTATGAATATTGGAATGTATAGGTTATAGATAATCGCTTTGTACTTAGTAGTATGAATATTGTAAAGTTAGGAATATATATATTGCTTTGTTCTCAATAGTATGTGAATATTGTGAAGTAGGGGAAATATATATTGTTATATGTAATTTAGCAGATAAGGTAAATTTCAAAACAATAAAATTAAAGAAGGCAGAAGACTAATCATTTTTATACGAATTCATGACCTAACCATATTTTTGATATTCAATCAAGAAATTAAAATTCCAAGCAATACAAAACACTTCTTTTGCTGAAGCAAAAATACCACACTTACCTCTACGCAAAACATTTGCTTGACATTACACAATGTTATTGTTGTCTGCATGTATTTCTCAAATATGAACAAACATCCAGTTGGTACAAGCAGTACATCATACAGTCATTGATATTGCTACTATGTTCATTTCTCCTAGACTATACTTTTTCTTTTTATTATTATCATTATCATTATAATTATTATTTGTTTATCATTATTATTATTATTATTATTATTATTATTATTGCTATGTGGCTACTTTCCATATCCTCCTATCAGCTGATTTTCATCTCACCATGTCATCCATCGTGATCAGTCATTTTGAGATGACCCCTTCTATAATGAAATGCTCATTACCCATTCATGTTTTGTGCAACAATACAAGCCTGTCAAATAAAATTACCTGAACAAACAGTCGGGAATTACATCCATGTATTCGAGTAAGTTCATCAAATACATATGATATTTCATATTAACGTATGAATTTATATGATATATATCATGGTGTTGTATGTGCATTCCAGTTGCATGGTCATGCTCAAACAGTAAGGTTGTTTCAGATTGGCCGATCAATTGGAATGCTCACCAATCCGTGCTTTATTTACCAGAATACTTAACACATGCCAAACTTCTATATAAACAGGCTCAGCGTTCAGAATTTTGGACCTGTCAAATTGAGCCCATAAAGTGAATACAGTGGTAGAAAGATAAAGAGAATAACTCCATAAAAATGAGAGAGATAATAGATTTAAATATTTGAAATGGAAATTTCATCTACAAAATTCTAGTGTCTAAAATATTAGATTATAAAATTTGGAACCTTAAATTTTGGAACCAAGAATATGGATTGCAAATTTCTCATTACCTAAGCAAACGACTTTATCTTACATCATAAATTATAAAAAATTCTCTGTAAACTGGTTTCATTTGTCTGCAGCCATTGTGTAACTAGGCTTATGTCAAAAAACTTTACATTAAAGATAAAGACTATGATAGTTTAGAAGACTGAATCATGTTTTTTTACTAAATAACTGTTTTATTCATTTAATATTCAGTTGAAGAAAATGTCTTCCCAAATTTCATGATGTAGTTTAAACATATATCCAACAGATTTTTCAGAATTATCAACATGATAGAGAGGAACATTTTGGTTACACCCAATTCTCAACAATTCAGACCTGAGTAACTGACACAAGCTTGTGGATTATAACAATCGCTAACATAAAAACAACTGATGGCAGTCCTGAGAGTACTGACAGTGACTGATGCTATCTACAATGAAAAAACACACAAATCTTTCAGAAAAAAAATGAAGGTTTTTTTGTCAAGCGGGTTCTTCAATTTGTCATGGTGCATCCAGGCAATTAGTTTTTCAGCTCTAACATGAAAGAGTAAGACTGCATGGTTAATGCACATATTAATGCCCACACTGTCCTGATTTTAATTGTCACCATGTTACTTATGCATTATCCAAGCTGGAACTTACACTCTTAATAAACATGGTCATCAAGTTTTGAATTATATTTTGTACATCGAGCTATTTGCAACAACATGAGCTGGAAAAAATTAAGCGTAAAAAATTGATTTTGTTTTTTTTTAAGTTATACTGAGAAAGTTAAAACTTAGGAGATTGTATCTCACTCTCTGTGCATGCCAAACTTTGAAAAAGAGGTCAGGCGATGATTTTAACAAATGGGCAAGAGATCTATTTCATTTAGGTGAAAACATTCAATTTACTTGATCTCAATGAGCATCCTTCCTTACACTTTCAAATGCTATAGTACAGAATATCTCGAAAAATTTAGCTCATGCTCCATGATAAAACCACCCACGCATACACACTCTACAACAAATTTTTAAAAAATTGTATGTTAGGAAAGCAATGTCCTATTATACGCCTGCCCACAATTTTTCAATTAATTTATGTATCTGGTCCCCTGGGCTTATCATGTGTGAAATACTGTTGTTAAGGTTGTCCTCCATCTCCCTTACAGCCAACCCCATCCCACCTTTTATGTAACCTTTTAATGCTGGGTGTGTGAAATGGGTAATGCCAATGCCAATGATGATGAAATCCTCAATGAATGTTTAAATACTTTTGATATAATCAGGATCAATCTTCACAGATCTAATTGGATAACAAAGAAGCTGGACAGAAATCCAGTTGCAGAACACTTCTCTTCCCCTGGCCACACTTTCAGTGATGTAACACTGACTGCAATTGCTCACAACCCCAACTGGAGTTCCATAACCAGGAAAGAAAATGAATCTTACTGGATATGCTGCCTTAGAACACTGAAACTAAGTGGCTTAAACCAAGAAGACTAGAAAAAAGACAACCACACGCAAATAAAATCATCATCTGTTTACAGCCACCACATTTTCAATTAAATAATTCTTTCATTTTGCTAATTAGTCATTTGTTCACCTATAATTACTACTGCTTTTTTGTAGTTCTTCCTTGTATTATTATTGCTATGCTTATTACTCGCCTTACGGAAACAATGAAATATCCGGGATATAATCTGCAGTTACACCAATTTACATTAAAAATCAGATGGCACTATGGTTCCTCCCTTTGTATGTCAATACATGTACCAACTAGTTTACAACATCATCAGTCGAGTTGAAGCCAACTAGATGACACATCAAACATTTTCAAGCTGTAATTCCTAAGAAATAGTTATGTAAACTTTTGTAATTTCAACGCTTTTTTGTGTTTATTGCTGGTCTTGTCTCTGTTGGTCTTGTCTCTGTTTTGTGTTTACCTTTTAAAAAGACTCCATCAAAGTTGAAAGTGCTTAGGCTAGTTAAAAACTAGTTTTGCACTGTTCGTTGTCAGTTTATTGCATTTATCTTAATCAATCCCTGAAACACGCGATCCCTTGCTGGATCCAGTGCACTTCAAAGGACTGTTATTCACCATATGATTTGTACTCTTTATATATATATATATAGCTATGTTCATAATTGATCAAATTAATGATATCCCCTTGATCAAGCTGTCAATAAGATGATGAGAAACTGCATTTTAATCCAAACAATTGAAAGTATAATGATTATTAAAACACAGGAATCACAACAACCCTAGCCATGAACATTATACAACACATTTCCCCATGCACTCCTCTATATTAAAATTTCTCAGACATAGGATACAAAATTTCCTGACTTTTGGCTGAATTTTCAATCTTTCCTTACTTATCATAACTTATCAGAAAAGTCCCTGACTTTTCTCTGATTTCTGAGTAAAATTTCAAAATTCTCTGACTTTTCCATGATTTTCCTGACAATTTAAAATTCCCAGACTTTTCCATGACTGACCTGTGCAAAGCCTGGATACTTATGTATTAATATCTGCTACTGTAAACAAGACATGATTATTTACTTGGGGCATCACAGTCAGCACACTTCTTGTTGTGATGGTTTTCTATTACTTCATTTAACACTTTGTTGTCACCCAGGGCATCAGATATGGCTTCTTCAATTGCCATTCTCCACTTCAAAGCGTCATGAGATCTCTCAAACTGTAACCTGGAGAACAAAAATACCCATAAAATGGGCATTTAGTGCTCTGCTAGTGTTTTTGTACTGTGAAGATCTGTATTATTATTAGAAGAACTTTGGGCAAGATCTTCTAACATCAAAATAAATTCAAAGGAGAATCCTTTTTGTCAAACCTATCTTTTGTTTAGCTGAAAAGTAAAAAACTTGTATGTACATAAATATGCCAAATACCTAAAGAAATAATCTGGATGTTGGGGGTTTAAAATTGCTCTTTAACTAAAATAGGATAGAATTTCAAAATGTTTGGCAAATTTTATAAATCGAAAGATCATACATGTTATGCATAACACATAAAATACATAAATGTATTGTCTAACCTGTGATAATGTTTCTAGGGCTTTAAAAACATATGACCAAATAAACCATTTAAAACCTTGACCCCTGACCTTTCAATTAACACATTCATCTGTTCAACTAATGTGTGCCAAATCTCATAACAATACATGAACGTGAACATTAGATTCTTCCTACAGGTATCATAACTTTACCACAAAGAAAAGCTCTAAAAAAAAAATTCTGCTGTGACCTTGATGCCCATTAATTACATATGTGGTAATAATCACTGAGTATCATCACCAGGGTCAGCCTGGCAGCCCAGCAGCTCCCAGTCTTCCTCACCAGGAAATTGTGCTCATAGCAGGTCTTGGAGCCCTGGATGGCTCCCAGGGGACCTCATAGACCCTGAGAAATCTCCTGGTATTCCAGTAGGCCAGTCCTACCCTAGTCATTGCTTGATTAAACATACTTCATTCATTCAAGCAGTGGTGTTATGACATTATTTGCATACACACATGCTCACCTGAATCGGCAAGCAAAACAAATTATCATTGGTCAGAGTTTCCCACTACAACAATACAATTTACTCTATTATTCCTGTGCAAGTCAACAACATACAATAAAAGTTTAAAATGTAAACTAGCACTGTCTAATGACCAGCTGATTCGGCAGATGTAATACATTTTAGTGTAATTCCATGTGAATAAAAATAAAGAAAGATGACTTAGGTGGGATATATTAATCAAAATGGATAAAATAAGAGTTCCATGTGGAATTTACATTGTACCGGTTTGTGATTGAGATGAATTGAAGCTCAAACTAACAATCCGAGTTTGATTTGTTTTCACTACCCAAGACCATACTGATGTGGAATAGAGTGACTCAATGACCCTTGGTTATCAAAGATGTCATTGACTATATTCACGTTAACTCTAACTTTCAGTGCTACTGTACTGACCTGCTGCTCTGCCTAGCTGATGTGGTCATTGCTGCAGCTGGTTTGAGGGCTGATTACCAGAGCCTGATGCTGCTTCAGCCAAATGATAGCTGTTAAGCTGATGATTTGGGGATATATGCCAATTTGTTTATTTATTTTCCTTTTAATTTACTGATTTAATATATTAAAACTATACATATTTAAAAGCTATAACTACCTTATGTCTGTGTATTCCTTTTATCCTGCTGGCTTGATTTGAAACAAATGAGGATACATTTCTCTAATTTAAGGAGCAAGAAAAGATGATTGTGATACTGTATATAACAACTTACATAAAGTGACAGTAAGGAGTGGAGAGCTGTAGTTTTGTTTTGCCTATCTCCTTCACTGCAGCCAGTTTCATCTCAATGTCATTTATCGGGGTGCCAAGCTTGAAGTCCTGGAAAAACACAAAGTTGGATGAAGAATTTGATACAGACTGAATATTACACATTACAACACTAGAAAAAAAAGTTTCTAAAGAATGCAATGACACAGATATCTAGCATAAACATGAATGCAATTTTATAGAACATATAACAAGCACCAGTCTAACAATCTTGATAAGAACCATCTGTCTAACAAGCTCAATAATAAGCACTACTCTAACTAGCTTAATACAAAATACTAGTCTAACAAGCTGGATAACAAGCACTGGTCTAACAAATTTGATAACAAGCACTAGTCTAACAAGCTCAATAATAAGCATTAGTCTAACAAGCCTGATAACAAGTGCTAGACTAACAAGCATAATAAGTATTAGTCTAACAAACTTGATAAAAAGCACTAGTCTAACAAGCTGGATAACAAGCACTGGTCTAACAAACTTGATGACAAGCACTAGTCTAACAAACATAATACCAAGCACTAAACTAACAAGCTCAATAATAAGCATTAGCCTAACCAGCTTAATACAAAATATTAGTCTAACAAGCTGGATAACAAAGCACTGGTCTAAAAAAACTTGATAACAAGCACTAGTCTAACAAGCTCAATAATAAGCATTAGTCTAACAAACTTGACAACAAGTGCTAGTCTAGCAAGCTTAATACCAAGCACTAGTCTCACAAGCTTTATAACAATTACTAGTCTATTAAAACTTGACAATAAGAACTAGTCTAACAAGTTTGATAACAAGCATTAAACTAAAAAGCTTGTTCCAGTGCTTGTTACATGCTACAGAAAAGTAGTTATTTTTGTGAAAAGGTCATAGTGATATATTATTCTATAAAATAAAAACCTAAATATGGTAAGAAAATTCTAAATGAATAAAATAATAACAGAGATATTCTAGTCTGAATGTATGTTATTATTACCAAAGTAGTTGGAGAATATGCAATACTAAGATTTTGCTATAACTGATTTGTAACTAACAGTAAGTGAATAATACTCACTTCACCGGAATTATAGCAACAAAGTCGCTGATTCTTTATGGCCACTAGGTATTTGTTACGCTTCCCATCAAATTTAATCCACTCCTGGAAACATGATTTAATTGAAAGTATGCATATACTTCTATATATTCATTTATGACTTATAATATACTGCTAGTTTACTCGTAGGAAGTCACTATCTAAGGAGATATACATTGAACTAAGGCTATGTTTAACCAATTAACAGATGCTGCACATAAATGCAATATATGACTAATGACATATGTATGGAGATTTTGACACAGTATTACTGTGTAATGCAGCAAAGTCAATGTTATCTGCTGTATAAGACACTAATATAAGTGTTATATACTAAGTTTATTAATATGTACTGACCAGAAACAAAATTTATTGTGCAATCACAACTTATTACATCTTAACAAAGCAATCACAAATCTAATGATGGTTTCAATAAAACAATGAATGCTAACTCATATGATAACATTAAAATTAACTTAACTGTTAATTAGATTTCCACCTTACCTGTAGATCAGGATCATGCATGTCCCCTCCCTCTTTATCCCCATCAGATGGCTGAAAATACAATAGTTAATAACAATCCTTGGATAGGCCTGATATTAACAAAAACATTGGATTATTAATATTGTTGGGTTTTTTTATACAAACACATACATTTCAAATGCAAAGTATACCCAAGCAAATGTATTGCTTATTGCATCCAGTTACCACTAGAGTAATAAAATACTATTTCTTATGAAATTCAATTGTTTTGATGATAGAGTCGTGTACAGTTAGTGATAGTGTCTTCACTGTAAACAAAAAAAACAATAGTGGGATCTTTTTTATTATTTAGGCTACACTCTTTAGGACTATTCTATCAAAATGTACCTGGGGGAGGGGGAACACATTTTTACTTTGTAGGTGGTAGGATCTGGATGTATTTTTTCTATTTTCTACATACTTGTAGTTCTTTTCAAGTGGTAGCTTCACCAAAAAGAATTGGTATTCCCATTATCCAATGGTAGATTTAAATGGAATAGCCTTTAGTTTAAGCAAGACCCTATACTGCTACAGTTATATTTTTTATTAAAAAAAGTAGACATTCCTCAAATGTACATACTGCTATTACAGGATTATAATATTCCTAGATCACTGAAATATCTTCAATACTTCTTCTCTCTCTGTTTTATGTAGAAGATTCAACAAAATCATGCAAGACTGAAAATTATTTGGGACGGGAATACAAAACAAATGGGTACTAAATGTATTTTCAATATCTGCAGACTACTGAATAATGAATGACAAGAAAAGAGAACAACAGTTAACATGTACAAAATTACAACATCATAGTGGATAAGCAGAGAAAATTATACATGGTGTGAGATGACAAGAAAGATTACTATAATAATAGCTGACTTACAGGTCTATATTCAATAATGGCTTGCATTATAGTGTTTGTCCACAGCATACAATCATCTGAAATGATATGAACACACATGATTTGGAATAAATAATATTTATTATTTGTTATCATGTCAACAACATATAAGTAAATACATCAGCATCAACAACAAACAAAATATGCTTACATTTAGCTCACCCCTTTGAACAATAAACTTTACATAGATGATCTGTATAAAGTGACTGACCTGATTCAGAATAAACTTTACATAGATTATCTGTACAAAGTGACTGACCTGATTCAGGATAAACTTAACATAGATCATCTGTACAAAATGACTGACCTGATTCAGGATAAACTTTACATGGATGATTTGTACAATGTGACTGACCTGATTTAGGATAAACTTTACATAGATGATTTGTACAAAGTGACTGACCTGATTCAGGATAAACTTTACATAGATGATCTGTACAAAGTGACTGACCTGATTCAGGATAAACTTTACATAGATGATCTGTATAAAGTGACTGACCTGATTCAGGACATTTTTTAAAAATATTAACAAATGTTGTATAATTACAAAAGAAAAATGCAAAGATATTACAAGGACATAAAACTGCAATCTATCAGAAATCCTGGAATGTTTATGTGTTGGTGTTTATGGAATGGTGTGTGTGAATGGGTTGATAAATATAAACACACATCATTTTACAAGTGCTTCTGCACAAACAGGGTGCTATTTTTGGCTGTATTATTTTTACAGTAGTCTGGCTTGCTCTCATTTCACTTCTTAATAAGTTTAGTGGAAAGCAAACTCAAAACGTTTGGACTATGCTACTTGAATTAAAAGCACTAAAATTGGAAAAGGTTACTTGAAGTGTTACAGTACCTGTCATCAAAATTAGTGAACAGAGTGAATCCAAATCAAAGAAAATCCTGAAACTATATAATTTTGACTGATATGTGAACCAAGTCAGGATGATATTCAACCTGAGTTAACACTCAAACTCAAATCCCTGTTTAACAAAACTTTTGATCAAGATAAAATACAACTTTCTAATTTCTGACCTAAAATTCAAATACGAATATTAAATCTGACCATGCACTCAAACTGAAAAGCTTCATGAACCAAGTCTCCTGGAAAATCAGTAAAACTGCAATCTCATGGCCAGGAGGCCTGGAGAACAAATTTTCTTTTTTGTCAATACTTTAAGTTTATTTTTTTAAAAATTAAAAAAAAAAATTTAAAAAAAAAATTATAAAATAAACCCAAACACTGTATTTTTACGCATTCCATCAACACATTAGAGAAACCAGCCAAAACCAGTCTACTGGGGACCGGAAAATGTTCTACCAGTACAATGACCGGTGCAATGATCTGTGACAGAGCAATAGGATTAGAATTGTTCAAGAACAGCTGACATGTGTTAACAGCAAGCTGCTAATTGATTACCTTATTGTTGGAATTTGAGGAGTTTAAGGCCAAATGCGGGATGGGTCTTTTTTTTTTTGAGGTGTTATAAGTAATAAAGGGATAAAAGGTGGTCCATGATGTCTTCTGAGCCTTTGATGAAAATCAGCCGACCCTTAGCGGAGGGGAGATAAAATGAAGAGACCGACCATAAAAAATGATTTAGGAAGAGACACTAGAGTAAGTATTTTGATTTTTGTCTTGCTTAATTGTTATTGTATTGTTCAAAATGTTTTAAGAGGACAACTCTTACATTTTTTGTTCAATTCATGTCAAAATGCCGAAACGTGTGCTTTCTCCCAATGCTAAGAAACCACCAGCTAAGAAATATTACAAGTTCAACAATGCTTGGATATCAGAGTTTAAGTGTCTGCAGGCAAATAGCAAAGGTCCTGACTTTGCATTGTGTGTTTTAAAGGTATGCATCTTTTGTATTTCATAAACTATTTGAAGTTTTCTTTCATATAAATTAAGTTCAAGCCCTAGATAAAATGTATAAATTACAAGATAATTTATTTTTAAGTTTGGATAAATTATTCATAAAAGCATAAATACATCATGTATTTTTTTTTTTTCATTTTTATTTAAAGTCTAAATCAATCTTTATTTTGTTTTATTTACAGTGGTGAAACTTGCTAAAAGATTTTTGGATCTGAGCCATGAAGAGGAAGAAGCCTTTGAGAATGAGGCTCAGGAATACATCCCAAGTCCAAATCAGGAACTTCCTCCTCGTGGTGAACATTGCTTGGAGGAGTATTGGAGAGTGGTCAGCAACCTTACAAAATCAGCAGCAGGAAAACTGAAGTTAGAACTTCTTTGTAGGCTGAATGTGGTTGTCCTGTCATTACAACATTCAAATTCTGATACAGAGAGGACATTCTCCATTCTTCCCAAAATACAAAGTGATTCAAGCGGAAATCTGGACCAGAGAACTATTGAGAGCCTGTTAAGTGTGAAGTTTAATAATCACAATGAATGTCATTGGTGATCACCTGACAGTGATCTTGTGAATGAAACTAAAAATGCTACTGGATTTTATAAAAGAAAATTCTTTGCAGTGAACTATCAGATAAACAACTTTTCCTTTTTCATTATTTGACCATATACTAACTCGTATTAATTATTATTGTAACATTTTCCATCGAAATCTGAATCTGATTCATGTTCAAACTTGCTGTTTTATTATAGTATGAAGAGAATACATATTATGGCACAAAAAACCCCACTTGTTTTGTTTCCATCCCCCTGAAACGTAAAGTTTATGCAGATAAAAAATCTACTGGTTTAGAGGCCAATCTACTGATCAAAATTTGTAAATCTACTGGTGTGAAATCCTGATTCTGTCACATGTATGCAAAAGGTTAAGCCCACAATTTTAAGATATGCTGTCCAAGACAAAACCACAGATATTTCCTGCGGGCTGGAAAGATGGTATGTGAGGATAAGCATTATGGAGATCTATGGAGACTGCCCAGTCATTCGGCCTAATGGCATTCCTGACTGAAATGGTTGTCTCCATCTTGAACTTCTCTTCCATAAGGAATTTATTCAAAGGGAAAATAGCAATGATGAGTCAAAACTTAACCTCTCTCTTTAAAACTAAGAAAATCTGAGAATAAAATCCCAGACATTTTATGTTTTTCACCCTTTCTACTGTGCCCTTTATGAGAACGAAGTGGAGCAGTGGACCTTCCAGAACGGGGTTTTTTTCTTCGCCATTTAGCTGGGCCCGGTACAATGGACAGCAACTGGTGCTGCTGATCCCTTCAATCCTGAGAGAGAGGCCATTGTAGAAATTAGTCCTCCAAATTACATTTTTACATCCAGAGGGGCGGCTTGTAAAAGGTGTTTGCTGTCATCCAGAAAAACCTTTGATGTCTCCAAAGCCACATTCCTCCTGAGATGTAACAGCTCTGCAGAGATCGCAAGAGACATCAAGAGTGCGTGTCTCGATATCTTGGCCATGACCTCTAACAGTCTCTGTAATGATGCTGGTGACTAAGATTCCTCCTCAAATACTCTGAAGGAAGCAACTGAAAATGGTCAGCATGCTAAGCTATGGTAACTAGTGTCCAAGCCTTCAGTTCCAAGGCATCAAGAGCATTTATGAGGGAGATAAGTCCAGGTCCCTGCTGAAATCCCCACCTGGGAACCACCCAAATCCAAAGTGGGAACCCTAACGGGATATGTGAGTGAATGGACCCTGTAACTATTGGTGGAGTCCATGGATCAAAGTGTAAAAGAAGGGACAGACTATCCTTTCTGTTGTATGGTCCCTTCTTGGCCTTTCAAGAATTTCTAAGTAAGCTCCCTCACCATTGGTAAACCTCCTTTACCGCCTTATCAAAAGTCCACATCCCTTCATCCTCTGTCGCCTGGCCAGCTGGGTGTGATGAAGATGGCAAACTCAACTGATAAGAAGGACCAGATGTGATGGGTTCTTCTGAGAACTCATCCACAGCATTCGACGGTTCATCGTCCTGTCTCCGCTGTAGCAGTTAGCCATGACAATTCTGTATCATCTCCATCCTGGGTGAATGGGATGTCCTGACCAGAGTTTATCATCCCTTTTCCACTCATGGCAGAAGAGAGACTAGCTATTGAGTCTCTCTCCTTAAAGAAAGGGATTGGTGATTCCCTCTTGGTGGCAGAGGCAGTGAGTGGCAGTCTCCCTAACTGTCCTTCGACAATGAAGCTGAAAGAGGTGGGGAAGATCTAGGGCTTGCCCAGTCTGCCGATCCATGGAGAAATGGCAAAGTCATTCATGGTGGCATGGTCAGAAAACTAGACATGGCTGATTCATCAACTGGTGGTGGGAGTCCCCAATCTCCATAGGGGTTGAACAGGAACATTGGATGTATTGACCAATGCCTTCCCCAAGACTGGTTCTCAAAACTCCAAGTCTGTTCCCCACAGGTCTGAATGACAAACATAGAACAAGGGGTTATAGAACAGATCCCTTCCAACAGACCTGTGGTCAAAACTTCGTAACCATTCCGAAGACCAATGTTCAATGCATGGCATATATCTATCAGTGTCAGTGCCTGGTGCTCAGTGTTCAGTGACCGACGCTCAGTACTCGGTGATCGGTAACCAAAGACTGAAAATGGAAGATTGGCACCGTACACTATACCTGGTGATTGGCAACTATAACCAGTGATTGGCGCCTTGTGCCTGGTGGTCACTGCCAGGTGAAACAAACTTGGTGAATGTCACTTGGGACATCGCCCGGTGACTGGTGTCCAAAGCACTGCGCCTAGTACCTGATGACTCAATGCTCGATATCAGGTGCCTGGTACCTGGTGACTAGTGACCGGTGACAGACCTTCTGTGACTGTCACTAGACCCATATCCTAGCAACCAATGCCTCGTGCTAAGTATCTGATGACCCCATGCTTGGTACCCAGTGCCCGATGATAGAACTTCTATGACGGTCACTAGACACATTATCCAGTCACAGGTGCCTGATACCCAGTGACCAGTGGTCGCTGCTCAGTGCCAGTTGACAAAACCTCAGTGAATGTCACTTGGAACATAACCCGGTGCCCAAAGCCATGTGTCCAGTACCAGGTGACCCACTGCTTGGGACCTGGTGCCTGGTAACTGGCGTCTAGTAACCAGTGACCAATGACAGATGTTCTATGACTGTCAAATGACCCATATACTCATGAATGATGCCTGGTTCCCAGTACCAGTGAATTGGTGCTCATTACCTGTTGCCTGGTAACAGACCTTTTATGACTGTTACTAGACACATTACCCAGTGGCCAGTGCCTGGTGACCCGATGACCCTGTGCCCAAAGACCAGGGCCTGGTGACAGATCTTTGCTGACTGCCATCTTACACACCAAACAGTGATTGGTGCCCTAGCCAAGTTCCCCATACCCTTTGCCCAATGATTGTGTCACTGAACAATTACCAGTCCAATGATGTAGACCTTACTAGAGAGTCTCCTTTCAGTGAACTTGAATCTGATGAACAAGATCTTGCTTGAATTCGAGGTCTGCTAGCACAAGACGATGACCACATTTCCCTTGCATCGGGAAGGCTTAGCTTGCTATTCAGGGCTGGTGACTTCCCTAAGCTGGGAAGAGCCGAAGATCCCACTATCAGCAACTTCCTAATTCTGGACACCTCCCTCATTGAAGCAGGTGACATCCTTACACTGGGAAGTGTTGTAGCCCTTTCCTGTGGGAATAGAGGGAATCTTCCTGAGAAAAAGAGGAAGAGGCAGGACTCTTCTTCCTGACCCTAAAGATTCGGCAACTTTCCACTAATTCCACAAATTGCCAAGTCCCAAACAAAAAAATGGGACAACTGTCTGTGCGTATACATGCCATGCACACAAGACACATGGTGTGAGTGTCCCATGCTGCCTTTTTATGCCCACATTTGCCAACACCTTGAGGCATTATGAAGCTGAAGGGAAAATATATAAAACAATGAATCAGAACAACAAAAGGGTAGGAAATACTTCAGCTGACACCTTCACTAGCAATGTACTCAATACCCACAAACTAAATGAAAATGGACACAGATACATGAAAATGCCCCAAGGACTTGGGAGAAATTAACAAATACAACACAAAAATATGATATGATTGACAGCAGAAATGCCAAAAGACTACTAAATTGATGAAGTGTTGAGTGCCAAAGAGACACATATATAAATGTACTGAGTCCAAGGAAAAGAAGGAAGATATTATGATTGTCAGAAGTGGACTAAGGTATCAAACTGGTATCATGTTTATTTATTATTATTTTTTTATTTTTTTTATTTTTTTAATTTTAGACATCCAATTACTAATTGGAGGAGGGAATAATGTCCTTGGACTGGGGACTAGCACTAGAAAAAGATATAGCAAATGCAATAATAGCAGGTAATGCATTCCTGCTATTAAAACTCACATCTCCTGCATTTGAATCTCAAATCTCCTGCATTGGAAACTTAAATCTACTGCATTGAAACTCAAATCTCCTGCAAAGTACTGCAAATCTCCTGCACTGGAAACTCATATCTCATGCACTGGAAACTCAAATCTTCTGCATTTAACTGCAAATCTCCTGCACTGTAAACTCGCATTTCTTGCAGTGGAAACTCAGATCCCGCCCCGGAAATTCACATATCCTGCATTGGAAACTCACATCTTCTGCAGTGGACTGCAAATCTCCTGGATTGGAAACTCAAATCAAAATCAATGAAATGCAAATTTCCTGGATTAGGAACTCAAATTTCTTTTATCTGAGTGCACATCTCTTGCATTGGAAACTAAAAATCCTGCATTGGAAACTCAAATCTCCTGCACTGGATATTCATAGCTGCTGCACTGGAAACTCATATCTCTTGCTGGGCTACAAATCTCCTGAATGGAAAATTGAAATCTCCTACATTGGAAACTAAAATCTCCTGCACTGGAAACTTATATCTTCTTCATTGGAAACTCATGTCTCCTGGATTGGACTGCAAATCTCCTGCACTGGAAACTCATCTTCCCTGCACTGGAAATTCAAATCTACTGTATTGGAAACTCAAATCTCCTGCTCATATCTCCTGCACACACAAAACTCAAATCTCCGCATTGGAAACTCATAACTCCCCCATTGCACTGCAAATCTCCAGCATTGGAAATTCATATCTCCTGCACTGAAAACTCAAATTATCTGTATTGGAAACTCAAATCTCCTGTGTGTACACATTGGAATTATAACATGTATGCATGAATACAAACATGTCTGCATGTGGCGATTTGAAAATCATTTCCTTGAGTTAATTTTAGAGCACAGAGTTTGTTTTTTATTGCTTACTAAAAATGTATACATCTGAAATAATATTTTTAAAATACTGCTTTTATGGTTTTAGCAGTAAATTCTTTTATTTGTTAAGTTCCTATCACAATATGGGTATCATAAAAAAGGGAGAGAATCCTGGCAAAGTCATATTCACAACTATATAGCCACATTCACACTTCTGCGTAGCTTTTGTTCAATTGTAGTAAATAACAAGTATTCCAAGGAATATGGTGTCTCACATGTATCCATGTATTGATACAAATCTCCTGTTTCTGACTTAAAAAACACTGCTGACCACAGTGCTATAAACTGTATCACTATCTTGACCATGAGAAAGAATCCACATATTTCCCAGACAGTAAATATGTAAATAAATGATAAACTCAATCTATGAACAAAAACATGGACATGCATGTTGAATCTTGTACTTAATGTAAATAAGCAGAATTACTTAGATCATCTGTGGCAAAGAGGAAGGTCCTGTTCTTTGTTTTCAACAGGAACTTGTGCTGTTTTCCACCATTTTTCTGCAAAATATAATGAATCAAAGAAATCTGGTCAAAACAGCAAATTACAAGTACAGTACAAATGATATCATATTTACTATATATCATGGTCATGACAAGTACAGTACCAATGAAATCATATTTACTATATATCATGGTCATGACAAGTACAGTACAAATGATATCATTTTTACTATATATCATGGTCATGACAAGTGCAGAACAAATTAAATCATATTTACTATATATCATGGTCATGACAAGTACAGTACAATGAAATCATATTGACTATATATCATAGTCATGACAAGTACAGTACAAATGATATCATATTTACTATATATCATAGTCATGACAAGTACAGTACAAATGATATCATATTGACTATATATCATAGTCATGACAAGTACAGTACAAATGATATCATATTTACTATATATCATAGTCATGACAAGTACAGTACAAATGATATCATTTTTACTATATATCATGGTCATGACAAGTACAGTACAAATGATATCATATTTACTATATATCATGGTCATGACAAGTGCAGTACAAATGATATGATATTTACTATATATCACAGTCATGACAAGTACAGTATTAATGATATTATATTTACTATATATCATGGTCATGACAAGTGCAGTACAAATGATACGATATTTACTATATATCACAGTCATGACAAGTACAGTATTAATGATATTATATTTACTATATATCATAGTCATGATAGTCAATTTGCAGTAGCTAAATGGTTAATGTGTTGGACTCTTGACCAGATGGGTGCAGGTTCAATTCACACTCGGATCAGCCCAGAAATGCTATTGTGGTGTATTCCTGAGCAAAGCACCATAGCATGGTTTGTACAGCCCCAGAGGGTTGTTCCTCTAGAAGTTTTCAAGACTTCCAAAAGTATTAAAGAAGTATTTTCTCTTTGTGCGCCGGCAGATCTGAGTCTATGCAGTTTGTAAGGACTAATCAGTAGAACAAACAACATAGACCCTGATCTGCTGGCGCATTATGCGATGGCAGATAAGGGTCTATGTTGTTTGCATTTGGACCGAGATTATACGCGAGTATATACGGTAATATATACAATGCACTTTCAAATTGGGGATTTGCCTGATTGCTACTCACCATGAGCAATAAACAGACATACATTTACATTAAGAGTCAACAGCGCATGAGACACTGATCCCAAACAAGCTCCCATGAGTGAAGACAACAGGAAGAATGAAATATAGTTCACAGTGACCTACTTTTGGTTGGTTGGTAGGTTGTTATGGATTTAACGCCATTTTTCAGCACATGATAGGTTATACATGGCGGCCAGTATATTTGGTGGAGGAAGAACCTGAGAAAACCCCGGGAAGAACCACTGACCCACGGGAAGCTACTGGCAAGCTTTCTCATATACCCACATTGGCCAAGCCCGAGACTCGAACCCATGAGGACAGAGGTGAGATGTCAGTGATCTGTAAAGGCAAGCGCCTTAGACCACTTGTCCACCCAGGGCCCCTTCTACTTTTGAAATGACGGTGTCATACATACCATAGTATCCAAACAAAAGGAAATAACCATCTCATAATCCATAATAATGCCTTGAGAAAAACCTTTGTATATTTTATGTTTATCTACATTTAATTTATTTGTGTTATATATCTTCTTACTTTTTCCCTGACCCACAACCAGCCTATGATGGGGATAATAATTTTTTTTTAAAATAACAATATCCCTAAAAGATTGCCTGAGAAGCTGATCTAACATTGAAGTTCAAAGTCACTGATGGATGAAATGTACGTCATGGTGACCTACTTTTGATGCAATGATGTAAAATACTCAAAATAATGGATCTACAGATCATAGTACTGAGAATAATGGAGGGCTGAAGTGATATTAATTTACATAAGAGCAGATGGAAGTCCAAAGATATTGCTATTTAAGTCCTCTTTTACTATTATAAACCTACTCCTCTAAGCTATATAATAATTTCTCAATTTTTATTTTTTGTACGTCACAAGAGATATTATATTAACACTTGAAACACTATTTGTGGAATTATGGAAGTGTCATGGAGATTTCCTTTTAAAAGTGTTTTCAAGTACTATCATCAGTGGAACATATCTAAGGGAGATAACCACTATCAGGCCGGGGCCAGGGTCATCGAGTGGTCTAAGGTGCTTGCCTTTACAGATCACTGACACCTCACTTCTGTCCACATGGGTTCGAGTCTCGGGCTCAGCCAACATGGGTATGTGAGAAAGCTTGTCAGTAGCTACCCGTGGGTCAGTGGTTCTTCCCTGGGTTTTCTCCGGTTCTTCCTCCACCAAATATACTGGCCGCCATGTATAGCCTATCATGTGCTGAAAATGGCGTTAAACCCATAACAACCAACCAACTACCTGGCCTAATTATTTACCTAAATTTGAGTTGCCCCTCCTTACATATACAATGTACCTGTAAGGCCAATGGATCTATACTCTGTGACTAATTTTCATTATTATTAGCAATACAAAATATATCTGGTAAAAGATAATGGACACTATGCCAAACCAAACAAGCCACATGTTGTATGACACACTGACCAAATACCTAGGGTCAAAGAGTCAATTAAGTGTTAAGTGTAAGCCATTGTGATCTACTTTTGGCATGACTGTTTATTTCTCTCCAAGTTCAATCTACACACTAAACTAACTGACCCTGTAAGTGAGAGAGCCTGAAAAGTTAACCTTAATGAATGCAAACCTGTATCTAGGTATTATGGAGAGGTGGTCAGACAAATGGACAGACAGCAGACAGATGAGATTATCATCATATGCAAGGGCTCAAATTTATTTTACTACTGTCATTTTTTGCCAGTGGAGAAAATATCAACTTGCAAAATCCTATTTCTACTGGCACCTTTTTACCATTTACTTTTATTAATCTATACTGCAAGTTTTGGAGTGACAAGAAGCTACGATACATTTCTATCCCTTTTAATTGTAACTTTTATTATCTTTTTTATATTTAAAAAAATTTAATGTACGGCTGAATTTTTTAATTATTTTTAATTAATTTAATTTTAGTAAAAACATTTTTAATTTTAATTTTTTAATTTTTAAAATTAAATTTTAATTTTAATTAAATTTAAATTTAATTTAATTTAATTTAATTTAATTTAATTTAATTTAATTTAATTTAATTTAATTAATTATTAATTAATTTTCTTGTTTATAACTGTTTTGATTTTTAATGGGCATGAAAACAGGGTAAGTGATTCTAACCCCAAAAATACAATATAATGCAAATGACAAGAACAAAATCCCATAAAATTAGTATGTCATATTCCTTGAAAGGAACTTCTTGAGGAAACCTCAACCAAATTAAATATTTAGGTATCACAATTACTAATGATCTGATATGGAACCTATGCATTAAAGAATTATGCATCGAGGCAAATCATAAATTAGGCCTATTAAAGCATATCATGCCCACAAAATATTAAAGAATTTACTGTCAAAGGTTTAGTTAGATCTATTTTAAAATATGCCTGTTCAGATCAGAACCCCTACACCCAAGTATTACATTATGAACTTGAAGGAAAAAAAAGCGATCAGCCATATTTTTTACATTCAATTATGACAACATACCAGGAAGTATGACCTCAATATTGAATCAACTGCCTTGGAAGCCCTTACACCAACATATATTGTAAAACAGATCAAAAACTTTTTTACAAAGGTTTAAAATACACTGCAAAATTCCCTGCTATAATTTGACCAAATCAAATGGAACAAGTTGAAATCAGCATGAACATACCTACCAGATATTCATTTCTCAAATGGACCATTTACAAAATTAATTTTTTTCCCCATGAACCATCAAACACTGGAATTTTTTACCCCAACTATTAATCACAAATGCTGAACCTTCACAAAACCAAACAGCTGCCTTTTCAAAATTAGTATCATCATGTTTTGTCTGAAACGTTTTTGTTTAAGCTGCATGGTGTAATAATGTCATTATGGTGTTGCACCAAACTAATCCAGACCAAAATGCATCCAAGTTTATTTTTTCGGAAAATGAGTGGATTGTAAACAATCACTCTCGTCAGACTGAGCAGGAGCATATTAGGGACAACCATCTCATTTTAGGGGATGGTCAGGATAATATGTGACATAAATATCTGCAATAGGCCAACCTACAAAGAAAATAGCAGAGCAAGTCATCAGAAAAGACAAAATAACAGATTTTACCTAAATGAAGAAAATATCAGATAAATATTTCTGTATTTCCGAATAAAATGGTTGGGCATGAAAGAGATATCTTACTTTCCCTTAAAAATATAATGGTTGTGCCCTTGTCCATTGTGCATTATAAACAGATACAGTGTACATATATGGCAATGGTATTAGGCTACATGCTAAACAGTTTATCTCACGGTAAAGGAGTCAATGTCAAAACATGCTTCAGATTGCTTTTCAAAATTAGTATGCTGAATTTACATACTTTATGGAGTTTTACTAATGAATTAGTATGCTGAATTTACATACTTTATGGAGTTTTACTAATGATTTAGTATGCTGAATTTACTAACTTTATGGAGTTTTACTAATGAATTAGTATGCTGAATTTACATACTTTATGGAGTTTTACTAATGAATTAGTATGCTGAATTTACATACTTTATGGAGTTTTACTAATGATTTAGTATGCTGAATTTACATACTTTATGGAGATTTACTAATGATTTAGTATGCTGAATTTACTAACTTTATGGAGATTTACTAATGATTTAGTATGCTGAATTTACTAACTTTATGGAGATTTACTAATGATTTAGTATGCTGAATTTACATACTTTATGGAGTTTTACTAATGATTTAGTATGCTGAATTTACATACTTTATGGAGTTTTACTAATGAATTAGTATGCTGAATTTACATACTTTATGGAGTTTTACTAATGATTTAGTATGCTGAATTTACATACTTTATGGAGTTTTACTAATGAATTAGTATGCTGAATTTACATACTTTATGGAGATTTACTAATGATTTAGTATGCTGAATTTACTAACTTTATGGAGTTTTACTAATGAATTAGTATGCTGAATTTACATACTTTATGGAGTTTTACTAATGAATTAGTATGCTGAATTTACTAACTTTATGGAGATTTACTAATGATTTAGTATGCTGAATTTACATACTTTATGGAGTTTTACTAATGATTTAGTATGCTGAATTTACTAACTTTATGGAGTTTTACTAATGAATTAGTATGCTGAATTTACTAACTTTATGGAGTTTTACTAATGATTTAGTATGCTGAATTTACATACTTTATGGAGTTTTACTAATGATTTAGTATGCTGAATTTACATACTTTATGGAGTTTTACTAATGAATTAGTATGCTGAATTTACTAACTTTATGGAGATTTACTAATGATTTAGTATGCTGAATTTACTAACTTTATGGTGTTTTACTAATGATTTAGTATGCTGAATTTACATACTTTATGGAGTTTTACTAATGAATTAGTATGCTGAATTTACATACTTTATGGAGATTTACTAATGATTTAGTATGCTGAATTTACATACTTTATGGAGATTTACTAATGATTTAGTATGCTGAATTTACTAACTTTATGGAGTTTTACTAATGATTTAGTATGCTGAATTTACTAACTTTATGGAGTTTTACTAATGAATTAGTATGCTGAATTTACTAACTTTATGGAGATTTACTAATGATTTAGTATGCTGAATTTACTAACTTTATGGAGTTTTACTAATGATTTAGTATGCTGAATTTACATACTTTATGGAGTTTTACTAATGATTTAGTATGCTGAATTTACATACTTTATGGAGTTTTACTAATGATTTAGTATGCTGAATTTACATACTTTATGGAGTTTTACTAATGATTTAGTATGCTGAATTTACATACTTTATGGAGTTTTACTAATGATTTAGTATGCTGAATTTACATACTTTATGGAGTTTTACTAATGATTTAGTATGCTGAATTTACATACTTTATGGAGTTTTACTAATGAATTAGTATGCTGAATTTACTAACTTTATGGAGTTTTACTAATGATTTAGTATGCTGAATTTACATACTTTATGGAGTTTTACTAATGATTTAGTATGCTGAATTTACTAACTTTATGGAGTTTTACTAATGAATTAGTATGCTGAATTTACATACTTTATGGAGTTTTACTAATGATTTAGTATGCTGAATTTACATACTTTATGGAGTTTTACTAATGATTTAGTATGCTGAATTTACTAACTTTATGGTGTTTTACTAATGAATTAGTATGCTGAATTTACATACTTTATGGAGTTTTGCTAATGATTTACAACATATCACTAGAAAATTTAGCAATCACAAAAAGATGCGAGACCTTGAAATCTCAACTTGCATTTTCCACAATGAACTTGCATTTTGCAAGTATGCAAGTCTTATATTTGAGCCCTGTGTGCCTTTCATATTAATTGTCAACCTTCCCCCGCCAATTGCAAAAACATCAGTAAATTGGGTAACATGTGTTAAAGGAAAGTCCATGTTGCATTTTACTTATTACTTATAATATTTGAGAGACATGGTGTATACATACATGCCATAACACGACGTGTCACGCGAAAAACACGATTTTAGACTCCCAAACCCCCCGACACAGTCGTGTTTCAGAAAACACGATTTTCAGCTATCTTAGCGGGGAAAAAAATATCCCATAAAAAGAGAAGAAGAAAAAAAAAACATTTCTTGATCACCATGATATATGCCCATGATTGGTATGTATAAACAGTAAACAGTCCGGCTCCGAGCTCATGTAAAACTGTCCTTGGGGCAGTTTATACAGCTGCTTCAGAAGAAATTAAAAGGTAAGGCGGTCAGAGATAAACAGACACCTCTCAGAGATTTACTTAATTGGCTCACAATAGCTAGGGTGATGTGTCGTGTCAAATCCTTTGAGCAGTGCTGAGGGAGAGCCCATTAGGCTAATTTGCATAGGTAAAGTACACTAAGCGGAACAACCCAATTTGTCTGAAGTTAAGTACATCAAACAGATGCGTGTTGAAGAACAAATGTTATTACAAATCACTGACTGCATTGAATGAGAATGTTGAAGCCATCTTTATTAAAGTTTGTGATCAGCGGCAACGTTTCTTTGAAGTCGGGTTTTTACTCCATATATAAAATGCAAAACATTATTATTTCGGTAGGTTGAACCACAGCACCTTTCAATCTCTAATGCAGTGTTGTACCTAGGATCCCAAGGTCAGGAGACACTGTGTCCCTCACCCTCCAGATTTGGGGCAGAGGGCACAACATTTTAAAGGAACAAAGGAAAATTGTAGTACATAATGCACTAGAAGTACTAAAAAAATTTAGATAATCTTATTTGCTTCGACAGTTTTGCCACCTTAACTTTCTCATATTTTCCTTGGACATTTACATTATTGCAATAAATGTTTTATCATGTGATCAAGTAAATCATGAAAACATTTATATGTTTAAATATCTGGTTAACCTGAAATGAACTGCACCATGGAATTTTCCGCTCCAGATCTTGCTCTCATTTAACTTTAGTGTTCACCCATTATCTACGAGCATTAATTAAAATAAATACCCATGTTTTCTTAATTACTTTTATTTTAAAAGTATATAATCATTAATCAAATAACAAATTGTGTATTTGCATAAATTAGTACCTTTTTTCATTTATTCAGCCTGAGAATAAATTAAATCTACACTGCCATCGGTGTGACTTTAACCTAGAAAATATGTAACAATAGCAGCGGTCAAAGACTTTAGCAACTACCACAAACCTTGAATGTTTTCATTGCCAAATTAATTGTTTTTAAATGGATATTCATTGCCATCTTACAGGTTTTTATCACTTTTAGCGACTTTGGCCATTGCTAGCGCAAACATAGACATGGATGCACATCCACGAAGGAAAAGTGTAGGCATATTTGTGAACACAAATGACACTTGCATTACCTTCAAACCAACTACTGAACTATTGAAAGCAGCAAAGACTGCATGTAATTAAAACTACATTTCACTGTCAAATGGATTTTAAAGACAGTAACTTGGTGTTGTTTTGTATTTATTGTATGTGAGGTTGTGACCATGTACATATGTGTGTGGTGATGATATTTGACAATGCTAAGTCTACCATTTTTTTGTTTGTAAGTAAATTAAATGCTTCAGAGAAAACATATGGTATTTTCTTTTAATCAGATTTGAATTTCCAGTCATTTGCTATAGGCTGATTTGAAAAGATAGCCTATTCGCATTTGGATGACATCGCTTTCGGGGGGTCATGCACACTGACCCCCCTTGGGACCTCAAAACACACTTTTTAAATCTAAAAAAAACCCCAACACTGTCTGGGAATATGGCAAGTATGTGTATATAATCTCCACACTAGAACAATTTTGTTTTGCATCTCTTCAAAACAGATCATTTTAAAGTATTGTATTATCACTGTAATTGTCCGCTGTCATTAGAGACTGTCCATGATGCACATGGTCAGTTTGTTTATGACAGCTATATGTACTGCACAGTTGAAACTTATGATTGCAGTATTTCTATGACAAATATAACTATGTACTTACTAGTCAGATAGTTCTAATGTTGAAGCTAAAATAGGAACCAATGCTTTTCATTTCTAACCTAGATCATAGCATCATCTTTTTACATTCACTTGGTCGGAAATAATCATGAATTAAGTCCTTTTGGACTAAAAATAGGCACAGGTGAATTAAAAGCAAACACAGCTCTAGGTTTAGTGTGAAAAAACTTTTGACTTTATGAAAGCATTTCACTCTAATAATATTCTAGCTGCAGTGTAAAGAAAGCCACAGCAAACACAAACTGACCTTGTAATGCAAAAAACCATTCGTTCCTTTCTTATATGGTGGAACATAAACTGTATCCGTTGTCTATCTCATTTTCTGATGCCGAATGTAGCTTCCTAGGGGCTTATGACACAAGAGCAGGGCTGGAACCATTAGTAGGATTATCACAAATTCCCACCAAATTCACAACATATATTTGTTCTTAAAGAATTTAAATGTCTCTTCAGCCGTCTGCTCAATCTCTTCAAAAGAATCCGATGATTCCAATGTGCCCTCTGGTCATCATGTCCTGAAACTGGCAGTTACTGACACACATTTCAATATCTAGGAATTGATCAAGCAATCAGGCCAATCAATCCAGCAACAGGTAGCCTCCAATGAGTCTCCAGTTTATCTGTGATATATGTCAAAGCAAGATACATTTATCCACAGAAGTGGGATTTGATTGACAATCAGGTGCAGGATGAACCTTATTTTAAAAATAACACTTGGCATTGTACAAAATAAATCTACATGGGGTTCACCACTCATTTATTTCTTAGAATTAAAGAAGTTCTTCACCAGTTTCCACAAGATGTATGAGATAGCGTTTCCACAAGGTGTATGAGATAGCAAAGTGGGTCATGACTTCACCACCGCTTGCCATTGTCATTCTGGCTAAAAACCTGTTCATTGCTGGGGTGGGGGGTGGGGGGGGGGGAGAAGATTGAGACTGAACACTGGTTCCTGCAGTAAGTGCTCTTACTTGTCAGGGAATTTTAAAAAAAACAACAACAACATTGGTGCTACATGTCCAAGACAGGGGTGATAGTAGTGTTGCAATGAGGTGTTGACACTCCTCAAGGAGTTGGAGATGTACTGTTTCACTGCCACTGTTTCATAGGCAGTGAGGAAGAATATAAGCAATGGAGTATTGCTCTCTCAAATTGTTATTTTGGCCTCACTAAGGCTTCGCTCAGCAGCAAGAGCGCCATTTCCGCAATGTTGCTGGAAGAGAAACTGGAGTGCCCACTGCTGGAGATTGATGCATCCTATTTGCCCATAAGTAAACATTTAATCCCTAACCATCCATGGAATATCCATATGATTGCGGAGAAATTGGCACATATTTTCAATTATTCTGTGCCAGAAATTGTGAGAGCATGTAACAGAAATGCTTCTCACTTGTACAAATTATCTTATTAGAGCACTACATTTTTGCATGTCATATTATACGTCATATCTATTTCATGAGTAAATGAATCGCTTCTGGATTTGGCAAGTGATGACTCTGTTTTTATTTTATCTGTCTATATATAATTAATTCTGTATTAATTAGAGCATTCCATCTGTAACAGTCAGCTTTTATATTTTGTCATTTCAGTGGACAGCTATTGTGTTATGTAATTGTGTGCACAAATTTGCCATTGTATTGTATTTTAATGTAAATATAGTTACTGGTCACATACCTTGGCGGATGTTTTAGTTCTGTCAGACGATTGCAACATAGTTTTAATCACCTGGTGGACTGACTTACTGTGGCACATGCAATGTGCCAGCAGTAGGAACTCACTTACTTCATGCTTTCCATCCATGGTTTTCCCCACATACAAGTATACAGAGTGCTAAAGTTTGCTTAATAGTTTACACTAAATGGATGCTTCATTAGAAAGTTGTCTTTTTCATGATCTTTAATATTTAGAGGTATGTAATAGTTGCAAATGTTCTTTTCTTTCTATAATTTGTTTTTGATTGAGCAGCTTGCTATATTAAATGTTTCGAAATTTATCCTAAGTTCTTATGAGGTCAGACAATTTCACATTACACAATGCTATCAAATTAGTCTGTTCCGTGTTAAAGTCATATTTCTATCTAATTGACAAGTTTGATTGAATTATATACATTGTGTACAGTAAACAAGAGTATACATGTGAACCTCCTGACCAGGAGGGTTTTCTTCCAGTGATGAGGGGTGTCTCCCATCCCTCCTGTCACTCACTGACATCTCCCACATACTCAAAAGTATTATGGAAAGGAAATGTTTCCGTTTTTTTTTTCTTCAAATTGCTTTCAGTGTAGTAGATTTATGGTAAAGACTTCTTGTGATAACATAACTATGAATCTGCCTTATGCGAACGTTACACTTTCATTGTTAATTCAACAGACAATAACCTAAAAGTAATCATTGGATCATACTACGTGTGATTAGGAGTAATTCATTAAGAATTAAAGATTTTAATGGAATGTGGTTGGATTACTAAAGAGCCCAAGCAGCATAAAACAATTATTATTACTTGGATTATTTTGACAGGGCCAGTTTGTCTGCGATGTTTAAAGTTTGTCGAGATGGATTATACTATGTGTGATCAGAAGTAATTCATTAAGGTTTAAAGATGGTAATAGATTATGGTTGGATTAGTCATTACTAAAGAGCTCAAATGGCGTAAAACAGGTTGGTTTGGCTTTGGTATATAAAGTTTGTGGAGATATCTAAGTATATGTTATCTTCCAATTCAAAAACGTCAAAATCTAAACTACCGAAATATCACATGAAATTCACTAATGGATCGAAACATTAATTTCAGTGATTATAGTCAAATGGACAAGAATATGCATTCTGCCATTCCTGTAAAGTCAATCTTAAGAAGAACTTTCCAAATTTGACCCAGACATAACCAATCTTGAGTAGTTCTGGCAGGCAGTCAGCAACCTGAATCTACCCACAGGCAGGAAACAATTTAAACTTCTTGGTAGACTCAGTAGAGGACATTTTCAAATCTAAGGAAAATTCAGGCTGATCCACAGGAAATCTGGACCCAGTAATGATACATCATCTCCTAAGTGTTGAGATCAACATTGATGAGGACTGCTACAAATATAATCCAGGCAATGATCAACTAAGAATGATTAAAAATGCTTGTGCTACATATAAGGACAGTATAAAAGGCAACAAGTTACTGTGAAAGGACTGATGTGATGAGATGATGTGCATATTTTAATATAGGAGAAGGAAATTTGTTCAATAGTTGTTATTTTTGTCCATTTGCATGCTAGAAATCAAGTCAATGAAAAATCCTTCTGATTTGAGGTCAAAACTCCTGACCAAATTTTGCAAATCTCCTGATCTGTCCCAAGCTGACCTCTGTTCTGTCATATGTCTGGAACACCTGCTCCTAAGTCTAATTGTATAGGTTGGCCGAAGAAAGAGTCCCTCCTCTGTTTCACAATAATATCTAAGCTGTCAGTAAGTAGTGAAATTAGTGTTTTATAATCATGCACAAAACAAAGAGCAGTGACTTTATTTTTTTTTATACATTTTTTAAGCATCAGTGATTATTTAAATGTTATAGGATAGATTATACTGAGCAGGATACAATAATCTTGTGGAGAGAACATCAACATCTATTTTGTTTAATTGTGCACTAAATTAAATCTGTTGATAATAATAATAATAATAATAATAATAATAATAATAATAATAATAATAATAATAATAATAATAATATTATTATTATTATTATTATTATTATTATTATTAATACAAGTAATAATAATAACAATCATAATAATTAGACTAATAATACTGGTATTTGGTGCATGGTATTTGTTCAAAAACCAAGTTTGATAGATGAACCTGAATACAGAGGTAACCTGTATACAAAGGCAACTTTTGCATTTTCCCATGGGTGACCGCTATTGACAGGTCTGGCTGTACCTTGTAAATAAATGACATTTCATAACTGATCTTTATCTCTTCAATAATCCAAAACCCACTCAGTTTATCCTTAAGACAGATAGCACTATCATATTTTATGTATATCAGCCTGTCACATTAAAGAGTAGCCAGGGAATTGTAATAATTCAAACATTAATTGAATAGTTTGCTCTGGAGTGCTGCTGGTGACAGGGGATATCAGCCAATTTCTTCATTATAGAAACATTATTAACTGAATTACAATGCAAGACTCTCTGAAAGATGTGACTAGTTTTTCGTTCTTGGTTTCATTTGTAGCATTTGTTCTAACTTGTAATCCCCTTCTTGGTTTCATTTGTAGCATTTGTTCTAACTTGTATTCCCCTTCTTGGTTTCATTTGTAGCATTTGTTCTAACTAGTTTTTCCTTCTTGGTTTCATTTGTAGCATTTGTTCTAACTTGTATTCCCCTTCTTGGTTTCATTTGTAGCATTTGTTCTAACTAGTTTTTCCTTCTTGGTTTCATTTGTAGCATTTGTTCTAACTAGTTTTTCCTTCTTGGTTTCATTTGTAGCATTTGTTCTAACTTGTATTCCCCTTCTTCTATTCAGATGATTGCTGTTTTGGTTTGACTGCTTTATTTTAATGATTTGTGGCATATGAAATCAGGGATCCTCACATTTTCCAGAGTACAACAAGACTTTTTGATGTACTTCGTATACACATATGAATCTGCTGTTTGTAATATATATTCATTAGGAAAAAGAATTTTTTACCCCTCCAGAGGTCTCATCAGGTGGTAACAACAAACCGGAAGTTTTTCCCTATGATTTGCAATGGATTTTAACAAAACAGATTTACACAGTATTCCTGTCACCGATAATAACGTTGCCACATTTGCACCATGGTAAATCAACTCACTTAAAGTTCATCAGTTTGACAAAACTATTCTCTTTGTTTTGTTGATACAGTTGTCTGTTTTGATTTCGCTTTCACTTCCTGACTGCTGGCATTGGATCAAAGTCTTTTATATCAACACCGACAAGATTTATTTTCATAAATTCATCATAAGTGTCAACACCCAGGCTGCACTGCAGCTTTGTTTTTAATAAAGTCAGGTGCAAAAATCCATTCCCACACTCCATGCTTGACACTGGAAATACCTATGAAATTTCTATAAAGGAATCACATTCAGGCAATGTCCTCACATTGTCCTCACATTGTCCTCACATTGAAGCTATTTTTGTCCGTAATTCAGCTGCTGGCAGTCCTCTTTAATTGTTGTGCACAATGTACTTCAGAATTCCCCACTCATTACTTCGTCAGCACTGATGACTGCATCACTGTTCTCTCTTGGTTGACCATAATGAGCAATCGAAGTGTCCATGTGATTGTTACCAATCTGTTGCATATCACAAACATTTGCAGGAAAAATGTTGGGCTCTGACACAATGGATACATTCAAAATCGTATTGTTTGAGATTCTATCATGTACTTTTGCATGAATAAACCATATACAAAGTACTGCTTTGGCTGGTAAGTCACTATCACGTGACAAACATTTCAGTTTGGTACCTTTGAAGTGACCTGTGTCACATGTGGCTGTAAGAAATTCATTGCAAAGAAGAACCGGAATGGGGTGTATCTCCAAGGTACACAGCTTCCAGTGACATCAAAAATCCATCAACATGTTGCTTCATGGTAATGTACAGCAAATCTATCATCTGCAAACACGGCTAAAGGTTACAGTTTTCATCCTTATTATGCTTTCACTTGACATGGTGAGTAGTGCTCTCTAAAGCAGTAAAACTAGGATTTATATTTTTATTATTGTCTCATTTAGGCATATATAAACATACCAATAAAATAAAATCCCCTTAGAATATCAAACATCTTTACTGAGAAGCCAATCTTTGAAATTTACTGTACTATTTTTCACCAATGGAATAAGTTGCCCTTCTCTACCCCAATTTAACCAGCTAACTGTGAGCAGTATATTCTTCTGGCAGTTGAGCTGTAACAAGTTTAGCTGGTGACACCTCTATTGATTGCCTGACAAAGAAACAATGTAAGACTTAGTAACCTTTGAATTAAGTTTATTCAATGAAACCTTTGTTGATTGTCCAACAAGGAAACAGTTTGTAAACTAGAGGTGTTTACCTGACAGTTTGATGGATAAACAAATCATAGACAATTTGATATAATGATATTGGGGACATCCAATGACCAATGTCCAGTTGCTCAGAGTATGTGCCAATCACAAACCTTTTAACTGGTGGTTATGTCCGGCAAATACATGAATTTAAGGAACCCCAATATATATATATATATATATATATATATATATATATATATATATATATATATATATATATATATATATAACAAGGACAACTCATATAATATTGCTGTGGTATGAATTTTTGCTTATGTATGCTTCCACCATGCATCAAAGTTTCCATTCTTAATCTGCCTGTACTTTAGCTTAGTGCTTAAGTGGCATTTTCTTCATGTGACTATATAGCTACAAAGCATTAATTTGTGTTGATATATCTGGTGTTTGAGTTCCTTTGCTTCTTGCTGGACTTCATTATTTAAATTCTCAGTTTTTTTATTTGCATTGTTACATTCTGCATTTCTTAAAATATGCATTTTCATTTGCAAGTTAGTATTATAGTTTATGCTTACTTTTTTCATTTGTGTTATTTGCTTATAGTTGTATTAGCTCATTGTGTGATATGCCTTTTCATTTGCAAGTTCGCATTAAGCTTTCGTTTACCTTTCATTTATGTTGTTTGTTTACAGCTGTACTTTGGCCAAAGTTACACAACTAAGACTATTACTTGCAAGCTACATACTTTCTATTACTGTGATGAATATGAATGATAAATGGCATCAATAGATGTGATACCTTATGTTAGTAGATTATCATGCTCAATGAACCTTACTATTTGAGAAAAAGGAATGAATTATATAAATATACCCTCTCTCATTTGTGTGGATAGTGAAAGTAGATTGATGGTCTGCCTTGACGAAATATGTATAAGTAAGGTATATGTATATTTACCCAAAAAGTGAGGCATACAATGTTATTTGTTTTGTTACAGCTATTAATTACACTTTCCCAAAACAAGCAATGATTCAAGAATTCCTGGATTTTATCATATAATTATTTGGCCAACTCTAAATTTGTGATGAAGAATTCCTATTTTACTAAGACTGGGTGGAGTGTTGTGGCCATGTCAGATGTTATTTAGAGGCAAGAAGTTACCCCGATGTCATCTGCCAACAGGTCTCAGGCAATCCTGAATGCAAGCAGGAACCTGGTAGAGCCAGGAGTAAAGGAATGTCTCATTCTTGCCTGATTGGCTGAACAAATTACTATGTCTCACTGCCCTGTGCCCTGGGTCAGAAGTGTCGGCAACAAATAACTATGTCTGACTGCCCTGTGGCCAGGGTCAGAAGTGTCATCGACAAATTACTATGTCTCACTGCCCTGTTGACAGGGTCAGAAGTGTCATCAACTCTGTATATACAAATCAGCATGTTTCTTCTTCCTTATTGGAATGTCAAATAAGACTACTCAACCTTATATACACAGAATTACAAATACTGACCTCAACTCTTAACCTTTGGTTTTGCATTACAACTATACATTGTATTATTTTTCATAACCTTAAGTATGCTACTTACATCAATTTCCTGAGTAACTTCTTCCATTATGGACAGAGGGAGAATTTTTTTGGAAACCTGTGTCTGTAAAAGAAAACAACAAAAAGGTACAGAATGATATTCATCTGAATTAGCATTTTTCAGAGTAAAAAATTGTTTCTTCAATACAGCTCATACAATCGTAAAACTTTGGAAAACATCCAGTACCTTGCAAATTCTGCCCTCCCGGGCAAAAAAAGACATTAACCATCTCTCCTGACTTTCTTTAGCAAAAAAGTGCTAAAAGGTTATCTGTTTGCCTGGATGGAAGTCCAGTGAGAGTAGTCTCCTCATGGTAAGAGCAAATGTCACTATATAAATTAAATTATCAGTCACTACTGAAGCACATGTGCATATGTTTTCAGGAATGTAACTGCAGGGAGGGTTTGGGAGCGTTTTCCCACATTATAATTGACTAATACTGAAGAAACATATTTTATCCCAACAATCAGTTTTTTTTTCAAATACATTACCTGATTATAATACTTTAGGAGACTAGGTAACAGGTGGAAGAATTTATAATCCCCCTTACCCAGAAATGGCTCTGGCTCTGATATTCTAATGTACATAAAGAAATTTCAGGTCTCAAGTGAGATATCGGCCAGGGTCAGCACAGGTCAATCAATGGACACGATCTTGAGAACATTGTTTACTCCTGCAAATCCAGCAGAAGTGGAGTAACCTGCATTGTTACGATGCTGTGGAGAGACTTGAGAAGGTAGCCTACTGCAATGCTGATATAAGTCTCACCTGGACAAATTTAGCACTTTGGGATGAAATGTCTCTTAGGCAAAAGCTGCAGAATGTCATCTCTGACCTCCATTCCATGGCAGCTTGAATAATTTTGGTTAGGGTGCAGTTTTTCTCAAACGCTGTGCTGGTGATGACTACCCTAACTTCATGAGCCAATATGCATTAGACATTTATTGGGTTAGTTCCATGAAGGCTAAGCAGACAACTCAATGGACTGGAGTAGACAGCCTTAGCAGGAATATCTTCCTTCCCTTTCTTTGATGGTAACAACAACTGACAAAACCCTCTTCGGTTCAGCTCAGAATGCTTCAGGTACCACTTCAACATTCTGACACCTTGGCAAGAATGGTGCAGAAAAGACTGTGGTTTCAAAACAAAGGACTTACATCCCATGAGCAGAAGCCTGTTCTAAGTGGGCAAAATTATGAAAGAAACCAAATTAGTGTGATGGGACCATGGACCATGGTCTTTGATGATGTGTCCCCTTATAACCTTTCAAAGTGGTGTGCCTTCTTGCCTGAGGAATTCTGTCCACTGCTTCTTTGGAATAATGTTTCAATCTGAGGGTTTGTCTGAACTGATCCAGACATGCAGGCTTTGTATTTCTTGGTTGGGATAGAAAAACCTGCAGTCACGGTTGTTACAGCAGGCAAGGAGAAAGCAGAAGGAGCTCAACCACTAGATTCAGAGGGTCAGTGATCAATTATTTTTTCCCATTTAAAAGTAGCAATCAGAATTAGTCTGCTTTCTGTGTGGTTGCGGAAAAGACATATGCATCAAGACCATTCTAGTTTAGTGAAAGGGCATCAACATGCTTTCAGATCTGGGTCGGACATGAGAAATGTTGGAAGCATGGCATTCACCTCATCACAAAGCGGTCGACAAGAGGTTGGACCAGAGGGAGCAGATTCAACTAAAGACTTAGGGGTGAACAGACCACTCTGTGTTACTTGGCTGTTGCCATCTAGACGGTGAGTCTGCTAGAATAATGAGCCTGCCTGGGATGTGGTGGACTTAGATGTTGATTTGTTGGCAATTACACCACCTGAGAAAAGCCCAAACCAGAAGGAGAAAACCCCAAACCAAAAGGCAGAAGTCTAGGCGCTTGACTCCTCCTTGCCTTTTGAAGTAATCAACGACAGTTGAGTTGTCAAACAGAATGAGAATGCTCCTTCCAGCTAACATCTCCTACCATCTCACAATGGCCTTCATTATCAGGAGGCTGATGTTCACGTAGTACTCCAAAATGTGCCAAGGAGGGCAGGATGTGAGCACCCAATCAGTTGTGCTGGCATCTATGCAAATTGTGACTTCTGATGCTCGACACTGCAATGGGATGCCTGCTGTAAGCCAAAAGAGGTCCTCCCATTTGCTGACAGGGATCTCCTTGCAGTCCCAGTCTTTGATTATTTTGGTCTATTGGGCAATGTTTTGAACCGTCACTGAGATAGAAGGATCATCATTGACAGACAGCCCAAAACCAGACGATCTGCAGCCACACTGAGAATACCCAAGTGGCAAAGAAATTCCCAAGCTAAAATATGATCTTGGGGTGGATGCAAGACACAACTGAGATAATCTTCAAGGCACATTCATGATGGAGATAAACTTGATTCAAGGAGGTTGTGAATTCCATGCCCACAATAATGAAATGCTGCAGTGGAATGAGACTAGATTTGTCCTTGTAAATAAGGAATCTAAGGCGAAGCAAGAGTGAAACAACGGATTTCATGTCTTGGTACAAACAATTGCTCACATTATACTTTGTAGAATGTCATCCAGGTAGTTAAACGTCTTGGACAGGTTTTTTTTGTAAAAAGACCCTGAAACCAAGATCCAGACCAAAACATGAGCACCCTGAACTGAAATTTCTGGGAAGACTCAAGAATGGAAATAAGAAAGTAGACAAGATGGAGGTCAAGACTAACTGCAAAATCTCCTTTCACAATGGCAATGCGAGCTGATCTCAGCATCTCCATTCTGAATATGTGTGCCCCAATATGTTGGCTGAGACAGCTTAGATCTATGACCAGAATGAGTTTGCCACCGGCTTTGGAAAATGTCTGGAGTAAAATCCCAGTGAGTTTGTGTTGCGAACAATCTCCAACATCCTTTTAATGAAGACATTTATTTATTTAAACGATGTCTGCCATGTAAGGGTATCTGGTGCTGTTTGTAGTAAAGGGAATGCTTGACAGTGGGAAAGGATTAAGGAACCTGATCTAGAGGCTCTCCAAGGCAATTTGTAAGATGCACGGGTCATTAGGACCGAGTCCCTCCCATCACAGAGTAAAGAATTAAAGTCTGCACCACACCAGTATGTCATTAAAGGGCAAAAAGAGCATGGCATCATTTTCTGAAGGAACATTGATGGGGAGAAACACTGGGCTGATGCAAGTCCCTCTTTCCACATGTCTTTTCTTCACATGCTCTGAGAAACTGAAGAAGTAAAGTCTGGAGGCAGGTTTTCCCATTTGTTGTGCCTAAAGGGGTCCTTCTCACTTCTTTTGTCCCTTCAGGGGAATAAGGCTGGAATCTGGATGTTGGACCTGTGCAAGGTTTGTTTCTTTTACAGACAGTTTCCTGACCACCTCTATACAGCCACAGAATAGGAGGCTGGCGCATAGAGGCTGAGATCTGGGGATGACCATGCACTGGTATTTTAACAACACATATGTGGATAGGAATGCATCTATCTCCAAAACCTTAGAGATTAATGGAAGTAACTACTGTATTAAAGAGTGGGTGTTGAGCTGCCCTGTTGAGTACATTAGCCATACATGAGAATGGCTCACAGGTCTGGCATGTCTGTCATGAGGGACCTCAGTGAAGGGGTCTAGGATTGCTGAAATACAGCCATCTCGACCAGGTCAAGCTTGAAGCCAATAGCTATGGTATTGTGAAACAGTTGTTCCATATCCTGAAAAAGTTTTCTGACTATGCATACAGAGGAAGGTTTTGTAAGGTTTTGACATTACCAGACCTGCAATGTCTCTATCAATGGCTGGGACTTCGTGTGAAAGACATCTGGGTTAGGTTTAGGACTTTTAGTGTTTTGCAAAAGTGCTGGGTTGATGTTAGATGAATGTTGTTGTTGCGAAAAGAATGGCCTGTTGACACTTAGATCTTGAATTGCCTTTCAAAGCAGTGTAAGATATCAGAAACAGATAACAGAAGACTTCTTCAATGAATGAGATGTGGGGTGACAAAAACACTTCTTAAGGTTGTAGTGACAACTGAACTGGAGAAGCGGGAAGTTGGAAACAAAGAACAAGGTTGGGGGTCCATCCATATTCAGACAAAGAGATCTCCAGTCATTCACTTTGAGAGTTGCACGAGGTCCACAGTGGGTATAGAGTATTAAAGAATAGGAAGTTAACACAGCCAGTACTGGGTCACAAAGGAGCTGGGACCAGTGATGTATATATCAGGTGCCAGTCTACAAAGCCTTCATAGGACCAGTACTGAATACAATGGGAGACTTGTTCATTAAATCCGGTGATGATTACACTAGATGTCCATGACAAAACCAGGACTGGAATTGGCATGACCTGGTGCCAGTGGCTGTCTGCATCTAGATGTCAGGACTGGGTATACTGAGAATACTGACCAACATAGCCAGTCTCAGAAGCAGAGGGCATAGGTCAAGACTGTGCCAGAGCTGGAATGGATGGGTAACAGAGCCTGCTGACATCTCGGGCTTAAGTTCAGTAACGGCTATAAAGAGAATGATTATCATACCCAGCATCGGGATCTGGGCCAAAGTGGGCCACCATGTCATGTCAGTAATGGCTCAAGTGTCTGTTCAGTTCTGATATTCTCTGCTTATGGCACTTTGGGTGACAGCAGTGGATGTAACTGAATGGGATGCCTATGATGGCAAAGATGTCCAAACCATTTTTGGAACTGGCATCTTTTCAGCTCGAGTGACTCAGAGATAAGGAAGCTGGCAACTGATGTGGCATCAGCAGTAATGCTGATGGTGTCTGCATCATTGTAGAAGGCTTTCTTGACTCGCATCAGCCTTGGCTAACTGTGACCAATGAGAACAAATGTTGCAAACTAGATTTGAATGACACCTCATACAGCTTATACAGGTGGGTTGATTATCTTCAATCAGCTCAAATCTCTTACACATCCCAAATGTATTCCTGTGCACTGCCGTTGACACAAATCCCTCTTATCCAAGAGAAGACCACTCTCATCTGGCTTCTGCCTCTGCAAACAGATGACTTTTTTGCATTTTTTTTTTAAACAAGCCACAAGATATGGGCAAAGTTGGTATTACCCGGGGAGGACTGGATTTGTGAGGTTGAGAATATTCTCCTAATATATTTTGATCACATAATATATTTGAAGATATTAATTTGATGAGCTTAGAAACATTTATTGATGTATTGTTTGATCAAATGACTATGTTGTAACTTTTCTATGTTCCTAAACAGAGCTGAATTCAACTAATATATTGGCATTCTTGACGATACTGGTGTTATATCAGGAACTGTGTTACCATGAGGTACACAATAGTGAGGGACCATTGTATTCAGATGGCACAGGAAACAGGTGCTAGAAGTATGGCAATAGTAAAAAAGAGTCCTGCATAAAGCATTAATAATCAAAAGACAGAAAGTAACAGGCAGGTAGGTGAGAAAGACCAAAGGAAGAAAAGAAATGTATAACTAGAACAGAAGTTGCATAAGTAATGGTATCTAAATACAGTGGTTGCATAAGTAATGGTATCTAAATACAGTGGTTGCATAAGTAATGGTATCTCCTATATGTGATTCTACCTGCGGTAGGCCAAAAATACCATTTTAAAGGCCGTCTATCGCACATACTGTTTAGTACTCGAAATCTACCGCTTTTGAAAATTTCAAGGAAAAATTTTTTAAAATAAAAAAACCCCAGTATTTTTACGCATTCTATCAACACATTAGATAAACCAGCCAGAACCAGTCTACTGGGAACCGGAAATGTTCCACCTGAGCTACAACCGGTGCGATTATGCGTGGTTGAGTAGTCAGATTACAATTGTTAAAGAACAGCTAGCATGTGTACACAACAAGCGGCTAATTGATTACCTTTTTGTTGTAATTTGGAGAGTTTAAGACCAAATGCGGGATGTTGTTTGAGGTGTTATAAGTAATAAAAGTATCAAAGGTAATCCATGATGACCGTGAGACTTTGATTAAAACTCGGCTGACCTGTCATGGAAGAAAGATAAAATAGAGAGACCGACCAAAACTGATCTTGGCAGAAACACTTGAGTAAGTATTTTGATTTGTTGTCTTTTAATTGTTCTTGTATTGTTCACGATGGTTTAAGATGAATATTTAAGGGCAGCTTGTATATTTTTTTTCAATTCATGTCAAAATGCCGAAACATCTGCTTTCTCCCAATGCTAAGAAGCCACCAGCTAAGAATACTACAATAAGTTTAACAACGCTTGGATACCAGAATTTAAGTGTGTGCAGGCGAGTAGCAAAGGTCCTGAGTTTGCATTGTGTGTTTCATGCAAAGTGGATTTTAAGATAGTATATGGAGGAAGAAATTATAAAAATGTATTACTTAATATTTAATTTTAAAGTTGGAATAAATTATTAAAATCATGTTTTTTTTAACTGTTTATTTCAAGTCTAAATCTAATTTGTTTAAAATTAATTACAGTGGTTAAACTTGCCAACAGATTTTTGGGCCTAAGCCTAGAAGTGAAACAAGCCCTTGAGGATGAGGCTCAGGAATGCATATTAAGTCCAAGCCAGGAACTTCCTCCTCTGGGTGAAATGAGCTTGGAGCAATATTGGAGATCAGTCAGCAGCCTCAGAAACCCAGCAACAGAAAAACTTAAGTTAGAACCTCTTTCCAGACTGAGTGTAGTTGTCCTGTCATTGCCACATTCCAATGCTGACACAGAGAGGACATTCTCCATTCTTTGGAAAATCCGGAGTGATTCAAGGGGAAATCTGGACCAGAAAACTACTGAGAGCCTGCTAAGTGTGAAGGTTGACAATCACAGTGAATGTCACCAGTGGTCACCAGACAGTGATCTTGTGAAGGAAACTAAAAATGCCTGTGGCTTTTATACAAAATCTTTGCAGTGAACTGTGAGATGTACAACTCTTCCTTTTTCATTTAATTGACAATATACTGGCTCATATTAACTAACTATTATTGTAACATTTTCCATCAGATTTTGAATCGGATTCATGTTCAAAATTTGTGTTTTATTATAATATGAGGAGAATACATATTATGTGAAAAAACGCACTTGTTTTGTTTTCAATCCCCTTAAAACACATAAAATTTATGCTGATAAAAAAATCTACCTTTTTAGAAGCCAATCTACCAATCAAAATTTGTAAATCTACTGGTTTGAAATCCTGGTTCTGTCACATGTATGGTATCTAAATACAGTGGTTGCATAAGTAATGGTATCTAAATACAGTGGTTGCATAAGTAATGGTATCTAAATACAGCGGTTGCACAAGTAATGGTATCTAAATACAGAAGTTGCATAAGTAACAGTATCTAAATACAGCAGTTGCATAAGAAACAGTATCTAAATACAGCGGTTGCATAAGTAATGATATCTAAATACAGTGGTTCATAAGTAATGTTATCTAAATACAGTGGTTGCATAAGTAATGGTATCTAAATACAGTGGTTGCATAAGAAACAGTATCTAAATACAGCAGTTGCATAAGTAATGGTATCTAAATACAGAAGTTGCATAAGTAACAGTATCTAAATACAGTGGTTGCATAAGTAGTGGTATCTAAATACAGTGGTTGCATAAGTAATGGTATCTCATACATGTGATTCTACCGGCGGTAGGCCAAAAATACCATTTTAAAGGCCGTCTATCGCACATACTGTTTAGTACTCGAAATCTACCGCTTTTGAAAATTTCAAGGAAAAATTTTTTTTAATAAAAAAAAAACCAGTATTTTTACGCGTTCTATCAACACATTAGATAAACCAGCCAGAACCAGTCTACTGGGAACCGGAAATGTTCCACCTGAGCTACAACCGGTGCGATTATGCGTGGTTGAGTAGTCAGATTACAATTGTTAAAGAACAGCTAGCATGTGTACACAACAAGCGGCTAATTGATTACCTTATTGTTGTAATTTGGAGAGTTTAAGGCCAAATGCGGGATGTTGTTTGAGGTGTTATAAGTAATAAAAGTATCAAAGGTAATCCATGATGACCGTGAGACTTTGATTAAAACTCAGCCGACCTGTCGTGGAAGGAAGATAAAATAGAGAGACCGACCAAAAATGATCTTGGCAGAAACACTTGAGTAAGTATTTTGATTTTTTGTCTTTTAATTGTTCTTGTATTGTTCACAATGATTTAAGATGAATATTTAAGGGCAGCTTGTATATTTTTTTTTTCAATTAATGTGAAAATGCCGAAACATCCGCTTTCTCCCAATGCTAAGAAGCCACCAGCTAAGAATACTACAATAAGTTTAACAACGCTTGGATACCAGAATTTAAGTGTGTGCAGGCGAGTAGCAAAGGTCCTGAGTTTGCATTGTGTGTTTCATGCAAAGTGGATTTTAAGATAGTATATGGAGGAAGAAATTATAAAAATGTATTACTTAATATTTAATTTTAAAGTTGGAATAAATTATTAAAATCATGTTTTTTTTAACTGTTTATTTCAAGTCTAAATCTAATTTGTTTAAAATTAATTACAGTGGTTAAACTTGCCAACAGATTTTTGGGCCTAAGCCTAGAAGTGAAACAAGCCCTTGAGGATGAGGCTCAGGAATGCATATTAAGTCCAAGCCAGGAACTTCCTCCTCTGGGTGAAATGAGCTTGGAGCAATATTGGAGATCAGTCAGCAGCCTCAGAAACCCAGCAACAGAAAAACTTAAGTTAGAACCTCTTTCCAGACTGAGTGTAGTTGTCCTGTCATTGCCACATTCCAATGCTGACACAGAGAGGACATTCTCCATTCTTTGGAAAATCCGGAGTGATTCAAGGGGAAATCTGGACCAGAAAACTATTGAGAGCCTGCTAAGTGTGAAGGTTGACAATCACAGTGAATGTCACCAGTGGTCACCAGACAGTGATCTTGTGAAGGAAACTAAAAATGCCTGTGGCTTTTATACAAAATCTTTGCAGTGAACTGTGAGATGTACAACTCTTCCTTTTTCATTTAATTGACAATATACTGGCTCATATTAACTAACTATTATTGTAACATTTTCCATCAGATTTTGAATCGGATTCATGTTCAAAATTTGTGTTTTATTATAATATGAGGAGAATACATATTATGTGAAAAAACGCACTTGTTTTGTTTTCAATCCCCTTAAAACACATAAAATTTATGCTGATAAAAAAATCTACCTTTTTAGAAGCCAATCTACCAATCAAAATTTGTAAATCTACTGGTTTGAAATCCTGGTTCTGTCACATGTATGGTATCTAAATACAGTGGTTGCATAAGTAATGGTATCTAATTACAGTGGTTGCATAAGTAATGGTATCTAAATACAGAAGTTGCATAAGTAACAGTATCTAAATACAGCGGTTGCATAAGAAACGGTATCTAAATACAGCGGTTGCATAAGTAATGGTATCTAAATACAGAAGTTGCATAAGTAACAGTATCTAAATACAGTGGTTGCATAAGTAATGTTATCTAAATACAGTGGTTGCATAAGTAATGGTATCTAAATACAGTGGTTGCATAAGTAATGGTATCTAAATACAGTGGTTGCATAAGTAATGGTATCTAAATACAGAAGTTGCATAAGTAACAGTATCTAAATACAGTGGTTGCATATGTAATGGTATCTAAATACAGTGGTTGCATATGTAATGGTATCTAAATACAGTGGTTGCATATGTAATGGTGTCTAAATACAGTGGTTGCATATGTAATGGTATCTAATTACAGTGGTTGCATATGTAATGGTATCTAATTACAGTGGTTGCATATGTAATGGTATCTAAATACAGTGGTTGCATATGTAATGGTATCTAATTACAGTGGTTGCATATGTAATGGTGTCTAAATACAGTGGTTGCATAAGTAATGGTATCTAAATGCAGTGGTTGCATATGTAATGGTGTCTAAATACAGTGGTTGCATATGTAATGGTATCTAAATACAGTGGTTGCATATGTAATGTATCTAATTACAGTGGTTGCATATGTAATGGTGTCTAATTACAGTGGTTGCATATGTAATGGTGTCTAAATACAGTGGTTGCATAAGTAATGGTGTCTAAATACAGTGGTTGCATAAGTAACAGTATCTAAATACAGTGGTTGCATAAGTAATGGTATCTAAATACAGTGGTTGCATATGTAATGGTGTCTAAATACAGTGGTTGCATATGTAATGGTATCTAATTACAGTGGTTGCATATGTAATGGTGTCTAATTAAAGTGGTTGCATATGTAATGGTGTCTAAATACAGTGGTTGCATAAGTAATGGTATCTAAATACAGTGGTTGCATATGTAATGGTATCTAAATACAGTGGTTGCATATGTAATGGTATCTAAATACAGTAGTTGCATATGTAATGGTATCTAAATACAGTGGTTGCATATGTAATGGTATCTAAATACAGTGGTTGCATAAGTAATGGTATCTAAATACAGTGGTTGCATAAGTAATGGTATCTAAATACAGTGGTTGCATATGTAATGGTATCTAAATACAGTGGTTGCATATGTAATGGTATCTAATTACAGTGGTTGCATATGTAATGGTATCTAAATACAGTGGTTGCATATGTAATGGTATCTAATTACAGTGGTTGCATATGTAATGGTATCTAAATACAGTGGTTGCATAAGTAATGGTATCTAATTACAGTGGTTGCATATGTAATGGTATCTAATTACAGTGGTTGCATAAGTAATGGTATCTAATAACAGTGGTTGCATATGTAATGGTATCTAATTACAGTGGTTGCATATGTAATGGTATCTAATTACACTGGTTCATCACTATAAAGCTGTCTCTTTTATAATGTAGGTATGCTCATGGCTCTCATTAAATTTTGTTTTATGACTGATTCCTAATTTAACTTTGTTTTAATTCTTGACAACCAGTTATACTGTGATTTCACATCATTAAATACATAATTTTTGCATGTTAATGCACCTCTTATAAATTTCTTCAACTTGCATTGGTCAACAAGAACAAAATAATCTTCACAGTAATCCTCGTTTAAAATCTGCAACAACATTTAATATTGCATCTGTCTCTATAGCAACGGGTAACTTTTCAAAATGAAATATGTTTAAGGATCTACAATACAAGGTTCAAACAAACTGATAGAATGACAGATATAAAGGCGATTAACATGTAAATGCATGAAGCAAAGTTGTAACAATGGAAACCACTTACTTTGTCATCAGCATAGTATCGCAGATCTCTCCCATTAAAATTGACCCATCTCTTTCTCATGCCCTTGTTGGCCTGCACACTGAAATTCAATTTATTTCTGTAATGATGTCTAATATGGTACTGAGCAAGACTTATGTAGAATGCCTAATCCTAAACCAAAACATAAATCTAACCCCAATTAGCAAAGTATGTCACTGTGACATACATGAAAACATCTATTAAGTGTCGTGATTGTACAGTCAATAGTTTCAGAGAAACTGGACTAAATGCAAAAACTTTACTTAGATGTCTAGACCAACAACAACATCACACTGGAACTGGAGTGTAATCAATAATTACATAAGCTTTTAGTACACTCCAGGGGCCACTGCAAACATTAGTTATGCTTGACCTTTGACCTGTTGACCCCGAAACCAATACATTTTTTTCCTACCCACATTGCAATTTATCCATACACTTTAATACCTACAGCTGATGGATAACTCGAGTTATTGTACTGAAACCTTTTTTCCTTCAGTCACAGTGACTTTAAGCTTCAGCGTTTTGACCCCTAAATCATTAGGATTATTCCTTAACCTTTGAGCAAGCACTCCGCAAAGTTTGGTAACTGTAGATGTAGATGGTGGACAGCTCAAATTATAATGCAAAAACCATTTTTGTTCTTTCAGTCACAGTGATCTTGACCTTTGAGTTTTTGAGCTGAAATGGGTAGGGTTTTTATTCCATGTACAAGCCGTCCATTAAGTTTGGTAAGTGCAGAGAGAAGACAATTCGAGTTGTGCAGAAATCGACCTGGTAACAGACTGATGGTTGTACAGATGGATGGACCGGTCAACAACATTTAATATAATACACTCCTTCTTATGCCTGGCATATAAAATATGAAATATTGGTCAGAGTGACCTTTTTCTTGTTGTAAGAGTGCGGTACTAATGGAGATGCATCTAACCATTTAGTTTGATGATTCTATCATGGCAGTGCTTGATTCTATCATGACAGTGCTTGATTCTATCATGACAGTGCTTGATTCTAGCATGACATTGCTTGATTCTAGCATGACAGTGCTTGATTCTATCATGACAGTGCTTAAGAAATAAACTTAAAACACAAAATTTAATCAGTGTCAGCTAATTATGAAATATGGTTACAGTGATTGTACTTTTGTCAGTGTGCAAAAAACCTATGTGGTCATGAGCTAAATACAAAAACTTAACCATGAATGTACAAATAATATATATGTATCCACAAAGTTAACCCCCTTTGCCCCCTCCCCAGGGTGTAGGTGCTATGAAACCCCCACTCCAAACTGTTGCCTAGAACTTAGGAAGGAAGACTGGTTGAGATGGATTGAAACTGTACATATGTACCGTAATACTTATGTATAAGCTGATACCAACTGCAAACTGTATAGATCCAGATCTGCCGTCGCATAATGTGCTGGCTGATCAGGGTATATGCAGTTTGTAAGGACTAATCAGTAGAACAAACAACACAGACCCTGATCTGCTGGTGCATTTTGCGACATCGGATCAGAGTCTCTGTTGTTTGCATTTGGACCTGGATTATACATGAGTGTATGCAGTATATGCTTTTCTATGTATGGATGCCAATGCCTACACCTGTGATATGTATATGCTTTTATATGTATGGATGTCAATGCCTACACCTGTGATATGTATATGTTTTTATATTTGTGGATGTCAATGCCCACACCTGTGATATGTATATGCTTTTATATGTATGGATGCCAATGACTACACCTGTGATATTTATATGCTTTTATATGTATGGATGCCAATGCCTACACCTGTGATATTTATATGCTTTTAAATGTGTGGATGCCAATGCCTACACCTGTGATATGTATATCCTTTTAAATGTATGGATGCCAATGCCTACACCTGTGATATGTATATGCTTTTATATTTGTGGGTGTCAATGCCCACACCTGTGATATGTTTATGCTTTTATATGTGTGGATGCCAATGCCTACACCTGTGATATGTATATGTTTTTATATGTATGGATGTCAATGCCTACACCTGTGATATGTTTATGCTTTTATATGTATGGATGCCAATGCCTACACCTGTGATATGTATATGATTTTATATGTGTGGATGCCAATGCCTACACCTGTGATATGTATGGATGCCAATGCCTACACCTGTGATATGTATATGCTTTCAAATGGGTGGATGCCAATGCCTACACCTGTGATATGTATGGATGCCAATGCCTACACCTGTGATATGTATATGCTTTTATATGTATGGATGCCAATGCCTACACCTGTGATATGTATATGCTTTTATATGTATGGATGACCTGTGATATGTATATGCTTTTATATTTGTGTATGCCAATGCCTACACCTGTGATATGTATATGCTTTTAAATGTATGGATGCCAACGCCTACACCTGTGATATGTATATGCTTTTATATGTATGGATGCCAATGCCTACACCTGAGGTAATAAAATAGTTCTCCTCTACTTCACAGAGGTGAACAAAACATTCTCATGCAAAGATTTCATAAAGACTTTGGGTAACAGAGGTTGCCATTAAACAGTGAATTATTAAAATTATTGCATGGAACCTGGTGTTTCACCTGCATCCGTGTACTGATGCATCCCCACCCCACTATTTCCCATCTAACTTTAAAAAACTTAAAACAACTTTACCATTGACAACGTTGGTATCACCATTACTGAAAGAGTGATAACTATGTCCCACCATTCTTACACAAGTGAAAAAAAACCATTAACAATCCAAAACTCACATAAATGCATGTTTATTCTAATTTTGATAACTATGTCTCACTGTGCTTACAAATCAACTAGCATTACACTGATAAAGTATGAGCTCATTCTAATTTTGAGTTGTTTTTTTATTGCTTCAGAAATCTATAGTCAGGAATCGGATATTTCAGTTAGTCACTTGTCCTGCAGGACAAGAAACTCAGAACTTAACCTCATCCTGAAGCAATCTTGCTTGTACTACACTTGTTTATAATTTTGATGATTTTTGATATTGCACTCATCTGATCAGACAAGAATCTTGAAAAAGTTACTTGCTCTTTCTTACCTAGTGGACCAGAGAAATTTGTTGGGGTAAATACTCATTTTTATGATCTCTTTCCAAGAAGTGAATATGTACCACTTCATCATGACAAACAGAACTTGATCTTTAACTCTCCCTGGGATTAGGGTTATCTTTGATCTTACAATCCCTGGTATTAGTGTTATCTTTGATCTTATACTTCCTGGTATTAGTGTTATCTTTGATCTTAAACTCCCTGGGATTAGGGTTATCTTTGATCTTACACTCCCTGGGATTAGGGTTATCTTTGATCTTAAACTCCCTGGGATCAGGGTTTTCTATCTTACCATCCCTGGGGTTAGGGTCAAGGTTCTCTTTTATCTTACCTCCAAGGGATTAGGTTTAGAGTTATCTTTGATCTTACCTCCAAGGGATTAGGTTTAGAGTTATCTTTGCTCTTACCCTCCCTGCTTGTTCAGCCAGCCACTTCTCTTCTTCTCCCTGGGCTGAAAATGAACATTGGAGGTCTTTTTAGAAAGCTCAAATCTATTTTAGAATGCTTCCTCTTGGATAAATTGGCTATTACTTCCAATCTCTAAAGCTGATTTTCCTACATATATGACCTTCCTGAAGCTATTTAACTTATCAAAATGAATTTTATACTACAACAAGTTACAAAAAACAGTTAAGCTTGAATAACCCATACAGCCTTTATCACTCAAATAACTCGCTGCATCATGTGACTCGAATAACTCGCTGGATCGTGTGAATAGAATAACTCACTAGATCGTGTGACTCGAATAACTCACTTGATCGTGTGACTCGAATAACTCACTAGATCGTGTGACTCAAATAACTCACTTGATCATTTGACTAGAATAACTCACTAGATCATGTGACTCGAATAACTCACTAGATCGTGTGACTGAAATAATTCACTAGATCATGTGACTTGAATAACTCACTTGATCATGTGACTCAAATAACTCACTAGCTCATGTGACTCGAATAACTCGCTGGATCGTGTGACTTGAATAACTCGCTGGATCATGTGACTCGAATAACTCACTAGATCGTGTGACTGAAATAATTCACTAGATCATGTGACTCGAATAACTCACTTGATCATGTGACTCAAATAACTCACTAGCTCATGTGACTCGAATAACTCGCTGGATCGTGTGACTTGAATAACTCACTAGATCATGTGACTCAAATAACTCACTAGATCGTGTGACTGAAATAATTCACTAGATCATGTGACTCGAATAACTCACTTGATCATGTGACTCAAATAACTCACTAGCTCATGTGACTCGAATAACTCGCTGGATCGTGTGACTTGAATAACTCGCTGGATCATGTGACTCGAATAACTCACTTGATCCTATGGCTTGATTAATTGCTTGATCCAGTGACTCGAATAACTTGATTAATCCAGATGTAAAACATTTTCTTGTTTGCTAACTAAGATAACTTGAAACAAACAAAACTTTAAACCAAAAGTTTGAGCCAGCAGTGCTACAAGGTATTAGAAGTTATGTTGTAATGTACAGTACTCCCTCACTATAAATAAACATTGTTCATTTTATCCATAAAAATGGTCGACCTGATATATAAGTTTGCCTTATATTGAGGCACTTTATTCATAATATTAATATCAAATAATGAAATGGGATCCTGATAAAAGTGAGCACCTTACAGTGTCGTGCCTTATAGTGATGAAGTACTGTGTATTGTTGTAGACAATGGTCACACCTAAATGATGCAGATAGAAGTATTATCATTCTACCCATCTTCCTGAACTTCATACATCATCCTTAGTCATACATCATCCTTAGTCACACATCATCGTTAGTCATACATCATCCTTAGTCACACATCATCTTTAGTCATACATCATCCTTAGTCACACATCATCCTTAGTCATACATCATCCTTAGTCATATACATGATCCTTAGTCATACATCATCCTTAGTCATATACATCATCCTTAGTCACACATCATCCTTAGTCATACATCATCCTTAGTCATATACATCATCCTTAGTCATACATCATCCTTAGTCATACATCATCCTTAGTCATACATCATCCTTAGTCATACATCATCCTTAGTCATATACATCATCCTTAGTCATACATCATCCTTAGTCATACATGATCCTTAGTCATATATATCATCCTTAGTCATACATCATCCTTAGTCACACATCATCCTTGGTCACACATCATCCTTAGTCAAACATCATCTTTAGTCATACATCATCCTTAGTCATACATCATCCTTAGTCATATACATCATCCTTAGTCATACATCATCCTTAGTCATACATCATCCTTAGTCATACATCATCCTTAGTCACACATCATCCTTAGTCATACATCATCCTTAGTCACACATCATCCTTAGTCATATACATCATCCTTAGTCACACATCATCCTTAGTCATACATCATCCTTAGTCATACATCCCTTCAATACTCTGTCATCATCTAAGCATGTCTGAGACTTGATTTTTTTCTACAGTCAAACATGGATTAGCAAAGCTTCCAAAAACAAGGATTTTGTCCACAGATGTTATCATGGAATGGACTAAACAACTTGTTAGGTTTTGTGCTACCAGTGCTTTTCCATTGTTGAGACTCGATAAATTAATTAAGCTGTGTTACCAGATACTTTACAAATAAATTAAGCTGTATGCCACCAGATGCATAACACATTAATTGATTAAGCTGTATGCCACCAGATGCATAACACATTAATTGATTAAGATGTGTGCCTCCAGATGCATAACACATTATTTGATTAAGCTGTGTGCCACCAGATGCATAACACATTAATTGATTAGGTTGTGTGCCATCAGATACCTGACAAATTAATTAATGAAACTGTGCGCTACCAGTGCAACATTACAGAAAAATAGCTACAATAATAATGCCATGACCCTGCTTTAATAAACCATCTCAACTTGAGTACAAACTCTGCCAAACTTGTACATACTGATTATTTGTAAAGTACAACAGAATTCTTGCAATAAACCTAAATTTTGAAACAAAGTGGTTATCTTTAAGCTTAAAATATAACAAGAGACCCTTGAAGGGATAAACACTCTACTGGACTAAAGAAACTTCCAGGAATTTTTCTTTTCAACTGCCGAGTAATAAAACCATTTCTGACATTCTTCAGCAATAGCAAGATTTTGAAATTAGATGCTGTGGTGGACACACTGAATGTCAGATTGGTACCAGTTTCATTTAGAACCAAACCGACATCATTATAAATCTTTGGGTGTAAACCTCATGTCACTATGACCATCCATTCAGTAGTCATAGCAACAACATGATTTTCAAGACTGCCATCGTGGCAGCCATATTGCATGTAAGATTGGTACCATTTTCATTTAGGACCAACTAGTTATCATAAGACGTCGTTTGGTGAAAACCCCATATATAGTGGCCATACTGAGGTTCAAATTGCATCGTTTTCATTTAGGACCAACTAGACACTATAAGAAGTCTCCTGATGAAAACCACATGTCGAAATGACTTTCCATTTAGTAGGAGTAGCAACAAGAAGATCTTCATGATGGTTGCCATGGCAGCCATATCAGATGTCAGAGTTGCACCATTTTAGCGATAACAAACCTGTGCTAATGGATGGATGGACAACAGACAGATGATGGATGCACAATGGACATCAGGTCATCCCATAAGCTCTCCTGGTCTATGACCAGTAGAGCTAATAAAATTTCAAAAAGGGACAAAATGTTTGCTGAAAATGTACTCAAGATGAGAAGTTTTATGAAACCAAAACCTGAACATATACATCAACTTGACCTAAAGTATTCTTTTTATCATGAACAAAAAAACACCTATAACTGACCCAGAAGTATTATTTTCATCATGGAAAGCAACCTGATCTAGAAATGTTCTTTTTATTATGGACAGTAATGTCACCTATAACTGATCACAAAGTATTATTTCCATCATGGGCAGTAACACAACCTATAACTAACCTAGAAGTGTTCTCTCTATCATGGACAGTAACACTACCTTTAACTGACCTAGAAGTATTATTTTATCATGGACAGTAACACTACCTATAACTAACCTAGAAGTGTTCTCTCTATCATGGACAGTAACACTACCTATAACAAACCTAGAAGTATTATTTTATCATGGACAGTAACACTACCTATAAGTAACCTAGAAGTGTTCTCTGTATCATGGACAGTAACACTACCTATAACTAACCTAGAAGTATTATTTTATCATGGACAGTAACACTTCCTATAACTAACCTAGAAGTATTATTTTATCATGGACAGTAACACTACCTATAACTAACCTAGAAGTGTTCTCTGTATCATGGACAGTAACACTTCCTATAACTAACCTAGAAGTGTTATTTCTATCATGGACAGTAACACTACCTATAACTGACCTAGAAGTATTATTTTATCATGGACAGTAACACTACCTATAACTGACCTAGAAGTATTATTTTATCATGGACAGTAACACTTCCTATAACTAACCTAGAAGTGTTATTTCTATCATGGACAGTAACACTACCTATAACTGACCTAGAAGTGTTCTTTCTATCATGGACAGTATCACTACCTATAACTGACCTAGAAGTATTATTTTATCATGGACAGTAACACTACCTATAACTGACCTAGAAGTATTATTCTATCATGGACAGTAACACTACCTATAACTAACCTAGAAGTGTTCTCTCTATCATGGACAGTAACACTACCTATAACTAACCTAGAAGTATTATTACATCATGGACAGTAACACTACCTATAACATACCTAGAAGTGTTCTTTCCATCATGGACAGTAACACTACCTATAACTAACCTAGAAGTGTTCTTTCTATCATGGCCAGTAACACTACCTATAACATACCTAGAAGTGTTCTTTCCATCATGGACAGTAACACTACCTATAACTAACCTAGAAGTGTTCTTTCTATCATGGCCAGTAACACTACCTATAACATACCTAGAAGTGTTCTTTCCATCATGGACAGTAACACTACCTATAACTAACCTAGAAGTGTTCTTTCTATCATGGCCAGTAACACTACCTATAACATACCTAGAAGTGTTCTTTCCATCATGGACAGTAACACTACCTATAACATACCTAGAAGTGTTCTTTCCATCATGGACAGTAACACTACCTATAACATACCTAGAAGTGTTCTTTCCATCATGGACAGAAACACTACCTATAACTAACCTAGAAGTGTTCTTTCTATCATGGACAGTAACACTACCTATAACATACCTAGAAGTGTTCTTTCTATCATGGACAGAAACACTACCTATAACTAACCTAGAAGTATTATTTTATCATGGACAGTAACACTACCTATAACAAACCTAGAAGTATTATTTTATTATGGACAGTAACACTACCTATAACAAACCTAGAAGTATTCTTTCTATCATGGACAGTGACACTACCTATAACTGACCTAGAGGTCTTCTTTTATGATGGACAGTAACACCACCTACAACTGACCTAAAAGTATTTTTTCTATCATGGCCAGTAACACCAACAATGAATGACCTAAAAGTGTTCTGTTTTATCATGGATAGTAATACCATCTATAACTGACCTAAAAGTATTCTTTTTATCATGGACAGTAACACCAAGTATAACTGTTAGGAAAACTGCACCAATGATGTTAATTTGTCATGGACATGATATCTATAGTGACTGAGGACAGAGGTAATTAGAAGAAGAAGATGATGATGATGATGATGATGATGTTGTATCATCATCATCATCATTATTCACAGCCACGCACAGCACACTGAGAAATCTAACAATGGTTGTGTTACTTATAGGAATAACATAATTTTTCTATTAAACCTATATTTTAAAATTTTCCAGTGATATAATGACCTTAAATGTTAATAGCATTTCAAAGAGGAACAACAATTTTTTGTTGAATAGGTACTTAATATGAGAAGGTTTATGAAAGTGAAGAATGAACATATGAAGCAACCTGACCAAGAAGTATTCTTTATATCATGGACAGTGACACCAGCTAGAACTGACCTAGAAGTCTTCTTTTTATCATGGACAAAGTAATGCCACCTATAACTGACCTTGAAGTCTTCTTTTTATCATGGACAAAGTAATGCCACCTACAACTGACCTTGAAGTCTTCTTTTTATCATGGACAAAGTAATGCCACCTATAACTGACCTAGAAGTCTTCTTTTTATCATGGACAAAGTAATGCCACCTATAACTGACCTTGAAGTCTTCTTTTTATCATGGACAAAGTAATGCCACCTATAACTGACCTTGAAGTCTTCTTTTTATCATGGACAGTAATGTCACCTTAAATAACTGACCTAGGACTATTTTTTAATCATGGACAGTAATGCCACCTATAACTGACTTAGAACTATTTTTTGTATCATACCATCTGTAACTAATCTAGAAGTATTCTTTTTATCATGGATAGTAACGACACCTATAACTGATATGAGATGCATCAGAAACTACACCGGTAATGTTAAGATGTCATGGACATGAAATCTATTGTGATTGGAGACCAAGGCTGATGAAATGGGCATCATCATCAACATTATCATCATCATCATCATTGTCTTCATCATCGTCATAATCATGATTCACTGCCTCCCGCAGCACAATGAGAAATCTAACAATGGTTGTATTACTTACAGGAACGACTCGCTCTGTGGGCATGACAGGGATCACTGTTGTGGAGGGTACATTTGGAAGCCTCCCATCTAGATCCTCCATACTTCTATTACTCTCATCACTCTCCACTGGATGGAAAGAAGATAAAAGCTAATGAGTCACAAGACTGAATCCTACAAGTCCCACACTGAGTCACTCTCACAAAGTCTCCCATTAAGAAAACTAGCTAACATTAGTTAGGTGGTGAGCGAGGAGGGCCCATGTTATGTCACATTCACCTTTCACATATTAATATACTGAAACTGAAATCAAAAGGGGGGGCTAACTTGACCCATCTTGTATATTTTAAAACACCAGATATATATTGTGTCTATGAAAAATAATTGAGGGAAACTGAATTCTGGATAGAAAACCAAACCTAACAAGTTTATAAGCAGTGACCCTGATTTTTGATCTTTTGCCACTATATCAATCATAAGATGTCACTATCTTTGGACAGTAGTTACAATACTCCTCTGACATTTGTCATATGTTGCCACTATCTTTAGGCAGTGTTACAATACAACTCTGACATTTGACATATGCTGTCACTATCTTAGGGCAGTGTTAGAGTACAACTCTGACGTTTGACATGCTGTCACTATCTTTGGGCAGTAGTTACAGTACAACTCTGACATTTACATATGCTGCCACTATCTTTGGGCAGTGTTAGAGTACAACTCTGACGTGTGACATATGCTGCCACTATCTTTGGGCAGTGTTAGAGTACAACTCTGATGTTTGACATATGCTGTCACTATCTTTGGGCAGTGTTACAGTACAACTCTGACATTTGACATATGCTGTCACTATCTTTGGGCAGTAGTTACAGTACAACTCTGATGTTTGACATATGCTGTCACTATCTTTGGGCAGTAGTTACAGTACAACTCTGATGTTTGACATATGCTGTCACTATCTTTGGGCAGTGTTACAGTACAACTCTGACATTTTACATATGCTGCCACTATCTTTGGGCAGTGTTAGAGTACAACTCTGATGTGTAACATATGCTACCACTATCTTTGGGCAGTGTTACAGTACAACTCTGATGTTTGACATATGCTGTCACTATCTTAGGACAGTGTTACAGTACAACTCTGACATTTGACATAAGATGTCACTATCTTTGGGCAGTAGTTACAGTACAACTCTGATGTTTGACATATGCTGTCACTATCTTTGGGCAGTGTTACAGTACAACTCTAATGTTTGACATATGCTGCCACTATCTTTAGGTAGTGTTACAGTACAACTCTGACATTTGACATATGCTGTCACTATCTTTGGGCAGTGTGCCACTATCTTTACTTAGTGTTACAGTTCAACTCTGACATTTGACATTTGCTGCCACTTTCTTTGTGCAGTGTCACAGTACAACTCTGATGTTTGACATATGCTGTCACTATCTTTGGGCAGTGTTACAGCACAACTCTGACATTTGACATATGCTGCCACTATCTTGGGGCAGTGTTACAGTACAATTCCGACGTTTGACATATAACTGCAATAATTATGAATTTTGACCCTTCAGTCTTATGCCATTAGGAAGCTGACCCATACCTAAGTATACATTCTTAAGTATACTGTCTGATGATGGCCGGAGCGAAATTAATTGTCCAAACCAGAAATACATTTCACCTGCAGTACTGACCTCAAATTATCACCTATTGACCCTACATCAATATAAAGCTGTATATATCAATGACAAGCCTAAAGTTTTGATGAGGAAAAGTCAAGTTACTATGTAGGAATCATATTTACACATTTTACTTTTAGTAACTGTATCTTTGACCATTTTGTACCTTAATTATTTGACAGCTCCCAATGTTTTCAGGCAGTGACAATCTGCAAATTCAGGAAAAATGGTTTAACAAAACTCAAAGTTCACTTGCCTAGGGTGGCTGATCCACTCTGATCCACATCAATGTGAAACAAAGTTAATTAAGGAACATGGCTAATGATGATGAACACATTTAAACTAATAAAGATTAGGCATAAATCATCTCACCTACTGACTAAACATTTCCACAAATATTAACGGCTGAGATGGGTACTATTTATAATTAATTAAAATCTTCTACATGAATACTTGCACAGGAATAATGTTGTACATGGAAGTGTTTGACACCAGATGATGATGTACTACAGTGTGGTTTACTTAGTGTTTTATTGAACTAATACGAACTTAGAAAGTAACAGAAACATCAATATATCATCTAACCCTAACCTACTACTGCACACATATGACCTACTACTGCACACATATGACCTGTTCATGTATTGTAATGTTATACCACAAACAGTGTCATTTCAAAACAATTTCTATTAATACTGTCAAGGTTCACGAGTCTATTTACAAAAGACCCATAGAAAATAAAACTAGTGCAAACAATATGTAATTTTAAAGAATTACATCAAGAAGGTTGAGATTTATTTTACTAGTGATGGACAGAATCGCAAGAGTGATGTAGTAGCAAGGTCTATTTCTACATGTACATTCAGCAAGTCCTCCTCGATAGGGAAGGTAATAAAACAACCAAAATACTGATTGATTGATGTATTATTCAACTTAAGTGTAATTTATGCCACCAATCTGAAAGTAAAAACACTGCAAAAAATGAGGGTGGTGGGGTATGGGTTGTTATCAAGGGGAAATCTGCCACTGAATAAAAGTGAGAGAACAAGAACCTGAGCATATCAACTGTTTTTATTGCTGCCTACTGACAGCACCTTCAATTAATCCACGTGATAATTTGGGTAATCAAAGCAGTTTCACAGTCTTATTATTATTATTATTATTATTATTATTATTATTATTATTATTTATCACTATACTATTAATGAAAATAAGAAAATAAATATAATATAAAAAATATTATTGCATGGTGTATGTGTTAAGTAGTGTTTTTTCTTTGATGTTTCAAGCTTACTAGCTACTGATAACAGCACAGCTAGCAGTGCTGATATCTGTAATACCAGCAGTTGATATCTATCAGCAGTTTCTGTCCTGATATCTGTAATTCCAGCAGTTTTAGTATTGATATCTGTAATATCAGCAGTTTTACTGTTATATGTAATATCAGCAGTTTTACTGATATCTGTAAAAATATCAGCAGTTTTACTGATATCTGTAAAAATATCAGCAGTTTTACTGATATCTGTAAACATATCAGCAGTTTTACTGTTATATGTAATATCAGCAGTTTTACTGATATCTATAAAAATATCAGCAGTTTTACTGATATCTGTAAAAATATCAGCAGTTTTACTGATATCTGTAATATCAGCAGTTTTACTGATATCTGTAATATCAGTGCAGCTTCAGTGTTGCTATCTGTAATACGACATTGCTGATATCGCACATGTAATGCATGAAAGAGATCGAAAGGTGTGGAGGACCGAGTCCATATAATGGAAGTAACAAATAATGAGAACACGGAATAGGATCTCAAAATCATATCAAACTATTCTTCACAAAAATGATAGATCATATTGCTTTCAATCAAACCCTGATTAACCAATTAACCAACATCAAAGAATGTCAGTTCTTAACTAACCTTGTAGCCAAATATTTGTATCAATATGCTTTATCCAGTGTTGCACCCAGAATTAAATTAGAAATGAAATGTGCAATTCTTAAAAGTATTTTATCCTGATAATTTCAGGAGCTCAGCTAAAGAGAAAGCCTGCAAACTTTTCCTTGGTGACAAACAAACATCACTGTTTTCAGAGAATAAATCCTATTTTTCATGTTTAATATCACTCCTACATTCAGTCCACGTTTGGAGTCACATGTGGATTTTGGTAGATTAAGTTTATTTGAAATGTCTCATTTTCCATTTCCAGGGCTTTACAAATCCACTACCTGAAGCCCAGGCAAGCTCAAAATTTGTCTCAGGCAAACTCAAGTTTACTTTGTACTTGCCATAGGCAAGTAAACAAAAAAAATTGAGAGAGAGAGGGGTGCTCATAATCACTTTGTAATGCTTTATATTCTGCAAGTTTTATACTCTGTGATCTTACAAATATGTACATATATCAGTACCTTTATTTAGCATTTATATGCACTGTATTCTTCTATTACATATAACTGCCCACATTTTCTTTCATCTATTGATCCTTTATTTCACACAATATAATAACAAAGTCTGCCATTTCCATGTTGTACTCAACATCAAAGTCAGTCTCGTATTTTCTGGCACAGATATGATAATGTGAATATTTACCATTTCAAGCAAGTTTTGATAAATAGGGAATTAATATTTTTATTTCAACCATAATATTTGTATCTATACGGGATTAGTCAACTATCAAGTCCTAACCTAGCCACATTTGTGAGCTCTGAAATTAGCCAAGCTGTCTGTCTCAAAACAATTGGTTTGTCAAAGATTGTTTTGATGCATGTTGTCAATTTTCAAGGTGACAAGGTGATAATTGTTAATAATATCACTTGTGAGATTTATTTGACAGGTGTGTTTGGAAATAAAACACATTCCTTTCTAATAATTAACCACCTGGATTTCATTAAAAGCAGAATCGATGTACCAAAAATCTTGCACACACAAGTTACCATCTATTGTTTACATGATATTTACTGGAGACCGATACATACTTACTCTCTTGGCAAATAATTAAATGGATAAAAATAAGTTTTCTCAAATCATTTCAAAAGTCAGCGCATCAAAGACTGTTTTGATACATTTTGCTGATTTCAAGTTGAAATGTGGAAGCAAAAGCAGGGGTGAGTAAACACTTCACTTCCCCCAAAAAAGTAAAGAGTGAATTCATTGATGTTGGAATATTTCAGTGAGGGACTCAGTTTTACCCTTGTTTTCTTACTGGATGGATATTTAAATTTGCATGAGAACTTCAAGTGGAAAAGTAGATAAAGAAAAATGTCATGATATATTCAAAGTTTAGTTAACACATTTCTATTCTTAGCTGTTTCACTTTTCAGTTCAAGGTCCTTTCCATAAATATCTTTCTTCCCCTCTCTTTCTCTTAAAAAACTAGCTATTTCCAAAACCCTTATCTACCTATCCATTTATCTATCTTTATCCATATATATGTCTGTCTTTATTCTTCAAACTTTATCTGCATTCTAACCCTTTTTTTCTCATCTACATATCTATCTGCATGTACTATTTATATACCTACATATCTATATGCATGTACTATTTATATACCTACATATCTATCTGCATGTACTATTTATATACCTACATATCTATATGCATGTACTATTTATATACCTACATATCTATATGCATGTACTATTTATATACCTACATAGCTATATGCATGTACTATTTATATACCTACATATCTATATGCACGTGCTATTTATATACCTGTTATGATAAGGTGCCAACAAAGATAAAAAGAAACCAAACATTCTTTATTTGTAAAATAAATGTTTGATTTCCATAAAACATCTTAAATTTTATTTTGCCATATTTTTTTACTTTAGGTGTTATAATACATTGTCATATGTTGAGGCAAGCTCAAATCTTCCAGGGGCAAGTTCAGTTTTCCAGTCAGCTTGCCCTAGGCAATAAAAGCATTAATAAAGTTTCTAAAGCCCTGATTTTTTCCTGAGTGAGCAAAGAATGACTTCAGTTTTTGTGCCAGAATGAGAAAACATGCAGGAAAAGCATAGGCTTATCAAACTGACTTTTCTATCTACCAATCAAATCACATAAAGTGCTTTTTCTATCAACCAATCAAATCACGTAAAGTGATTTTTCTATCAACCAATCAAATCACATAAAGTGATTTTTCTATCAACCAATCAAATCACATAAAGTGTCACAGAAAACTGAACTATAGCATTAAGGAGACCATTACAACGTAAAATACATGTCATTTGGCAAATAAACCTTCTAAGGGCTCCAAAGGGAAAAATAAAAACATGTCATAAACAAAAATTGTTCATTTCTTTGCTTTGTTTGATTGGTGACCATGTAATAAGACAGTTATAGAACTTTCAATCAATAAATACTGACAGCTTACATTTGTGCTAAATGCCTTTAAAGTTCTAACATTACCGTCTATACTCGCGTATAAGTCAATACCAACTGCAGACTGCATAGACCCAGATCTGCCGTCGCATAATGCACCAGCAGATCTGGGTTATTGCAGTTTGTTGGGACTAATCAGTAGAAGAAACAACATAGACCCTGATCTGCCGGTGTATTATGCGACAGCAGATCAGGATCTATGTTGTTTGCATTTGGACTCTGCTTATACACAATATACACGGCATATCTCTTAAGATCATTTTAAAATTTCAGTATACATTTTGTGAAAGTTTTATCACAATTACTTATCATTATTATGAGTAGTATTATCATTTTTATTACTATTATTATTATTATTATTGGAATGCAAAAGAAACATAATAAAAGAAATGGAACTTATTCAGTGTTAGGTTGGATACTTGAGAAGATATGCTTAGTATTATTCTATAAAATGAACACTTTAGAAGCCAACGTCGGCCATCTTGTGGAAGGGTGAGCACTTTTTTGTTGTATTATTATTTATGTGTTTATTCCAGGATGCAAATACGCCTTAGTATTATGTTATAGTCTCATGTGGGTGCAACAATCACAATAAAAACTACTTTCTAGACAGTTATGATGATTTTTATTGCCATTAAACAGGTGTTGTTGTTGCTGTTGTTGTTGTTGTTGTGGGTTTAACGCAATTTTTCAGCACTCGATAGGCTATACATGGCAGCCAGTTTTATCTGGTGGAGGAAGAACCCAGGAAAACCCCGGGAAGAACCGCCAGCCCACAGGAAGCTACTGGCAAGCTTTCTCACATATCCACATTGGCCGCACCCGAGACTCGAACCCACGCAGACAGAGGTGAGATGGCAGTGATCGGTAAAGGCGAGCTCCTTAGACCACTAGGCCACCTGGGGCCCCGCCATTAAACAGTCTGTCAGTTTCACACACCCGCTCTATTGAGCACTGGTCAGTGTGTTCTAAAATGGTGTTTCCGAAACAGGTCTTTAAATTCTATTATTTTTTTCAATTTAATACCTCCCTTGACAACAAAGAGAAATTAGTCCAAACCATCATTTTTTGCTGCGATAAGTACATGTATCAGCTTTCCAAACAGTTAGAAGGCTCTGCCATATTCAATTTACTGTTTGGCTTAATGTAAAGAAACTTTTTATACAAAAATTATAGTGATAAGGGGCAGGTATGGATTTAAAAAAAAAAGAAGATTTAAGGATAGAATATGTTAAAGAACCGTTGTATTAACTAGATTTGACTATATTTTAATCCATTCTCATTGGTATATCAGACAAATTATATATGTAGTAGCATATTTCAAAAACATGCAGGCAAAGTTTGAGCTGATTTGGAGCATTAGCCTTCATAATGATGAAAGGAAACATCTATCATAGGGCAACAAAATTTGAACTTCTTGAAAAATAAAAACACTTATTTTAACACGACCTGCAGTTGGATTAATTTAGGCAACAACAATCAAGAAGAACCCAGGTTAAAAGACCACGCACGCTGTCCGGGACCACCTGTCTTGAAAGACCACTCTGTCCGGGACCACCTGTCTTGAAAGACCATATTTTGTTGGCAAGGGACGTGTCAGATTTTATATATTCTTATAGGTAGTTTATAAGTTTGGAGAAAAACTTTACCATTTTTAGTTAATGCTGCCACTGCTGATAGGAACATCAAAATCACTTTGATTCTGGCATTTTTCACTCAAAAACCATATGCCTTTGAAATTGTATGACTATAGCAGGAACAGATTCGGAATGGTACACCACCTTCGGTCTTCGAAAGTATTTGCATGGGCCAGTTACTATCTAGCTGGGGATTATTTAATCTCTCTATACCTTACAAAATTTCAAACCAAACCTTGTTCCGTCTACGCATACTTTTTTAATTTGGAAAAATAAAGTTGTTAACGGCGAGTGCAATGTTAAAGAAAATGCTATTTATAGTACAAGCACTGCCTAATACACGTCTTAAGGTGCATGGTTACGACGCGGATCCTCGCCTAAGTAAAACTAAAAAACGGTACATTTATACTGTATAAAACGTGCACAATACCATCAGTAAAATTAAAATAAAGGCTACGAACTACAGTGAAAACAATTATCTGATTCATAAAAATGTAATGTAAGTAAAATATAGACTTTATCATTTATTTGTTAATTATATGCCACACATTCCGAAATAATGAAGTCTGAATAAAAATAGCATTATAATATTTTTGTAAAAATCATAATTAAGTACATTCAAAATAGCAAGTAATTTGTCATTATTATTATTATAAAAGACAAAAAAACACATATAAAAATGCATGCAGAATAAGTAATAATTTAAATAATTAAGAAATTTAATCAGATTGTAAAATAAATAATCTTGGTAATAATGATTTATATATGATTTATAGCATGCCAGCAATTTTATTAACATTTAAAAGTCATTACTTTTATTATTATTATTATTATTATTATTATTGATGTTGTTGAAAATATAATTCCTAAATATAAGTGCAAATGTCTGATAAACATATAAATCATTATTACTAAGATTATTTATTTTACGATCTGATTCAATTTCTTAATTTTAAAATTGTGATACAAAATATCAACATTATTATATAATATTATTTCTATTTTTATTTGTATTTGTTTTTGATCTGCGGAAAAATTATTGTCATCTGAATATTTTAATTATTATTTGAATTATTACTTATTTTGTATGCATGTGTATATGGGGTTTTCTTTGTCTTATATAATAATAATAATGACTAAATTATTTGCTATTTTAAAGGTACTTAATTATGATTTTTACAAAAATATTATAATGCTATTTTTATTCAGACTTCATTATTTTGGAATGTGTGGCATATAATTTTAAAAAATGATAAAGTCTATATTCTACTTACATTACATTTTATGATTCAGATAATTTTGTTCACAGTAGTTTCGCAGCCTTTATTTTAATTTTACTGATTATAGCGGATGGTATTGTGTACGTTTTATACAGTATAAATGCACCGACTTTTAGTTTTACCTGCGCGAAGATCCGCGTCGTAACCATGCACCTTAAAACGTGTATTAGGCAGTGCTTGTACTATAAATAGCATTTTCTTTAACATTGCACTCGCCGTTAACAACTTTATTTTTCCAAATTAAAAAAGTATGCGTAGACGGAACAAGGCTTGGTTTGAAATTTTGTAAGGTATAAAGAGATTAAATAATCCTCAGCTTGATAGTAACTGGCCCAGGTAAATAGTTTCGAAGACCGATTCAGAATGGAACGGGCCCTTACTTATAGTATCCCTATATAGTGCTTTCCTGGTTTTTTTTTTTTTTCCCCTTCAAATATTAATATTTGTTTACTCTATTCATAAAATCTCACATGCCAGTGGAAAATGGAAAGACAAGAATCTGTTCTGTTCTTGTCCGTTTTATAGGACAGTGCATGAAAGATCAGTCTAGCAAGGAGAAACTGACTGGTTGATCAGCAATAAGTCATGGGAAAATATTGCTATACTAAAATAAATATGTGGTACATACTACGGCCTAAAAGAGAGTCACGTACAATCAAAACTCTATTAGGGACCGGCTATTTAATTTTCGACCGGGTATGGGGAGAGTTGAGATTTTCTTGCCAACCAGGATTTTTTTTTTTTTTCTTTCTTTCATCTTTGTTTTTTTTTTTTTCTTTTCTCAGCTAATATGGTGCATAGGATAAGTTCTTTTTTTCTACAAATCAGAACAAGAGTATTATTTTTTCATGCATAAGTGTAGCCGGAATTGGGGGGGGGGGGGGTAAACAATCCCATGGCTTCCGCACCGCCAACCCTTCCCCAATCATGCATAAATATTAAATGATCGGTCCCTTATTTTGACTTTCACCCAATATGTAAAAGAAATATTAAGTCTGTATGGACAAGACTGGAATTTTCAAGTTAATGATTCCACTGTTTCACGAGACATTGGTCTCTTTTGAAGTAGAAACTGAACTAACAATCATTACCTTCTTATGTTTAAATTTAGCTGTAGGTCTACCCGAAAATTGCCTGTATGACTTTGAATATGGAGGGGCGCCAAATCGAAAGTGTACACTTAGTCCAGGTTATACAGAGTATAGGCCTAGTTGTTGAGTGTTGTTTACTCTAATCGGGAACCTAAATTACTCACTGTTGAGCAATTCTGAGCAGACTTCCGAATTTTCTACACGTCTAGAAAAACATGGTACCTGTTGTTAATGATCCTTCTTTCAATCTTCCGTGTTGTTCGCTGACACTCGTTCAAGTTCGTAAAAGATCGTCTTAATGTGGGCTGCACTCTTTTTATCGAAGTAACTAAATAATAGTCAGTAGCGTACTAACGGTGGGGGGGGGGGGGGCGGACTGGTTGGTTGCCCCGGACGCCAGATGTCTTGGGGTGCCAAGACAGCTGATAAAAATTCGGGCCTCGTATTCTGGCCCGAATGGGTAATCGTCGTCGCCCCGGGCGCCATTTACCTTTAGTACGCCAATGATAATAGTAATAACAATAATACTTTATTTGAAGGGCGTAACACAATTGTACACACATTAATCTCAATTGTGGCCTTCAAAAAAAAAGAAGAAGAAAAAAAAAGAAACTATCAGACGTCTTCATAAAACCCGTGTACACAGTGGCGTACTAAGGGTAAATGGCGCCCGGGGCAACGATGATGGCCCAAAGGGCCAGAATACGAGGCCCGAATTTTATCAGCTGTTTTGGCGCCCCAAGACCTCTGGCGCCCGGGACAACCCCGTCCGCCCACCCCCGTTAGTATGCTACTGCGTGCACACTTCACAAAATCTGCACTTGATCGACCGATCTCTCTCGGTCTCTCTCACACACACGCACAGAGAGAGAGAGAGAGAGAGAGAGAGAGAGCAAATGTATCTACATACTTAGAATAACTTCAAATAGACTGCTGTTCAAGAAGGTAATTTTTGCAACCATTCTTAAACTCTTCAATATCGCTTTCAACTTTCAAATTAGCCAAGAGTGAATTCCATTATAACACTCGTGAAAACAGGATTCTTTTCTTGAAAAATCAAGATCATGCTCTTGGGAGAAAAAGATTGTTAGTTTCCAGTGATCTTAAATTTATATGAAGTTGAGTCAGTAATCAACATAAAGTTTTAATTCAGGTATTCAGTAATTATTCAGTAATTCGGGTATTCAGTAAGTATTCAGTAATTCAGGTATTCAGTAATCAATGTAAAGTTTTTCATTCAGGTATTCACGAGACAAGTTATGAATAGATTATAAGTAGTACTGATGCAACGATAGACACACCTTCCACGGGTGCAGGCTGATTCGGACAAGATTTATTCGGACTAAATTACGGGCTTGTTCGGACCAAAAGTCAGTCAAATTTGGACCATGCGAAATATTATTAAGTTTCATCATAGATTTAAATGTGACATTTACAATTGTTTACAAATTTGATATTTTTCATTATTTCCCAGGTACGTTGAGCAGTTCAAAACTTCATATTAGGTGACAAAACACAAAACCCTGATTTTACGTAGGATAATGGCGTAGTTCTTTATGCAAATCAAAGGAAATAATGTAAGACTATTTATCTTACATTGCCAATTTAATAGTAACATGTTTTCAAGCAGCTCATTCACCTTTGTGCAAAACTGAAATAGTTTACTTTATTTTATTCAGAAATAATACAATTACGAACACTGAAATAGATCGTGAAAACAGGGCCCATGCAGTAACATATTTCTCGTGTGTATGTATATATATATATATATATATATATATATATATATATATATATATATATATATATATATATATATATATATATATATATATACATACATATATACATACATTTGCGCAAATGTTTTCTGTCTAATTACTTGGCCAAATTTATTCTTTCTTATTTTTGCCAAAATTATTTATATATTTTTTTGCCCAATTTTTGTACATATATATATATATATATATATATATATATATATATATATATATATATATATATATATACATATATTCTGTCCATTTTTGTAGATATTTTATTCTGACAATTATTTCTATATACTTTTTTTTCTGGCAATTTTTCTACATATTTGTTTTTCTGGCAAATTTTTTCTACATATTATTTTGGTTAATTGTTTATATATTTTTTCTCCAAATTTTATCTATATTTTTTTATTTCAAATAAACAATTCAAAAGAATAATTCAAATAAATGTTTTATATTTTTGGCTTTGCAATTTTTGTATATATTTTTTCTGACAATTGTTTCTATATTATTTTTGTAAGAAATGTTTTTCTATATTATTTTTTCTACCAAATTTTTTTATTCTTGGTTAGCCAATAAAAGCATTTTTCTTTAATTAACAACATAAATAACACTTTAAATGAAGTTTTTTAAAAATTAATCCAACCAGCTAATTCGTTATAATAATATGAAAAAATTACACAACAGGTTAATTCATAAAAATAATACAAAAAAGTAACAATCTGCTACTTCAATAAAGATTTCAACATGATAGTTAAAAAGTAACACAATATGATATTTCAAAATGTAACACAGGTTGCGATTTCAAACATCTTTTTCGATCAGAATTTCAAAACGTAATACAGACTGTGATTTAAATAAAAAGAAATTAAATAAAATTCCAATAAGATTTTCATGAAGTGATAATGGATATTTCAAAAATAATTTCAAAAAGTGATAAAGATGGTTATTGTATTTCGAAAGATTATTTTAAAAGTGACTAAGAATGTCATTTAATATATATAAATAATGTTTTTAAATATTGACAATAAAAAAGTTATTGGTTTATTTTACTATAAATCTAATGAATTGGGGGTTAACAAAATTTTGAAAAACAAGTGATTTCTAGGTAAAATTGAGATTATTTTTTGGTTACTTATAATCATACGCATTGTCAAAATTATATAAAATTTAATGCAAATAATCAATAAAAATTATATTGTGCGTAACATTTTTAAAAGAAAACCCCACTTTCTTATTATTTAAATAATTTTCAGTAAAAATAGGGGGTTAGTTTATAAACATATTTTTTCAGGTGCGTTTAGATTAGCTTTAAAATATATTATATATAGTAAATATAATAAACAGAGAAAACCAGAGAGCATTAAAAAAAACTTAATTAATTTGGGATATAGAAATATAAAATTGAGTGAATATTTATATTGTAATGCTAATTTTAAAGTCGATGAATTAAGACAATTACCACATCAAACGAAAAAATTATCAACTTTAAAGACTTTTGTACATTCTGAAAATATTAATTTTTATACAAAACAAGTGAAAATTGTAAAGAAATTAAATTTAAATTTAATTGTGCTTAATGTAGCATGTAATAGGATATTGAACATTAACGACTTTTGTCAGTTGACAAATTTACAAAGTTTATCAGTTTCTTGTAATAATAGGAAAAATACCAAATAAAATTTCTGATCTAATAAAACTTGAATCTTTTTCATTTAATACTAATAGTATAAGACAATAATACCACATGCTTTGGTTAATTTAAAAAATTCGAAAATATTTAAATTACTTATAGTTATATTAAAAAATACAAAGCTTTTATACTATATGAACATTTAAGTCTTGTATTCTGTAGTTGTTAGACAATAAAACAAATGTCAAAAGAAAATAAGAAAAATAATATATGATGAAATTGAGAATTACATGTATTAATGGGTCCGTTAAAAATGGCTTAAAATATTATATTATAATTATTATTTTTTTGTTTTCAGATGTTCTAAGAAGGTTTAACATCAATACAACATGTAACATGTCTGTACAGTCATCAATATTATAAGTAATTTATCCTATCAACTCTTGTTCGTTAATGAAAAAGTATCCTCTCCTTCTTTTTAATAATTAATTTAATTGCTTGGCCCTTATTAGGATTTTCGTACAATTTGTTATTGCATTATTATTTTATATTTTCTCAAACATTTGCTTTATATACGTACAATATTTTAGACATCTATATTGTATAATTATATAATATCAATGAATTACACTATTTTTCGAACATTAACAGATTCTGGTGCAGATATAGAGATTGATGGTACTAAATTTGCAAGAAGAGACGAGCTTATAAATTTAAAATATAAGTTAGTTGAATATGTACATAGAGGTGTTGGTTTGAACCCAGGATCGTCTGAAATGCAGCAGAATTTAAACCTCAAGGGGAATAGACAAAATTGTAAATTTAGCAGAACCCGACAACATCGGTGATGCTGTTACAAAATAATATTTTTATAGAACCTTTAACAATCTCTTAACAAATTTTGTTGGTGATTAAATCCAAAGAGTAGTAGCAAAATCCAAAGAGTTAATAGCAAAATTGATATTATTGTTAATACTTTAACCAAAAAAATTGATATTATTGTTAATACTTTAACCAAAAAAATTGATATTATTGTTAATACTTTAACAACAAAAATTGATATTATTGTTCCAAAAAAATTGATATTATTGTTAATACTTTAACAACAAAAATTGATATTATTGTTAATACTTTAACCAAAAAAATTGATATTATTGTTAATACTTTAACAACAAAAATTGATGATGAGGTTAATAAGTTTTGATCAACAGATTCAAAAATTAGATGAAAGTTTTGTTTTTAAGTCGGGTGATGTTATGACTGGCGAATTTATTTAAAATATATTTGTCAGAGATATGTAACAAGAGGAAAAACATTTACACTAAAATGAGGTAACAAGGAAAACATATTAACATATACATATGATGATGATAAAAAAGATAGCACCAAAGCATCTGCATCTGATGGTTTAATGATTAAACCAAATAGTAAAACGAATGTTAGATCTCGATTCACTGATCGATTGGCAACACGATTTTATGCTGGTGTAGATATGGGTGATAACAAAATATAAAATGTACAAGACCCAGACGCATAATAGTAAATTTAATATTTTACATATTAGCTTCTGGATGCCAAGAGTTGAATTATCAATGCAAGTAGCAAGTGATATCGAAGCAAAGTTGGTCAGTGGGTATCCCCAAAAAGATGTATTTTGAGCGGATGAAAATATACTGACAACAGTACAACGCTAATGAATTCATCCTAACATGGAGAATGACCACAAATGCAAGTGAATAATTATCAAGAGATATGTTTATAGCCTTTCAAGCTGTAACCAAAAACAATAACCAGGAACAAAACAATATGATATTTGATAATGCAAATTCAAGACGAATACAAGTGAGAGTAAACTCTATGCAATATCCAGAGTGAACATTGCAGTGCAGTCTTACAACTGGTCATGAAAATTACACAAGAGCATACACGATGACGGATGTTTCAAGTGGATGTAAATAAATATTCAGACCTTGACCCTGGCATAAATGTATATAAATATGAGTATGCCGCATTATATCCCATAATTTCATTTTGATGTTAGCAAACACGATGAAAAACTTGTAATGAGTATATTTGATATTGAGGTTACATGGAAATTAGGTGGTAGATTTGAATACCCAGTTGGCACCAAGTACTGGTTATCATTGCTATGCTGTTATCTTAAGTGATCGGTATTTATCATTAAAGGTGATAAATGGTAAAATGCAAATTATTGAGTAAATATGCAATATGTATGAAAAAGAAAAGAAAAGAAAAAAACGAGTTGCTAAAAATGGTGTTTTTTTCAGAGCTTGGGCTCGGGTGGCCGAGTGGTCTAAGGCGCTTGCCTACAGTGATCACTGACATCTCACCTCTGTCCGCGTGTGTTCGAGTCTCGAGTTTGGCCAACGTGGGTATGTGATAAAGCTTGCCAATAGCTTCTCGTGGGGTGTCGGTGGCTCTTCCAGGGTTCTTCCTCCACTAGATATACTCTTCACCATGTATAGCCTATCATGTGCTGAAAAATGGTGTTAAACCCACATAACCACAAACCTTTATCGGAGCTATCATTCCATTGTTATTATTAAAAACAGCGTTACCAGCATTAGGCTTAGCAGCGGCCACATGTGCAATATCTGGTGCAACACAAAAAGCAGTAACTGCTTCCGGTATATCCAAAAAGAATGAAATATATGGATTTTTACATAACATAATAATAATATATTTCTCCCATGGATGTTCACCTATATATTTAATATATTTTATTTCACATGGTATTTTCCAGATTTATCTAATGAAATTAGCATGTTTAACGCATTCACAGAACTTGTATTGAGCTTAAGTCAACATCAGAAAAATAAAATCAGAGAACATGCACAAAAAACAGCCATTGCCATAAGACTTGAGAAAGAGCAACAATTTGGATCAGATAAAAGCATGTTGACTGAAAAATAAATTTAAAGAATCATGAAAGCAAAAAGTAAGGTTTATGGTGTGTGTATATATATAATTTTCAAAAGCACAATTAAAGAAACAAGGAGGAATAATTCCGTTACTTCTTTTACTTGATGGTGATGCTGGTAGTCTTTTACCTGGTTTGTTTGGAAAAATGGTTGGTGGAAGAGATTTAACACTTCCAGGAACAAGATAAAGGTCTTTTTGTTAACCAGGGACAAAAAAGTAATAGCCCCTCTTTTAGTAATATTAAATCGGAAAAAAATTATGAATAAAAATAAGATAAACAATTTTAGAGGCTGTTTTAGTAAGGATATACTCCCTCATAAAATAAAATCTAATGAAAGCATTTGTATTGATCTTGAAGACTCTTTTGATGGAGATGGTACTCATTGGGTTGCTGTTTATGGGATGGAGATCAACGCTGAAAAGACAAACCTAATGACAAACAAACCGAGTGGCATCCAAAAGAAAATAAGAGTGAATGGACAGAAACTGGGCACAGTAACAGACTTCAAGTACCTAGGAACAGCTGTAATATCGAATATTTTAACTAATTCGGTTTACCTCTACCTGATATTGTCAAACAAATTATGATGGGTAGTAAAATGGAAATTATTTATAACTCATCAGAAATACAACATGCTGATAGTTTCATCTGTGGTTATTATTGTGTGTATTATATCATACACATATACCATGGGGAACCCCCCAATAGATACACTATGAGATTTGAACCATCAACAAAGTTTTTTTAATGAACGATTAATAAATAATATGTAAATTTAATATAATATAATTATATAGATGAAATCGTATTGTTTAAATTGCAAAAAAACAAACGGATACAAAAGGTGAGGTTATTGCACATACACAAAATAATAACAGAGTCATGAGGGGGACGTGTTCGATATGTGAAACAAAAAAACAAAATTTTGGTATCGTCAAAATCAGTATAACATAATTATATAAATGAAATCATATTGTATATAGTGTAAAACTCAAACTGACACAAATAATATAGTTTTTAATCAAACAAAAAATAACAAAAAAATTATGATGGGGTTATGTACCATATGTGGAACAAAAAAGATATTTGATCTACTAAAGAACCGGTGGAAATACAGATATACATGCCAAGTTATTACCTTCATTACCAAAACAAGGTTTAACATTGTCTGGTGGTTACCCTAGCAATTCCCCACCAAATGGCCCATCACTTAATAATCTTGATGCCATATGTGAAAAACATGATTATTGTTGCAGTAGTAGTACACCTAAAAAAGAATGTGATAAGCTAATGCTTGATGAATTAGATAGTCATACAGGTAAAACACTATCAGAAAAAGCAGCAACAAATTAATTGTCCAACCAATCGTAAAAATTAAACATAAATTAGGTTTAGGAAAGATGCCAAACAACGGAATGAAAACGGTGTGAAAAAACAAAAGTTGAAATTTATTTTTCTTCTATTCGGAAGGCTGGGAAAAAATTACAGATTTATCCTGGGTCTATCATAAGGTGCTGTAATAAAAAAGAATATTATAGCCGGTGTAAATAAAAAAAAACTTATGGTGAATATTATACATTTGAGTATGCTTAATATTAATTGAAACAATTTTTATATTGTGTTTAATCTAGTTTAATCTGGTTTTAACCAATTTTTAACCCTGATTGTATAGTACCCTTAACAATTAGATTTTAACCATTGACCAGTCATGTGACTGGAAGTGACACTAATCTTGACCTTAGAACCTATCATGTGACCGGAAGTATTTCTAAATATTACATAATACTATTATATATAAGATGAAACATAACTTTCGAGTGAACAATTCTGAAAATTAAACTTTCAGTGAGACTAAAAATGCTTAAAGAAATATCACGCATATAATAATAACATGTATAATTTTAAAGATATAGATTTTTTAAAATTCTAGTGCGTTTAAAAGTATATATATATATATATATATATATATATATATATATATATATATATATATATATATATATATATATATATATACATAATATAGAAATAAGCAAAGTTAGAAATATAGATTTTGACAAATTTAGAGATGCCTTTATACAATGGCTGCCACAAAAGCAATTCACTCCTGGCTGTAGTTATTTATTTAAAAAAGCATAGATTAAACATGCTAATTTCTTTAGATAAATCTTGAAAATACCATGATGAAATATTTAAAAAACTTAAATATATAGATGAACCTCTATGGGATAAATATATTTCATTAATAAATGAACCTGTAACAAAACTTAAAAAATCAACTATAATAAATATAGAAAAAGCTGTACTTCCACCTGTTTTCCCTACCATCAAAAAGTACGAAAAATAAAACGAAAAAAAACCCCCAATAAGACCCCGAATATCAGTTAATCCACTTGATGATTTCCCATTTATTAATAATGATAAAATTAAAAAAAATTTAAAAAAAAACAACCTAGAACAACTATTGTGCAGACACAAATTGAAGAACCAATTCCAAAACCAAGAGCATCTATTATATAAACACCTCTTCGAAAACCAATACCAAAACCAAGAACAACTATTGAAAAACCAGTTAAACCTGAAGATTATCCATTTATTGATGAGAAAGAACCAATTTCAAAAGAAATATAGTAAACACATAGAAAAGAGACTGGTTGAAAATCATAACAAAACTTTTTTTCAGAAATCCTTTGAAAACAGTTTGCTAGAGATGAAAAAAATGAAACCACCAACAACAAACATTGATTTTACTCTCGAATATAATGCTGCACAAATTTATTATCTGATTATAACTATGATCTGCCATATGAGCATTATTTTAATGGTAACAAAATTACATTTCTTTCATACATAAGCCCACAAATTGCAAGTATTTTTAAAGATGAAATAAATAAACATAATGGTATAAAATATAATATTGTGTTAAGTGCGCAGTTCATAAGACCTAATCCCAACGACCTAAAACTTATGGATGAAACAAAATGATATTTTGCAAATAAAGCCGCAGTTATTCTTACAGTAGGTGATATTAATAGTAGTTTTTATGTTGTATTTGCTGATATTTTAAAAATGGTTGAAGCTTTTCAAAATAGTGGCAGTGGCTGCATGTTTAAAGAGGTTTTAGTTGCTGAAATAAGAATTTCGGCTAATCATCCAGTAAGAAACAAAATTGCTGATAAAAACAACATGTGTAAATAATAACAATAGAGATAATAACTGATTTATGTAGTCTGTTTTAGCTTCATTATACTCTCCAAAATATAATGCAAAACTTGTAACAAAATACAATAAAATATATTAATAAGTTGAACTTCGGGGATATTAAATTAACTGTTTCTTCACATGATATTACAAAATTTAAAAACGTACACCCTGAAATATCTTTGTATGTATTTGGTTGGGACGATGGATTGTTTCCTTTATGAATCTCAAAGGAAGAAAAAAGAAAATATGAAATTGATTTATTATTAATATTGGATGGTGAAAAGGGTCATTATGTTTTAATTAAATCATTATCCAGATTGGTATATGGAAGTAATCATCATAATAATAATAATAAATATATTTGCCGGAGATGCCTACGGGATTTTGCAAATAAGACTATCTGAAAAAAACGCAAGCCTGATAGAGAAGATTTTGAATCAAAAGGACCAAAAAAACAGTAATGCCTGAAAAGGAATAAAATAATATTCTCCGGTTTAAAAATCATAAAAAAATCATATAAAATGTTGCATGTATAATATACGCTGATTTTGAAACTGAATGTCAAATGTAAAATTAGAAAGGGTGATAATACAACACAAATTACAAAACAACCTCTGTGTGGGTATGCATATGATATAATACGATGTTGTGGAAAAGTTATAAATCACAAACTATATGGTGGTACAAAAATGAGGATAATGTTGTAACATAGGTTTTGGATGATATGTATGTATTGTGGATTACAAAATATTCTAGATGTATTAAAATAAATAACTGACTAAAATCAAAATGACAGAAAATGATAATGAACTCATTGCCCTATATGTGGAAAAGAATTAGGTGATGATAAGAGATAAGAGATCATTGTCATATTACAGTGTAACAGAATTTAAGCCGGGAGGGAGTGGATCTAGCGAAAACACTAAAAACAATTACATGAATAGAATGTTTATTTATAATGCATATGAATGATGGATGAATCTGACAAATTACTTAAAGTTCAACAATGGATATAAAAAGTGCACAAAGTTCAACAATGAATACAAGAAAATTATATCGTTCCTAAATGGAACCGATCAAAACATGGAATTTCAACAAATAAACGCAAATGATCTAGTATGTGAACGGATATCATCAACGTATGGAACTATCACCAAATATAATTAATGTATGGAATTATAAACAAGTATGGTTGACACGTGGATCTATCGACATGATATGATCACTTTATGACATTTATAAACAAGTATGATTGATATATGGTTCATCAACAGGTATGATGGCTTTATAATTGATTTTCAATCATGTAGTGACACTGAATTAAATTTTCACATAAATAGTGACATTGAATTAGATTTTACTCAAAAGTGGAATGTATGATATTATTCATCTCGTGGTGTCCACACGATCACGAGGGATTTACCATTCCACTGATCCCGTCCAATGGTAAAGGAACGGCCTGCGTGGTCTGCTCCTTCCAGTCTGCCGAAGGATCCGTCGAGAACATATTTATTCCGCAGACCCACTGGTCCAGAATCTTTCACCCCTCACACTAAGAAAACCAGACCCGTCCTTCGAACCAACGTCACCATCGACCTTAGCATCCGGTTTACACAAAACACCAGTTCAATGACTCCCCGTGAACAGCTAAAAATACTATGACTGAGCCGTGTAATACATGAGACACGGTTAAGCACGAATACAATTATATACATTACGCACACGCGCACATGAGCTGGCTTCGTTGCGCGGTTATTATTTCATGAGAACGATTGTACGAGATTATTATTATAGTATCCACGTTTGTACATGAAGCTGTTTCCGGCAAGAATAGTCGCACTGGATTATAAGAAGTCGAACACTGCTCATCACTGAATGCATGCAACAAATACTTGAATTCAGCTCGATTCTTTTGGTATAAAATGGCTAACTTGAAACAGACCATAGTCTATCTGATGACGTTACATAGGTCCAACTCTCTATAAAATTCTTAACAAATTCCAAAACATCCAGTATAGAAAACAATTATATTACATAGAACGGATAGCAAGAAAGAATACAGTTTCATTTTTACATACCTCTACAACTGAATTTTTCTTCCGTAAAGTGGATATCTTCCTGACAAAACTCATCTGTATTGTGACGATACAGAGAATTTGGGCTATAAGTACCCTGGTTGTGATGCAATCCACAGCCATGGAACTCGAGTAATAGGGTTTCTACGTGCATCGGTGGGTGAACCGAACTCAGTATTTGAAATAACTAAAGCCGAGACTATACAACCCTTGGTAAGGCTGTACGCGGCAACGAAAGCCATGCACATTTTCGTTTGTATATTATGCCAATGTACTTTAGTGCAAACAATATCGTGACATACAAGAACATTCAGAGATGTTGCACATAATGATTGTAACTTAGAACGTAAAATATCACCTTTTAAAACAAAACTACCAGTTGTTTTCCATAATTTACGTGGATATGACAGTCATATTATAATAGTTTCTATCTGCAAAAAAAAATGAAAAGAAATCTGGGCTGTATACCTAATACAATGCAAAAAAATATGAGTTTCAATACTGGACAATTACGGTTTATTGATAGTTTACAGTTTATGTATAGTGGCTTAGATAAGTTGTCGTCAACTTTGAAAAAGAGGAATTTTTAAAAAAACAATGAATTATGTGATAATAATACTCAAGATTTGATGATTAAAAAAATATTTACCCATATGATTATGTGGATATTTATGCTCGATTTGATGAATATGGGTTGCTACCAAATGGGACTTTTCTCTAAATCTCAACAAGTAGCCATATAACAGAGAAAAATTATGAGCATGCTAAATATGTATGGGAGAATAAAAAAATATGGAAGAATTCCACGAATTATATTTAAAAACAGACGTACATATATTAGTATAGGTTTTTGAAAATTTCAGGCAAATGAGTACAAAGCATTATAGATTGGATGCTGCTCGTTATGTTTCAAGTCCTGGCATGAGCTGGGGTGCATTATTAAGGAAACCTATGGTTGAATTAGAGTTATTATCTAATATTGATATACATCTATTTGTTGAAAAAGGTTTGAGAGATGGAATAAGTATGGTGTCAAGGAGATATGCTAGTAATCCAATGTGAAGTGATTATAACTCAAAATGACCCAACATTTTGGTTATTATTTTACTCTAATAAGTTATATGATTGGGCTATGTTATAACTATTACCAACTGGTGGTTTTAAATGGGTTTCTCAGAATACACTGCCAGCTTATATTAAAAATATACCAGATGACAGTGAAAAAAGGTTATACTATTGAATTTTGATTTAGAATATTGTGTTAGTTTTTAGCTATCGTGTTGAAATATTTATTGAAATAGCATATTGTGTTACTTTTTCGTATTTTTGTAATGAATTAGCCTATTGTGTTACTTTTTCATATTATTTTAATAAATTAGCTTATTGGATTACTGTTTTAAAAACTTCTCTTTAAGTGTTTATTTGTGTTGTTAATTAAAGAAAAATGTTTTTATTGGCAACCAAAAAATTCAACAAAAAAATGTATTTATTGTAACCAAAAAATTTATAATTTGCTAGAAAAAATAATATAGAAAAAAAAATTGAAAATAAATACCTTAGAAAAAGTTGTCAGAAAAAAAAAATATTTAGAAAAATTGCCAGAAAAATATATAAAAATATATTTGAAATATTTATTTTAATCATTTATTTGAACAAGAAAATATTGAAAAAATGGCGAAAAAAAATATAAAACATTTGCCAGAAAAATAAAATATACAGAAACATTGCCAAAAAAAAATATGTAGTAAAAATTGCCAGAAAAAAATACATATAAAAATTGCCGGAAAAAATATCTATGAAAATATATATGTATAAAATTTTGGCAAAAGAAAATATATAAAATTTTGGCCCAACAAATATATATATATATATATATATATATATATATATATATATATATATATATATATATATATATATATATATATATATATATATATATATAAATTGACCATAAAAATTATAACAAATTTGTCACAAAAAATATAAAATGTTTTGGCCAAAACACAAAATATATAGAATTTGTTTTTACAATAAAAAATATAAACACCAGAGCTCTCATATTTATATGTACTTGTACTATATGCTAAATATAATTATATCCTAAAAATGAATCTGGTGTCCCGTCAGATTTAGGATTTAGTCCAGTATAATATCATATATCAATATCATACGTCTATATGCCGCTAATCTTGTGGACTTCATATTAATTATACTAATTCACATTAAATATAATAAAGAACATAATAACGTAACAAAAATAGTGGTATTATCTCTGTAGACAGATTTTAAGAATGATGATGAAAGTGTGTCTTCCCCATGTTTATAGGAATGACTGATTGATCAATGCCGCTATAATTGTCTCATGATATTATCACTGTCTGTTTAATACTTTGCTTGATCAGTACGGCTTTAATTTATTTAGTTGCAAAGAATAATAGTGAGATGATATGAGCATCAATATTGCAAAACATGTTTGATTAATGCCGCTATAATTAAACAATCATATTATCACCGTCTGTTTAATACTTTGTTTGATCAGTACGGCCTTAATTAATTCAATTGCAAACATTAATAATGAGATCATCTGACCATCACGTTGCAAAACCTGTTTGGTTAATGCCCCTATAATTAAAGCACTTTTGTTGTCACTTTCCAAAATTACTGAATTTAACACCCTACTAGAACACAAAGTATAACGCTACTTGAAATAACTCTGTATCTTTGGTTACATGGAAGTGTTATTATTATTATATATGTGTTTTATAATAAAATCTCTAGTCAGAAATCAAACTTTTAATGCATTCAATATGTGCTTTATATGAAATATGTAAGTTTATTAATATTTGCAAAATTTTCAAAGGTTACAGTGAAAATAAAATAAGTTGGTTTACTGGTTCGAGATTTTACTCGCAAGATACACATTCAACGATAACGGTAAAGCAGGTTTTATTATTACGTTACTCATCAATAACTCTTTTCACAATATTAATTTGGTAAATAGAATGCGAGGAAAACACAATTTGCAGGAGAAATCAATAAAAACCATGGGTCAATTTATATGCATTACTGTTTAATAGTGTCCAAAGTCGGTCATACTTGCCTGATTTATGAAGAGTTTCAAAATGTTTTTCAAAAATATTAATTAAAAGAATCACTTTATCTTTATCTTTTTTGAAAACATTGAAAAGTTATTTTGGTAAAACAAATTTAAATACGACAGCTCATATAAATTTTGTTCTGATTTGGGCTATAAAGTTAGAAAGAACTATCTAACGTGAATTTAAGAACTGAAAATCAATCTTTTACATTCTCTTATGTTTGCAAAAACAGTAAAAACTTCTAAAATAAATCAGATATGTGTGTTCCATTGTCTTTCTTATAATATTTCACATGGTTCGAATCAGCCTGGCCTTTGTTCCGAACCAGCCTGTAATTTGGTCCGAATCAGCCTGTACTTTGGTCTGAATCAGCCTGTAATTTGGTCCGAATCAGCCTGTAATTTGGTCCGAATCTGCCCGTAATTTGGTCCGAATCAGCCTGTAATTTAGTCTGAATCAGTCATGGGCCGAATCAATGGGAACATCCTCGCCCTTTTTCTATCGCATGCATGAAAAAATCCTGTAATGCGAATAATGGACAATTTGAAATGCTCGTAGATAATTATTGGTATTACGTTGTAACAACTTCATTGACGTCACAATGACTAGATGACTTGTCATCACTAACAGCAACGTAAAGAACAGTTTCAGGCTACTGAAACTGAATTAATTCTTCATTTTTTTAATGACAAATTTGCATAAATAACATTAAAAATTAAAAGTGCAGGTATTTCATTGATTATTGAAACTTTGTTGAGTGTTATTTTCGACACATATATTATACAACTCTGTTCTTGCACATCTAGCCGGATGTTCGTGTGCTAAATATTTAAAAAATTTGCGAAGTATCACTACAATTACCTCCGAGTCGTTTTCAGAGTGTCGAAGTTATTCGACTCGTATCAGAAAGAGACAAGTATGTTCTGAATGGATCAGAATCAGTCAGCATTCACCTTGCACTACTTTCCAAAATATGAATTACCATCTCGTGTTGGGGCACGAGAACGCAACGAACCCACCTTGTATTACTTTCAAAATTTTTATTTACCATCTCGTGCTGGGGTACGAGAACACCCGAATACACGTTATACTACTTTCAAAAATGTGTATTAGCATCTCGGATATTAGCGTTCGGAACGTCCTCTACCTTTACTATCGCATGCTAAAAAAAACTACGATGTCAATTGGCCCTTTTGGACTCCCCTCAATTCCATGGTTATTAATATGAACTTCATGACGTCACAATGACTATATGCTGACGTATAATCACTAACAGCAACGTATGCAATAGTTTCAGATTATTAAAACTCAATGATTCTTCAATCTGTGCATTACAAAGTTGCAGGAATAAAAAAATAGCAGCAAACATTAAAAGTGCAATTTCTTCATCAATTGTTGAATTGTCATCGAGTGTTATTTGCAACACTCATCATTTTATGAGAATCTCTTCTTCTCACATCTTATCGGATGTTCCTCCGCCAAAAACTTAGCAATCTGGGATGTATCACTATAATTCCCTCAGTGTCACTTTCAGAGAATCGAAGTTATTCGACTCGCACGAGAAGGAGACGAGGATGTCCTAAATGGAGATATAAGAACACTTTGGAACACCTTGTATTACTTTCCCAAATTTGCATTACCATCAAGTGTGTGGGGTACAAGAACAAAATGAGCCCAATATGTACTATTTTCAAAAACTGGTATCACCATCATGGGGTACGAGAACACAAGTGCACACCTTTTACTAGTTCCCAAAATTTACATTACCATCTCGTGTAAGGGACACGAGGAAATTGTTAAGCACAGTAAGAATGTTCCAAAGTAACAATCCGTAAGAATGTTCGAAAGTAACAATTATTGTTTCAAAGAAACAACGAGAACACAACAGGCACACTTCTAAATTTATAAAACACACTGCGCACAGTCTAATCTTGAACATTTAGTAGAGCGCAAAATATTTTCAATTTGTTTGTATGTTGATTAAAAAAAATGATCAAAGGGAGATAAATCTTAGACTGTGTTGTTGTATTATTATGAGTTATGTCCAGTTCTGGCGCACTGGGTTATTTATTCTATATAAGTTCAGCAAAAAAATAAAGCAAATTAATGACAAAATTACAAAAGCCATGAAACGGAGATAAAATATCTGTGTCTCCTATGTTTAAAAGTATTTCAGAAAGGCTTGTATGCTCTGAAAAACAATTCACAATGAAAGTATGCAATTAAATAAACCTGATGCTTATTTGAAGATAAGCATTGATAGTATATACTAAACTATACGGTGAAATATTAAAAGTGAAATCAAAATGATTAATATATGATACAAACTAAAGAAACCTAATAGTTTACGAGTCGCCTAATAGTGTCCATCTGGCTGATATCTCGTGTCCTGTGTTTTTTTGTTTGTTTTTTGTTTTTTTTTTGGGGGGGGGGTTGTGACACGTCTACGTGCCTTAAAAAAAGAAACTCCTCGAAAAGAATTGCCTTTCAAAGTGCCTTCCCCCTCTGCCTTTCGAACCCTTTCTCGCCTCCTCTCTCTCTCTCTCTCTCTCTCTCTCTCTCTCTCTCTCTCTGTCTCTCTCTCTCTCTCTCTCTCTCTCTCTCTGTCTCTCTCATCCTTTTCATATTTATTACTGGTATAGTAGTTATGTGCATTGATTTACTATGGTTTCACTCGTTCATTCATTCATCTATTTCTGCGTACGTAAGTATATTTGTTTCATCTGATGTTAGTTTCGTGTAGCTTTCCGGAGAGAGACTCATATTACAATGGGTTTTTTTTTTTTGTTGGGGGGGGGGGGCCAAGTATTAGGGTTAAGTGTTAAGCTTTTGTGTGACATGTGCGTGTTTGTTATTACATATGGAATGCACTTGTTAGTATATGTTTTGGTGTTATTTGGGTGTGTGGTTTTTGTGGTGTTCAGGGCGATATACTATGTGTCTGCATTTCGGAAGCTACTTTACAGGTCGTTCTACCTCGCGTGACGCCTGATAACAGAGCCCTGCAAGATCTATGCTCCTGTCTTACAGAAAAACATAGTTCCCTGTCCCTAATATGTTTCTTGGACTTTTGTACCTGTCAAGTGTTAGCTTGTGTTAGTACAGTGCATTCTTATTTTATTTGGGATTGGTGTGTTAGGTATTTTTAGGTATTAATTGTTTGAATTCGGCGTTATGACCCGTGCTCAAGATATTTCTTTGTTAAGCTAATTTGTTACGGATATGTTCCTTACCCCTAGGGTGTGGGGTCAGATCAGCCCGGTATACGTAACTGTCTCTGATGGAGACAGATATAACTGATCTTCTCTCTCCCGCTCCCCCCAGTCTGGTTCTAAAGGGTTTAATATAATCAATTTTTGTGGGGGTATTTTATGTCCGTGGGAAGGAGGGAGAGAGAGCCCGTAAACGCACGTACCTCTTAAGGAGATATATATAGCTATCCAATAGGCAACACGAAACCAGGAAACAAGCAGAAAACAACATTAGGCACACCGCTCAAGTAAGACGACAATAGACGGTTAATACGGTTTACCACACCAACATATCGGCGACGGGAGACGTAACGAGGACAGGAACGGGGAAGCATGGATCCAACATAGACAACAGTAACACCAAAGGACAACAACAACCGATATAGCAAACAAATGGACTCAACAAGAGCCTCCGGCTCACGACTGCCAACATCATTTTCCCCGACTTGCAGGAATACAGCTTCTGGGACAAAACCCAAAAATCTACAATCTTGCATCAAATCCAATAAAATGGGCTCTACGGAGTCCCCGAAAACTGATGGCTACATTTCCGACTTGATATCCCCTGCCGGCAGTACCAAAAAAAAAAACTGTTCAAGACGAGCAACGATACTGTGGCCAAAAATCATGAGATGTATGGCGTAACAACTTATAATAGAATGAAGACACGAACGATGCTACACTTTATACCATATCTCTCCTTTACGTCAACGCACAAAACCAAATCAATCCGGTTTCAACTCGTTTATGAGCCTTTTGGAATACACATACCAAATAACTCTACCAAATAACTCATACTCATTACGAATGAGTACAACAACTTCAAGAAAACTAATTTGATAAAATTCCACTATGAAAAAAATGCAGATACCCACTCACGAACAACAAACAACAAAAAACCTACTTAGTCTTACCCTTTTTTTTTTTTTTCTTTTTTCTTTTTTTTTTTGGAAAAAGGGAGCATGAAATAATAGATAGCACACCTCAATCATATGATCCAGATAAGCCCGTCCCCTAACAGAAACACAGGATTTAATATATACAACAAAAGTAAGGACTAATACATCCTACAGACTACAAGATCAGGGGGCAAAAGGAAGTATACTCAACTCAGTGACCTTGAAAGCAAAGGTAAATCAAGATTCAAACTCTAACAAAAGTAAAAAAAAAGGCAAGGAAACTCGCCTAACAAAATCTCATCCCTGAAGGGAGTGGAGTACGAGCCCCAAATCCAAAAGTAATAAAAGAAAAGAAAAGAAAAATAAGAGCAATCTCATTCCAAATTATTTTTCCAAATTAGTTTTTGTTTTTTAGGAAAAATACCCACTGCACCAATAAAATGGAACGGCAGGGTTTTACAGACATAAACGCCTTTAATTGAAGATAATATGAGAGGACATCTCTAAAGTCCTAACCAGCTCTATATGATGGGACCGGGCTGCGGGGTGTCTACAAATAAAGAACTAACAAACCAGTATAGGTATTGATTTTAGTATATATACAGCAGTAGGGAAAATGAAAGAATCAGGCTGCTGTATGTAAAAAGACAGTGCCGCTGAGAGATAAAAATGACCAACCTATTTCTTGAGCGTGTGGTTCTGACTCACGAGAAAAGCAAATAGGTATTGATTGTGAATTTCTGCTACCCCGCAGTTGAAAATGTAGAATGTTAATATTTCCACCCCGCCTCCGTCAGTAAGGTGGACTCATGCATTGGGGACTGGAAAAGCTCTGAACTTAATTCTGGCTTTGCCCAGTTGAAGCAGGTGTTGAGAGAGCATTGGAGAATATGCACAGCAGTCACCTCAATAAGTAAGGTGGACTCATGCATTGCGAATTCTAAAAATAATAATTTCCGAACTTAAATCGGGCTTTGCCCAGTCATATAATGTGTTGATTATGTTTCTGAAAAGATGCACACCAATAACATCAGAAAATAAGTTGTACACATGTATTGGGGGATTTTGAGGAAAGCTTCCAGTGAACAACCGTGCGTCAAGTCTTAGCAGCACTTGTGAAATGACTAAGAAATCAAGATTCTCAATTGTTGTATATAGCATTCGGGACTACCTTTAAATCGGGCTTTGTCCAATGTTACGACTCTAGGTCTTAAAAAGAAGTAACAAAAAGAAAGTGAAATCAACAATGCAAGTAAAATCAACAAGCAATTTATTTCCAGACATTTGAAGGGAAAATTCAAAAGACATTTACAATTTGTGAATTAAATTCCAAATAATCCTAAATGTCCTAATCACAAGTCCAAAATAATAGAATGTTTCGAATGAATTCCAATAGCCTTGAATGTCCTGGTGTACCTCAAGGATGTAATCCATAATGTATTTGAATGAGTTCACATAAATCCCAAAATCATGTATTAATCAAACAAATTAGTGAGCACTTGAGTATTTCCAATGAATATTGTAAATAAATAATTCCTCAAATATCTGATTTCAACAACACAACTAAAATAGATTCCTTACAGACTGATCTTTTAGAACCGAAATTCTAGAATAGGAATAGGAATTTGTTTACCAAAATCTGTATATAAATACACATGCCCACATGACCTATATCACATCTGAATATGAGTATTTCTAATGGAAAAATACTGTCCTACCTGACATATGTCACAAAAGTCTAATTGCGAAATGCCTATGAAAGTACTATATAAACAACTGAACAAAAGTTAAGTATGTATTTTCAAATAACCATACAACTTACAATCATAGACAAAAGTTAAGTAAATGAACATCATACATAACACCAATCAAACCAAGGGTTGCTTATTCATTTGGAATGATGCACGCCAATAACCTCAGTAAGTAAGGTGGACACATGTATTGGCTATTTTGACCAAAAAACTCTAACTTAAATCGGGCTTTGCCCAATCAAACCAGGTGTTGCTTATTCGCTTAGAATGATGCACACCAATAACCTCAGTAAGTAAAGTGGACACATGTTTTGGCTATTGTGACAACAACAACAACAAAAACACAATTCAGAACTTAAATAGGACATTGCCCAATCAAACCAGGTGTTGATTGTGTGTCTGCAGTAATATACATTAGTAACCCTAGTCTCGGGAATGAATTTAATGTATTGTGCCTTTTTTGGTAAACTAACTTAAAGCATGCTTAGTCAAACTAACCAGGTATTATTAGTTCATCTCTGATGCACACCAATGACCTCAGTGAGCAAGGCCGACTAATGTGTTGTAGATTTTGAACTACTTAGAACTTAAATTGGGCTTTGCACAATCAAACCAGGTGTCGTCTGTGTGTTACTGATGCACACCAAGAACATTAGTATTCACTGTTTAAAGTAGGCCACATAACAAGCAAAAATATATACTTCAAGGATACAAAAGACTTGAAATTTCAAAACTAAATACAAAATCAAAAGTTCTCATGTTAATTCGTGTAACAACATAGAAGCCAGAATGACTATAGGACGGAGCTGGTTTTATTTGTGATATGCATAAAGACGCATGACATAATAGCAAACAAAATAATTGTATTGCCAACATACTAGAAGTGTGAAACACGATCTAGTATATGCAACATAAGGAGCACAAAGCGATCTGGTAAGTGGAGCAGTTTTATAACATTCACTCAGAATCAGCAGATTTAACTGAGGTTGGCATTTTGCTCAAAAAATTATGACTTAGTTCAAGATTAAAGATAGTTTTATGAAAGAAGTAAATGTTTTAAATTGTTTATAAAAAAAAAATTTTTAATTTTTTAAATTTTAAACAATTTTTTTTCTTCACATATCTGAAAATGAGTACTAAAATATACATTGAAATTTTCTAACTTAAATAAAGCAAAAATAGTGAAATATACTTTGAAATTGTCTAGCTTAAATAATAAAAAAAAAGTAGTGAAATATAGGTTGAAATTTTCTGACTTCCGTAAATCAAAATAGTGAAATGTACATTGAAATTTTCTAACTTAAATAATCAAAATAGTTAAAATATATAATGAAATTTGTTGACATGTGCAAACAACTACTATTGAAGTATATATGCTATTTAAATAAATCAATTGTGAAAACTTCAATACTTGATTTACCAATTTCAAAGAAAGTCTGAAAAAATGTGCAGACACCATTGATATGTTTACGAACAAGGAAAGAATTCAGTCGTATGAATACGCAAAATTTAACCAGAATTATTACTTTAAAGATTTAGAGCTCATTCAGGAAAAAAATTAATTATGACAGATTTTATGACGGTAACAATCAAGATTTTATGAACTTTTTAATGACATTGAACCATACTTTTAAAAACAAATAATATGCAAACTTTGGACAATTGAATTCTGTACAAGTTAAGCCAGACTTAACTATCAGACTTGTAAAGAGACCCACCAAGGTATCAGTTGAATATAGAGAGATTTATCACAGAACAAGATGTATTAACATAATGAACAGAGAGATTTAACACAGAACAAGTTCTATTAACATAATAAACAGAGAGTTTTATCACAGAACAAGACGTATTAACATAATGAACAGAGAGTTTTTTCACAGAACAAGACGTATTAACATAATGAACACGGAGATTTATCACAGAACAAGACGTATTAACATAATGAACAGATAGTTTTATCACAGAACGAGACGTATTAACATAATGAACAGAGAGTTTTATCACAGAACAAGACGTATTAACATAATGAACACGGAGTTTTATCACAGAACAAGACGTATTAACATAATGAACAGAGCGGAAATATATAACGTCATTGAAAGTTCATTTGATACATCATTTACTAAATTTGAACAGGAAATAAGCGAAAGTACAAATCAGATGTTTGACAGGATTTATTTTTATTAAATGTTGTACAAAGATAAGTGTCAACCGCTCAGTGGAAACTCATACATACATTTTCCTGAAGGGATTAGGAACACACAAGCTTGTATACATCCTTAAAATAAAGACAATATATGTTTTTTTATGTATTAGTTACTTTGGAATCAATTTTAATATACTAGCCAAAAAAATCATTAGAGACAATCAAAATACTATTTGTATAGATAAAGCCAGTGGTTTAATAAATGTCTGATTAAAAAAGAAGATATATTTTTAAAAATTTGATATCTCTGTAAATGTGTATACATTACTGGAAGGGGGAGACGTTGATAAAAACTACATTAAATCTTTTGAGATTAAAAAAGTAAAAACACGTTCACATGTTGATCACATTTGCTTCATACGATGGTCATAACAGCTACAAAGATGGAAGGTTGCATTAAATTGGAGTAGCAGATATGTCCAGATTGGTGTCATCGTAAATAAACAAACATGATGGGAAAAGATATATCTACCAAAGACAATGCCTGAATTTATCCACTAAAACTGAAAAGTTAGCAGAATACAAAAGGCTGGCACAGTGTGGACAGGCGATACATATAATGCATGAAGAGAGATCAGTTGTAAAATGTAAAAAATTTCATCATCAATTAAAATTTCCTTACCTTCCTTTTGAAAGTATCATCGTACAGCAAAATTGTAATAGTGTTTCTTAGCAGTTCGTTGGAACAACAGCAAAGCTGGTCAATGCAAACATCTCAACACATTCCATCAGGGTTTTGATTGTACGTAAAGTCAATTCTTAAATGCTACGAAGCAGTCGTTTAAAGAGGTACTGATTGCATTCAGGATTTTCTAAACTCGTTGGGTACGACGAATTAAAGCCAACAAATGCAAACCTATGGTGTTCACAGAGGAGGAGGAAAAACGCTTAAACTCAACAAATATACGTCACATTTTAACGAAAATTAAAAGATATTAAAGTATGTGACCATAATCACTTGACTGGAATGTATCGAGGTTGTGGTGCTCCAGGATTGGATACAAAATATAAACTAGTGTGTTGGTTTGTAAAAATCAATTACCATCACATACTCTACAGCCCTTTCACTTGAGTTTTTATTAAATTCCCCTTGTCCGCATAGGACCCTACTAATGTTAAACTTATGGACTATTAAAATGTTCAATTTTTCTTGTCTCCATTGGGGCCCATAATGTTAACCTGTGGACTCATGTTCAATTCCTCTTTTACGCATAGTGTTATATTTGTCCGTATATCATGCTACTTTCAAGATGAAGGCCATAATATTAATTCTCCTCGAGGACAGAGGGCAATTTGACGGCATACGGTTCCGTGGCAAAATGGAGGCCTAATGTTAATTTCTACACGACGACAGATTGTCGTTTTTTACGACATAGTGTAACACATTTAAGATGGTGACCATAAAGTTGATTCCCCTTTACGTCATAGTAACATTTTTGACGCCAAAGTGACACACTATTCTTCTTTTGCTTTATTTGATGTTAAAAAGTTTGATGATAATCATTTACTTCACAAGATACACTAATATCATTTTTTTTCTCTAAGAAAATACTCGGATAAAAACTATAAAATAATTTAGCACTATCACCTTTAGTTTATCGTCAGTGACAGTCATCAACCATACTTCAAAATTGTTTCCCTATTTAACCAATGTAATCAAATCCGATGTTTATTGAAGTTCTGACATCGGTTTATAACCCTATGAATTTCGCTACAGCCTTCACTCAAAAGAGCGTGATCGAACTCCATCGCGATAAATGATCGCAACCATGAAAGAGAGAGGCCGATAGATGAGATATTTTCCAAAGTCTTTCATTGTTACAACATGTATTCGACCTTGTATGCATTCCAGTGTGTTCTGTTCACTCAATGATATTTTGTAAACAGTAGATTTACAAACCTTTGAATTTATGGTATGCTGACGGTGAAAAAATTACAAATTTTGACAACATTTTTCGCAGGCTATATGTTACTGGTATTGCCATCTCGTGTAGGAGTGTGAGGAAGTTGTAAAGCAACCACTCTTGTTTCAGAGAAACAACGAGACCACAACAAGCATACCGGTAACGAGCACACTTATACATTTCTTATTTTTGTGAGTTTTACGTGTCAAGATGAGGTGCGTGCCGGCATGGAGCTTTCCTTATGACCTTGAACCCTCCTCCCGTTGACCTTTAGCTGTGGCTTACTTACACTATTATATCTGCCCTTAATGTTATATCATATTTGTCCTCTTTGTCCTATTGTTGCTATAAACTCAAGAATATTGATACAGTTACTCCATAAGTTCTTGTTTCTTGCCTCAAAATATTCAGGATATTTTATCGGGGAGCAAGTGTTGTTTTCTTTTTGTTGAGACATGACACACTTGTTTTTATACTATTATTATTATTATTATTAACCAATCAGAATTTAGCGCATGGGCACTAAAGAATTATTGACCAATCAAAATTAAGCACTAAACATTCTAGGCAGAAACTGAAGTCAGCATGTAAACACGAGGCACGCTATAAAATTTGACCTACAAATGTCCACATGATTGATAACGAATAAAAAGCTAAATACACAAGAGATCATGCACGTAAGATACAAATAGACGAGCCACGTGATAAAAATGTGAAATCGGTCAACATGAGCGCCACAATAAATGAACTTTCAAAACACGTCTGCCAAAACAAGCCTACTTACTTCGGAATGAAAACTGGAACATTTACGAGTAAAAACTTATTACAACAAATGCGGTAATTCATAATTATCTGAAATAGCGAACTTTATGAACAAACAACCATGTTACGAACATGCAGTGAATGAGAAATTATATGCTGCAAAAATGCTAAAGATAGCGCGGTGAACTACAAATAATCCAAATGAACCGTAGGGGTGCAAACGACAAGACATACATACATACATACATACATACATACATACATACATACATACATACATACATACATACATACATACATACATACATACATACATACATACATACATACATACATACATACATACAAATAATAGTAGGTACATTTAGAGTTCGGGTTCATTGACACACGAGAAAATAAATACATCAAGAAGGTTCGGGTTCGTTGGCCCACACGAAAATAAATACATCAAGAAATTTCCTGAAATTGAAATTTAACAACTCTCAAGTTACCTCCTACTCTATCATTTTAGCGCAAGCACACCATCCCACTCGTATAGGTTATATAACAACTCTAAAAATAAAGAATCGATATTTACTGGTGCGGTCAGACTAGGATATTATTTTACAAAAACATATATATTTGTTGGCGCAGTAAAATTTGGGGATACTATTTTAATAAAAATTAATATTCATCGGCGCATCAAGATTTTGGAGATATCATCTCACAAAATTCGATATTTATTGGCGCAGACCTACTATCATCCATTTTGAAATCTTACTAAAATAAATGGAGATGATAACATGCTATAACTGTGGTACCAACACATCACCAAACCTAATTTATTAAAGCAAACCATCTTGCTCTGCACATCTACCTTCTTCACTATCATGCAGACTACTTGTACAGAAGGTACAATCGCAAGTGCAGTTTGTTTGGCATGCGCGCAGAGCAGAGAACACCAAATGTCGGTGTACAGGTTACGCTTACATAATTAATTTTTACAGTGTGTTAGTAACTGAGGCCGCTTTGATAAGGCATATCGTGCGGGATTTAAGGTCAAAAGGTCTGCGATTCTGTTCTTGACAGAGTTGATATTTTTTAAATATATAAATGAGAAAATTTCATTGTCTATAGAGAAGCAGTAATATCATATAATATGAATCAAATCAAATACATGCTGCGATCAAAAATAAATATAAGCTGCGCGATTGGAAAGGGTTTGAAATCTTTAAGGCATGCCAACAAATGATACAGTTGCTATGTGAACACATGAAGAGCCCTAAGAAGTCAGACGGATTTCAGAGAGGAGTTGATTTTGTGTACGTTTTGTGTATGAGAACCTCACGACAAAATAGTGTAAAAAAGGCTGATAGAAATAAGCTAAAAGTTGCCATTTCTTGACAAAGAAGCGCCCTATGAAGTCAGAAAGACTCCACGGAGGAATTTATCTCATGCGCAACTTACACACAAAGAGCTGCGCGAGAGAATAGGAACAAAAATAAAAAGGGTCTAACCGCAAAAAGCAAATAAAGATATTCTGTAAACAAAACGTGACCTCTCCCTGGGCGTGTCAAGTTGTGCAGTTCAGATTTAACAATATCCAGTGACTGAATCTATAGACAACAAGGTGGGAATTTTGCTGACATTTATTATTAAGGTCAAGGTTTAAACGTTAGATCCACATACACATGCAAAACACTTAAATATGCATTGAAATATTTTTTGCTAAATAAATCAAAATGAAGACTTTGTTACTCCATACACAATACCAAAAGAAATGAGAAAAAGTTCCAAATTTAGTTAACATGACTTCTAACTGGATGGAAATTAGGGAGGATGACTAGACATAATTTATACAGAATTATTACGATAGGGCTTAGAGATTCTTTACAACAAGTATAAATCAGTTAGGATTTTATGGCGCAACAATACAGATTTTTTAGGACTTTTCAATGTTATTGATCCATTTTTGAAGCAAATCATCAGTAGAAAAATTTAATAATTTGTTTCTGCAAATGCCCCATTAGAAGTAATAATCAGACTTACGAAGAAACTCGTTCAAGAAGGTGAACAAGTTGAGTATAGAAATTGTTGCCACAGAACCAGACCTATTAGCATATTAAATATAGATGAAATGGATAATGTCTTTCAACGTTTATTTGACATATTGCATACCAAAAATGAACAGACAATAAGTGAAAGTACAAGTAGGATGTTTGACAGGATTCATATATTAACATTAATATTTAACAGTGCACGTAGATAGATATCAACTGTTGAGAGGAAACTCATATATAATGTTACCTGAATGGATTGATTAACAAAAAAAAAAAACTTGTATAAACATAGAAAATAAAGACGGTAGATCTTTCTTTAAATCAGTGAAATCTTTATTTAATAAACCAAGTGATAATGTCGATAGACCATCAAAAAAGAATTTAGACAGAAACAGTCATTGGTTTGGCATATGTCTGGTAAAAACAGACGTCTTAAAAAAAGTTGAAAATGAATTTGATATAACTGTAAATGTTCATGGATTAGTTCAATCATACTACATCAAACCTGTTAGAGTAACGGAGTTAGAGAAAACGACATGCTGACATCTTAAACTTGTTTCAATGCAGTGGTCCTAATGACAAATACGGAAAGTTAGAGTAACGGAGTTAGAGAAAACGACATGCTGACATCTTAAACTTGTTTCAATGCAGTGGTCCTAATGACAAATACGGAAAGTTAGAGTAACGGAATTAGAGAAAAATACATGCTGACATCTTAAATTTGTTTCAATGCAGTGGGTCTAAACACAAATATGGAAATTTAGAGTAACGGAATTAGAGAAAAATACATGCTAACATCTAAAAATTATTTCAATGCAGTGGTCCTAATGACAAATACTGACATCTTAAAATTGTTTTAATGCAGTGGTCCTAATGACAAATACGGAAATTATTACTATCTCGAATATATCTTTTCAAGATTGCTATCGTCACGCATTAAGAGACAACACGGACAGAAATATCTCACTAAGAAAAAGTTTCATCTTCTTAATATACGAGAACAATAACACAAAAGACTATGTTACAAAGTATATGTTATGCCTGAAGAGTGCTGAGTTATAAGATCAACACCAATTAAGGGTTCTGTATGTTGATTATAGTGATTTTGAAAGTTTCATTGTGTCAGAGGCTCAAACTTGTAAACAATACATATGCTGATGCTCCCTCAAAACACACTAATACAACCCAGCACATTATATCAGGGTTCTGCTTGAATGTTCCATTCAACCACAAGAGATACAAAAAGTAGTTGACAAACAAACAGACTGTATTGACGTATTTTACAATGCGAGGGTACAATTGCAAAACTAGTTTGTAAAGAATTAGTCCACAAATGTGAAACCTGTACTGGTTACGGACGAAGACGACGACATTTCAAAATTACAAATATATGCCATGTCTGTGAGAAAAAAAATCATACCAAAGACAGCATGTGCGGAGTTATGACATCGAACAAAAAATGTCGGGCACAATAATTGAAGATTAAGTTCCAGACTAAGACCATTTAACAGAGAAGTCCAGCATAAGTCCAGATAAGTCTAAATACCCAAAATGCTCATTCATAATTTTTCAGGTTAGGACAGTCATGCAGAAAATATAAAAAATATAACGAGCAACGATGACAAATATTCAGTAAAGATTTCCAAGTTGATAGGTTCGTGACAGAAGTAAAATAAATAACAGTTAAAATGACAATTAGATTTGTAGATTATTGTGCTCCTGGATTAGCTCAAGATGCAAGTTCAATGATATCCGGTATAGAATTAACAATGTTGTCAGATTGTGATACATTCCTGATGATAGAGAGTGGAATACAATGTAAAATTATCATGACACCGTATAGATATGCTGAAGCCAATCGATAATACTAATCTGACAAAGATGCAAAGATAAAAATGACGGTAAGTATCAAAGGTCATTCTTTGTGTAACTATATCATATTAATCTTTACGATTATGCCATTGGCCACTACATGCAGGTAAAACATAAATTAGAAGGGCAACTAATGAACAAATCAGATGGGTATAAGAAACTTTGTTGTAAATATCAGGCGACTATCATACAAGTTGAACTTTAGAAGTGGAATTTGAGATTTCATTACATATGCCTGACTATTGCAAGGACTATCCAGTAAATCCAGAGAAATAGATTCTAGATGAAAATTATTTTTCCCAGTTGCAAAAGTCTATAAATGATTACAATGGTACAAAAGAGTATCAAAACTATAATGTACATTGAAAACCAGAGAGAATTTATCATTCATTAACTCAATCTATAACTTTACATAACATTTGGCATAACATGGATACAAGATACACATAGTTGTATTTGATCAAAAACCGTGGCTAAAATCCTACATAGAGCGTAATACAAAGAACAGACAAAAAGCAGCAAATGGATTTATAAAGGATCTTTTTTCAAATTGATGAATAACAGTGTATTTGGTAAATGGATGGAAAATCTCAGCAAAAGAACAACAGGTAAAATATGGACAGATGAAAATACATTCTTTAAATGCCAGAAAGATCTATTATTAAAAGAGTTTAATCATCGACGATGACCTAGTGTTAGTCAGTTTCAAAAACAAGAAAATCAAGTTGACAAAACCAATTTACGGTGGATTTATAGTGTTATAATTATCTAAATAGCTAATGTATGAATTTTACTACACGAAGCTAAAAAACAAATACAGTCACACCATGAGACTATTCATGACTGATACTGAATCATTATGTATCTATGCTGACACAAAAACATTTACACTGACATGAAAGCTAACATCAAATGTATGGCATTAGTGACAACACAAGCAAAAGGATAGTATATTTGCCATCATCATTAAATACGGTTTGTTAGCTAAGGTCAAAACTTTATTCGTAACAGACAAAGACGAAAAGGAAGTTTATAAAGAAATTAAAAATGTGTGATCAAGGCAAAGTTTAAATTCGAAACGTACAAAGGTTGCTTGTGTAATCGGAAGACAACTTACCAGCAATTGAATTTACTCAGCTTGCACAATCACGAGATGCATATTATCATAGTAGCATTGTCTATGTATGACTACACGTGCTTTGGGGATTCACAACGTAAACATACTACCTTACAAACAAGTAAGTAGTTTGTATTGAAAAGCAAATTCAAGCCTCATTCAAAGTTTGTTTCTTTTCTTTTGTTTCAATTTTTCTCATAATTAAGGGTACCACGTTGTTCTCTTGAAACACTTTTTCCATCGACTTTTTATCTTTGTAGAAGAACAGTTACGTTTTAACATTCTCACGCAGGTTCTTATTACAGAGTTGTACTTTTGTACTGTCACCAAGACAGATATTTTCTAACTATTTACCACAGAAATCTAGTTTGGTTAGGTTATATGCTTTCTTTTTTTCTTCACATCGTCAAGAGTGTAAGTCTTTAATTAGAACAAACTACTTGCGTCTTGATGAATATCATTCAGTAACTCTTACCACTTAGCAAATTTATCCTCGCGATATAGTGAGATCACCCTTTCATATTGTGTTAACCACTTTCTATACCATGTCCTGCTGTACAGAAAAGTTGGACAGATAAAAACGTAGAACATTTTTGTATTCAGTCTATTTTAGAGTTAGTGCAAACAGTGTTTTGCCACAGTTTGTAACACCACAACTTAAAATGTTATGAGGCTCTTTCGGCATAATTTATTTTAGTTGATTGTTTCATAATACGTACATGATCATCAGACTCGAAATAAATATGCATTCTGTCGGCGCCTACATTTTCATTACCTTTTATATACAACAGGATACTTCGTTCAACATAGCTAACTTATGTTCAGTACTATGCAATTTGTTATCGTAGTTGTTAAATAAAGCCATATACAGGTTATAAGTGTAAAACTCGTCAATACTTGCGTTACTAATGTATGTTGCCTGTTTTGCTCATCGAAGAAATACTTTGTAGCTTCTGTAAACTGTTGTCTCATTTGTAAACACAAAGAATATACCATAGCTGCCAGACATGCTATGGGTCACTGAGGTTCTTCTATCGTTTATTTGTAGAAAAGAATTATGGATCACTTTCTCCACTTTTTTGCACAGTATCAAAACACCCATCAACTTCATTCGGATAGAATCAAGTGTGATATTTGATAAAGTTTTATTGACTACTGTATCGAAAATTCTCTCTGGTAAAATAGTCATAAAAGAAAGCGTACCATACTTGCGCAAATTATTTTAAGTTCATAATATTGGTTACCACCCTCTATTATTTTTTAGGCTATTGCAAATGTTATGTTAAACCTGACATCCCATGGAGAGTACAAAGATACAGTAGACAATTATCTGTAGGAATCTGAGAGTCTAAAGGTATTCTAAACTATTAATATACACCGCAAACTGTATTGTTTCAGTACCAGTAATGTGTGCATTACCTGCCCTTGATCTAAACTTTATCAATTTATCATTCATAATGTATTGTTCTATCATATTTGTTCTAAGCAAATCAGGTACATGATGAAAATTTGGTAGTCACTCAGCTTGAAAAGATCATCACTCCATAGGAAATGGGGATGCCATTCAGAAACATTCTACCTAATTTATTTATCACTGCGTTAATAGCATCTCCTTAGTCCTTTATATCAAATAGGACGAAATAACTGCCTAGTACAATCAATAAATTTTGACTTACCTTTGGTTTTGCTATCTGTAACGTTTGGTTAGTTTAACGTTGCTTGGGGTATATGTGATGCAACGATTTGTTGGATTGAAGTCATTTTGGTATCTTTATCTGCTTGTGAAGAGTTGCATTTACCCGTACGAGGCATCCATTTTGTTATTTACATAACAAACGTTTTGCTTTCTTTATAAAAAAAAAACTGTATGCAACATACACTCAAACACCTATCACAAGTTCAATGAATACATACTCGTATTACACGTATTCATCAAAATAGTGTTACAAATAAGTCAGTTTTGGCTGTATATTTTTTCAAATTTTACCTTACCATCATGATCGATCAAATCATATCTACCATCAGCACTTATGGGCGGGTGGATATAGATGAAAATCATCATTCAGGTTGTTCAAGTACTGGGTCACCAAACCTTATTCTCACAATTTCTTGTTCTATTAGTCAATATATTTGCTCTGTCTTCATTTAATTCAACAGTTTGTCTCTGTAATGAGTATAAATTTATCTCGTCTAATTGTGTATTTGTCAACTCCATTTGGATGAAATAATTTTAACTGATAATTGTTTCCAATAAATGCCAGGCTGTTAGCTATTGCTTTTCCAAGAATTACTCCTGTTGCTGCCATTTTTATTGTGCCATAAAGTGTACCAAAGGTGAACGTGCAGAGTGTGCCTGCGTCACACCAAAGTAGAGCTTTTGTCGCGACGCTGTAAAGAGGCTACCTTTATGTGTACTCTATTCTATTTATGAATAACAAATGTGTAGACTACTGCCAAATTTATTTTGCATCCTGGCAGAACGAGTACGTAATTTTTTTTATTTTTTTATTTTTTTTTTTTGGGGGGGGGGGGATTCAATTAGTTAAACATTGGTTTCTTCTAGATAATTCGTACGTGTTTCTTCTAGACTGTAATGGTCCATTTTTTTCTCATTAGGTCAGATTCTTTGCGATTATTATTTAAGCAAATGTTGCTTATTTACGTCTATTAAAATGCAAAAGTCAATGTTAAGTGCTAGAAAACAAATCGTAATCTTCAAAATTAAAGTTGAAAAAATGTATTTAATCTTCATTTATTTATTTGAGTAACATATTACTGTAAAGTATTTATTGTGTGTAATTTAAATGCTGTAAAACGTGATGGAGTATAGTTAAATCCATAACTGTTAGCTAAGGTATTCGGTTCAGTTTCAGACTTTCATATTACAAAATGATTGTTCGTTTTTTTTTCCCCGGTGATGGTTTATTTTTACCAATTGAACTTTCATCTATTTGTCCTACACCTAATTTAATCCCATCCAAATATGAATAGCCCTCACTTGGTGCAATGCGAAAATCGTAAAATAGTATATATTCTGACATTAGTTTAATTTTTTCCTCATTTTTTATACCTATTTCCTTTCTTAATTCGTTCATTCAAACACCCAATACGAGACTTTTTATGCCCATTTCCATGTTTTATTCCCTTTTCAATTACTCTATGTTTTTGTTTATTTTTGGTTTTAACTGCATCAATTTTTCGCTAAATTCAAGGGGTTCTTTTTAATCTATTTCTGTTCTGAATGCAACTGTTTCCTTGTAAACTTTTTTTTTACTGAAATCTATTCTCATTCGTTTCATCTTTTTGCATCTTTCATCAATTCTACCTTGTACTACACCGATATTAATCAGTTTTCGATCAACATATTATGTTGTATATATTTTTGCTTCTTCAACTTCTGCGTTCAACTATTTTGTAAAATTCATTTAATATCGCATCATTTATCGTTTTTATCTTATCACTCCAATCTGTAATAGATACATAGTAAGTTGTGTGTTCAAACTGTTCTCATGTGTTCATACACATTTTGTTTGCTTTACATGGTCTCTATCATTTTATTTATCGATGTTAAAAATATCTTATTCAACAACTCTGACAGAGAATTAGTGCAAGATGTTTTTTTCTTAGTTAAACTAGTAATTTCCGTTCTGAAATCATCCATTAGCTTTTTAATTTCTTGTTCAATTTGTTCGATTTCATTAATTAAACCTATATTTAACTGTTCCACTTTAGATTGTAAAGTGCTATTGTCTTCAAAAGAGTTGTAACTCCCCCATATCACTCCCAAAAGCATCTATTTCTGAGTTCATCCTTTGTTCGGATTTATATATATTTGAATGGTAGGTATTTCATTTACTCTTAGCCTTACTTTTTATTGAGGTTCAAATCAGCATTAATTGTTTGACACTGTGCTACACTCTTCCCGCCTTTTCTTACGTCACTGCTGAATGGAAAACATAGTGACACTCGGACATCCCAGAGATGTCTCCTGTCATTACTTTTCGATTTACTTAACGAAAAAACATACGTTACATGCATGGCGTGAAAATATATAACTTTTCCATCTTCGTATTTGTATCTGATATTAACTGTGCTGGTTGTATCCCTCTGTAATTGCTTTTGATGACAATTAGAATTCCATAAAATAAAGAGACCATGAAAAACATTTTAAACAAGTAGAGACTTTAGTAAACACAAACAACATGCATTAGGGCATTTTTATTGATCTGATCAGTGCAAATGTATCAATAATTAGATGTCAAAATCCACAAACTGTATCCGATTCAGTAGATTCCTGTATAGGTCCCTGACTATTGAATCCTAGCAACTCTGAGTTGTACTTGGTGACATACTCTATGAAATTGTTGCTTTGAGTAATGAAAACTTTAGAGTTGTGTTTCTCATATTCAATAATATCACTTCTTCGTTATCACCAATGAAGTCATTCCCTCTTTCACTTATTTTAAGCACATGTCAAGGTTACACAAGCCATCAGGATTTAATACATTCCTTGTTTCATCCGTGTCGTGTATGTAATAGAGAAAATGAAAATATTGTTTTCTAATTCATAGGAAATAACCAACAACAAAATCTTTTCTTTGCAATGAAACGGATAGTGTACGATTTCTGTTGTCAGTTGGATTGGTAGAATCAAGTTCTCTCTCATGGAGACAGTCGATTGTAATACAACTCTCCATTTATTCTGCAGAAAACGTAACAATAAACGGTTCCTATTTTCTAAGAGAAACATTGGCATAGGAAAAATTTAAACAGAAACAAATCCTAATCATGCTGGACCAAACCCTCTAGACGCAGAAGAAACAAGTACACCGGTGGCTATTCCTGCAAAACCTAATCCAGCTACTTTTACAGCAATACCACCTGAAATTGTTACCATGCTAATTTCTATCCAATTCAAAACTTTATATGATACTTTGTTTTGTTTCCAACACCTCTATAGTGTACAGTCTCTCTGACAAGATCATTTTGATATCGTTCATTTTGTGAAATCTAATATTAAGATCATTGTTAGTTATGTTTTTCATGGGCTCCATATCACTAATCTATTGAGTAACACTTTTATATGGTAGTAATCCATGAGCTCTAAGGTAGTCAATTATGAACTGGCTAATAGAAACTGGAATAATTACCTTCACAATTTCTTCAGTATCCATGTTTGATAGTGGACCATTTGTAAACCTAAGGAGCTTTCTTAAAAGCATTATGTAGGTTTTTATAAAAACCAAATTTCAATGTTGCGTGGTAAATTGTGCCGATAATATTTTTGTATTTCGGTCGACATTTATCTGCAGGTAAAGGCTATGCCATTTATTACCTAAAACGTTAAAGCATTCAGCAATGTATATTTCAATTTACGTTTGTGGTTGGAGTGGTAACAATTTTGTCCGGTAAATGTTCATATGCTATCAAGTAGTCGATTTGTGAACTGACTAAATGAAAATAGAATAAATAGTTTTGTAATTTATCCAGCATCCATGTTTGATGGTGGAGCTATTGGCATATTAAAATAATTCTTCCCAAGTATGTTTCCGGCAACCGTAAGAGCAGACTTAAGTGCTGCATGGTGTACAGCTCTCAAACTATGTTTTCGTTTCATTCGACATTTATCTGTATAGTTAAAAATATGATATTAATTAGCTAATTGTACATTGCTAACGGTTAACAACCACACATTGTAAACGGCTAACAGCCACACATTGCTAACGGCTAACAGCCACACATTGCTAACGGCGGAACACTGCACCTGCATTGACAAACTTCGTTCAACTTCAAGACCTTTTACAACTGAATGTAGAAGATTCTTTGAAGTGAAATTAAACAGAAAACATAAAGCGTTTCTTTCAACTTTACCCTTTCGCCCTTACTATAGTTAAGGCTTCCATTTGGAACAACTCGTGGGGTTCTTTGAAACATGAAAATAATCTTAATTATTTGCCTAATTGTGCTTTGTCCATTTATCAACGATAAAATCTTTATTGTTTAAATCACTGAAAACTGGCCGATGAAGATGTTGATGATTTTGATTATTCCGGTGAAAGTCGTGCGTATGAAGATGTTGATGATTATATTGTATAAACTGCAATCGATGATACTGTAAATCTTGCTAGTGATTTCGAATATGCCAGACCAATCGGATATTCTAGAGTTTCTCTATACGTTTTTGGCCTATAAAAGGAGAAGATATAAAAAAAAAAGAACTAGGCAGCGATCAAGCACAATACCAACTGGAAAAAAATAATTTTACAATAAAAAACAAAACACTCTTTTATATAACACATGATGGAAATACAATTAAAATTTCGATGAAAGGCAACATCAAATTAATGCTAGCACTCAGCGCTATAGACAGAAAGAGTGGAAAGGATTTGATGGTCACATTAGATGGGACAAAAGAAAGCAACAAAATCGTTCTGTGTTCGCAAAAAGCCTTCATTGTCTGGCTGGTCTAGTAATTTTTTATTTATTGTGAACTAATACCCTAGAGTATGACTTGTCCAGTAATTTAGAGTAGTGGGCATTTAACTGAGAGTACTTGAATTTGAAGTTCTGAAAATTTATCGATGTATTTATTTATAGACGCGAAAAAAGATCGTACTATTTTCAAATTTCATTATGAGCCAGTACTAACAATTTACTTACATAACTACCTACCTACCTACATACATACATATATGCACACATATATACAAACATACTGTACAAAACAGAGAGATAGATACACCGATAGATACATAGATAAATAGGTAAAAGAACAGACAGAAAGACGAACAGACATATAGACAGAATGAAAAATAGATGGATACACAAACATATACATGTGCAGTTACATACATACATACATACACACACGCGTATGTACGTACATACATACATACATACATACATACATACATACATACATACATACATACATACATACATACATACATACACAAACATTTTCATATAAGATGATCTATTAACATAAAAATAAATGTCGCTGCACATCGCATTACTTCAGGCAGCGTCAATAATTATACATGTAGAAATTGCTGCTATACCATGGGCATCGGTAATGGCAGTTGCAGCAGAGTACATGCTTAACTGCTGCTCTGAATACGTTATTTTGCCGAAGTCCTCTCGCACCGTACAGGATATTTTTAACTTTTCGGTATTTTTTGAGCGTTTTCTAAACATGCACAAAAGCTCCAGAATTTATTCTAATCCCTAGATCGAGATCGAGCTTGTGAGATGGGGTGTTGAGAGGGGAAATTTGATTATAAACAAAAGCTTCCGGACAAGCTATTTACGGAATGTAATTTATTACACCGCGAGTATCGTAATAATTTCAAATCATATCAGCAAAAATGTTTTCTTAAACATCTCATATCGTGAACATAAGTGCAACTCCTCTAAACCGGACACTGTTGGAAACAAATATTTTGGCCATTTTATAGCAGTGGCCAATATATAGAGGTTTCATTGGCACATGGATTAGAATAGCCTCATTGGGACCAGAATATTCAGCTAGTCTGCTAGGGCGGCCTAGTAACAGAAAGGTCTGTTTGGCCTAGTAACAGAAAGGCCGGTTTGGCCTAGTAACAGAAAGGCGGGTTTGGCCTAGTAACTGAAAGGCCTGTTTGGCCTAGTAACAGAAGGGCCGGTTTGGCCTAGTAACAGAACAGCCGGTTTGACCTAGTAACAGAAAGGCCTGTTTGGCCTAGCAACAGAAGAGCCTGTTTGGCCTAGTAACAGAAAGGCCGGTTTGGCTTAGTAACAGAAGAGCCGGTTTGACCTAGTAACAGAAGAGCCGGTTTGGCCTAGTAACAGAAAGGCCGGTTTGGCCTAGTAACAGAAAGGCCTGTTTGGCCTATTAACAGAAAGGACGGTTTGGCCTAGTATCAGAAGAGCCGGTTTGGCCTAGTAACAGAAGGGCCGGTATGGCCTAGTATCAGAAGAGCCGGTTTGGCGTAGTAACAGAAAGGCCTGTTTGGCCTAGTATCAGAAAGGCAGTTTAGGGATGTTTGCAGTACGTATACACGTATACATTTACATGTAATTGTTTGTACGCATTTTTAAATAGGAGACAATTTATTAGGAAAATAATAACACAAATTGAGTTTAATTGTGTATAGACGACAATATCTTCACAAATCCAAAATATTCATTTACTCTATACAAAAGCGATTGCACATCAGGTAAAACTTACATCTTCAATAATAATTTTGCAGTAACTGTTTAGTTGTCTTCACGCAACGATAAACCAAATTTTCAAAAGTTTACGAATATGGACACAATAGATTTCCTAATCATGTAGTTATTTGACTACTTTAGCCATTGTTATATTTCTCTACTACTACTACTTGTACTACTTCCTGATGATGTGGTGGTGGGTTTTTGGTCAACCTATCAAGCAAGCAAACAAACAAACAAGTAATCAACATCATTTATCTCAGGCTACATAACATGTAGTGCATGAGAAAACACGGGCGAAGCAATCATACATAGCATGGTTGATTGTTTTGAAAAAAGCCGAAACATAGATTAGTGATTGATGAGTATTGACTATGACGACGACAACGATGGTGAAAAAGACTGAGGAGGAGGAGCAGGAGAATGGTAAATATGATGATGACGACGACGACGACGACGATGATGATGAATACTACACCGACGATGATGGTGACGAAGACGACGATTGTGGTGATGATGGTGATTGATGGTGATGACGACGACGAAGAAGCGATGATGATGAGAAGTACCCAGAAGGAGGAGATACAATAACTTGATATCGGTATTAGCACATTAAACTTACTATTCATATGATTACATCACGTTGAATTTTCCGATATCCTGCACTACAATTGTGAGGTCCAAATTCCAACATTCTGACTGCATGCCGTTTGTTCCAATATTCTGACACATTGTAGATACAAGAACAATACGATAGCATAATCCAAAATAAGTTGACAATTGAAACGTCCTGGACATACAGCAAACAAAATTGATAAAGAAAACTAGTTATATTTGTCAAGTATGCTAGATCTATTGTTTCATAATCATGCAGAATTATCCATTTCGATCAACGTTCAAAATGCGGCATTGAAACAAGGGAAATAACTTGAGAAGTAGGCTATACTCGCAGTGCGTTGCACTACATGCTCCCAACAAGCCGGGATACCGGTATCACCAGCGATAAGCTGTTTAATAGTTTCAGATAAAAGGAATATATGGGCAAAACACGTTCGCTCGTCAAGCAGCACGATTCACGATAGAGACTGTTCCATGTTAGGACTTTGAAATACAAGAATTATGGTAGATTGATAGTTAACGGTTTAAAAGAAGAGGATTTTGTATAAGGAAGGAGGAATTTCTGTGACCCTATTATCTGTCGAGCGGACCGGCTCTTGAAGAAGCAGATATTTTTAAGGAGGATTTTCTCACTGTAGTCATGTGTTTTAACTGATGAATATAAGCTCTGTGGGTTTTAGACTACTGTGCGGGACAACTATCATATGTGATGAACTATAGAGGTCTCATAACGTTCAATACAGCTGTATGATAATGGTGACATTTTACATACAATTCGTACCATACTTGACCCAGGCTTGGGGTATATGATAAAACCGTGACGTTGTGACAGATGTGGTTTGCTTAAAAATTATTCCCGTGCGAACAACTTGTGCAAAGACCAACTCTTCACAATCAACGTGGTTAAACGGCGATATTTGATGTTCGACTGGCTTAAAAAATCGTTCCCAAGGAATCAATATAATCCACGGTCTGAGTGGATCGCGTACAAACATTAAGCGATTGGTTTAGTGGTGGAAAGGTTTACACAAATTTTTTTTTTACAAAATGTCTCCAGACATAAACAACCAGGGCTGTGAAAAAGTATGTACCCTTTGCAAAGGACAACTAATTGGTGTATTTTCTGCCGCGGATTACGCCCTATTCGCCGCCGTTCTCGTCATATCGGCCGGGATCGGCGTGTACTATGTAGTAAAAGAAATGCTGGCCTCCAGAAAGGCCACGGCTGATGACGTTCTGATGGGAGGGAGGGACATTGGCATTTTCCCCATTGCCATGTCCCTCATGGCGAGCTTCATGTCAGCCATCACGGTGCTAGGGACGCCAACAGAGATGTACAATAATAACACCGCGTACTGGATAGCTGGTCTAGCTATCATCCCCACAATCATCACAGTCAACCATGTGTTCCTGCCTTTCTTTCACAAAATGAATCTAACCAGTGCTTACGAGGTAAGTTTGTTCAGTGCTATAAATCGCAAAACACTCTGGACATAAAACTGTCGAGTCAGACGCAAATTCTCTTCATTTTTTGATGTGTGTTGGCTTTTTGGTGGGATTTTTTTTTTTTTTTTTTTGTTTTTTGTTTTTTTTTTTTTTTTTTCTTCGGGGAGGGGTGCATATATGTCAAACGGCAATTATACTGAGGTGGTTTGAAGTTAGCTTTTTAAGAAGTTCATCTAAGTTCTATGTTCATACAGTTTTTTTACTTCAATTATTTTTCTTCTTCTTTTTCTTCTTCAAGAGCATGTACAAAATTACATAGCTTAGTTCCGTACTAGCGATTTACTTTTCAGGTCATGGAACTTCGACCCAGTCAATACATTTGACCTTTTCGTCCTTAACATCAATATTATCAAGGTTGTCTTAGGACCAAGTATCAAAGTTTTATCATTGAAATCTACTATGTATTCAGTTGATAGAGCGACCTAGATATGCCCGTATATATCGTTGGGTGAGTTTTAATTATCACCCCTTTTAGCTGCAATACAGCCTCTTACATGACAGCTCATTTCATATAAAATTTATTCAACTAGTGAAAGGGTTTCTATTTTCGTGAATATAGGCACGAAAAAGATCTTTAAGCCAAAAATACGATATATATATATATATATATATATATATATATATATATATATATATATATATATATATATATAGACCAATATCTAACAGGAATATTATTCTGAGAGAGAGAGAGAGAGAGAGAGAGAGAGAGAGAGAGAGAGAGAGAGAGAGAGAGAGAGAGAGAGAGAGAGAGAGAGTCGCAATTCTGTGTGGACGTGAGAACAAAATACGAAGTGGTAGACGTACTCGGTACAAAATCACCAATTTATGTTAATAATAGCTGATAACAGAGCATCTGTAAAATGCAAAGGGGGATGCCAGTGAATGATATCAATAAAGAATGCTTTGTTTAACAAAGAAAGTGGCCCAGTGGAATTGCAAATCGTATTGCCGCATAGAATTCAGACCAGTTAAACAAATGTATTTCTGATCAACAGCGTCTATGAAAATGAGGGGGGGAGATAGAGAGATTGCCAGGCTGTACTGCCCTCATAGTTGTAGTCCATATAAACAGACATTAGCTTGCAATTTATTTTACCATAATTCCTCTTCGAATGGTCTGAAAAGTGGTACCAGTTGGGGGAGGCGGGAGGGGACGAGGGGAGCGATCCATACGACATGAATTTTCGTATCCATTTCTTAATCATGATCTTCAGCAGAGTTTTCTACTGATAGGACTGCCATCAGGGATCATCCTTCACATTTCCGCAACTTATCTTCCACATTTTTGTCTCAAAACGTAAACAATGATATTTTCAAGAGTTTTGTACAAGTAGAAGGTTTGACTATGTCATATTTTTTTAATTTTTATTTTTTCTTTCTATTTACTCATACCTTCAAATACTGTCATACTCTGACAATATTCGTATAATTGCACTGATAAATATGTACTCTATAAAACATCAATGTGAACGATATTCTATCTTAAAAAGGACAACAAATAAAAAAACACTCGAGATTATAGATATCGATGTTGCAGTGGTCAGCAAAAAAGCCAAACGTAGTACATATTTAAATTATAGATAACAGAACTCACCCACTTTGATCCTTATGATGGAGTTTGTGTACAATCAACCTTTTGGTTCCCTTTTACTATAATAAAGTTCAAGAGCAAAGTCTCGTAAAACAGAAAACCAGTCTTAAATCCCATATTATTCTCACGCCATCGAACTTTGCTGGTGTCCGGCCTCTATTGGCAAGCCAACATCATAGGACGGTAACCAGTACAATCTCTGTCTCTCGATTATTTACTACTGTAGCCAGTAGAATCTCTGTCTCTCGACTGTTGTTGCTGTTCGTCCTTCGAGTTCGAAGATGACCATGACATCACTAACTGGTTTGGTTTCTGTGACTATGTGAATGGCTGATCAGGCCAATTTGTGTTCTGAGCTGTCTGTGACACACTTAACAGGAGATGCCGCTTGGGTTTGCTTGATCAATAGAAGACGTGCTGCAGTTCTGAGATTAACGCTGCTCACGCTTCTGCACTGCCTCTGATGTTCTCCTCCGTTCAAAGTCTGTAGCTCCAGTATGGATGAGACTCCGGCAGGTGGAGCGATCCTGTGTGATCTTCCCAAGACTCAGGGTCAATGTTGAAGTGTTTCAAGGATGACTTGAAGGAATATATGAAGCGTTTCTTTCGACCACCCTGTGATCGCTTTCCCTCCTTCAGCTCGCCGTAGAAGATCTTCTTTGGTACTCGCTCTTCCGACATCCTGGTGACGTGTCCTGCCCATCTCTACTGTGATTTCATCAGCAGAGTGTGGATGCTTGGAATGCCTGCCAGTGTGAGAACCTCAGTGTGTGGGACCCTGTCCTGCCATCTTATCCTCATCAGTTTCCTCATGCATCCCATGTGAAAATGGTTCAGTTTCTTGGCATTGCGTCTGTACACTATCCAGGTTTCGCAAGCATACAGCAGGGTCGGCAACACAATGGCTTTGTAGACCTTAAGTTTTGTTTGTAGACTGATGCTTCTGTGCTCCCACACATATGCACGTAGTCTGTCAAAGGCCACACTTGCTTTAGAAATTTTGGCATTGGTTTCATCATCGATATGGACTGCACGTGAGAGTGATTTTTTAGTTGCGTGTCGGAATGTGTAGCTTGGGAGCATATGAAGCATGAACCAGACTAATGGGCGTAGTGCATCATAGGGAAATAAGTTAGCCTGGTACCCTGGCCTCCCATGATGCTCCGTACACGAGGACAGGCACTCACCGTTATAGGACTCACGGTACTAATAATATTGAAGAATGGGAACCAGTAGGAATGGGCGAAGATAAATTACAGTATATATGGGTTTTGCTGGCCATGAATGGTTGAAAATGAAAGTAAGATTTCAGTAAATATAATCTTTTGAGAGCTTATCCTAGTTGTAACTGAAAAAATAGAGACAATGTTTTATTAATGCATTTTCAGTCCTTTTACTGACTGAAATTAGCACCTGACTCTTTGGTGTGGAATTTAAAACACGTGTTTCAAACACATGTATATCCAGAAAATGCGGCGGCTCATATGGTTTTCTCTACAGAGACGCTTGCATCAAGGATATGTCTATACTGATAAATATATGATTGACCGTGAGCATTCAGAAATTTAAAGTTATTGAATTTTTAATATCATGATGTTTCCATAGGTTTACTATGTGAGCTGAATTAGATAATTTCAGTAATGAATTTTCCAAACTCAAGTCTGTAAATGGACTGAAATTCCATCACTAAAACATTGTCTCTATTTTTTTCAGTTACAACTAGGATAAACTCTCAAAAGATTCATTTCACTAAAATTTTACTTTCACCCATTTCTAGACTGGTTCCCATTCTTCCATATAATTAGTACCGTGAGTCCTGAATGGCCAATACCGGTGGAGATATTGAGGATGGCAGAAGTAATAAAAAAATGCGTTAGCAATAAAAATAAAAAATAGCAATTAATCAGTTATTTCCAGGGTACCATTCTAGGAAAAAAGTACGTAGATTCCGTACTTTCAGTAATATGGATGAAGCTAGTTATCATCGAAAGAGTGACGCAGTTGTCAGCGAAGCCATCAAGCAACAGTCAAAAATGACATGTGAGTTCCATTAGAAATTCATGCACACTGATGTAAAAACATTGTTCGAACAAATAGTAATCGTCGTATTTTCTACATGCATCACTGGAAACAAAGAAACATGCCCATAAATTCATGAAACAAATCATTTCCATGTAGATATGTACAACCATGAGCGAATTTATTTTCTGTTAATCAAAAAACAAAAAACCACTGGTAATATGCGTAACTTTGGAGAGTTCAAGTTGTGGCAAGGTCGGGCTTTTATCTCAAGAATTTTGTAAAAAAAAATATTTTTTTTTTTTAATATGCTAGATATAATTAGTTCTTTTTTTAGTAATATGCTAGATATAATTAGTTCCTTTTTTTAATAATATGCTAGATATAATTAGTTCTTTTTTTAGTAATATGCTAGATATAATTAGTTTTTTTTTAGTAATATGCTAGATATAATTAGTTCTTTTTTAGTGATATGCTAGATATAATTAGTTCTTTTTTAGTGATATGCTAGATATAATTAGTTTTTTTTTAGTAATATGCTAGATATAATTAGTTTTTTTTTAGTAATATGCTAGATATAATTAGTTCTTTTTTAGTGATATGCTAGATATAATTAGTTCTTTTTTAGTAATATGCTAAATATAATTAGTTCGTTTTTTGTAATATGCTAGATATAATTAGTTCTTTTTTTAGTAATATGCTTGATATAATTAGTTCTTTTTTAGTAATATCCTAGATATAATTAGTTGTTTTTTTTTAGTAATATGCTAGATATAATTAGTTGTTTTTTAGTAATATGCTAGATATAATTAGTTCTTTTTTTTAGTAATATGCTAGATATAATTAGTTCCTTTTTTTAGTAATATGCTAGATATAATTAGTTCTCTTTTTTTAGTAATATGCTAGATATAATTAGTTGTGTTTTTTTTAATAATATGCTAGATATAATTAGTTCTTTTTTTAGTACCATGCTAGATATAATTAGTTCTTTTTTTTTAGTAATATGCTAGATATAAAAAAAAATCTACAATTCTGAGCAAGAGTATTTTTTTCAAGCTATTTGGGGGCTGGACATTTTTTTCCTCCAAAAAATGCCAGCCTAGCCCCCACCCCCACCCGCACACACACACAGAAAATTTAATGGTTGGTCCCTAAGGTCCATTTTGCTTTGCGTGAAATAACCACATGATCGGATTTACAAATAGCAATCTAAATATGCAGCATTATTTGTGTGACGGATGGTAGTTTTGACGTTTCAGGCCCGGTGCTTTAGAGACCATTGGTAAGCCTTGTAAATTAAATTATCTTTATTTTTCACCAGTAATAAATGTGCATCTGCACTTGGGAAATCAGGCGAAGTATACTCCACTCTTTTGAAAAACATATTAGTTCATTTGCAATAGATTATATTACTGCAATACATGATCCCATAATAATGTTTACTGCTCGGTTCTAGACGTCTTTGACTTCGAACATTCGGAACACCTTGGGTTTTTCAAATCAAATGATTTGGAAGGTCTTCTAGAACATGTAGATTTAAATATGAGAGTAACTAAACAATGTCGTCGTCATATTAGAAATAGTTCCACTTTTTAAGGAAATGGGATTTCAAGGTTAGAGGAAACTGGGAGCCAGATAGAAACCTCTGACCATGTATTGGAGGCAACTTTGAATCGAACCCGGGTACAGAGAGATGCAAAATGAATGCGTTCAAGCAGAATTCCCTAGCAGAAAGTCAAAAATTAAATTAATGGCATGACATCATTTTGTATCTCTCAGGATCAATAGAGGTAAGATGATTTGAGCAAAGGCACAGCAGAGACCAAAAAAAGTGGGACTCCGAAGGGAACCTAAATCGTCGCTCTCGACCTAATTTGTCGTGCCTATGTTTCAGCATTTAAAGAAGGTGTGATATTTCCCACTTTATTGTTCGACGCTCACTCCTATTAGGGGCCCCGGATGTCCGAATGGTCTAAAGCGCTCAACTTCACAGATCACTCACATCTCACCTCTGTCCGCGTGGGTTTGGGTCTTGGCTCGACCCGGGGTCTTCCAGGGCTTTTCCTCCGACAAATATACTGGCCGCCACGTATGGCCTATCATGTGCTAAAAATGGCGTTAAACGCCAAAAATCACAAATCACTCCTATCACGATGTCAACAAAGCGGCACAGAGGTCACCGTGTCACTTGCAACTCTACATAGCCAACACCTAATTAAGGGGTTGCAAAGCAAACGTGTTGCCGTAAGACGAGTTTTTTCACACATAGAACCTGGTCTACCTATAAATGTAGTGCCCCCCTCCCCTACTTCCCGAACGCCTCCCCCTCCCCGCAATGGAAAACGGACATCTGAACACGATGCATGGTTACAGTTTTAGGCAAAGCTATTCTCATTATCAAAGCAATGACGTCACTGAGTGTAAATAGTACTTTCTGTAGACAACGCTACAAGGAATTCCCGAAAATTTAAAAGAGCCCAATTGAACGATCTGGATGGAACTTGGTGGTAAGATAATCGTTTTACGTTGTTATGCACTGCAAACAACATGCTCGTAATATTATTTCAAATACGGTTTTGAGAAGGAATGCAGCTTTCACATTTGCATTATCGTTCGTAAATTGAGCACGCGTTTCAATTTTTGACACTGCCATTTGGATGTATCATATCTGAGCCAGATGCCTTTGTTCGATAGCACACGTTATTCATATCCCCGCTCTCTGCATAGGAAAACACTCATATATTATTCTGACCTCGATATTTGCCAGCATTATTTCCTTGCCCGTACGTATGCATCGTCTTGCAAATCCCCTTCATCATGGTGCAGAAAAGGCTTAAAAGATATGTTGCTGATTTTCCGACATTTTTGCACAACAGTAATATAGTTTTGACCCTTTCCCTGTGGATGAAGCGAAAGGTTGGGAAGAGGTCATCATTAAGTCATAAAAAGATGTGAGGCATTCCACTTCGCAGATAATCTTGTAGCTGTAATTATTATGCTCGACAACATTCCTGATGAACACTTGTAATATATCACACTCGTGTTGTTGTTTTTTTTGTTTTTGTTTTTTTTTACTGTAAATTTAAATTATTTTTGTCTCGTCCATAATAATATACAGACTTACACACCGAATTTTATTCCGTACATTAATGACATCACCCTCTGTTATATATGTATGGTAATCAGTATGCAGTATGTATATTATCTTTTGTGAGAGCCATAGATTAGCTTTCAAAGCTAAAGATGTTGTCTTTTCAAAAGAAGTGCATGATTATTGTTATTATTATTATTATTATTATTATTATTAGGAAAACTCACTCTCACTCATATATAATATTAGTATATCATTTTATTCATAAGTATTATTGGGGTGATAAGTTAATTAAATTTAGCCATCAGCCGCAGACAATATACGATTCCGTGAGAGAAAAAAAAATTCATATCTGATTTGAAATAAAAAAAAGAAACTTATTTCACTGAATTTATTTTTCTTAAACCCCGTTTAATCTAATTGCACATAAATATTTACTCCCCGTGTTAATGATAGAAAAACAAACCTCGTATGTTGATACTTATTTCTGGCAATATATCGCCAATTAAAAATAAATTTAAAAAAATTGGTATAGTTCGATTACGATCAACACCCACCCAGCCCCATGAAATGGTGTTTTACAGTTTCACAGTATTTGGCCTCTAGTCAATTAAATGTATAGAGAGTTTGATGAAAAGGAAATCTCATCAGAAATTGACATCCTGTGATTTAAACTAGATGATTGTGTGTTAAGTAGTCACTCATCAAAGATCCGGTTTTGGTAATGAGTAAAATATGAAAAAGATGTTTGTTATAATAAGCCAATATTGCCTTCATTGCAGGTTATTAAAGTAATAGTGTTGTACTATTTATTTTCCTTGATCAGTTTCAAAAGAACCACCTACATTTTAATGATGATGATGATGACGATGATAATGAGTTATTTATTTATTTATTTTTCAAAACAGTTTTCTAACATAATCAGTCCAGTTTAAGCTTGTTTGATGCATGAGATATTTTAACATTAGTCGTACGCAAGCATCGAATCGCACGTGCTGCATGAGTACATGTTTTATAGTGTTCTAAAAGCTCTGTTTGCACGTATTTGTATATAATTCATTGACTTATAAAGTGCTTGCAGACCCGGCACGTATATAGGTAAACTGAGCGTTCGTAGCGAGCACGTGCTGCTCTGTGAGCACCTTAAATGCCACGCTACGAGTTCGGTAACTGACTTGGGCTTCTTTTGTTCGATATGGATATAACCTGATACACAGATACCAGTCTTATCAGTGAAATTGATTACTTTGTAAACATTTATTTAAAAATATTTTTGTCCACTTTATAGATGAAAGTTGTATTTATTTATTTATTTATTTATTTATTTATTTATTTATTTATTTATTTATTTATTTATTTATGTTTACCAATATAATATTAGTTCCTACGTTATATCAGCTATATTTTATCGTATTGGGAAACATTTATATTTCATCACATAAACCCTGCTCAGTGATCCGTTCATTGGTCACATAGCACATGGTCAAAGGAAAATGACGTCAGTATATTTGTCAGCGATTTCTACAACAGTTTCATGAAGATAAAATAGAAAATAAGATGATAATTTACAATTATTTGATCTAACTTACATTAAAACAATTTTCTTCGTTGTTACTTTTTTAAATGTAACCTCTAATATTCATGGCAGTGCAGGCGTAATCTTTCCTTCGAAATGAATCGAGGTAATATATTTCGATGGAAGAGTGATTGAGGAATTGTTGCACAGAAGAGTGATTTATTTGTAATATAATGTGATGCATACATTTCATGATGATGCAATCTGTGACGTGCATGCAATTTTCTGCAGCTTTTTAAATGCTGATTTGCATCGCGATTCGAGTGATCTGCTTTATTTGTTTGGCGGCAGATCACTTACTAATTGTATGCACAACTCAAGTCTTAATACTACTTGTATCTGGTATTAAATAGATTTATAGCTATTACTCTCATATCTCTCTCTCTCTCTCTCTCTCTCTCTCTCTCTCTCTCACACACACACACACACACACACACACACACACACACACACACACACACATCCCTCTTTGCGGAGCATTCAAAGTTTTCATCTTCAATCAAATGAATCGTGGTTTGTGAAGCTAAGACAATTCATTCTACGACATGTTCCCTCGCCCGTTTTACATTGGAATTAAGATCAGTGATAAAAAATTTAATTTATGTCTGGAACTAGAGTTTGCTATTTATTTCACATCGGACACAATACGGAGCTGTTAAAATACTGCCCATAATCACGCTTTTTTGTGGAACTACAAGCAGGCTATGTGTAATCCAGTCATGAAAGGGACGAAAAATTCCGACCATATTGAGAGGTGACCCTGAACACTCTGTGTCAAATTTATCACAAACTTGGCGAGACAGACTAAATATTACGGCCGCAATGGGAAGGAATCGGCAGTACTCAGGGACCATATTTGTAAGGTTTCACTGCATTCATAAATTTGATTGAGATTAAAAATAGACCAAAACAATGAACAAGTCAAAACAAGATCGATAAAGAAGCACAGTAGGATTTTTTGGGTTCGTATACTAACCTCCGTACAGATAATCAACGCTAGTATGATGGTGTTTGGCTATCCTAAAGTACACACAGAACATGGCTACGATCTTATCGAATAGATATGTTTCTACAGTTAATGGAGTTTTATGCACTTTATAAGCAATGAATCTTTATGCGTCTTAATGAAATAGAGTTGTATACAATCATTTGAGCAACTTGACTTTCGCCTCGATGCCACTGAAGTGCAGCCGCGAAGTCATCATTTTGTTACATAATTGAACAAATTTTGACTTTCACCCCCACTTTTTTTTCCACTTTGTTGCGATAGTCAAATGGTGCCTTTGGGGTCTCTAAAAACTTGACTGCGATTTTTTTTCTCTGTGTATATAATAGATTCATAGCAACAACATTATTTTAAGGAACGATGGACCAATATTTTTGTTTCATAAGATTATGTTTGTGTGTGTGTATATATGTGTGTGTATGTATGTATGTATATATATATATATATATATATATATATATATATATATATATATATATATATATATATATATATATATATATATCGATCACGGTTTGTAAAGACTGGCTTTCTGCGTCTAGTATCGATTTTGTACCAGTCTAATCTAGATCTCGGTGACTAAAGATAACCACAAAACTAGTTCACTATCCTTCGACGTTTAAGATACTAGCATTAATACGTCTAGATATTTAAGATAGGTGTAGAAAAATCTTAAATGCTTTAGGTTTGGAAGAAGACGCATACACGCATTTGTTCGACCAACCTTAGGTCTCCAGTGCGTTCCCTATATTTATCTGTCGTTGTAGAGTACTCACTTGTACGTAACAAGTTTCAGCAATCAACTGGGGGCATACGCTTCCAACTGGAGAAATATTTTAATTTTGATAATTGGTCCGTTGTTAGAGTTCTAGATTTAAAGGGTTTACACCCACGCACGCACAGACACACACACTTCAGTTTACTTGCCTAAGATTTTCTCTTCTAAATAACTAAATATATAATTTATGTTTTCACGATTGGTCAACTCGGTAAGCCAGATAGTACACATCTGATTACCGTCACAATACTATATTATCTGACATTGTCTGAAATAAAACCTACAGCTTTGATGTTTAATCTTATCATGGCGTCCTACCAGCTGTCGCTAAGAATGCAAACATTATTTCACTTTTCAAAATTGGATTTCAGAATATTATTATTACCTTAAGATCAAAATTAGTTCACCTCTTTATTCAAAACAAACTACCAAATAAATCATTAAAATCGCATATAATTTGCCATTTACACCGTTTCTAAGAAGAAATAAAAATAAAAAATAGCTAAAATTGGAGCAATGCCCTCACTGCCTAATCACAATTTTCGTAATCAAATTTTACGTCATTATCTCTCTCTCTCTCTCTCTCTCTCTCTCTCTCTCTCTCTCTCTCTCTCTCTCTCTCTCTCTCTCTCTCTCTCTCTCATCAGACGCCACTTGCAAATTCAGTGTCTGAAGGGCGACAAAAGTACAAAAATGAAGAAAAAAAAATATACGAAAATAAAGTCTCGAGATTGACATGAATTTTACGTTTTCTGCCTGTCAGAAGCATACAGCAGCTTGAAAGAAACGGGAGCCAAATTAATATTTAATTTACCACTTCAGTAATTTCAAACTGTAACTGTTATGCCAAAGTCATAACTTTATATATATGACAGCTGGCATTTAGTGAGATGAGTGCTTTTTATATAGGTATTTTCAAACAGATACGTTACCACATATTGAGGATACATTTTTTATGCACAGCAAGGTGAATCCAAAAGTAGCAAATGAGATTTTGGAAAACTCTGTGTCACCTGAATGTAACTATATCTTCTATACATGTACTTCATGTTATTCAGCGGTGTAGGCAACTATTAGCCAGTGTCTTTCGCGAGATTTAGAATAGATACATTTCCGTGTTTTCGATAATTTTAACCCACAAGAAGTCATCTGAGGACCGTACGCTAGTTTAATCAGGTTTACATATACAAAGACCGATGTCCAAAAAAAGTCACCCATCTTACGAATATAAATGTTTTCATTATACGGCACTTTTAATTTTTTGTCAGACTGGTACGTTAGCAACAGATACGTTACCATGCAAATATATATATAAAGTATATCATACCACATTATGTTAAAATTATCGTCGACTAATGTGCCGGCAGATCACGGTCAGTGCCGTTTGTTCTACTGATTACTCCTAACAAACTGTATAGACCCAGATTTCCCGGCGCATTATGCGACGGCAGATCTGAGTCTGTGCAGTTTGCAGTTGGATTCGACTTATAAGCGCACAAGCACGGTATGTCTCATACTGAAGCAAAGAAAATTCATTTTGTGACACACCCGCTCACTCATCTGATCTTTGAGTCAAATTGTCAAAGTTTACAGCAGTGCTTTGAGCGTGGTTTCGACATGCAGGGGTCCTGATTTCTTGTATTAATACCCTGCATAAATATAGAGTCCCATCTCCATTTGAAAGATTGTATCATAGTTGGGAATTGCTGGCCTTTCAGTTGAGTTGCTAGCGAAACTTGACGGAGAGAAACTATTTTTTCTCTGGAAATAATGTACTAGTTTTTATTTTTAAAAAAATTTAAAAAAAACACATAAATACGGTAAAGTATGAACACTAATTCTAAATCAAATCTGAAATAAAATCACTTTAAGTAGTTTTCCAAAATTTCTTGGAAAGTATACATAATAAGTTATTATAGCTGAGACATGTTGGTCGTTCTAGGTGCTGTGCTGGGCATTAGTAATAAAAGCATTTGAATTGTTTGGAATCCTTTATTGTTCACCATAAACGTCTGAACTAATCTAAACAAGTTACATTATTTTAAATTAAATACTATATTTCCAGTCAGAAGAAAGGACGTTAGATATTTTAAGGTTTTTGAGGGATGTTAATGCTGAAACGAAACAAGAAATAGGGATAAAAAAAATCGATTTTCTCACAGTGACATTCACAGATTGAGAGAAACGTGGTTGTTAAATAAACCACTGTGTAAACTGCCTCAACTGTTTCGCGGCCTACATGGCCGTCGCCAGTTTGCGCTGGAGGAAACGGCGCCTTCGGCGCCACCCACTCAGGAAAAAATACCGCAAACTCCGCGAAATGGCGCCCCGGGCGATCGCCCGTTTCGCCCGCCCCTTACGACTGCCCTGGCGGCCTAGTGCGAATAGTTGGATATTTTATTCACTAGTGAAATAGTGCTTGGAACGTGGCTTTGGCTATAGTTTTACGGCCTTTTTTAATTCCTTATCTCTTTTTTTTTTCGTGAAAAGATTCCAACGTTAAAAATTTTCAAATAATTGATTCTCTCTACTATCTCTTGTCTGGGAAAATTCTTTAAAATATCATAAGTATCATCAGCACACTGATGTCAAATTTCAATTTGTGAAAAAGTTTTAGAGGCGGGAGTATATATGAGTACTCGTATCAATCCGTACGTCCGTCCTTTCTTCCGGCACACAATTTCGTTAGCCCAACTAGTCTCGTAGTTTTGATGGGTTGACATAAATCTTAACAAGTGTTATGATCATCATCTGAAGATGCGTAAACATCGACAAATCACTTTGCTCCAGAACATTTAAAGTTATTGCCATTTTTGTACTGTAGCTAAATGCAATATATGACAATCTGTTAGCGCAACTAGTCTCGCAGTTTTTTTATGGATTGCCATGAAATTTAGTAATATGATGCCCATCACGTATCGACAATTCACTCCCGCAATTTGTATGAGAGTTCTTGCCATTTTTGACTTGCAGATCGCCATGAAACTTGATAAATGTTGTGGTCATCATCTGAAGATTGACATATCAACAAATCACTGTGCCCCCTGCAGTTTTTATAAGAGACATTTGTCCTCTTTGACTTGTAGCTGAATGAAGTGTATACCATAATCATGTGAACACAACTAGCTTCACAGATTTCAATGTATCGCCATAAAACTTGGGAACTGTTATGGTCATCGTGTGAAGGTGCGCATATAGAACAAATCACTATGCTTCTGCGATTTATTCCTAGAGTTTGCTCCCCTTATTGACGTGGCGCCTAATGTAGTGTATGACATAATCATATGAATACAACTAGTCTGCCAGTATTCAATGACTCGCCATGAAACTTTGTTCATGTTATGTTCATCATTTGAAGATACGCATATGGACAAATTAATGTCCTCCCACAATTTTTGTAAGAGTTATTACCCCTTTTGTCTTGTAGCTGAATGCAGTGTATGACAGAATATTGTGAATGCAATTTGTCTTGAGTTGTTTTTTTTTTAAAATTGTATGCATTGCTATGAAACATTGTACATATTATGGTCATCATCTAAAGGTGCGCATATTTTAAAATCTGTGCGCCCCCGTGATATTTGTTTTCTATTTATTTACGTCAGGGTTCAATATATGACATAATTTTGTGAACGCGGCTACTCTTGCAGTTTTTAGTGGATTTCTGTGAATTGTGTGCATATTATGGTCATTATCAAAAGACGTGCATATTGACCAATCGCTGTACTTACACTATTTTCAGATCAGTAATGTCTGTTTGTTTACAATAGTCTCATTTCCATCATGAAGGATGGGTAGGATGCGGAAGAAGCAGTGTATATTTACGTGAGCGAATTATTCACCATTTGTCTATTTTTCATGGAACTAGACTTAACAGCTAATCTTCTATTTTGAAAATTTCAATTTGAGAAAGAAACTTTTGAGAAGCATAGTGAACCTGGATCCGGATTAGTCCTTTACTGCCTTGCAAGCTGCAATTCGTCCAATATCTATTCCACAGTAATCAAGGGCGGATCACGATTGGGAAGGGATGGAGTCGGTGCCCTTCTACCCCACCCCCTAAAAAAGAGCGGAAAACAACTGGAACGTTTTCCAGAGTAATTTTTCTGCACAGTTATATGGTTAAAATTATGTCCTGGAAACGCTTGAAATGGAGGATTTTCTGAAGCCTCCACCCGTGGTTCCGTTCCACAGACCCCTCGCCTACTTGTTTACGCCCCAATCCCCCCCCCCCCAACCCAAACTATAATAAACGATATTTCTGGATCCGCCCCTGGTAATTGACCTAAACTTAACTTTAATCGCCGTGTAAAGCTCACCTGAATGAAGTTATCTCGTGTAACCTGGTGATCACCTGTCGAAGTTATCAAGACCTCGATGGTTTGCGTATTTATTAACATGTCGCTATCTCTCTAGACTACGTTATCAAGCCCTAGAAGACTTAGCTATTTAGTAACATGCCTCTGTCTCTATAGACTAGAATGTAGAATTGATCTGAGTGCCAATTATATATATATATATATATATATATATATATATATATATATATATATATATATATATAGATAGATAGACAGATATATGTGTGTGTATATATATATATATATATATATATATATATATATATATATATATATACCATATGTAATTTATTTGTGCAAACCGTGTATGTGTGGTATGTATGAGAGAGAGAGAGAGAGAGAGAGAGAGAGAGAGAGAGAGAGAGAGAGAGATGGATTGATTGATATTTTAATGACATATTAGCACATGAAAGGTCCTTTAGTGCTGAGCCAGTAGGGAATAGAGTACCTTTCTCAGATCCACTACAGCAGCCAACCCGGACTGCTAGTACCAGGATTCGAACTCGCAGCCTACTAATTGTGTCAGGAACGCTAACCACCGAGTCACTGAGAGAGAGAGAGAGAGAGAAAATAAAAGAGGGATTAAAAGAAATAAATAGTCAAATCCAAAAGAAAGGGACACCAATATTTATGCCATCCAACAGATGGCATTGTATTGAGACAAAGAGAATCATGAATAGACAAACGGACAGACAAATACGGAAAGATGATAGACATTGACACGTCTTTCTGCCTGCAAGTGGGTCTGTCTGTCTATCAAGTTTGTCTCTTTCATCCCGTCTGACCGTCTTTCTGCCTGCAATTGGGTCTGTCTGTCTATCAAGTTTGTCTCTTTCATCCCATCTGACCATCTTTCTGCCTGCAAGTGGGTCAGTCTATCAAGTTTGTCTCTTTCATCCCGTCTGACCGTCTTTCTGCCTGTAAATGGGTCTGTCTGTCTTTCTAGTTTGTCTCTTTTATCCTGTCTGACCGTCTTTCTGCCTGCAAGTGGATCTGTCTGTCTTTCAAGTTTGTTTCTTTCATCCCGTCTGACCGTCTTTCTGCCTGCAAGTTGGTCTGTCTGTCTTTCAAGTTTGTTTCTTTTATCCTGTCTGACTGTCTTTCTGCCTGCAAGTTGGTCTGTCTGTCTTTCAAGTTTGTTTCTTTCATTCTGTCTGACCGTCTTTCTGCCTGCAAATGGGTCTGTCTGTCTTTCAAGTTTGTCTCTTTCATCCCTTCTGACCGTCTTTCTGCCTGCAAGTTGGTCTGTCTGTCTTTCAAGTTTGTTTCTTTCATTCTGTCTGACCGTCTTTCTGCCTGCAAATGGGTCTGTCTTTCTAGTTTGTCTCTTTCATCCCGTCTGACCGTCTTTCTGCCTGCAAGTGGGTCTGTCTGTCTTTCAAGTTTGTTTATTTCATCCCGTCTGACCGTCTTTCTGCCTGCAAGTGGGTCTGTCTGTCTTTCAAGTTTGTCTCTTTCATCTCGTCTGACCGTCTTTCTGCCTGCAAGTGGATCTGTCTGTCTTTCAAGTTTGTTTCTTTCATCCTGTCTGACCGTCTTTCTGCCTGCAAGTGGGTCTGTCTGTCTTTCAAGTTTGTTTCTTTCATCCTGTCTGACCGTCTTTCTGCCTGCAAGTGGATCTGTCTGTCTATCAAGTTTGTTTCTTTCATCCCGTCTGACCGTCTTTCTGCTTGTCAATATGCGTAATGTGGCACTGTTATGGAACCCATTGAGTATTTATTGACAGTTCGTTGTGCAACTTGGGGTATAATTTCATTAATATATATGTAATTCAATTATATATTATCAAAGGGTTACTATTGTACTCATACGTCTGACAAAAATTTAATTTTACCCGAAAAAATTAATAAGTAATTAAAAAGAAATAAAACGTTTATAAAAACTTGTATAATAAATAGAATGGTGTATGCGGAACACCTCGGGTCTGTCTGAATTCATTACAATGGGCAGAAAGACTTGGCGTGTTCCAGAGTCTCTATACCCAAGTTGTGAATCTGCTATTTTTAGTACCTATTTTAGAAACCATTTCTGCGAACACTGTTAATCGCAAGGTCTTTTATTGCGACGAATCACTTCATATTTCACTCTGCAAATCGTTAGATGTGACTTCTCTTGTACGTGTATCTTAACTCACAGCTTCAAATTGTAAAAATTGTAATGCACACTTTTTTTTTAAACACATTATTGGATATATCATGCCGAGGAAATGGGAGCTAAGTGCCTTTCCCAAGGACACACTGAGGCAGCCGACCCGAGCTGGCCTGAGTGATTACCGAACCCGCGATCCGTGGATTACGAGTCCAACGCTCTACCAACTGAGCTACTGCGATTCCCTATGCACACTTTTGTCCATAATGCGGCGTTTGTATTATTTAGGGGTCACTGTTTTGTTTTCATATGCATTATTCAGTATTTTTTAAAAAAATATTCTGTTTTATTTCAGTATCTCGAGAAACGATTCAACAGGGCCACACGTGTATGTGCTTCCGTCATATTCATGCTAAACATGGTAAGACAATTTTAAAGTTTCTGTCTCGCTGTGATAATTTAATCAAGAAACATCATTAAGTTTTATATTAATTGACAAACAAGAATAACGCTTTTTCGCTGTAAAAGGCATTTTATATTATTTTTTTCATTTATTGCTGAAATATTCCATCCATTTAATCTCTAGTAAAGGAAATATCGACTCGTCATCAACAGTACTATATTGTTATAAGCACTGGTCCAATAATTCAGAACATATTAAAATTGGCAACGTGTTAAGTGTCAATATGAAGCAATACAGCATTATATTTTGTATGGTTTTAATTGTTTTTAAGAAACAAAAGAGCTCTAAATCCCATCGTTCAAACCATCGTTCAAACCCTAGTTTTACCGCCCTTTAAAAATGTGTTCAAAATTACATGTATTTGATATAAGATAGTTTGGCATCATTGTTGTGAGCTTATTAGTTGTTACCAGGATCCAAGTCATATACAATGAGGATACAATTATAGAATATAAAAAAATGTTCATTCGAATTCCTTCTTAAAATAAATCAGTCCCCAGCCATCCACCACAATTCAAAAATTCTTTTTCAACATAACAATGAACGGTGGTATACAACAGTGTCGTAAATAATACATATGCGATGCAGTTAATTTTGAATGATCACTGGGTGAATTGCACAAAAGTAAAACAAAATTGTTTCTCCTTCAAATGAGGGAATTTCTTACATTATATTAGTTTGACCTTGTTAACCTCTGGTGCAGATCAATTATTCCTCATAATTATTCACAAGATAGTGTCTTGTGCATTTCTATAGAAAACAATTTCATTGGATAAAAATTCTCAGATCTTTGTTTTGCACATATTTGATTTTCCTGGTTCTTTATTTACATTTTACACTTAGACTGGAAGCTTGAAATGAGAAGCTCAATAAAAGAAAATTTTGACAGAATGTAGTGCTGCATTCTTTATTTTATATCTTTCAGTTGTTGTATATGGGTGTGGTATTGTACGCCCCCGCTCTGGCACTTAATTCAGGTAGGCAAAAACAGTCGATCAACGAATATTCTGTGATATCTTATTCTTCTTCTATTTTAAAACAAGAGTCTTCTTACAGTCTTATATTTGTCCTGCGAAAAATGTTCTTGATAGGGTAGTGGAGGTGGGGGAGAGTTGTGGTGGGCAGGATGTTGCATCTTCAAAACATACGAAAATGTATCAATAGAGAGTAAAAATATAAACTTGTATACTTTAGATGTACCAATTTTCTTGTACACTTTAGATGTACCTGTTTACTTGTACACTTTAGATGTACCTGTTTACTTGTACACTTTAGATGTACCTATTTACTTGTACACTTTAGATGTACCTATTTACTTGTACTCTTTCGATGTACCTATTTACTTGTACGCTTTCGATGTACCTGTTTACTTGTACACTTTCGATGTACCTGTTTACTTGTACACTTTAGATGCACCTATTTGCTTGTACACTTTAGATGTACCTATTTACTTGTACACTTTAGATGTACCTATTTACTTGTACACTTTCGATGTACCTGTTTACTTGTACACTTTCGATGTACCTGTTTACTTGTACACTTTCGATGTACCTATTTACTTGTACACTTTCGATGTACCTATTTACTTGTACACTTTAGATGTACCTATTTACTTGTACGCTTTCGATTTACCTGTTTACTTGTACACTTTCGATGTACCTTTTTACTTGTACACTTTAGATGTACCTATTTACTTGTACACTTTCGATGTACCTATTTACTTGTACACTTTCGATGTACCTATTTACTTGTACACTTTAGATGTACCTGTTTACTTGTACACTTTCGATGTACCTGTTTACTTGTACACTTTCGATGTACCTATTTACTTGTACAATTTAGATGTACCTATTTACTTGTACACTTTCGATGTACCTATTTACCTTTACACTTTATATGTACCTATTTACTTGTACACTTTAGATGTACCTATTTACTTGTACACTTTCAAAGTACCTATTTACTTGTACACTTTAGATGTACCTGTTTACTTGTACACTTTAGATGTACCTATTTACTTGTACACTTTAGATGTATCTGTTTACTTGTACACTTTAGATGTACCTATACGTGTACATTTTAGATGTGCCTATTTAGTTGTACACGTTAGATGTACCTATATGTGTACACTTTAGATGTACCTATTTACTTGTACACTTTAGATGTACCTATTTACTTGTGCACTTTAGATTTACTTATTTTCAATTGATGCCGATGATGATCTGAACTGTACCTCTGGTAAAATGTTATGGGTGGCGTTAAACTCTTCAAGGAACAGCTAAGATTTAATTAGGTAAAAAAAAATATAAAGTAGTTACAAATCATTTCAGTCGTACAGTACAATGCCTTTAAATTTCTGCACAAAAATACACCCACCCCCCATATATTTTGGGATTGTGCAAGGAAAATAAATTCCACTACTAATGCTTACCCTTATTTATACCGTCCCCATGGAAGAGGAATATTGGATCCTACTGTTATTTTCCATGACTATGCACAGGCTCTGAATACCAAATCGCTAAGGGAAGGAACCCGCAGTATCATATTGTGTGAAGAAAAAAACAGCAACAAAAAAATAACAACGACGGAGGTAAATATTGTACAGCTTTCGACGGGGATTCAAGATTCCAATGTAAGTTGAATTGTGTACTCTCAGCTGCCGTCATTTTTTACAGTATATACTGCGGCACTGGTTCCCTCCGGCGTTGGTTTACTCTCTGACGTTTACATTTTTTTGCAAGATGGTATGTAGGCAGTCTGCTACAATCATGATATCACATGACTCCTTTGACCTATTAGCCTGGCTCTGTGCATTATTGTAACTAGGTTACCAACACTAGTCAACATTAGGCAAATTTCTCCCGAAAAGTTATATAATATGAAATCTTCTGAGGTATAGTAAATATTTTTTTTTGTGTATACATTTAGGATCAACCAATCGTATTGAAATTCATTGTTCCACATCTAATTCGGTATTTTACTATGAAAAATATTAAGATTTCTTCATATTTTGGGATCAAAAACTATATTATTATTATTATTATTATTATTATTATAATTATTATTATTATTATTATTATTATTATTATTATTATTATTATTATTATTATTATTATTATACAACGATATGCAACGAAATGAATTTATACCCAGAGAGACCTTGAAAATCTTTGTCAGCAGGTACACGATTTAGGACTATGTTCCAATAATATCCAGTGTCAAGTTTGGATGTTCGATCTGTTAGATGATGCAAAACGAAGCCCTGCAGAGGACATGAGGTGAAAAATACTATTTCGTTCCCTCAAATTAATATAACGAATTATTAACTTGAGGGAACGAAATGATAATTTGAGGGAACGAAATGTTAATTTGAGGGAACGAATTATTAACTTGAGGGAACGAATTATTAATTTGAGGGAACGAAATAGTATTTTTCATTTTTCACCTCATGTCCTCTGCGGGGCTCCGTAAAAAACCAATAATTTTACAATGTTTTAAAACACTGTGTAACCCCTATTACTAGTACTATTAATAGAAGTAAGAAGTCACGTGATTTCGAAAACTGGAATATATATATATATATATATATATATATATATATATATATATATATATATATATATATATATATATATATATATCAGTGCTAAACGAAAAAAATTTCAGACACTGGCCCATAGTTGGTGACTTAATAAATATACAAGCCATTTCTCAATTTCCACAAGCCCTAACTCCTATTCCATGTGTCCAAAAGGGTCCTACTTTTTACTATGAAAAGAAATTTTAAAAATCATATTAAATTAACTTGTGTGTTTATTCAGATCTCAAAATATTTAACGTAAAGCAATGTTTTCCTCCAGGTCATGGTGTCAACCTATGTCCAATTGCTCTATCAATTCCTCGTTACTCACTGGATCAGCAGTGTTGATGTTCATAAGGATGTAAAGCTTGTCTTGCTTTATACAGTTTCTCTTTACACTTTTGATGTTGTTCATAGATTTAACCAGTGTTGCATTACTTAAGAGTTTCTAACAAAATTATTTTTTTGCTCGGTCTTTCCTTTTTATCTCACCCCTGCAAAAGGCCGGCCGGTTTTTAATCAAAGATTCAGAAGTCATATTGGATCACCTTTGATCCCTTTATTACTTATAACACCTCAAAAACATCCCGCATTTGGCCTAAACTCTCCAGATTACAGCAATAAGGTAATCAATTAAAAACTTGTTGTGTACACATGTTAGCCTTAATCCCATTACTCAGCCATGTACAATTGCACCGGTCGCAACGACTGCTGGAACAGTTCCAGTTTTATTTTTATTTTTTTTTTAATAAAAAAAAAAATTAGTTAATTTTCAAAAGCGGTAGATTTCAACTATACAACGGTATGTGCGGTAGACGGCCTTAAAAACGATTTTTTTGTCCTACCGCCGGTAGAATCACATGTATGTTAAAGCCAAGTAAGCACTAATTATAGGTAACCCAGGCAATATGTTCCGCGTCCATAGGTCAGATGCTTCGCTTTAACACCAAGTTTACAGCTTTCGATAGAAGTTCGGAAACAGCGTTGAGTCGAAATGGGGAATATGAGTTTTACATTTACTTTCTTTTCTTATTTACAGTGACCGGGTTATCGCTAGAGTGGTCAATTGTCGCAATCGGTGTGGTCTGTACCTTCTATACAGCCTTGGTAATCTCTCTCTCTCTCTCTCTCTCTCTCTCTCTCTCTCTCTCTCTCTCTCTCTCTCTCTCTCTCTCTCTCTCATCCTTTTGCTAGTAAACCGTGGTATTCTTGCGGCTGCTGAATAATAACTATCAATATGATAATAAGAGATTTTTATTAAGCTATGGATGCAAAGATTGAATTTTAAAAATCTCTCTACCAAATTACCCACTTGAAAATTCAATATTCAACTTCAGGTATAGGCAAAAATGATAAATGAAATTCAGATGGACATTTTTGTAAACAAAATTATCTAGACCAGGGACTTGTAGTGCAGGGATCTAAGTGATACGTTCTGAAACAAGTAAAGAGCATTTTGACTTGAAAAAAAGAATCGATATATATATATATATATATATATATATATATATATATATATATATATATATATATTGATTAAATTACTTTCATATAACCAACTGACTAACTACATATAACCACAGGGAGGACTTAGAGCTGTGGTTTGGTCAGACACATTCCAGACATTTGTGGTAATGGCTGGTCTCATAGCCGTTATCGTACAGGGGTCCATTGACCTTGGAGGTATAGGAAACGTATGGGCGATCGCTTACAATGGAGGCAGAATCAAATTCCTTGAGTGAGTTTTTTTTTTTTTTAGTTCATATGATTTTGAAAAATTTTAATTGTCATCATCGTCAAATATATCACTCCTTGACATGTTAAGACAAGACGAATCCACGTGCTTCTCTATCAGAAGTTTTCATAATTCATCTGTACATTAAGCTGTTCCTAGGAAAGAATAGTTCACACACACAATCAAACGTACGCTTATTAAATGAAAAAGTCTAACTCAGTAATGATTTTTAGAACAAAATAATTTATATACATATTTTTTAATCTACTTATTATTTTCACTTCAGACACAACTTGCTTACTGCATACTATTATATAGTTAAAACAGGAAAAACTACAATTGCTCTCTCTCTCTCTCTCTCTCTCTCTCTCTCTCTCTCTCTCTCTCTCTCTCTCTCTCTCTCTCTCTGCTATTGTATGGTATGTGTTCATGAACACTTGTTGAAAATGATGGTACGTGTAAATATTAAACAAATTCATTTTTCAGCTGGAATGCAGATCCAACAACTCGGCATTCTGTGTGGTCGTTGATCATTGGTTCTTATTTCGGTCAGCTGACCATTTATGCAGCTAATCAGACCATGATTCAGCGATACCTTGCCATCAAGGATCCAAAGAATTCTCAAAGGTGAGCTACATAAAAGTAGTCGAGTTTTAAAAATGGATCACATTAGCATCAAGTCCTGCACCGTTGCAACGGAAATGGTTTCTTTGGGCTCAGTAGCGTAACTTCAAATTGTGCCCCCCTCCCCCGCAAACATTTAGAGTGGGTCCCCATCAAACCATCAAATTAATGTAAAGCTGGATTTGGGGCTTCCTCCTTGCGCCCGCCCCCCCCCCCCCCGCCCCCCCCCCCCGCCCCCACCCTCCCGCCTAGCATTGCGGTGGCCTCGGGGACGGTTGTTACCCCACTGTTTGAGCTATGTGAATCGACTAGCAAGTGCGTGGTCAATTGACAACAATATAACATAGTTCACACCTGATATTATGCTAAGTACTGGTAATTGATCAAATTTTCATGTTTTAACAGTTGTAATTAATTGTATAACCAATGGAAGTTCATCTGAGGTAAAACAATTCCATGCATTCATGATTTCCGTTGAGGTCAGAATGAAAACAGCAAAGTTGCTACTTCTGACACGCTTGGAATGCGTCAGTATATTTCTTGGTGGGATTATACACCCGAGACATGTTATCTTTATATGTAAAGACATGTTATCTTTATATGTAAAGACATGTTATCTTTATATGTAAAGACATGTTATCTTTATATGTAAAGACATGTTATCTTTATATGTAAAGACATGTTATCTTTATATGTAAAGACATGTTATCTTTATATGTTAAGACATGTTATCTTTATATGTAAAGACATGTTATCTTTATATCTATTTTTAACCCTAATTTCTAAATCTATTGATCCACACCGATTGCTCATACTAAGACTTATATTTAATCACGGCAGCCTCGTTTTGGAGGTCTGACCAAACGAGGCTGTTCTGATACAAATTTCATGACCCAAAATGTGTTCCTGTTTACGCATCAAAATTGCTTTTGTCAAATCAGACAGGAAGAAAATCTTCACCAATTTATTTCTAATTAAAACTATTTATATTTCGCTTCAAAAAAAGAAACGAAATATGTATCATTTATTCTATTCATTTTATTTAACGATTAAATTTCTCTTTGGCAACACACATAAATGCTTGTGCTCCGCCCTGTTAGACAATTTTGTTTATTTTTTTTATATTTTAAAAACCTTTATCACCATATAGCACCAGAGAAAATCTTAACTTTGAGGGAATGCGGTTTATATAACAAATTATAATCATCTGTTTTAAGGATTTTATACTTTTTACCTTTATATTTATTATATACACATTTTACCTTTATATTTATTATATATACATTTTACAGAATTGTTAGCATTTTTACCTTTTATATTTTTGTAGTATTCATGTTTACATTTATATGAAAGAGTTATCTCCCTAATCTTTTTGCGCAATTCTTCCATTGTACAAATTTAGAAATTTAGACAAATTTAGGTTTCGGCAATAAAAGCTTAGTCTCAGTAGTCTTCTTTTTTTCTTTCTCAGCCCTCATATGTTTCTTATCTATGGTTAGAGGCAGATAGCCCATCGATTTTGGTGCTGCTTGGTCCCAGGTCATGGTCACTGGAGCTGAAAAATGTGATTTACCTTTTTTGACTGATAAATCAAGTTTCCTTGGCCTAATTGTCATAAAACTTCAGAAGTAGCTACTCTTCGGCAGGGAAATCGCTCAATTAATTCTGACGCTAAAAGGTTGAAGGTCAAGGACATTGGAACCGACTTTGATATTTTTTGGGTTTCATCTCGATAAATCAAATTTTCTTGATCCAGTTTTCATCAAAATGTATATATAGTCTACACTTGAGCAGAGATTTCTCCCTTTTGATGCTCGAGCCAAAAGGTCAAAGGTCAAGGTCACAGGAGCTACAATTGTCATACTCTCCTCAATTTTTGTCAACTTCATAGTTGCATTACATTTGAGCAAGGGCTGTACCCTGTTAAGTCGGTGTTATATATATATATATATATATATATATATATATATATATATATATATATATATATATATATATATATATATATACGATTGATAGGTCAAGGTCACTGGAAGCGAAGTTGCAAAATTATGTTCATTTTATATTTGTAATAGCTATGACCAGTCCAGGCGATCAGTCATTCTTCTGATGACTATTTTCCCCCTATTTTGTAAATTAGAAAACTCTGCGTTTAATGTTTCACGACCAAAAATAATGTGCAAAATATGAGCGTGTGACATTATGGTTAGACACAAATTTTGAAGGAGTGTAACTAACATGTTGAATATTCTGAAACATTTCCACCAAACACTAATGGTACTTTAAAAGAACTTGTTTCTGATATCACTTTTTACACTCACCACATGTCTTGGTCGTAGAAAGATTGGTTCTTTTGCACAGTGCATTTTTGAGAATTTAGAATTGATCGCTGTTTTGAACATTACGTCAAAATTAGAGCGTCAGGTACTATCATCGAGCAAAATTCAGCGTACCTTTCAGTAAAATAAAACAGCGAAAATACACAAAACACATCAAATAATTCCCCACAGTGTTAGTCCGACAAGCGACAATATGCACATTTTCATTTGATGATAAATCGGAAATTAAAGCTTTGCTTCCTTTTCGCAAAACTTTCCCTTACGCGATAGTCTTATAATTTTTATATAATTTCTTTCTCCAAAAAAATATTGTTCCCTTTCACACACACAAAAAGGTCAATAACGAGAACATATTTTATTTTATGCCGTCATACAAGTACCTCTTCATTCAGTCAAATATTTAAAAGAAATGTTCATCTAACATTTTCAGGGCACTGTACATTAACTTACCATGTACAATAGTACTGTCTACGGTTGTGTTTAATTATATATATATATATATATATATATATATATATATATATATATATATATATATATATATATGTCTAACATTTTACAGGACACTGTACATTAACTTGCCATGTACAATAGTACTGTCTTCGGTTGTGTTTAGTTATATATATATATATATATATATATATATATATATATATATATATATATATATATATATATATATATGTCTAACATTTTACAGGACACTGTACATTAACTTGCCATGTACAATAGTACTGTCGACGGTTGTGTGTTTAGTTATATATATATATATATATATATATATATATATATATATATATATATATATATATATGTCTAACATTTTACAGGGCACTGTACATTAATTTGCCTGTACAATAGTACTGTCGACGGTTGTGTTTAGTTATATGTATATATATGTCTAACATTTTACAGGGCACTGTACATTAACTTACCATGTACAATAGTACTGTCGACGGTTGTGTGTATAGTTGGTTTGGTCAGCTACGCCACGTACCACTCTTGTGACCCATTTTTACTCGGGCATGTTAGAGCAAGAGATCAAGTAAGTATGGGGAAAGTGATACAGAATTAGTCTACTGTTAATGTATGCAGTACTTTTAATCAGAGATTAGATAGATAGAGAGATGGAAGGATGAAAGGATGGACAGGGATACAGATAGATAGAAGAATTAATCAATAGATGGACAGACACACATAAAGGTAGATAGACTGAATCATTTATTAATCGATTGATCCATCCATATACATACATCCATCCATATTAAATTTAGTTCATACAAGAAAACCAGCACAGTGTCTGTCAACAAGGTCTTTTTACTTTAGACAGAGAAAACACGTGACCCGTGCCATACATCCAAGTACGTATTTTGGTAAAGCTACTTTCGATAAGTTATAGGAAAATAAAATCTTGGAAATATTGAAACCGAAAGAGTCCTGTCACGTGACATTTTTGAAACTACAACTAACAATAGTTCTATAACAGGAATGTCCCAAATTAAATTACTATATTGATTGCAAAAAAACCTTGAAATGTTATATTTTTTAGTGGGTGAATGTTCTAAGCAAATTGCTATACTGTATTGCTTGCAAAGTTACCTTGAAATCTTGGGAGTGTTGTAGTACATATGTATGATATATAATATATAATCAGAAAGAGAGATGTTACATATTGTAACGAGTATTATTCAGATGTTATATTTCTGAGGGGTGATAATACAAATACACTGTGAATTTTATGCTATGTGTTCAAGGCTGAGGGGAGGGGGAGGTAGGGTACCTTGAAGTACTAATACCCTCTCAAATGTGTAACATTTATTGTATTGTACCTATTTCTTGTCTGAAAGAGCTCCAGTGTCTGTGACTAACGATTTAAATATACAGTACTAAATGAAAGCAATATGCAACTCTCTTTGGTACATGTACTTTTTGTGGGAATATTGCCCGTTGCTATAGATACAGAAGTAAGGATAGTGTATTTAAATGAGAATAAATGTTTCGATTCTTAAAGTTTTGTGAAGAAATCAAAGCGCAACAAATTTGACACGAGATTTAATAATATTTTCATTATAATATGCTTTGTTGTGAGAAGCCGGTTTGTACTTATGCCCAAAAAGAACTTGAGGATTGCAGGTATGCTGGTCAATACGTAGCTTAGACTTTAGACTTTTGAAAGCCACCATTTAAACAGACAGGGCGAAAGAAGATGTTCAATGAGAGGAAGTCAATAAGAGGAAGAGTCCAGGATTTTCAATATCTTAACGCTAAGAACTGTGAAATCTTACTAAACCACTTTTATCAAAACACGCTGAATACGGATCTTGGAAACGACCACTCTTGCGAATATTCGGTTTACATGCATAGGTATGCGAAAACATAGTTTTACCCTACGGGAAGTTAAGTTTTATCTATCTATTCAGCTGTAATTCAAAATTGCTTAAATTCTCTTCGGCGGCATATAGTCTTTGTTGAATTTGTTAATGATCAAATGCGGGAAAATAAAGAAACATTGATGCATAATAGTATAAGATGCCGATATGGGTTCAAATGGCTACTGTGGGTACAGAGGAAAATAACATTACCTCCGCCATCTGTAGGTAATCTTCGGGGGGGGGTGCGTTTTGACGCAAAAGTCCTGACCTTCACCTGATAGTAAGGCTTTTTTCAACACGTCAAAGTTCACCACTTGACTAGAACGATAGTTTGCTGTCAGTCCTTTCACTTTGCATTTAGTAGGAAGTTGTCTTTTCCTATCTCGATCCCGGTAGCCGTAATTTTAAGTCCGCCAATGGCAAAACTCAAAATAGTCTCTACGGTATGTTCTTCGGTACACGCTGCTAAACGTTCATGTTCGATGTGAGAGTGAGAGCGTCCAGGTCGATCGATGTACATACAGCTATCTGGACTGTGACAACAGGAGGGATAGCCGCTAGCTTCTTATTTCAATTTCAGAAACTAGTTGAAGTAGCCTGAAAACATCTCTCGACTCGAGCCGTCGTCCTATTGGTATTGTTCTGTGGTAGGAAAGTGCCCAATTTCGTAAACGTTTAACAATTAGTATCGACGATCGAGAGCACGACACAATTCTATACTCACCCACGTTCCTGTCAAAGCACGTTTTTGGTCAACCTGACGACAAAATTTGTGTTGATTACACGTTTCAGCACACGTATTTCAGCATTTCAGCATCGATGTGTTCTGTCAAAATGGCAAAGTGACTGGTAGGGAATTGAGCATATTTACAGACCTAAGGGTACAAAGAACACATATCGATATATTTGATTTGTTTTCCTTGAGATTCGTCTGCTTCGTATAACAAGCGGGTGGCATTGGTCGCACCTCCAAATAAACTGTCGCGAGGATTCAAAGGTTCAGTCTCCACCACATTGTAGTCTTCGATTATGCTCCAAAATTCTGGATCTGTTTTTATCATAGTCGTGTTCCCACATTTCCACCACTTGGTATGCTTGAACTTCCAAACTCTGGCGTAGTTAGTGCGTTCATTCGTACAGATTTTCCATGTTGAACCCTATATAGGGCTTTTTGTTTTTCTTCAGTTCTCCGTCAGGATAACACGTGGGACATCCGTGCAATAAACATCCGTGAAATTCGTACACGATCTGTGGGTTTTTAAATCGGACCTACAATCCTTTAGCATTTCTTCTTGAAAATCAAGATGGACTAAAGAGTGGGCTTGGTAACAGACTTAGAATGCTTCCCGCTACACCGCTCGTATACCGTCCGGGTCGTAGTAATGGATTAAGGCAAATAAGGGGGCAAGACGTGTTGATTCTCTTTCGGTATTGAAAAAGTGAGGAAAATATCATTAGGCCATTTCCGTCATTTGAAACGTTTTGGGAATTTTACTCAAAGGCATAATCAAATAACTCATGGAATCGTTAAACTGTACTGTTTCCATTTTCATGTAAATGATCTTGGCTTCATCCATCGTGATTTGTGCACATTCAGTTCCTTTTTTCTGAAGCATGTTTCAAAGGAAACTGTCCGTCGTATCCCGAGAAATTAAGAGTAATGACTGGAACGTATTGGTTAACGATTCACGTCAGTAGGGTCCAAGATCCATTGGGTGAAATCAGAAAGAGTATGGGAGCCGCGAAATATATGTTCACACGCACCCTGTTCGCTACAGTTTCGACAGTGATACAATACAGGTCCCTAAATACATTCGTGGCAGTATGAATCCATGTATCTAGTGCACATTCAAAATAAAATAAAAAAGATAAAGTCCGCGCGATGGTCCTTTTTGTTTTTCTTGTTGTTGTTCTGCTGGTCCAATAATTCGTCTGGTTCGTTGACTGAATACGATGATCCAAATCGACGACTTGATGATAGGATATCGTTTGTTTCATGGACAAAAATGAACTGCTTTTGAAAATTGGTACGAATATGCTGACCACATTTTGAACAATCTTCTAATCATTCACAAGCACTTTTCTCTTGTTGGCATTGTTTCACGTGATGTCGGTCGTAACGCGCTTGACTCACAAATGTTCGTCCACAAGTAGAGAATTGAATCATGTATTGTCCCTCAGGAACACATGGTCTGGGCGCGAAACAACCACGACATCTCTTGCCACAAAGAATATGTTGATTCCTATTGTTGATCCGTAGTCACAGTTGTCACAAAAGTAACTATACCCGAGACATGCGGTGATATTGGTAATGGCGTCGAAATGATTTTTGTTATGAGAGACGTGAATGTACTTTCCGTCTGGAAAATGGGGTCCTCGAAACACGAGATCTCCACTTATGACTGAGGGTAAACTTGCAACGTTTAGTGAAGGGCTAGCACTTCTTTTCTTTTCTGCATTTCGTGAGGTGTATACATGGTCTTTTTTGAAATCTGTTCTTGTTCCAAAAGGGTATCTGCCTCCCCTCATTGTTGGGGCACGTGTGATCTTCTAATCCTTCCCCCATAATCTCTTCCATTCCGGTGTATCTGATTTCACTGATTGACTCTAGACACCGCGATAGCGCTGGCAAAACGCATGTGATTTTGGTCGTTGAGAGTCTTGACGATACTTCGTTTGGTAGTCGGGAGTTGATCCAAAGCTTTTTTCTCTGCACGATGGAGGTGAAACGCGTGTCAACTGGAGAGTGGTTTTTCCATTGGTCATATCAAACTCATCGTTCATTGTTGAATGTGCTGGATTTTGTCCAAGATTTTGGAAGATGTCAATTCAATAGATGTATTAAATTCGATCCAGACAGGAGATTTTAAACTGTTGTATGTGACAGAAAGTCGTAAATGATCTTATCTTCTTGATACTGCCCTTTCAACTCATCCAACATAGACTCCAATAATTCCTTTATAAATGCAGCTGCTTTCTTTGCAGGGACATGAGACGTGGACACTTTAAATCTGACAATGTAAGTGTAAGCGGTAGTTCTAAATTCTGGAAGTCATTTTGCAAGTGGCTTGAATTTCAAAATAATCCTCACAGGCTACCGAATGATTTTGTTTCTTTTACGATCTTGACTCTCTCCGTTTTCGGAAGGAGGATGACGATGATTTTGGATATGGATCTATCATTTCCTCTTCACAATGGCTAGGGTGAACTTCTGCCAAAGCATCTCCGAGGGTATTAGGTAACACAGAACGTCGTCGCATTGTTTCTGGTTTCTCCATGGAATGGTGTCATCGTTTCATGAAGGTGAACCATTCAATTTGATTCGATTAGATCACACTTTTGGTCCGAGATTTACAGAGAGTGATTCGGAAATAGAGACGTCGTCCAGCAAAACTTATGAGGAGACTCAAGACTACTCCTCTCCAGATAAAAGTGAATATGTCTGTTATGTCTGTGAAGAGAACGGACTTCAGGCTACATAATGTCCACAACGTCAAAAGAAAAAGAACCTCTAAGAAAGGAAAAATCAGGTCCCAAGACAAAAGTAAAGATGCCTGTTTTCGTTGTCAAGATGAAGGACATTGGTCTTACGAGTTTCCAGAATGTCAAATGAAAGTGAAAGGAGAGAAAAAGGAAGAGACATCAGAAGCATAAGAAAACACTCTCTCAAAGATATTGGAAAGAAAAGCTAAAGAAGAGAACAAGGAGGAATTTGAGATGCAGAAGACGCAGCAGAAGATTCCATTCCTCTCCAGCAAGACGTTCCTAAGAGAGGTGTTTGTTGTTTGTGTTTTTGATTTGGTAATAGTGAGTTGTATCTCTTTTCTAAAAGATATGGGTGGCCCTTGAAGGGCCGTTGGGTTTGAAGAATAAAATCATGGGCTTTTTTAGGTATATAAGGTTATAGGGGTTGTAGGATTATAGAGTTGTATGAGGGTTTTAGTTTTCATTATAGGGGTTTGGTTTCTATTTATCACCCTTACTATACAACCTACTCTTCCACCTCTATTAGTAGGTGCAGGTGCTGGTCAGTAGGTGTGGGTGCTGGTGAGTAAGTGCCAGTGCTGATCAGCAATACTCTGTTTTGACCCTTGTACCCATTCAGATCCGAATGTTAACCCTATGGATATTTTTAACATTTCATTTCCCCTTGTACCCATGCCAACCCATAATGTTAAACCTGTGGACGTTTTTAACATTATCACTCCCCTTGCACTGATATCGGCCCACAATGTTAATCCTAAGGACTTTTTAACATGGAATTCTCCTTGAACCTGATATGTATTCCCCTAGTACCCATAGTGGCCTATTTCAATACAGTTGCCGTGAAGAATGTTTTTTTTTTTTTCCTTTTTGCAATCTGATTACCTTTGTGGTTTTGGTAACTACCTAATAGTAACAACCGATGACGGTGGGACATGTAATCGATCACCCATCAATGTCAGTTGGCTGTAGAAGAGACGGGTTTTTTTTACATTTTTTATTTTGCACAAATGTTTGATAGGTAAAATAAAATCAACGTACCTGACCAATCGCAGCTAACGTGTAACATATGCAGAGTAATACTTGGAGCTCAACCGGTCGGTTTGAAAGCTCGATTGTTAACATCAAGCCAAATATAAATCTTCACGAAATTTCACTGAATACGGTTATTAACAAAAATAGGTAACTAATAATATACCGGTAACCTTTCTATATATTTTCCTCCAGCTCCTGCCCTTCCTAGTAATGGACAAGTTGACATTCCTTCCAGGTCTATCTGGGCTCTTTGTGGCTTGCCTCTTCAGTGCTTCCCTAAGGTAATCCAGCAACAAAATAACTCATTTCAGTTTTATGCATTCGCGGTATTCTGTGGAGGGGGCATGTATTGTTATCCATGTCTGTCCGTCCCATAGGTCCATGTGCATCATTAGCAACATAATTTATTATTGTATCAACTTAAACTCGAACGCAGATAGCTGATGTCTAATTTGGGCGTGTTTTCAAATGTAGAATACAAGATAACCTTATTTATTTTGCTGTTAGTTAGATGATTTATTATAGTAACTTGCTTCAAAACTTTCTGAGAAAAAGTAGTTGTAATTTTGTTGATGAAGAGCGAGATGGAGTACCTGTTAAACAGTTACTATAACCAATGGTTGTTATTGTTGAGACAACATTGTTGACCTACATGTGATAGTGAATTAACGTATGGCAGTATGTCAGTCCAATCTTAGCACGTGCCGACCAGTACTATCACTGGAACGGGTGTAAGACATCACGCGATTTGCAGGAGTAATGGAACCTTGCCGGTGATTCAGGTATAATGGCCATCACCAATCCGACTGCCACTATCAGTGACATCTATAATACATTTGTTATAAATGTCTCTGGAAACTATATATCATATTGAAATTCAAATCGTCAAAACTTCAAAATTGTTAAACTATTTTTCATTAAATTTTCAGCATACACTAAAAATATAACACTAATTCACATATATGATATGCTAATAAGTAGGTTTGGTGTTTTCTGCTCTGTTGATGGGTCAGTTGGTCAGTAATCAGTGAGCACAAGTTCACAGAGTTGACCAGGTAAAGTCAGATGATTTGCATACAGTTATAAAAAGCTGATTTGGTCAATATATGCAATGAATTGAAAGCCAGGCTGAATCTGATAATGTAAGGTTATGTAATCTATAAAATTGATGAATAAATAAAAATATAAATATGTTACAAAATAGCTGCGAAATATTTCCTGCTCATGGACGTGAATGTTAGTCATATTGGCACTAAGATTGATTTTTAATGAATATTTTCTCTAGTCTGAACTGACTTTTTACACTTTAATCGTAAATTACTGCGATAAATGACCATGAACCTTAGGGTATGATTAAGACACGTATAAGCCAGCTAAACACCTTACACCTGTACAATATGATCGACACATGAATAGAAACATCAATCAGGATTTGTTCTTTGCACATTGAAGAGCTTCAAAAGTCACAGGTCTTTTGGAGTAATAATGGTCTATACATAGAGGCGATTAATAAAACCAAAATTTACGTATCCTGTGTAGAAGTTTATGGTTACTATGAAATTAAATCGAATTCTTGCATAGTTTATGCATTTATAAAATTATCGCACGCATTTGAAATTAATACCCTGTTGAACATAATGTACTTTTGCCCAAAATGACCTCCGTCCTTCTGCTAAGGAAGGTAACTTGTGTCTCCAATGAAAAGGAGTAGGTCAGTCTTTTGCAATGTCATTCATCTCGCTCTTTCAGCTCAATTTCGTCAGGACTCAATGCATTAGCCATCGTCATTCTTGAAGATATCTGCAAACTCATCTGGGAATACAAAAACTACACACCTGGACCGATATACGTGGCCAGGCTGGCAAAGATACTAGGTAAATTGTATAGGACTGATCACCCCCCCCCCTTTTTTTTTTTTAGAAAATCGTAAATCCGTTCTCAGTTTGTGATGGACTCTTTTTTAAACTTGTCTCTGTATTTGCAATCAACTCTGTGTGTGTGTGTGCGTGTGTGTGTGTGTGTGTGTTGCTTTTCTAGATGTAAAAATGGTAATGTTAAAGAAATATTTAGAACCAATTTTGATTGCCTTTATATTTGTCCTAAGCACTCATTTTCCTTCCTGCGAAACTTAAAAAATGGCTGTCAATTCAGACGTTTCGAATATAACATATATTTTAAAAAAATGAATTTATCTGTCAACAAAGAACGGTAATATTATACATTTTCTTTCAGGATTGGTATGTGGTGCTATGGTTATTGGTATAGCTTTCGTTTCTCAGTTCCTCGGACAAACCGTGCTTCAGGTAAGTCTTTAGTTTGCATAAATTTTAATCAGTAGATCAAATAAATAAAAACATAACCTATACTGCACTACACTACTACACAGTACTGCACTAGAATAACATATAAGACCTTTACATCGAATTTATCTTTAAGAAACGAATTATAAAATCTTGAGCATTGCATTTCGGTTCAGTTATTTTCTTGTACTGTCTATTATATAGATAATCTCTTACGGATTATCAGACATTCTCATAACTTTGACATATTGCTAACACCCCCAAATATGTAAATTTGTTTTTAAAATTTATAAAACTGATGCTCTAATCGAAATTTTCGTCGCATGGTTAATTAGTTTCGTAGGACTCACTATTACCGAACCTAAGATGCCACAATGGCTTTGAGTTCTGCTAAATCTAAATTTGTTGAAATAATTGATTATTTTCTCCTTCCTTTGTGGATTTTGTTTACTTATATGACTTTATTCTTGAAAACGTTTTTCCAGTTTTCATACATTATTTTCGTATATTTTGACCCTCACGAAAGCGCATACAGATGAAAACCCATAGCATATTCCATACGTATATTTTGACCCTCAGGAAAACGCATACAGATGAAAACCCATAGCATATTCCATACGTAAAATAAAACGCATACAGATGAAAACTCATAGCATATTCCATACGTAAAATAAAATCGTATTTATTACTTATATATCCACCGACCTGTACTTTTAAAACTTTTTAATACGAAACTAAAGTTGAAGCACAAAGTTAAATTTTATTTTATAACATTTCATTGGATTTAGACTCCTTGAACCTTCAGAACTTTTTTAATGTCGTGCTCCTCAGATTGATTATAGTTTCATATTTTTATCGCTTCCTTACGCCCGCTAGAAGACGGAGGGTATTAAGTTATTATATTGCCCGTCCGTCTGTCAAGTCAGTCTGTTTCCATTTTTGTTTCCGTGTAATAACTCGAGTTTCCCCACCATCTAAGGTTATTACATTTTGATAATCGCATGCACTTGCATTTGTGGTAGGAAGAAGCCTATCGATTTCGGAGTCATAAAATCAACGGTCAAGGTCAAACCTTAGTTCTGCATCATATACAGGGACCAAACTTTGTGGATAGCTTGCTCTTGGGGTAAACACGTGATAGGTAAAGGTCGCTATGACTGAAAGAAAGAAAATAGTTTCCGTAGAACAATATTAGTCATACACCACAGACTTGGTCCAAACTTTGTGGATGGTTTGAACTTGTAGCAAGGAAGAAATTCTTGATTCGGGGGTCAAAAAGGTTAAAGGTCAAGGGCACTGTGATTGAAAGAAAGGAAATGGTTTGTTCAAACAAATTTCAGTTTCTCGACCATGGACCTGTACTTAAGTTTGCGGATGACTTACATGATAGATTAGAAAGAAACCTATTGATATGTGCAAGTACAGGTCAAAGGTCAGGGCCACTGCGACTGACAGAAGAAAATGTTTTTTGGCATAATAACTTTTGTTCTAGTCCGCGTATATTGACCGATGTTTGCGGAGGGATTGCATTTAAGTTATGGAAGAGGACTGTTATTTTTTTATCAAAAGGTCAAAGGTCAAGGTTATTGTTGCTGAAAGAAAAATTGGTGTTTGCAAAATAACCTTTGTTATTGAAATGGTCCCTTGATCAAACTTTGTGGATGGCTTACACTTTGTGCAATGAAGAAATATATAGACTATGGGGTCTAGAAGTGAAATGTCGCGGTCGTGGTAAGTCTAATAAGAACATAATGGTTTCTACTTAGTAAGTTTAGTTCAGTGCCGCATACATTGACCAAAAGTCCCCGTCACTGAGACCTATGACACTGGTCAATTATCTCCAGTCAACAGTCCCCTACTAGTGCCTATATAGAGGACCATTAAGCAAGGGACGGTCGTATCATGGTACTCCTCTTCAGTTTAAATAACCCTGCTTTTCTTCAAGTGTGCATCAGCTAATCCTATGGAAATAGTCTGCAGGAAAACACACAATAATAGAATTGAGTAGAACAAATAGTGTCGAGAATACATGTCTTGTTCCGTACATTATCCTAAACAGCACTATATTGATTCATTTTTCGTCCATTGATATCATACCACTCATGGAATATTATCAGTATCCAATACAATCTTTATTATTAGATCATGCTCAGCATTTTTGGAATGGTTGGAGGACCGTTACTTGGACTATTCTTGGAGGGAATATTCATGCCATTTATAAATGGTGAGGTATGTATTAGAAAGATTGAAATCTTTTTTTAGACTGGTTCTGTTCATAAAATAGATTTGTATTATCAACATATCAGGAGGTCCTCAAACATGTACACGTATAAAACACAACATTTACAGACATCGGTAGTATACTAGACACAAACGAGCCTGGTTCAGAAACTACTAACATAACATGCAGTATTAAAAAATAAAAGACAGAATCGGAATGTCTAAAGAGTTAGCATGAGGTGACATTTGAAGAAAAAATTTAGGGAAAGAATGACAAATAATAGTATTCGCAACTTCGAGATCAATCTTACGGATCATGCTTCGAATGTATGCCGATAACTGCAATGCGAACCACCTATTTACGAAACATGTATTGACCGAGAACTTATCCATGCTTGGAACTATATTTTCATTCGTAACTTTTCGGTTAATCCTACAGTCAGTCCAATCGTAGAAATAGCCGAGGTTGTCCGTATAGATTGAGATTTCATTTTTGGCAGAGACCTTTCCGTCGAACAGAATGTATGATTTTTCTGTAAATTACTGCGCCTAACTGCCTAATATGATTTGGTTTGGTGTTTAATGGCACAACAACACAAGAAGGTTATTTAGGGCTGAAGCATTTGAGGTCAAGTGCCTTTCCCAAGGAGACACAACTGTAGCTGACCTGGGCTGCTCACATGGTAGGATTCGAACCAGCACCCTTTTGGTCGCAAGTCCGGAACGTTAACCACTGAGCGATCGCGACTTTTATGACATGCAAGAGAGTGCATCCGACTTGCTTTACTTCCCCTGCCGGCAGGGTGACAAACTTGAAGATTATCCATGACTAGAAGGGAATGTACTCATGTGGCATGTCATACTAGCTAACTAGCTATTTCGTCGTCTGTTTATATATATATATATATATATATATATATATATATATATATATATATATATATATATATATATATATATATATATATATATATATATATATCCTATCAGCGAACAATATTGGCCATACAGAAAAAAATACTCATGATAAAGAGATTATTTGCGTTTCTTTTCAGATAACAAAAACCAAATTTGATTGTTTGGTTAATTATATTAACGAACACACAGCATGTTGAAAACATCACTTGGAGCAACGTTCATGTTGAGCCATGAAAAAAAGATTCCGAAGATTGTCTAACTTTTTCTAATCTAAGATCCTAATACAGTCTACAGTTTTACATTCTCTTTAAATTTCACGTGATGTTTTAATCTAAGATCGCAACACTGTTTTCAGTTTTACATTCTCTTTAAATTTCACGTGATGTTTTAATCTAAGACCGCAACACAGTTTTCAGTTTTACAGTCTCTTTCAATTTCACGTGATATTTTAAACTAAGATCGCAATACAGTTTTCAGTTTTACATTCTCTTATAATCTAAGATCGCAATACAGTCTACAGTTTTAAATTCTCTTCTAATCTAAGATCGCAATACAGTCTACAGTTGTACATTCTCTTCTAATCTAAGATCGCAATACAGTCTACAGTCTTACAGTCTCTTCTAATCTAAGATCGCAATACAGTCTACAGTTTTACAGTCTCTTTAAATTTCACGTGATGTTTTAATCTAAGATCGCAATACAGTTTTCAGTTTTACATTATCTTCTAATCTAAGATCGCAATACAGTCTACAGTTTTACATTCTCTTCTAATCTAAGATCGCAATAGAGTCTACAGTTTTACAGTTTCTTTAAATTTCACATAACGTTTTAATCTAAGATCGCAATACAGTCTACAGTTTTGTAGTGTCTTTAAATTTCACATGACGTTTTAATCTAAGATCGCAATACAGTCTACAATTTTACAGTGTCTTTAAATTTCACATGACGTTTTAATCTAAGATCGCAATACAGTCTACAGTTTTGTAGTGTCTTTAAATTTCACATGACGTTTTAATCTAAGATCGCAATACAGTCTACAGTTTTGTAGTGTCTTTAAATTTCACATGACGTTTTAATCTAAGATCGCAATACAGTCTACAGTTTTGTAGTGTCTTTAAATTTCACATGACGTTTTAATCTAAGATCGCAATACAGTCTACAGTTTTGTAGTGTCTTTAAATTTCACATGACGTTTTAATCTAAGATCGCAATACAGTCTACAGTTTTGTAGTGTCTTTAAATTTCACGTGACGTTTCAATCTAAGATCGCAATACAGTCTACAGTTTTGTAGTGTCTTTAAATTTCACGTGACGTTTTAATCTAAGATCGCAATACAGTCTACAGTTTTGTAGTGTCTTTAAATTTCACGTGATGTTTTAATCTAGGATCGCAACACAGTTTTCAGTTTTAGTGTCTCTTCAAATTTCACGTGATATTTAAATCTAAGATCTCACAACAGTTTTCAGTTTTACATTCTCTTATAATCTAAGATCGCAATATAATCTACAGTTTTACATTCTCTTATAATCTATGCTCGCAATACAGTCTACAGTTTTGCATTCTCTTCTAATCTAAGATCGCAATACAGTCTACAGTCTTACAGTCTCTTCTAATCTAAGATCGCAATACAGTCTACAGTTTTACAGTCTCTTTAAATTTTACGTGATGTTTTAATCTAAGATCGCAATTTAGTCTACAGTTTTACATTCTCTTCTAATCTAAGATCCCAATAAAGTCTACAGTTTTACAGTCTCTTAAATTTCACATGACGTTTTAATCTAAGATCGCGATACAGTGCACATTTTTACATTCTCGTTCAATTTCACAAGACGTTTCATGTGCAACCTTTTCTGAATGATCGTCTGACGCATATATGCGTAAGGTATATTATACCCAAGTTTACACTCCGGAAATTTCTGAATTCTTTTTTCAAAAGTAAATAAACCTCTTTCCAATATGATTGGAATTGCCCCTGTGTGACAACTATCTATTATGTTACATATTTTAATACTATATCATATTTATTACTATATTGTCCTATTCTTAATATAATCTGTATGTTTTGTTTACTTATATTAGCTATAATATCTGTATTTCTATGATATATATATATATATATATATATATATATATGTATATATATATATATATATATATATATATATATATATACACAACACTCTTCTCAATATAATTATTATGCTATCTATATTATCTTTACTATATTTATAGTATCCGGTTTATTTTTGTGTCATCCTGATAAATATCTAAATGAAAATAAAAAGACAGCTATGTGGTATAAAAATGGTAGACTTGTCCAGAGACTGTGGACTAAATCTAATGTAATTCCGTGTATCGAATATAGGGAGCTCTGGCAGGTTTGATTGTGAGCTCCTTTTTGACGTTCTGGGTTGGGGTTGGAGGGACGATCATTCTTCCCGTGCCAGGAATCGAAATGGTCAGCACCGAAGGCTGCAAAAACTTCAACAACACATGTGGTCTAAGCAACGATTTAGCCAACACCACGATGTCCATGATGCAAACTACAACAATGAGAACCACGACGCCAACATTTACAACAACGACGAGTTCTTTATCCCCAGAGAACGATTTGTGAGTGTACAGTCATATAATTTGTATGCATCTCATATTCTCATTTCATTTGTTGATAGATTGGGTTTGCTTTTTTTTTTTTTTTTTTTTGTTTGTTTTTTTGTTTTGTTTTTGTTTGTTGTTTTTGGATTTTTTTATGTTGTTTTTTTTTTTTTTTTGGTGATTTTTGTGTTCTCTATCAATCTTCAACCAGAGTCTGAATTGCTATGATATTAGGTACCCCACAGTAAATAAGATAATCAACAGTGAACTCAGCAACACAGTTCGAATAAGACCATATAAAATATATTTGATCATCTAATAATTCACATTCAGTATGCTATCCTCCGTCTTGATCGACATTATTATATTTTTATATATTTTTTTTAAATTTATTTTTATTTTCTTGAAGAATTATATATGGTGTACAAACTTACGCTGTAGATTTAACGACTTCCAAATGCTGGTTCGTATATAAAGTTTGAAAATTGTCTAGAATCATTTTCTTGTATGCATGCAACTGAATTGGCATCGGCATCAGAACTGAGTTTTTCTTAATAATGCTACAGTCTTTAACAGTTGGAATCAGAATAACAGTATCTGCTATGATATTGTGTTTCAGAATAACAGTGTCTGCTATGATATTGTGTTTCTGAATAACAGTGACTGCTATGATATTGTGTTTCAGAATAACACTGTCTGCTATGATATTGTGTTTCTTAATAACAGTGTCTGCTATGATATTGTGTTTCAGAATAACAGTGTCTGCTATGATATTGTGTTAGGTGTGAGACGGAGGGCTAAAACCTTCCCATACACAATCTGATATTTTCAAAGTCTCGTAAAGGTTGTTGTTGTTGTTATTATTATTATTAGTAGTAGTAGTAGTATTAGCATTAGTATTAGTATTAGTATTAGTATTAGTATATTATCTCATACCTTATCTCATTTGTAGATGGATATACCACATATCTTACCTTTGGTACGCCCTGTTTGCAGTAATAGTATCCATAATTACCAGTATTATAGTCACGCTAGTCTCAGCATACTGGACAGGTAAGAAGATCGACAGAGCTAAGCCTCGCATTTTCGAAATTCCCTAAAATAAGTGCATACTAACATTTTACAATATTGTGTCTTTTAAATTTACCTTATTTATAATCTGTTCAGTGTAATAGACTATCCAGTTTCGTAGCATATTTCAGCAAAATATTTTAAATTTAGTTTTGCTTTCTACACTAAATAACTTATTTAATATATATTGCCAAGAAATTGAGTTTGAACGTGCAGTCAAGTTGATGATATTCCTAAATACGAAGCTAGGTCCCAGTTTCACTAAACATCTCAAAATGTCTTCCACAAATTGAGATTTGTGAATGTTATTCTTATTGCTTGGCTTGTAACAAGATTTTTTTCCACAGAACGTTTAGCAGGCACAAGGCATTCAGATACAGTAAAAAAATTATCGAACTTTCCTGCAAGGAGTGTTGCCTTATCTCTGTGGACATTTCGGCTCTTTTCTCAAATTTGAGAAATTCCTCGAGTCTTTTTTCATGTTTTATGTTTTAAAACTAAGTTTTGCATCCTTTCCACAATCAGAATCTTTGACAAATATATTGATACAGGCTGATGTATAATAAGAAAGATAATGAAAATCTCATTTTGAGGATAAAATTTGAGGATACATTCTGAGGATGCATTTTGAGAATCTTAGTGAAACCGAGACCATACAACAACTTTTCACAGCTCATACTCTTTCAGAATGTAATCCTACCCAAGGGAGGTAACCCACTGTGAGACGTATGGAACAACAAGAGTAACGAGTTGTGATGCATTTTTTAATGATTCTAGTCTTAGGTTTAGAAAAATGTAATCATCCGTATTTTTTGGTACCGTAAAACAAAACGTATGCTAGGAATATGTGGTTGTCACTCTGCACGTAACATATTTATATATATATATATATATATATATATATATATATATATATATATATATATATATATATATATATATATATATATATATATATATATATATATATATATATTTGTAAAAATACACATAATTCTTCGAAAACAATATGATATATCACAAACATTATTACAAGACTGTTTTATACATTATTTGCCCATTTCTTTTTTACTGATTTTAAGCGAATCAAAACTATATAAGATATTTGTGTACCCGTGCTCCCCTCCCAATCCCCACCCCATGTTTGAGATCAATTCAAACTACATTTCAGCGCCTAATAATACTGTATGTTATTTATTTATTTGTTTTCGTGGGGGAAAGGGGGAGGGGGCTAGTGTAAGAAAGATTTGACTGTTTCCAAAATGTCCATTTAACTTTGACTTTACAATGAAAGGATTGAAAAAAATCACAGATCACGCTTTAGTCAAAATTTCGTAATTTTAATATTTTCAAGCCGTTAATATCATATTGGTTCTTAAACTTAAAAAGTATTCCCAATTATGTTTTTAATGCGCCTCTCGTATCTTATTTTTAGTATCTTATTGTTAGTCGACTCATTTTTTGAAGACGGAACGAGAATTAACAGTGAAAATTGGATATATTTATTCCTATTCACATACACGCTTTCGTCTGGGCAAAACACGAAAACTGAACAACTTTACCATGTCTACTCCTCTCTCTGATCAACCTAGTCAGGTGCCATCAACATATTTATCTACTCTGTAAGTAAAAATTGCATTGGATGACCTTTTGAACTACGTTGACTTTCAGGACTATGTTATGTCAGTTATTTAATAGAAACGTAATGGAGTAATTCTAATTGTATCATGGATTTCTTTTAAATGGGTACTCTTCAATTTTAGAAACTAGTTTTAGTATCTTAAGGTATCGGAAGTTGGATTACAGAAGTCATGTCGTATTGCACGTCAGTCACACTGAAAATGAGAAGTAACTTGCTTGTTAGAGTTTATCAAATCAGGAATGAAGATATTTCTTTCCGTGCAAGATATTTAGAAAAATATTCATACCAACCAACCTACCCCCGACGCCCACCCCGAAAAAAACAACATAGATGACTTCTGTTGCTCAAAATATCATGTACACTGACAACCGAGGTATTGATAAATACAGAATTTATAAAAAGTCACACATTTCATCTCCAGTTTATAAAACGTTCCCTCAAATTAACAACACAACCATTAATACTGGCATATGTCAAAATAACTAACTGGTAACTGTCCTACATGATATGAGTGACACCTGGCGGCCAGGTTTAGGGAGGTAACTATGCACGACTAATTACAGTATCTCAAATGAAGCGTATCTCCAGATTGATATACCGATACTTTAATATCACATGACTAGGGCCAGACTATTGGTTGATTCTCTGACCATTATATCACGTGATTAGAATCAGACTAGTGACTGAAGGTCTGACTATCATATCACACATGACTATGGCTAGACTATTGGTTGATTGTCTGACTATCATATCACACATGACTATGGCTAGACTATTGGTTGATTGTCTGATTATCATATCACACATGACTATTACTAGACTACTGGTTGATTGTCTGATTATCATATAACACATGACTAGGGCTAGACTATTGGTTGATTGTCTGATTATCATATCACACATGACTATTACTAGACTACTGGTTGATTGTCTGATTATCATATAACACATGACTAGGGCTAGACTACTGGTTGATTGTCTGACTATCATATCACACATGACTATGGCTAGACTATCGGTTGATTTTTAGATTATCATATCACATATGACTATGGCCAGACTACTGATTGATTGTCTGATTATCATATCCCCGACTAGGGCTAGACTACTGGTTGATTGTCTGACTACCATATCACACATGACTATGGCTAGACTATTGGTTGATTATCCGACTATCATATCACACATGACTAGGGCTAGACTATTGGTTGATTGTCTATCATATGCTTATTTTACTATTCCTTCTTTCAAATGATAAAGAATAAAAAAAAGTAATAAATAATACAAATTGACAAATTCTTGTGACACAAGGCACTAAATTACTGTAGCCGAAATAATTCTCCAATGCGCATCTGAAATCATAAGTCTTTGACATGTTTCATTTACTTGTAGACTTTAACAACCCTGAAGATGTCGACCCATATTTAGTACATCCCTGGGTGGATAGAGTATGCTGTTATCTACCTGCTACCTGCCAACGTGTGCACAGATTCCCCAAACAGGTAGGGAAAATGATCCAGTGTTATATATTTTCCATCCCCCATGCCCAGTCCTGCAATATTTAACTCCAAATAGTATTGTAACAAACCTCGGGTATGTGTTATTTGTATTTAAATCTCCATTTATTGCTTATTTTTAGTGATTCTTTGTTTCATTGTTTGAAGGCGGTGTTGGGACGATATTCTGAAACCGAGGAATTAACCAATTACTAGGAGCAGACGTAATAATATACAGTATTCACAAGACTTTATGGTAGCATTGATTAGTTTCGTAAAATGGGCCCTACCTAATTTCTTAACATAAGGAATTCTCAGGATATTCAAACGTATACTTATTTGGTCATTTGAGATGGAACTAATTATGTGTATTAGTTGTCTGTGCCATGTTATGTAGTACATGGCTTGAGATACCGATACGCGTCTTAGAAAGCGTTCTGGTAAAATGAAAGTATGGTCTCTTTAATGTGTGGTCGTTAGTTGATTAGAAGAAAATTATTTGTAGTATTGGCAAGTTTAAGAACCATTAAGTTGACAACGACTGTTGCCTTGAGGCTCTTGGAAACATGGACCTCAAGCCAGTCTGATGTATGTGTTGTTTATTTCGCTCAGTAGTAATGTTCTCCAAGACCCCCTCCCAAAAGATAAAATGAATTCGATTCGTTTCATAACTGTTATTTCAAAAGAGCACTCATGAAAGGTCCTCTGCATATCATAAGTAAGAAACTTTAAGTCTTGATGACAATATTCCAAAAAAATATACTTTGATTTTGACAATGCATACATGAAAATCTTCAATACAAATCTGAATAAAACTTTTCTCAAAAATCTAATTTTTCTGACTCGGTTAGTACGAACACGGATTAGTATGAAATGTTTGTATATATATATATATATATATATATATATATAAGGATTTACCATTTATTTTTGTAAGTTCAATGAAGTATGAATCAGTGGCGTACTAAGGGTAAATGTCGCCCAGGGCGACGATGATGGCCCAAAGGGCCAGAATACGAGGACTGAATTTTTATCAGCTGTTTTGACGCCCCAAGACCTCTGGCACCCGAGGCAACCGCCCCGTCCGCCCCCCTCCCCCACCCCTTAGTATGCTCTATTGGTATGAACCGAACAAACGCCAGAGTATTTTTTTTTTTGGGGGGGGGGGGGGTCATACTTCAATGAACGTAAAAAATTAAACTGGTCAATCCTTATAATTAAATTATAAATCTAATAAAGACAAAGTAAGTAAAAATCTTGTAAAAAGTGTGTTACATAGACCATACTAACCTCGTCTAACCGTGTATAAATACATCAAAAATAGCAATCAATATCCCTAATTTACATACAACCAATCAGAATACGGCAACTAGCCACCTGACAATATGGCAAAGTTACCTTTGGGCATTAAATTATAGGATGAGCAGCCTCCATTGAACTATAGTCCAAGTACTCAACTATAGTCCAAGTACTCAACTATAGTCCAAGTACTCAACTATAGTCCAAGTACTCAACTATAGTCCAAGTACTCAACTATAGTCCAAGTACTCAACTATAGTCCAAGTACTCAACTATAGTCCAAGTACTCAACTATAGTCCAAGTACTCAACTATAGTCCAAGTACTCAACTATAGTCCAAGTACTCAAAGCAAAATCCATGGTACGCATATGATTAAACTGCAACATTAATTGCTATTTGATTAATTACTTTTATCCTTTTTACCCGATGTCGAAATTTGGGAGTGTCTACTTGATCTAGCTAGTGTGCAACATTTGCTATTTAAAAAAGAGGTTTTATTTCTTAACTGTTGCAGTATTGTGTATAATTTACTGGAAATGACAAATATCACCATTGTTTATGGATATCATGAACGCACAAAATGATAAGACGTCACCGATGTAAACATAAGTGGGTAGGGTGTCACCAATGTCCATTCCCAATAGTAGCCTGGTTATGTTTATGGATGCAAATAAGTGTTGTATTCAATATAAAAAGGGAGCCGCGGTATTTCATTTGGTACTGTGACGAAACTCGTAATCCAAGGGTCGTGAGTTCGATACCTGCCCAGGCCAGCCAGGGTCTCCTGCCTTAGTGTGTCCTTGGGAAAGACACTTAGCTCCAATTTGTGATGATTGGCATAGCCAATAATGTGTTAAAAGTGCTGTTAAAAAAACAAACAAACAACAAACGAATCAACCATCAACCTAATAACAAAAACTATCTCGATTACTCTTTTAGATACATGCTTATCCCAATGTCCCCCTGTAATTTAAGACGCACTTGCTAAAACTATTTTAACTGAAAGTGAGTTGTGCCTCTTTCAAGTCGGACGTTCATCAGTGTTATTTTCTTTTTTTCTCCCTAAAAAAAAATAATGTTATGAAATAACGTTTGGATATATTTATATGTTGATTTCATGAATCAATAAGACAAATTTCCAAAGGCGATACCTTTCAGAAGGGAAAATGAAGACAGCTTGCACGTGGACTATTTTGTCAAAGGTTAAGTTTCATTTTGTGAGCGTTTTTTTTTTTTATCATAAATTTTTTTTTCTTTTTGGCCGGAACATAATATTTTGTACCAGAATTTATGTTTACATTAGAAATATAATTCAGATGTTAGGCACTTTAGTGGAGTGTTTAACACCCCAAACGTTTCTTTTACTATCATCTAGTGACTCAAATGAATAATAATGTCGTAGTTCCCCTAACCTTCACCCTCATACAATCCCATTATGCAACGCGCCTTTAAGGTTTGTGTACATGCATAACGTCCTAGGGACAAAGGTATATTTTAGTTTTAATGGATGCTTTTTCATCATATACGATAGAATCTTGTAACACCATATATTTTACAAAACCTCATAAACGATGCTCGCTTTTTTCAAAAAACGTGAGCTAAAAAAGATGTTTTTCAACCGTGCGAAAGGTTGCAAATATTCAATAATGAAATTTGGTGAAAATGTTTACAGTTGTTTTCGTTCATACGTCTATTTCAGACTGATATAGAATTAACCGAGATGGAATATAACAGCAAGAGTTATGCCGCTCCGTATGTTGTAAGCGATGATCTTGAAACACAGCCATCAAGACACAGAGTCACATATAGAAATGGAGATATTCAGTTGCCTGTAGAGTCAGGTCTTCCAGAAGGAGGAACGACAAAATTATAACCTCTGTTAAAACTTAAAGATATCTTATGTTTTGTTATAGAACAAACGTTGTTCAGTAAGATCATGTATTCGACGTAGGTAAAGTGAAATCATTGTTCACATCACTGTTAACTCGACATAGGTAAAGTGAAATCATTGTTCACATCACTGTTAATTGTTTCAAGAGAATACGGCTGTTAGGAATGTTTAACTTAAGTTGTTTTCTTTATTCTATGTATACTTTACATAAAGATTAATTTTGTACAGAACATTCAGGGTATTTGTGTACTTTTTTCTATTGTGTTCCATATTTTTATTTCCGCAGAGGCAATGATTCTGATCCAATCAACAGTAGTTTTTTCATATACATTCATATATATCATTTGTTAATTTTAGGTCACTCAATCAGATTATTTACTTAAACCGATTGTGATGTTATTAATTGGTGTGTTGGCGAATTAATCTGTTTTGGTGAAGGAAATTTTACATATTACTTGTATGTGGTCTCAATTAATTTTTTTATAGAGATATTTACTTACAATCATGACATATCAAACTGTTTTAAACATTTACATTCTTAATCTAGCTTTTAAATAATATTTTTTATGTGATGATACAGGTATGTATATAAAGAAACTGTAAGTGTGTGTGTGTGTGTGTGTGTGTGTGTGTGTGTGTGTGGCCAATAACTAATGTTCTGTAGCATTACAATGGGGATGTCAGTTTCAATTCTGACTTTAAAGGAAGCAGCTCTTACTTTTACATCATAAAATGCACACACACACATATACACACACATAATATATATATATATATATATATATATATATATATATATATATATATATATATATATATATATATATATATATATAGGAACCAGTTCGCTTCTATGTATGGTTGTGTATATGTGCATATTTTAACAATACATGAAGTTTGTCTCTTGCTATTCGGTTCTCTCAGCTTTGCTATTGTATTAAACAATTCGGTCGCCTTTTCAACAATGCTTTGATCGATTGACTTAAGTTCTTCTGAATCTTCCTTAGCCAGCTCCAACTCATCGCTGAGATTCTCCACGTCTTCAACTGAGTTTAACAATGATAAACAAACATGCGCAATAGTGCTAAAACAAACGGCTTTAATCGACAGCTGGCATAATACAATATATATTGTTTACTGTAATTTAGATAAGATTAAAATTGTGTCAGGTGTTCTCATCACAACATACTACACAATTAATACTGTGAAAGAACTAAATTCGTATTTTAACAAACTGAAACTTGAAATAGGATACATTACTGACTTTTGCAAGATATGAAACGTTGCACTTATTGCAGAAAAGGCTACGGAAACGTATGAAATAAGCTGTGACAATATTTGAGATATCAAATAGTTTTTGCTAGGTTAAATAGTGGATTTCTTTCTATTTTGGTATTTTGTGATGCTGAACCCAACATGTTGAGCAGTTGGCTGCTTCTTTTATTTCTTCCTTTTCCTCTCCGTGTCTTCTAACTCTTTGTCTTGTAGCAGAATTACATTATTTAAACATTCCTCTATTTTTCTAGCTTGCTAAATATAGTGCATAACGTATCTTTATGAAGTTTTAGTTCGTTTGACAGTAGTCGAATACCTCTTCAGTTATTATTCGTTTATCTGCTTTAGCATGACTTTCTTTTAGTTCGGATATATTCTCTTGTTGCCTTTCATCTGTTTATGTAATTACAGGTTTTGAATCTTTGAGTGAACTGAATCCATCTATCCCCTTAGAGTGTGTTTGTCGAACTTCATTTCCTATTCGTTAATTTTTTTAAATATTTTCTAACGATAAGAAATGGGTGATAATATGTCTTTTATATCTGTCTTGAAGACCTAGGCATAATGCTTTAAATTGAAAAGTCATCCCACTAACTAGGCTGTACACATAGAGATTTCTTTAACTGCAAAAATTAAACACAAGACACGAAATGAGATTGAAAGACATGTCTCTTTCTGATTACCAATTGTTGGGCCAAATGTGCTTGTCAATATCCAACAATAATTTGACAGAAGACAACAAAATATTGTATTAGGCCATACGTTTGTAGAAAAAAAGCGATAGCACCAGACAACATACAATGCACATAGGAACTATGATTAATCTTGTTATGTATATCTTATCCAGGCTCGAGAATTCTGTATATTTTGTCGGGTTTTATTTTTATTTGATGCTGAAAGACACTGTTCTTTGAATGTAAAGTTTGAGTTCAGTCAGACTGCGCCACCTTATAGTAAATACAAAGTTTTAATACTATTAGATCTTTAACTTGCCTTGAAAAAGTTTTATTATCGTTCTAACTGTGTTCCTGTCAAACATTTCTCAATAAATTATAGGATAATAAAATATCAGCAACTCCAATACCAAATTAGGGATTAATGCAACGCTTCTCGAACGGCATATATTTAACTGGGACACGTGTGAAAATACTATTTTGAGTACTCCCTTGAAAATGTTTATACTGAAGATCTTTGACATGATATATATATATATATATATATATATATATATATATATATATATATATATATATATATATATATATATATATATATATATATATATATATATATATTGCAATCTGACGCTCTTCACTCTTACCCAGTCATGACTGCAGGCATGAAATTAGTCATCAATATTTCAGGTACAAGTTATCCGATAAAGGACCCATACCCATGCAAAATAAAGTTGTTTGTTTTTAAGTCATGAATAAAAAATGGCAAATGTGCAGTCGAATGAAACAACTTTATAATAGTGACAAAGTCCAAGAGGTTCCTAGAAAGGGTGATATATGAAAAACACAGATAACATTGTTTTGGGCCCTTGATTTTTTTTGATAATGTATATCTGTTTTTCAAAAGATAAGATGCCAAAGTAGCTCGTTCTATTAGATGAACAAAATAGGAGCACCAGAGAAAACAAAGATTTTGAATAAAAGAAAATTTCATCGCAAGTTTTCTTTCTTTTTCTAAGCAATTAAGTGTTCTTCTCTATCTGCTATCTTTCTGGTTTAACTAACGACATACTTGTGGTACAAGTATTACTGATTGTAGTATCAGTGGGAACAGTAGATGGAGCGCCCGCATCAATTGTTGTTGTAGTAGTAGTTGTTGTTGTTGTCGCTGTAGTAGGTGTAGTCGTAGAAGTAGTAGTGTAATTGTTGTTGATGTTGTTCTGGAAGTAATGGTAGTAGTAGTTGTTCTTGTTCTTGTTCTTGTTATAAAGGAAGTGTTAGCAGTTGATGTTGTGCGTGTTGTCATTGCTGGAAATCCGTAATATCTACATTAGGTCACATTATATTAATTGGATTGCGTTTCACAACATACGAGTCTCTCTCAATGGATTTTCGTACCTTCCTTGTTAATAGACAACTATATATATATATATATATATATATATATATATATATATATATATATATATATATATATATATGATCTAGTCAGTTACAAGTGGATTAACCGCAACCTTATCTCCAGCTAGATCATTGCCAAGTAACAAATGGATACCTTCTATGGGTAAAGAAGTCACTGCCCCAACAGTCACAGGTCCGGAAACTAAGTCTGATGCCAAATTAACGCAATGGAGATAAACATTTACAAAGTAGCACTATACACCCTGAATAAGAACGCTTTCACTTGAAGAAGACTTCTCATACAAAGGCAAAGTAACTGAAAACAAAAGACTGAGAAGCTCATGTGTCCCTAATATTTTAAATAGGGATAGATTTTGGCATAATCACCAATAAGTGATAAAGAACCTTCTGACACGAATGGTTCATCAGTCTCCAAAATAGAATCAGACTTGGATTTGTTTGACCCAACAAATGTATTGCTTTCAATACAAGACTGTGACCTTGACCTCTTTGAAATAAGTGCATTTGGAATAGCTCTGTCTTTATTCTGTTGCTTAATTTTCAAGCTGAAGCCATGAGAAATGACGCGCCCTTTCTGTTTACAATAAGTGCGCGCAAGAAGAGATAAGGATTTCTGATCAGTCTTATCGGATGTTTGGTTTCTAAAAGTTGTGCCGTATTGAAATTTGGAAGTACTCATAGACTCTAACCCTACCTGGGTAGGGCTTGAAAAAAAGTTCTTAACCTTAGATGACATTGTGAAAGCTTGTTGATTTCACTAAAGATTTCTCAAATGGAATTTAAAATATTCAAATGGGTGAAATAAAAATCTTTACAAGGGACAATGAAAATTCCAAATTAAAGTCAATTTATATTGTAATTGAAAGAAATGCACAGCCCGGACGAGCCCCCAATGTCTGTTCGACTCTATGACCTAAAATATGTAACAGAAAGAAAGTGAAACCAACAATGTAAGTAAAATCAATAAGCAATTTTTTCTAGACAATTAAAGTGAAAATTCAAAAGACACTTGCAATAACGTGAATTAAAGTCCAAATAATCCAATAAGCCTAAGTGTCCTAGTATAAAATGTTCCGAATGAATTCCAGTAGCCTTGAATGTCATGATGTGCCAGTAGTATTGAATATCCTGATGTGCCAGTAGTCTTGAATGTCTTGATATGCCTGAATGATGTAATCCAGAATATCTTTAAATGAATTCACAAAAATCCCAAAGTCAAGTATTAATTCAAAATGAGAATGAACACTTTTAGTAATTCCAATGAATATTTCAAATAAATAATTCCTCTCTATGAATTTGCTCTGATTTTCACAACTGTAACATCTGATTACTAAAATAAATTCCTTAATAGACTGATCTTTATAACATGAAGTTTAGTATAGGAATGGAATCTTGTTTACCAAATACTATATAAATATAAAGACGTCACCCGACAGATTATTTTAGAATATGAGTAACTCTAATGGAACATCACTGTGCGTACCTGACTTTTCGCACATCAAGACATGGATAGTTCCAATCTAGGTACTAAATGCTATGTAAGCAAGACTAACCTTGGACTCAAATTCTAAGTAAACACCTTGTTGACCATAATCTGACTAGAGCACAGCTTACCTCATGGGCACATAGTATAAATTATATGTATTATTTCTGTTTTCCCGAGAAGAAACAAATACATCATAACTTCGAGTATATTTAAAGTTGAGTCTACAAATCCTACATTGGATAAAATCATGTATAATTTCACAGCCTGAATGCTAGAATTATTATAATTTTTGGGTCGGTAAAATGCTTTTCTTACCTCAAGATCACAGAGGTTTAAATACGAGTGACGCAATGATGCATCATACAGTCTACTTATTAAGATATATAAATATGGTTACCAAGTTTATCACTTTCCCAGAAAATTCGTTAAGAAAAATGCAAAACGTGCCAGTTGTATTATATGCATAGCAAAGTCCGATAAAAGGTATACAAGTTGTACATAGTCATTTTGATTGCATTGTTTGGTGAAGATTAGAAAAGGGTTACTTTACTTTTGATGATGAAGTTTATTTTTGCTTTGTTTATATTCCACCTGAACAATCACCGATGCATAATCTTCTTAATTTCTTTTTATTTGGTAAACTACTGATGGAAGTCAATAATTACACGCATACGGGAACCATTATAGAAGCGGGTGATTTTAATTGTTGGACCGGTCTAAATTCGGATTACATAGAAAATGACCCTATCTTCATAACGCATAACAGGTAAATACTACTGACCTTCCAATTCCACGTGCTAATAATGATCAAAACAGTAACAGTTTTGGAAATAAGCTACTCGACTTATGTAAAAGAATTGGTATACGCGTTGTAAATGGAAGATTAGGTGACGATGCAAATAAGGGTCAGTACACATGTTTCACAAGAAATGGAGAAAGTACAATTGATTATGTTTCGACTACTGAGAATAATTTGTCCTACATTAAAAACTTCAGAGTACATAGATTTACAGACTTTTCAAATCATAGTCCATTGTCCTTCTCGTTAAAAACCTCAATTTATCGTCAGAATTATTTGAAATTTACAATGCTACAACATAAATGGGATCCTGATTTTAAAACCGCCTTCCTTGCTGATATACAACGAGACATTGGGGAATTGGAAAGACACTTTAATGGTCGTACCACAATCGATGAAAAAGCCGAAACATTGACACTATTTCCAAAAATGCAGATCGATATTTTGAAAAAACGGTGCATTTTCAGGAAGGGAAATTGAATGTTTGTATTAAAGATAATGCTCCTTGGGTTCATGTTGAATGTATTGGAGAAAAAAAAAGAAAACTAAATTTAAGTGCTCTGATTAATTACAATTCTTTCAAATCCGATGTAAATAGAAGGAATTACATAAAGAAGAAAAAGAATACACAAAGTTCTGCCGAAGGCGTAAATGACTCTACAATAGAACAAGAGGGCAAAGACTCTCCTCTTGGGCCATTAAATATGATATTATTACTGATGCACAATTTGGTTTTAAGAAGAATAATAGTACAGTATAAGCCATTTTTATATTATTTTTTTTTTATCCAAAAGCTACTCGATGAAAAGAAAACGCTGTTGTGGTTTTATTGATCAGAAAAAGGCATTTGAGTATGTAGAAAGGACAAGTCTATGCCAAAAAGTAGTAAAATTGACTGGGAAAATGTTAACAATAATAAAATCTATTTACAGCTCATTGTAGTCATGTGTAAAGCACTTAAACTCGCACTCAGACTATTTCGATTGTTCCATTTCTGTTTTCTCTTTATATTAATGATCTGGAAATTGCAATACAATCAAATATAGAGGCAGGTATCATTTTAGAAGAAATATCTTTATATCTTTTATTGTTTGCTGATGATACGGTGATATTTTCAGAGACAGCAGATGGTCTACAAGCATCCTTAGATAAGTTACATGCACACTGTATAAGGTGGTATGTATTTGTAAATATTGATAAAACAAAGGTTATGATTTTTAACAAAACAATTAGAAGACTGGACGTTTTATTTAAATGCATAGAAGTGTTTCTAGACATTGTGGATAATTTTAATTATTTACGACTTATTTTTCCCAACAGAGGCTCGTTTCGATGTGCTACAGATAATGTTGCTGGAAAAGGTGTCAAAACAATGAACGTACTTCTGAATAATACTAATAATCTATAATGTCCAGTGAATATAATGTGTGATTTATTTGATTCTTTTGTATCTCCAATTTTGTCTTATTGCTGTGAAATTTGGGATTTGTTGAAAGCAGATAATATAGAACGGATGGATTCAAATTATTGCAAGTGGTTACTAGACGTTAAACTTTCTACCAACCACATGTTTCTATATGGAGAGTTGGGCCGATATCCACTTTATCTAAATAGATATGTGTGCATCATTAAGTGTTGGTCACATCGCTAAACGTAAAAAAGTTTATTCTTCGAAAAATATACCAATTAATGCTTATCGATTATGAAAGAAAGAATTATAACAACTGGGTTTCTAACATGAGAAAAATACTATTGCTTTCAGGCTTCGGAGAAGTCTGGTCTTACCCTAATTCAGTCCAGATATCTTCCTTTTTACCGCTTTTTAACCATAGACTAAAAGACATAGTTCGTTCCGACTGGAGTTCAGCAGTTGCTTCGAAAACTTCATATATGTATAAAGATATAAAAGATATGTTCGAAATCGCTTCTTATTTTAGAATAATTGCTAATGCCAGCCACAGAAAGGCTTTAAGTAAATTAAGGGTTTCATCATACCCATTAAGTATCGAGACTGGTAGGCATGTAGAAAACGAACGGCATGAAAGGAAATGTGAACTTTGTGTAAATAATGAGGTCGAAGATGAATACAATTTTGTCTTAATCTGTCCTCCATACCTCTCACTTAGAAAATCTTATATTGATCCTTATTATTGACAGAAACCAAGCATGTATAAACTTCTACAATTACTTAACAATGAAGATTTAACAACCGTAAAATACCTAGGTAAATATGTGTATAATGCATTCCAACTTAGATTATCTTCTCTCGCTGTTTAGTTCTCTCTCTCTCTCTCTCTCTCTCTCTCTCTCTCTCTCTCCGAGTATTCATGTGTACACAGGTTTCTATCATCATTATTTATTTATTTATCTATTTATTCATTTGTTTATTCGTTCATTTATGCAACAGTGTATTGTATATGAATTATGTATTGTATTGACTCTGTGCTTTTTTGCATAAGTTATATCAATAAGTTCTGTTCTCTCTTCTGTTATATAAACACTGGAATGTCAGGCATTAGCTGTTGCTAACGTTGATTTGTACACAATAGTACGAAATCTGTTTTTCAGATCCAACTAACTTTTAGAGTCTTTTGAAGGTATAAAGAGATTCTCAGATGAGTTACGGTTCTTGGCAGAGACTGCCAGGCAAATATTTTGATTATCGGTACAACAGCAATAAACATATTACCGATTCCCTGCATTCCGGTGTCAACGTATGAAATTTTTGGGTTATTCTGGGTAGCCTCCTAGCAATCCAAGCTCCTTTTATTTCTTGTTTGTATGTTGTTAATAATAATAATAATAATAATAATAATAATAATAATAATAATAATAATAATAATAATAATAATAATAGTAATAATAATAATAATAGAAATAATAAATATTTTTCTTATTATTATTTTTTTTCTCTTGAAAACAATAATACCTGTGTCACTAATTTTACACGGTATTTTCATGCAAAACGCCTTGTGTTTGCTTAACATGATATAAAGTAGCAACATAAATGCTAATGCTAATAATAATAATAATAATAATAATAATAATAATAATCGAACAAAATGTCAAAAATCCCAGCAGTAAAGTAATATTCCATATTATGCACTCAAATTTTAACTTTGGCTTGTTTATTTTCCATGTTGGTCGAGGTGTTTCAACAATCATTTCATTGTTTTTAAACTATTTAACTAATTTGGTAATGGGCGATGGTTAAACAGAAGATATAAGGTTTTATACTGGATCAACATAACGACATAGTTGGTTAAAAATGCATTGTACAATTTTCTTTAAAATAGATTTAAACTGGATAATTTGTGTAATATAACTGAAATATAACAGTTTTTTAAAAACTCAAATTCCAACAAGGCATGATTTTTTATGGATTGAGTCTAAATAACTGAATACTGAATGTGACAGATGTTTCCTTATCAGTGGTTTGGGTAAGTACTGATCCTGACCAGGATATCTCCAACAAAAAACGAATCATACAAAGAAAAACGTTCTTAGGCAAGACCCATAAAGTGACATATATATTAGGATTACTTTGATATACATTATGAGTCCTGTGATATAGTTTGCGAGTACTGTGATATAGGTTAAGAGTGCTGTCATATAGATTAGAAGTACTGTCATAAAGATTAGGGATACTGTGATATAGTTTAAGAGTACGGTGATATAATTTAAGAATGCTGAAATATGGGTTAGGAGTACTGTAATATAGATTAGGACTACTGGGATATACAGGCTAGAGGGATGTGATGTAGGTTAGGAATCTGAGATATAGATTTGGATTGTTATGGTGTACATTAGGAGTACTGTTATATAGATTAGAAGTACTGTGATATATTTTTACAAGTACTGTGATTATATTAGGAGTGCTATGATATAGGCTAGGAGTATTGTGATATAGATTAAGAGTACTGTGATATAGGTTAGGAGTGCTATGATATAGGTTAGGAGTAATATGTTATAGTTTAAGAGTACTGTGATATAGATTTAGAGTGCTTTGATCTATATCAGGAGTACTGTGATATAGTTTAAGAATACTGTCATATTGATTTGGAGTATTATGTTATAGATCAGGAGTACTGTGGTTTAGTTTAAGAGTACTGTCTTATTGATTTGGAGTAATGTGATATAGATCAAGAGTAATGTGATATGGATTAGGAGAATTGTGATACTGGTTAGGAGTGTTGTGATATAGATTAGAAATTCTGTGAATTTACGCTTCTTTGTAGATATCAATTGTCGTGGTTCAACAAAAAGTAGTATTTTCGTTGGTACCTAATTTTCGTGGTTCTTGGAGCAGACCTATTGTTTCCATAGACAACATCCATGAAATCTACGACAATTAGGACCCCACGATTTAAATTTGTGAACTCACATATGTTCTTGAAATAAGTTATGCAATCAGCAAAAGTATTTTTAATTATTTTAAAATAATGTTACATATATTATATATAAGACAGTAATGCATCATGTGATAATTCCTCAGTTAATTACATCCATGTCTTTCACATATTAAAATTCAGATATGTAAATAGATTACTTTCAATATATGTATGAAATAGCTGTTGATACCTACATCAATCAGCCATTAATTGAGTAAACTGCCTAATAAACAAGTAAAGGTATACTCATAGTTATCACAGCACTCCTAATCTAATCACAGTACTCCTAAAATATATCACAGTACTCCTAAAATATATCACAGTGGTCTTGATCTGATCACAGTACTCCTAAAATATATCACAGTACTCCTAAAAGATATCACAGTACTCCTAAAATATATCACAGTACTCCTAAAATATATCACAGCACTCTTAATCTAATCACAGTACTCCTAAAATATATCACAGTACTCCTAAAATTTATCACAGTACTTCTAATCTATATAATTGACATGCCAATAAATTCAAAATAAATAAATTGCAATAAATAAAAGAATCAAAAGCATGACACATTTTTATGATTTTTTTTTTTTTATAGAACATTTGACAGCAGATGAAATGACTAGACGAAAATGCTCTTACATTCTCGCAGATTATGTAATTCTCACATATATCACTGCAGCGAGATATTTCTGCTGAGATTGACGTTCTGAGTATCCTCTTGTATGAGACACATGTACTTCAGAGAAAAGAGAAAGGCCCATAACTCATTCGCTCTAATTGACTGGATTTCAAGCGGAGGGATACATCACTTCACAACAAATCACACATAAATCTTGATTGTGTCTATGAATAATTATAAGTATAATATTACAGTAGTAAGAACTTTACAGACGTATTCTTAGTGATAGCAAATACATGTCTAAATGCCTAAATATGTGGTATTGATAGGTCAAATCTTGTACAACTTTATTTGTGTTGGTATCAGGTAGAACGGACAAACCTGTTACTTATTTCCCCATAAATACAAAGTCTATGCCCCACATATTTCACACTAAATTTAGTTGTGTGTCCAATCGTTTATAAGCAAAAGAAAATGTTCCCTAGTTCTAACACTAACATACGTAGCATAATATGTGAATATTTGCATTTTTTGGGTTGTCTGAATCTTGAATATCAGAGTTGCCCTACTGTTTATTCGTCCCTACGCGTGTTTCTTTTCTGTATGATTTTACTATTAGTATTAGTAGCCGATAATTGTGCTCGAAATATCTTTTTTTTTTTTTTTTTTTTTTTTGGGGGGGGGGGGTCTTTTTGTGTAGACACCAGTTTGAAAAGCAGTTTTGCCTGAATAAAATCTGCTAATTGTCGTCGTCCGTCGTTTTTGTCCCAACGTATTAGGACAATCCAAATACAACGTGTACGAGAAATTAGTAATTCTACAAATAATTGTTACGACTCTGTGGTCTAGAAAAATGTAACAGAAAGAAAGTGAAACCAACAAATCAAGTTAAAATCAACAAGCAATTTAATTCTAGATAATTAAAATGAAAAATCAAAAAGACACTTGCAGTAATGTGTATTAAAATCCAAATAATCCAATAAGAATTAGTGTTCTAATCACAAGTCCTAAATATAGAATGCTCCGAATTCACGGCTGTATCCTTGAATGTTATGATGTGCCAATGGTCTTCAAAGTCCTGATGTACTAGTAGTCTTTAATGTGCTGATGTCAAAATGAAGTACTCCAAAATATCTCTGAATAAGTTCACATAAATTCCAAAATCATCAATTAAAAATCCAAAATCCAAAAGTCTATGAGCACTGCTATAATCCAATGAATATTTAAATAATTCCTCTCGGAATTTGGAATGACTTTCCACAACTGTAATAGCTCTTTACAAGACTGATAGTAATGTCGAAACTGAAAAACTGTCCACTAAACATGGTATATATAAAGATTGGTCACATGACAGAATGTTCTAGAATATATGTCATCTTAATGGAATTTTACTTGTGTGGACATGTCTTTTTACACATAACTCTAAGGATTTTCCAGTTTTATCTGTAAACAAAATCAACCTTGACCTCAAAATTAGAAAACATTTTGTTGATCAAAACTATCCTTTAGCTCAAATCTGAAGTAAACAACCTAATTCAAGGACACTAGTTAAACATGTTTTTTCTGATAACAACATTAAGATTTAAGCAAATATTAAAGTCAAGAAACATTTATAATTTCCTAAAATATCTATAATATTATATAAACATCATACGTAGCATAATGCTATCTCTTCACGACCACGTTTAACAACTTTTAAAATTCGATACAGAATATCTTTGAACATTATTTTTTACCCTCATTTTTATCTGTGAAACAGCCCTCTCAATTACTCAGAACATAATTGTATATTACGTTAGTCAAATGCCCGGATTTAAGTAAAATTTATGAGCCACCCTAAGACACTAATGAGCATAAGGCAAAATGAGATCCGCTAAACCTGAGATTCTCACTCGAATTTATTCGGAATACGGAAATTTGGGAAGCAAACATATTTTTAAAGCAGGTCATAATATACCATTTTATTTTCTTGAAATATTAAAGATCTACTCTGCAAATATACTGTCTATACTTTTTGGAGACAGTGTGGTAGAGCATGCGGATGAAAATATTGAAGAAAGGGCTTAATGTTATCTTATACCTGTATGCTCTACCTAGTCTGACCCAATTTTATTTTATGTATGTTCTACCTAGTCTTACCCAATTGTATTTTATGTATGTTCTACCTAGTCTGACCCAATTGTATTTTATGTATGTTCTACCTAGTCTGACCCAATTTTATTTTATGTATGCTCTACCTAGTCTGACCCAATTTTATTTTATGTATGTTCTACCTAGTCTGACCCAATTTTATTTTATGTATGTTCTACCTAGTCTGACCCAATTTTATTTTATGTATGTTCTACCTAGTCTGACCCAATTTTATTTTATGTATGTTTGTGTGTTTGCGCGGAAATTTTAATTTGTGATTTACGGATTATTAAAGCTATATTTGCATGTTCCATTAATCCAATGCATATTTTGTTATTTCACAATTAAGAGACACGCGCATCCAAAATAGATTATGTCAATAAAGTTAAAAATACGTTTGTAAGAGTGTCATCGTATGAGATTTGGTAGACAAAGCAATACATTAATTTGCATTTAGCCATAATTCGACATTTAGTTAGAATTGATAAAGCTGTTTTACGAGGAACAAAATACATATGCGTATTCTAGTTGTCAATATTACAAGAGTTTACTCGACAGAGGACTTTATAGATATTCTTGATGGACATATGGACCTAATAGACTAATGGTTGGTGAAATGGATTACAGCTCAAATACATCTTGCAACGAAGATTCATCGATAACTCGAAGCCGCACAGACGTTTCTTGAATATTACACCCCACCACCACCACCACCCTTTCCTTCCTTAACCATGGGGACAATCAAAGGCTTTCTGAGATTTTCAAAATTCCTTCGGAGTGTTAACTTGAACAATCTTTTTATGTAATTCGGACCAAAATTGGAGGAAAATGAAGGTCAGATTTCATGAGAGGCCTATGATTTCATGGAGAAACATACCAGTGCTTTCTAATTAACTAATGAAGCAGATCTTTCTAAAAGGGTAGAACTTACCTCGTGTAAGTAACATTGGCTGTACTTCAGTCGAATAATCTTTGAATGTCGCACAGGGTCAGGAGATATGAAAGAAATGAATCTGTTACAAAGAATCATTCTTCGAGAGTCATTTGTTGCCGAGTAATCAATTCTGTTATCACGTGCACATGATGTTATCTTTAAGCTACATGCACTATAAGTTTAACACTGGCGATAAAGATAAACGCAGAGTGTATTTTAAGTACTCATTTGGCTGTACTGCTCATAGATAGAAGAGCTTATTGAATGGTCTATCGTCCGTCGTTCGTCCGTTACCACCAGATTTGTATCGCTCCTCCTCCAAAACAACTGGGAGGTCTGACATGAATCTTTACACACACATTTATCCGAAGGTCAGTTGGTCCTTAATGAAAATAGTGTCACTTGAACATCCAATATCACCGCAATTGTGGCCATCTTTAAAATCTTGTTTTCGCTACTCCTCCTGAAGGGATGGTTATATCGACATGGGGTTTTCACTGATAGACTTCATATGATGCATATGTATAACAAAATACTTTACATAATGTCTGTTTGATTCTAAATAAAAATGGTGCCAATCTGACATCCAGTATGGCCGCGACAGCGGTCACCTTGAAAATGTTATTATCGCTACTTAATAGATTTTCATATCGACATGGAGTTTTCACTGAAAAAGTTCTTATGATGTTCAGTTGGTCCTAAATTAAGCTGGTCCCCGTCGTGTTTGCAAATTAGCCGTCGTGTTTGCGAACTTGAAAATCTTGCTATCGCCACTCCTCCGTAACGAATGGTCATATTGACAATGGGTTTTCACTGAAAGACTTCTTATTATAACTGGTAGGTCCTAATTAAAAATAGAGCCAATCTGAAATCCAATATGGTCACCGTTTCGGCCATCTTAAAAATTGTGCTCTCGATAATACTGCTGAATGGATCGTCTTATTGACATAGGGTTTTCAGCCAATAAAAGCTTCTTATAATCTAATGTTGGTCTTAAATGACAATGGCTCTCCGTGGAGATATAATATTGGTAGAGCTCTCCAGTTTCGTACTTTGCATAGGGTTAGATTTTAAAAGAAAAAGAATTACCCAGGTTTTCCTCACTGGCTGTCCTGGCTATTTAAAAAAGACCTTGTATATCTTAGGTATTGTTAAAAGAACTTTGAATTCCCTTTATTTTGGTGTATGATTGATGGGTGAAATTTGGGTTATAGAGTATACTGCTTGGTCTTACTTAAGATGTGCACCTCTCAAAAAACTGCTAGCCCTGCTTGTTCATTTTCACTTCCTAGACTTCAAAGGTAAATAATTAAAAAAAGAGCTGATAACTTTTTTTGCTTTTTAGATATTTTTTAATTCATTCATAGTACTTTCAGAGGCTGGTATTGTCTGCTCTGGCAAAATTCGTTTCCCTATTTTAATAACTGCTGAAAATAGTGCACTTTTGACTACTTCAGGCTGCTTTTTCGAGTACTTTGGAGCAGCCATTTTGTCTGCTGTGTGCTTAGATCATGTCCAGTTTCCACAAGTACAATATGTAAAGAAATTTCAGCCACAGTACATGAACGTAACATAGAGGTATGCCAACATTCTCTCCATTGTGCATGTTGCAAATGCAAAATACTTCATCTTACACCTGTCAGTCTCTCAGAAGCATGTATTATCTGTAGAGCGCAACCATTACTGCCATGGCGGCCATCTTGAAAATCTTTTTATCGCTACTCCTTCTGTATGGATGATCGTATCAACATGAAGTTTTCATCAAAATACTTTTTATGATGTGCAGTTGGTTCTAAATGAAAATATTGCCCATCAGTCATCCAGAAAGAAATAATATAGTCTAACTGGTCCTAAATGAAAATGGTGCTAATCTTGTTGTCACTATTTCTCCAGAATTGATAATCGAAGTTACATGGGGGATTTCACTACAAGACTTCTTATGATATGTAGTTGGACTTAGACGAAGATAATGCTTATTAAATATACAGGCCGCCATGGTAAACATCCTCCTGACAGATGATCCCACATACTTGGAGTTTTCACTGAAATACTTTACAAGATATTTATTTGGTCATATATGAAAATGGTGATAATCAATGGTGGCCATATTGAAAATCTCGTTATCACTACTCCTCTTGGAGGTATGATCATGTTGACAAGGGGTTTTCAGTGAAACACTTCTTCTTATGTGTAGTTGGTCCTAAAGGAAAATTATGCCAATGTGACCTCCCAAAATTTGAAAAATCTCGTAATAGCTTTACTAAACAGATTGCCATATTGACATTTGTTTTTTAAAAAAAGAACACGTTTTTATTGCAATATTTAGTTATTCCTATATTAAATAATGCTGATCTAACGTCCGAAATGGCAGCCTTGACAGCCATCCGAACATTTTGCTATGTATGATGATTATATAATATTATAAATATTTTAGGAAATTATAAATGTTTCTTGACTTTAATATTTGCTCAAACCTTAATGTTATGTATAAGGTTTACATGTTTAGATATTGTCCTTGAATTAGGTTGTTTACTTGGTACTTGAGTTAGAAGGACGGTTTTGGTAAACAAGTTGTTTATTTAATTTGAGTTCAGGGTTGATTTTGTTTACAGCTAAAACTAGAATTTCCTTTCGAGTTGTGTGTTAAAAGTCACATACACCATATAATTTTCTACAACATTCTGTCATGTGACCTATCTTTATATGTAACATGTTTAGTGGACAGTTTTCAGCATTGAGGTTATTATCAGTCTATAAAGAATCATGACAGTTGTGAAAAATCATTCCAAATTCAGAAAGAGGAATTATTTGTTTCAAAAGATTCACTGGATTTACTTATAGTGTTCATTCTCTTTTTGGATTTTGAATTGATGATTTTGGGATTTATGTGAACTTATTCAAAGATATTCTTGAGTAGTTCATTTTGGCACATGAGCACATTGAAGACTACTGGCACATCAGGACATTAAAGACTATTGGCACATCAGCACATTCAAGGATACTGAAATTCATTCGAAACTTTCTCTATTTAGGACTTGTGATTAGGACACATGATTATTGGATTATTTTGATTTTAATTCACGTTACTGTAAGTTTCTTTTGATTTTCATTTTAATTATCTAGAAAGAAATTGCTTGTTGATTTTTACTTGATTTGATAGTTTCACTTTCTTTCTCTTTCATTTTTCTTAGACCATAGAGTCGTAACAATATGTATATGCCTACTACTCTTGCACGGAAGGTCGTATCGACTAAAACACTATTTTAACAATATGTAGATGGTTTGAATGTAAATGGTGCTCATCTGACCTTCAACATATCACCATAGTGGCCATCTCGAAAACATTATTATAACTACAATTCTTGCATGGCGTGGACACATTTCTTACAATATTTAATTGGTTCTGAATGAAATTGATGTAGATCTGACCACCAACATATACACACTTTCGTCAAGGAGTTTTGAAAAGCAGACCTAACTGACCTTGGAGTCAAGTCAAAGGTCATTGCTTGCATGTATTTCATTGAACTTATTACCACAGTGATTTGTACATATACAAGTGATTTTTGGCCAGACGTTGTATTTTGTTTCATTCCGAAAAACAAATTGATAGCACTCTGACATTGATAGTTTTAAGGTCAAAGGTCATGTCTCTGGTTTTTAACTGTGCTGGCTTATGATCATTATAATGCAAACAAGTATAAATGAATTTAAATCAAACACAATTTGTAGATATTTCTGATCGAACACCTTGAATGGTGCCACTTAAGTACCTTTGTTTTTGGTTTTCCAAAAATTATTAATTATGGATTTAACCTCCCTTAGCATTTATCTCTATACTGGATGAGACACGTTCAGTGATTTTCTATCCATGATACCAGGTTCAAAGTCAAAGGCCATGATACAAAAAAATTTGCATCTTGTAAATATCTTAAATTAAGCATGAGAAAATAGTTTTGTTACCAAATCTGGTATGTTGGAGTTTCTCAAGAATATCAGAGATTGTTTCAATGCTCATCAGTTCTAAAGAAGAAACGGACTTTTCTTGGAATCGGGAATTTTCGTTTCGGCTGGTACAGCTTCAGTCCCTTCGAGGGACCCTTTCTGATATATGTTATAAGTTTCGTACTAATGCAGAGAGAAGAATGGACATTTGTGTGAAGACATTTGTGCATGTGCTTTCCAAACTTCGTAAATTCAGGTGTTTTCAAAACCGATCACTTCTGTTTAGGCGTTATGGGATTGCGGACTAAGTGCAAGATTTACTTATCTCCGAGCTTAACAAAGTGCAAAACTACGTACCTTCGAAACTAAAGATTTGACAACTGATGTGCTCCAATAAGCATGTGAAATTTAACGCTTTGAATAAACAAATGAAATTATTTTGTTACTTTTAGCATACGTACGTGTCCGCTGAGCTGGTCGCCGTAAGGATGATACAGATAATTGGATAGTAAATCGCCAGATATCAGAGACGCTTACTTAGCGGTGACGGTGTAAAGTATATGCTCGTCTGTACATTGATAGAGGTTGTTTCAAATAACTTTGAAATGTTTTGGACTTTGCCATTTTATGTGAAGTTTTAAAAGCTAACAAACGATATTTGTTGTTCTAGTGGCAGCTTATTAAATAGTTTTACCAATTAACAAATAACATAATGTAATATATGTACTCCTAACAGTTAGAATTAATAATAGTTTCGCCTGTGCTCATCTGAAGTCATATGGTCCAAAATAAACATAGTGTAATGACATACAACTTACGTGTAAACAAAATAAGTTGTCTTTATATACGTATGAAACTTTCGACAATGACTTCTGCGATTTATATTAGCTCTGTAATGTAGACATAGCTGTGTCCCTTTAAATGAACTGAGACTCCAAACATTTTCTAAATCAGTAGTTTTATATGTATCAATTTATCCTCAGAATCTGAACAAACAGTCCGTAAAATTATGAAAATACATCAAACCAATGTAGAAGGAAATTTATTAAACGCTGAAAAGAAAGATAACCCATTCAATCTATAATGAAGGGATTTAGTAGTTACTTCCCTTGATTTATCCACAGTTATGAGCGAGACAGTCTGCTCTGCTAAAAGAAGATCCTTAATATTCAAAGAAAACACAATTTTCTCCCCACAAAAATTAAAAATCATCAGCACTGATAGCAAGGAGCTATTTACCCGAGAGTATTTAATCGACTTAAGCAACATAGATTCTGGCGACATTAACGACCCACAAACGACTGGAATTTCCTTCTGCGGTACTCCCATATAAAACTCTACAGGCGACCAATGTATATACATCATATGTACATAAACAGCCCTGTAGTGCATGCGATGTCGGCGAGATAAACGATTAAAAAGAACATGAAAGATGTAAATGTTCATAAAATGTCTAAATTGATGTAAAATTTATTACAGCTGATTATAGTAATATTTTCATATTTAAAATACTTGCAATGATTATCCGGGAAATTCAAGCAGAAGAGACTGAGAACCAACTGTAATAATTATACATATTTGTACAGATATAATACATTATGTGGCTATATGTGTAGGTATAATACAATCTGTGGCTATTTGTACAGATATAATACAATCTGTGGCTATTTGTACAGATAATATACAATCTGTGGCTATTTGTACAGATAATATACAATCTGTGGCTATTTGTACAGATAATATACAATCTGTGGCTATTTGTACAGATAATATACAATCTGTGGCTATTTGTACAGATAATATACATGATGTGTCATGATAATACATTATATGCCTATATGTACAGGTATAATACATTATGTGTCTATTTGTACAGATATAATCATGATGTGGCTATTTGTACAGATATAATACATGATGTGGCTATTTGTACAGATATAATACATGATGTGGCTATTTGTACAGATATAATACATGATGTGGCTATTTGTACAGATATAATGCATGATGTGGCTATTTGTACAGATATAATACATGATGTGGCTATTTGTACAGATATAATACATGATGTGGCTATTTGTACAGATATAATACATGATGTGGCTATATGTACAGGTATAATACATTATGTGGCTATATGTATAGGTATAATACATTATGTGGCTAATAGTACAGATATAATACAATCTGTGGCTATTTGTACAGATATAATACATTATGTGGCTATATGTACAGTTATAATACATTATGTGGCTATATGTGCAGGTATAATACATTATGTCCTTATATGTACAGATATAATACAATCTATGGCTATTTGAACAGGTATAATACATTATGTGGCTATTTGTACAGATATAATACAATCAGTGACTATTTGTACAGGTATAATACATTATGTGGCTATATGTACAGGTATAATATATTATGTGGCTATTTGTACAGATATAATACATTATGTGCCTATATGGGCAGGTATAATACATTATGTGGCTATTTGTACAGGTATAATACATTATGTGGCTATATGCACAGGTATAATACATTATGTGGCTATATGTACAGATATAAAATATTATGTAGCTATTTGTACAGATATAATACATTATGTGCCTATATGTACAGGTATAATACATTATGTGGCTATTTGTACAGGTATAATACATTATGTGGCTATATGTACAGGTATAATACATTATGTGGCTATATGTAAAGGTATACAATATTATGTGGCTATTTGTACAGATATAATACATTATATGCCTATATGTACAGGTATAATACATTATGTGGCTATATGTACAGGTATAATACATTTTCTTAATTTGATGCATCCACGAATAACATTGTCTTTATATAATTTTGTAAAGGCTTAATAAGTATGTACCTTGTTTTCTTCCTTTTGCAACGTTTGTCGACTTTCTTTTGAATTAGCATATTATAGATTGGATCCCGTTTTACTCATGATGATATTTGTTCGAAAGAACATTTGAATGCTCCCCTTGCCCGTACTAACGGAACTTATCAACTTGAGTGTATACTAAACAATTAAATATTGCATCTTCCCTCTGTATTAAAATTATGGAATATCACAAAATAAGCCGTCTTTTCCTTTTTTTATTCACCTCAATAATTTGAAACATTTTAGTTTATATATATATATATATATATATATATATATATATATATAATATATATATATATATATATATATATATATATATATATATTAAATTCATCATTCCTAATTATTAAAAATTTAGTTTGAGTGTTTACTCAAGTTGAAGCGTTTTGTGAATAGGAGCTTGACTGCGTACATTTCTGTCCTTATCTGATATGGTTTGATACACTTTTGAAAAGTAAACAAAAAGTTGTTTGTTTGTTTGTTTTTTTTGGGGGGGGGGTGTTTTGTTTTGTTTTTTAACTTTCATGTACATCGTAAGCTGAATTGTAAGGGCAACGTTATCAATCTGAGGAGTTAACATGGAAGTTTTCAAGAATTAAAATTCGTAGATTTGTTTTGAAACATCTTACTGTTGCAATTCTTTCTCTTTTTGTCTTTCACGGGTAAAACAAACGTGTACTCTCTTACTTCTGAACACCGACAGGAGAAATAAAATTGTGTATCCTTTATACGCAACTAAAAAAATAACTGTTGATATCAAAAGATGGATCATTCTGTAAATCATGTTAACGTCGATCCGATGTGAGACTATTTTTAAGTTAATGAAACAACTTATCATTACTTTTTTCAATATTGATTTTATGATATATCCAAGCGACATTTAATGAACTCCTTGCAAACATTAACATTGCCTGTCGATCTTAATGTGATTTTATTTACAAACATAAATTATAACGATACAATCAATTTTAAGTTCTTCAAACAAGTCCAGATCTTTGTAAAAAGAACGAACAGATTCTCACAAGAGGTATTCGTCTTATTAATAACGTGTTGATATCTAATTTGTCTGAGTTTTTTGCCTCTGTGCTTCGTGTTTTACAAAAATTTAACTTTTTTGTGTTTTTCCTCATCAGTTGCAGATTGTACAAATTTTTGAGTGTTTTCTAGATGCAAACATAATTTAATTTGTTGACTTGTCAGCTAGAATCTGAATTTGAAGGAAGAAAAAACACCCCTGACAAACCACCCTTTTCAATTTCATTGTTATCTATAAGTCGCTTTCGCCAAATGTTACAAGTTCCATGTAAGATAATCTCCAGAAATGGCAAGAATATTTCCCTTTCTACACCAGAACCACGTAATTATCCGCGCATTTAAGGTGCGTATCTGGATGAGAACATGTATGTATGTATGTATGTATGTATGTATGTATGTATGTATGTATGTATGTATGTATGTATGTATGTATGTATGTATGTATGTATGTATGTATGTATGTATGTATGTATGTTCCATATATACATATGAATAAGTGTATGTATGTATCTAGGTACCGATCAATGTAATGGCATCTCACACGTATTATATTTTCACCTGCACAGTACGACATCATGATCTGTAACATTAGTTTGTTTTGGGGTTTTTTTGGTGTTTGTTTGTTTGGGGTGTTTTGAGTGTGGGGTTGTTTGTTTGTTTGTTTGTTGTTGTTTTGGGGGTTTTTTGTTTCTTTTTTTTTCTTTGTTTCTTTTTTGTTGGGTTGTTTTGGGGGGTGTTTGTTTGTTTGTTTGGGGAGTTTTGGGGGGTTTGAGGGGACGGTGGTTATGCCAGTTCAATATATTGTGTATATTTATGAAATTATAAGTTAGTACGACTTGTGTCCAATCCATTTGCCTTATATTTATGATTTGTCAAAAAGTATGTTTAAGTTAATCAAAATCATTAAGTGCTCTCGTGCAATTACTGTTTGTTCTTTTCTAAAAAAAATAGCAACATAACGTATATTCCACTGGCTGTTATTGTGACCAACCCTAATCGCATAGAAAAGATTTTCTCTTCCAAAAATGAATGTATGACTCAAACCCAAACGTCAAGTTAGAAAGAAAACATACACACATTAAACGTCAAGTAAAAATCAAAGATAAAACCTTATGAAACTATGTAAATAATGACTTAAATACCACATGTTCATTATCCGATGCTCTTTAAGACAACATAGCATTGCTTGAGTATCACGTGTCAAAAGTCTTTTAATTTTCTTGGCGTCAGTATTGTACCGCCCGTCACACAGTATGAAGCAAAGAATTCCCTGACTGTGAACAGATGTAAAAAGCCACTTTTTAGTTTTAAATATACTCAGTGATATTGGATATGAACATGTTTTAACAACACAAACTAATTGAGGCTATATAAATCCATCAAACCGTAAATTGAATCTAGCATTCGATTCATTTTCAGAACTTGTTATTAACTACCTTTCCATAGATTACTTTCTGTTGAATACATACTAAACCGTTTTATGACGGTAACTTTAAGTTAGTAATCTGTTAGATAAATGTTTATGAAAATGTTTATTATGAAGATTGGTGCTAACTTCTGTGAAATAAATTTTAAAATGATAATACGTAAAGATGAAATCGCTGATCAACTAGTAAAGGCTGTCGTGCTTTATGTTGCCAAGGCGTACATGGTCAGTATACAACATCAACCCTATGGCTTTATGTTGCTAAGGCGTACACAGGGTCAGTATACAACATCAACCCTATGGCTTTTGAAAAACAGCGTAATATTAAATACCAGTCTTTATTCAGTTGCTTCCATTGGATTTAGATTTACGACACTACAAAGTAAGATTGTACTAACGAAAATCGTGTGAAAGAATTCACAGGGCAAAGCTTCACCCACTTTGATATCCCAAACTGGACGAGAGAAATATTCTATGAAAAAAACAAAACCATTGTAGCTCAGCCTAAGCTGTACCGATAAAACCTTTGACAAGGTTTTCCATTTAACTACGAGTACTTTTAAGAGAAACTGAGCCTTTACATCTTGCATGTACAAAAAAGAGCTTGGAGGGGGGGGGGGGCTAAATTGTACACCGACGTAATCAACAAGATCCCTCGATATAATGAAATAATTTTAATTGTTTAACTCCCTTTATATCGTAAAATTTGTTGACGTCTTGCAAATAAACCTCGGTCGTAAATCTTCATCAGCATATCTTAACATTAACAAAGAATTAGCATATTTGAACACTAACAAAAATATCACCATATTTGAAGACTACAAAGATCATCATATTTGCACACTAATAAAAATAACATTTGAACACTTTTAAAAGTAGGCATATCTGAATACTAAAAAATCACCATATTTGAACTCTAAGAAAAAAATCACCACATTTTTAACACTAACAAGAAAATTACCATATTTGAACACTAATAAACAATCACGTTATTTTATCACTAAGAAAAAATCACTATATTGCAATACACAAAAAATATATATATTTGAATATTCAAAAACTCACTATATTTGAATATACACAAAATTAATATATTTGAAGACACACAAAATCTATATATTTGAACACCATCACAAAATAGCAATATTTGAACACTTTAAAAAATCACAATATATGAACAGTTTTTACAAAATCATCATATTTGAACACTAAGAAAAAATCACCACATTTGAACACTAAAAATTACCATATTTGAACACTAACCAAAATTCGCCATATTTTAACATTAACAAAAAAATCACCATATTGAACACTAAGAAAAAATCACCACATTTGAACACTAACAATAATTAAATACACAAATCAGAATTAAGAAAGATAATGGCATGTATCTCTGAAAATTCTCGAAATGTTATTCATCGTTGTTACATAGAAGAAACGAACAAAATTTAAATAAATCAAGTTATGTGAAAAATAGCAGCACAAAATGTAAACACCTGTTTAATCAACGAATGACAAACCTGAAATCTATTCTGCACCCATACACAATGTAAGCACTTTCTGATGTAAAATCTGACAATCTTGATAAATAAAAAAAATATGTTGCACCATCTTGGATTTAGATTTACGACACTACAACGTAAGATTTTACTAACGAAAATCGTGTGAAAGAATTCACAAGACAAAGAGTCACCTATTTTAATATCCCAAACTTGACAAGAGAAATATTTTATGAAAAAGCAAAAACCATTGAAAAGTAAAAATGTATATAATAAGTCTAGTACAGTATACAATGAAAAAAGAATTATAATATAGTTCCATTCCGTATCCCTTTACTATATGTACAGTATACAATGAAACAAGAATTATACTATAGTTCCATTCCGTATCCCTTTACTGTATGTACAGTATACAATGAAACAAGAATTATACTATAGTTCCATTCCGTATCCCTTTACTGTATGTACAGTATACAATGAAACAAGAATTTTACTATAGTTCCATTCCGTATCCATTTACTGTATGTACAGTATACAATGAAAAAAGAATTTGACTATAGTTCCATTCCGTATCCCTTTACTGTATGTACAGTATACAATGAAAAAAGAATTATAATATAGTTCCATTCCGTATCCCTTTACTGTATGTACAGTATACAATGAAAAAAGAATTATAATATAGTTCCATTCCGTATCCCTTTACTGTACGTAAGTTTGCTTTCATTACGAGAAATATCCGATGATAGGTAAAGAATAATAAATATCATTTTCAAAAATCATCGATTATTGTTCTTGATTATTCTTGTCTGTTATCAATTTTCGACTTTTTGTTTAAATGGACATTTTATTTAAGGTCACATTGTTTACATTAACACCCAGAATGCATTGCTATATATCGTGCTGAATTTAATTTCGTGAGGTCACACTAGTTATACTGAGACTTAATTTAAAAAAAAAAATCGTGCTGGATTTAATTTGGTGAGAAATTGTTATCCACGAAAACAACGAAGATGCATATTTCACCAATACATTTAATTTTGCAATATGTATTTTTATCAAAACGCACACACACACATTAACATACATATAACATTATATGTAGAAATACACGAAGACAATATTGGTTTACAAAACACACGCAAGTTTATTCTGTTAAAAACTGATTACAAACAATTACTGATAGGTATTTAAAGATACAGGAGAACACACAATATTTATTAATGTCAATGTTTTAGAATGTTTGCAACACTTCTGGAAACTGCTAGTCATTTTTTAAAAATTCAAGTCATTCTAAAGTTTATTTCTCATAATTTAGTTTCTGCAAATATGTAACTATGATGTATAAATATTTCTTTTGTTAATATCATCAGTACATGAACGAAAAGAAAGATTCATTTTCACTGTGTAGAACGATGTAAAAATACTTTTTAAAAAATAAATTTAATTAACATAAGACAATCTGAAAATCAGTTGATACGAATCAAGAGAAAAGAGACATCATGCTTCGTGCTAAGACAGCTAATACATTTCAAAGCAAGAGACAGAACATAGTATTATTATAAAACCGTTTGATTGAAACAAGATGCAAGTCGCGTGCGGCCCACGTGTACAGACACGGGTTTCAATTTTTCAATTATAAAAGTGACATTAGTGGGGCATGTCACTTCACAGTTGTTTATCAGAGCAAAAAGCATTTTGTGTATGAAAAATTATGGATAAGTGATTATAATTGAACATGACCACCGTGGCTCCAGTACATGTACACTAACAAATGTCATTTACTAATTTGTATATGAATCCTGTGTGGTATAGTTTTGACTCATGGTAGACATATTAAGTGATAAAAAGGAACAATAATTGCATTGAATTATATCCTACGGGGAAAACAAGCGTTTGACATGGGATAATGATTACCAATATATGTGTCTCCATCAATATCGCTCTGAGTCCACATAACAAAGGTATATACAGACATTGATAACATCAAATGTAATGTGGCAAAAAGCATCACATTTAGCAATTAATGGGATTTTATTCTTAAAGACATGTTACAAGATACTGTGAGTTCATTTTATTGGTTGAATACAAATTTCCATGGAATTTGTCACAGCTACAAAACCACGAATTGAAAGTCGCGAAAAACAATCATTCATCCGTGCAGACAACAGAACACCTTCCTCAATCCACAAACTAAGTGCCTAAGAAAATGTCATTGTTTCCAAAATACCACGAAAATTGATGCCCACTGAAAAATGCATAAACAGTACCTGAATTATCGACACATTTGTTTAAATTACCTTTCTGGAGAGAAGTCAAATTTGTTTAAGTCTAATATATGAGCTAAAATAAAGTCAATGCAAAACTGATAAAAAAGAGATAAACATTCTGAAAAGAAATGGATAATTAATGGCTTTGCTGAATATGAACTTAAACTGATGGATTGATTATAAAACGTTAAAAAATGGTTTTCTTTCATTTTGTTTACTATTGTGCATTTGTAAGTTAATGCATTGCAACTTTCAATGAATGAATACTGTCGTGGTATTTTATAATTAAGCCAGACGGCATGCATAACAATAATTTTGTAATAGACGACAATTATCTCTTCACGTCCCTATTAAAATTTTAAAATAACATTTTTTTCTGTTTTCTTTATTTTCTTCTTTGACTTCAGTGAACAAACTTTATTTTTTTATACAGACAACACACTATCTTGTTTTACATTTTAAAGATCTTTTATAACTTTGGTTTTTAACTGTTTATAAAAATATAAAAGATTCAACAATTTCATTCCCAGATGTACATCTTTTATTGTTTTTGATAGAACAGGGTCAAGGGCTATGTTTTATGTAGTAGTCAGCTACGTGAGAAATTCATTAATTTCTTGGTTTTAATATAATGAGTTCATACAAACTGTTGATTTTATCCTGTCTTTTAATCCTAGTTTGCTATATTAAAAGTAACGATGAACTTATCATCTGAATATATATATATATATATATATATATATATATATATATATATATATATATATATAAAACACATAGATGAAGATGGACAACTTTTGAGAATGCTGTTGGTAATTTTTCAGAGCAGCTACACAGTTTTGCTACAAATTAATTAAGAGCAAGTTATTTGGAATAATTAGATTTAATTAGGCAGCTGTATATTATTATCGGTCGTGGTCAGTTTCGTGTGTAAGAGCACGAAATAAGTATGGGTCAGCGGTGCCATCAATTGGGTCAGATCCGTTTTGAGTGATTAATGGGCATGCCTTAAATGACCGGAGTTCCCTACCAAGAAAGAGTCACATACGGGTAAAAGTTACCTTAGGACTAAATTTTCTTTTAATTTTACTTAATTGTGTCGATTACTGAGATAACAGAGTTAATTTACTTGCCAACAATATCCGTTTGCTAGTATGGAATCAATGGATAGAGATGTAAATGTACCGTTGTAGCTGTTACAGTCGCTCGGATTGAACTAGGATACAAAAGGAGACTGATCCTTCCAGATTTTCTCTTGATTGAAAATTATAATTTGATTATGCATACATTTGCTATCGACGGTAAATTCTAGTTACCTTATTTTTCACATTTGTCCTTACGGTATCATATTATATAAATTTCAAGCTTATTAAATTCCACATTTGTCCTTACGGTATCATATTATATAAATTTCAAGCTTATTAAATTCCACATTTGTCCTTACGGTATCATATTATATTATTTCAAGCTTATTAAATTCCACATTTGTCCTTACGGTATCATATTATATTATTTCAAACTTACTAAATTTCACATTTGTCATTACGGTATCATATTATATTATTTCAAACTTATTAAATTCCACATTTGTCATTACGGTATCATATTATATTATTTCATGCTTATTAAATTCCACATTTGTCCTTACGGTATCATTATATTATTTCATGCTTATTAAATTCCACATTTGTCCTTACGGTATCATTATATTATTTCATGCTTATTAAATTCCACATTCGTCATTACGGTATCATATTATATTATTTCAAGCTTATTAAATTCCACATTCGTCCTTACGGTATCATATTATATTATTTCAAGCTTATTAAATTCCACATTTGTCATTACGGTATCATATTATATTATTTCATGCTTATTAAATTCCACATTTGTCATTACGGTATCATATTATATTATTTCAAGCTTATTAAATTCCACATTTGTCATTACGGTATCATATTATATTATTTCAAGCTTATTAAATTCCACATCAATAAAAAAAAATTATCAAAATAATGTTTGAAGGTAATAAAGACGTGCATTGAAGAGATTTCGCTAACAGAAGGAAATAGATAGATAGATAGATAGATAGATAGATAGATAGATAGATAGATAGATAGATAGATAGATAGATAGGTAGGTAGATAGGTAGGTAGGTAGGTAGGTAGGTAGGTAGGTAGATAGATAGATAGATAGATAGATAGATAGATATATAGATAGATAGATAGATAGATAGATAGATAGATAGATAGATAGATAGATAGATAGATAGATAGATATGTAGGTAGGGATCAAAAGACAGACGGCCACTGAAAAACACATATTTATCGAGTCATTTTTATTTTATCCAGTATCTACTAATTTACCATTAAGCTTAATTTAAAAGAACTTGTGGAACAAACCATCAATTATAAGTGCATTTATTTATTAACTTTTATTAATAAGAAAACAATATGTACATCAGCTACATTTGTATATGAAGTGTTTAAAAATAAGAGATAGATTAGTATTATTTAAGTAATTTGTTTAAAAGATTGTTTATATTTCTCCATTCTCTCCTTTCCAGTTTTTGTTGATTACCTTTAGAGAATCTCTGTTTTAAAGTTGTACGTATAGCATTTGATAACCACGCAATATCTGATGCATGTACTCCATAAGCCTGTATATATTGATGAGAATAAACTATTGAATTGAAATGAATTTATAACTAGCACGAATCACAAGTTTGAATTATCTCTGAACTGTGTGAATCTGTCATGGAATTGATATCGATAACCTTTAATCGCCAAGATAAAACGCGTGGGGTTTTCCTAGCCTTCTACTAATTGAGTAGATAATCAATAGAGAAAAGTGTAGAAAAAAGGCTTACATAAACGGGGAAAATGAGTTGATCCCTAAATGGAACTAATTTGATATATTGACATACAAAATGTGGCATTGCATGCCATTAGTTTCTCTAACCAATATGCACAGAGAAAAATATTTATTTTTATTTTATTTTATTTTATTTTTTCATTTTATTTATTTTTTTTGTGTTTGACTTTCAAATAAAGCTAAAGTTTTAAGTAATTGTGTAGGCCAATAACTGATTAAAATGCATACCTGACTTTTACATATTGCACTTTGCACACAAATGTACTGGATGATGTTTTCTGCTGTTATTCATTTTCATCTTAAAAAAATTATTCTTCCATTAAACTTCACACTAAGCACTTTTAACTTGAACAATTTTGTATGAAAACTCTATTGTTACATATGCTAACTTAAAAGCCTTGCCATGAAGTGTTTAACGTGAGTTATAAAAATTGTTTTACAACCATTCCACATCCATTAAGCCGGTGAAGGAAATAAATGATCCACTCAGTGGTAGCGCGTGTTCTGTTCCCCAGCAATATTCCAGGGAACAGCGTCCATATACCATAAAGTAAGTTGGGATATAAATGTGGACACCTGCAGAGAGTACATTAAGATGACAAAAAGCATCAGTGAAGAGAAAGACATAACTGACCTAACGATGATAGTTTTGTAGAAGAAAGCGAAAAGAAACACATATGCACTCTAGGATGTTGTAGAAACATGCTGAACATAAAGAATACAGGAGAACCGCTCAATTCATCCAAGTCTGTTTCTTATCACAGACTTAATTACTTATGTCAACTTAACGGCATGTAAAGCCCATTTGGGGGATTATGGATTACAGGATAGCTCAAACCTGGATGTAGCGCTATTATTGCCTGTAGAAAAACAATCATTTATATTTATCTTTTCAGATCTTTTTGTACTTTTCTCCAAAAAGATATGTATATGATGAGAGTGCGTTTCTTAGTGCAAATCAAATGAACTCGACATTGAAAGATTTGCTGAGTAAACCACACAGAGGCCTTTATTTAAATGTATCAAAGTCCCTACATCTTGTTCTGAGGAAAGGAAGAATATTTCCAAATTCATGGCACAAGGCATATTCCAACGACAAGAAACCAATTTTCCGCAACTCCCTTTTGTTCCTTCCAGAAACCTTTGTCATAATTATAGATATATATATATATATATATATATATATATATATATATATATATATATATATATAGACACACACACACACACACATTAAAAATAACATGGCTTTTGAAACGTTTGTGTAAAACAAATTGATATACCAATAGTATGGGTATATTAACTTGCGATTCGCCCATGGCGTATGAATATGCATATAATTATCGTTTCAAAAGTAGAACATTGCTTCTATATTATCTAGACAAAGGGAATTTGCAGCTATTAGTCACTTTGTCACTAATAAAATAGGAAACTATTAGTCACTAATAAAATAGGAAACTATTAGTCACTAATAAAATAGGAAACTATTAGTCACTAATAAAATAGGAAACTAGTGAGAAAAATGTCTATATTCTCCGTTTAAGATACATTTTCTAAAGAACTAAACACGTTAGCTACACAGCTTCATCCAAATCTCTCTCTCTCTCTCTCTCTCTCTCTCTCTCTCTCTCTCTCTCTCTCTCTCTCTCTCTCTCTCCGTAAGTAAAGGAAAACAAATTTTGAAATTTGTAGAGTGAGAGAGAAACATTCAACCTGGATGAATTCTTTGAACTTGAACGGTAATTAAGTAACCTACGAGAACCTGCGTCGTTAATAATAGTAATTATAATGACTTGCTTCAACTGTATTTGTATTACCTCCTGTGTGTTCGACATTTCGCTTGGCGTATTCCCAACTCAGTTCGATTTAGTCGCCATCGATTGATATATCAAAAATGGCAGCGCTTTCACTGTTCAGAACGCTCCTGAGTATTTTAGCACTACAACTGTTCAGAACGCTACTGAGAACTGTAGCCATACAATGTTTGTATTTTCTTTATTTGAACCAACTTTTAAGTTTAAATCACAAGCGTCTCTTTTAGTTATTTAATCAATGCAAATGAGAATAAAAGTTTCTAAACAGAAGCAAATTAACAAATTACAATCAGATTGGACATAAACGAACTACATTTTGTAGAGGAAATAATCTAAGGTATGTTGCTGTATGTATCAATGCGCATCTTGTACTTTTTATGGTCAGTCTTAACTCCACTGGAAATGGAATTCTTTGTATTTGTATCTGGTATAAATATATAAAATAAAATATATGTATAATATGTATGCTGTATATTTCATTTACCACTCGTGTGGTATAAATAAAATATATGTATAATATGTACGCTGTATATTTGATACACCACTCATTGTGGTATAAATAAAATATATGTATAATATGTACGCTGTATATTTTATTTACCACTCGTTGTGGTATAAATAAAATATATGTATAATATGTATGCTGTATATTTCATTTACCACTCGTGTGGTATAAATAAAATATATGTATAATATGTACGCTGTATATTCGATTCACCACTCATTGTGGTATAAATAAAATATATGTATAATATGTACGCTGTATATTTTATTTACCACTCGTTGTGGTATAAAGAAAATATATGTATAATATGTACGCTGTATATTTCATTTACACCTCGTTGTGGTATAAATAAAATATATGTATAATATGTACGCTGTATATTCGACTCACCACTCATTGTGGTATAAATAAAATATATGTATAATATGTACGCTGTATATTTCATTTACCACTCGTTGTGGTATAAATAAAATATATGTATAATATGTACGCTGTATATTCGACTCACCACTCGTTGTGGTATAAATAAAATATATGTATAATATGTACGCTGTATATTTCATTTACCACTCGTTGTGGTATAAATAAAATATATGTATAATATGTACGCTGTATATTCGACTCACCACTCGTTGTGGTATAAATAAAATATATGTATAATATGTACGCTGTATATTCGATTCACCACTCGTTGTGGTATAAATAAAATATATGTATAATATGTACGCTGTATATTCGATTCACCACTCGTTGTGGTATAAATAAAATATATGTATAATATGTACGCTGTATATTCGATTCACCACTCATTGTGGTATAAATAAAATATATGTGTAATATGCACGCTGTCTATTTAATTTACCACTCTTTCTGTCAAATTTAAATTAAAAGGAAACTCGACATGCCCCGTTATGGAAAATTATACATCTCGTGGTATATCAAAGATACAGCGTACACACACACACACACACACACACACACACATATATATATATATATATATATATATATATATATATATATATATATATATATATATATATATATATATATATATATATATATTGGGCCCCGGGTTGGTCGAGTGGTCTAAGACGCACGCCTTTATGGATCACTGACATCTCACCGCTGTCCGCGTTCGCGTGTGTCGGTAGTTCTTCCCGGGGTTTTCCGGGTTCTTCCTCCACCAGATATGTATAATGAGGTCATTTGGGTAGGTACAGTAGGTACAGATGCTCTTCGGGTAGATACATTATATTTTCAAAGTATAATCTGTAGCTAAACAAGTTGACGCCATTGTTATGTTAACTACATCATCGTTAATATGGCGAGATATAAACAACTTCTTTACATCCATATACAATAACTATACACAAAAACATATTTGCATGACTTACATAACTATGAAACATGCAACTCAGTCTTATATCAAACTATAAATAAATAAATAAATAAATAAATAAATAGGCACATTAGACAACAAAATTCGTCACAAAACACCTAACATTTTTGTTAAATCGACCACAGTACAGAAATCCACTCAACACAGGCCCTATACAGTGTTTTATAAAAGTGGATTAATGTATTGATACAATATACAAAATGATGTATCAATATTAAACTAAGCATAATTTTTAATTCAATATGTTTAAATACAATATGTTTAAATTTAATATGTTCAAATACATTGTTTAAATTGAATATGTTCAAATACATTATGTTTAAATTGAATATGTTCAAATACATTATGTTTAAATTGAATATTTTCAAATACATTATGTTTAAATTGAATATGTTCAAATACATTATGTTTAAATTGAATATGTTCAAATACATTATGTTTAAATACAATAGCACTGTGCTACTTTTTGTTTTGTTTTTTAATTAAGCATTGTTGTAATTTTTTACGGGCTACTTACAGTTTCATGACACAACCGTAAAAAGCCTTGTATTGACTGAATTTAATATATATATATATATATATATATATATATATATATATATATATATATATATATATATATATATGTGTGTGTGTGTGTGTGTGTGTGTGTGTGTAGAGAGAGAGAGAGAGAAAGAGAGAGAGATAAGAAATAAAAAACCAACACACAAATCCCGATAAATTTGTGCACAAAATAGTTTGAAAGAAACGAATGATGTCTATATATTTATAAACAATTACGTTATTGACATAACGTCATAAATGATATGCATTATCATAACAATGTCATATGTATAACGGGATCAGAAAGATACATGAGTCTCTAATGAAAACTGAATCAGTGAAATCACAATGTAGAGACAAACAGTCATACATACAATGATATATTTATAACTTATATATACAACATATCAATTCTTTTATTTACATTTTATACAATTTTATATAATGCCTTAGCAGATATTGTCTTTTTTTATTTAACATTAAATCCATACATTACTCCTTTTCTCTGAAGAGCATCCGTGACGATGATGTCTAAGTGCTACAATAAATAAATATAGGATATTTTCTTTTCCTACGTTAATACCGGATATATTTCATCGTCTGGTAGAAAAAAGTGATATTTTAACGAATGGAGAAGCCACGAGTTAAATTGTCATTTATATATATATATATATATATATATATATATATATATATATATATATATATATATATATATATATATATATATATATATCAAGATGAAATATATCCGGTATTTACGCAGGAAAAGATTTTTTTTTTTAATTAAATGCCAAACTTCCTTCTGAATCGAAGCTTTGAAGATTAAATTCACTCTTCATCCCACCACCCTCCTTGTAATCTCATCTCAGTTTCAATCGCATTGATTGGCTGATCATAAAATAATATATACACAATTTTTAATTTTTAAAAAAAATATCAGATATTTGAGAGAGCGTTAGGTTTGGGATGACTGCAATAAATTAAATTTGATACATTTTGTAAGCTATTATACCCTATATGCCCACAAAGGCAAGTCCAACTGAGCGATCCAGCACACATGATTTTTTACATTAATGTCGGACTTCTTAAAGGGACATAACTTCGTAAAGAAGCAATTGGTGGCGAGTCAAATATCTTTGGCAAAAAGATAATTTGAATGCCTTATGAAGGCGCCCTACAGATATTGTGTACTTCTAAGGGAGTGACAGGTGGAAGGTGAAGTTGTTTGAATTTGCAACATGCACAATGAAGAGAATGTTGGCATCCCTCTATGATATCTTCATGTACATTGGCTGAAATTTGTTTACATATTGTATTTGTGGAAACTGTACATGAGCTACATGATCTAAGCACACAGCTGACAATAATGACCGCTCCCATATCCTGGAAAAATCAGCTTGAATTAGTCCAAAGTATACTATTTTTATCAGTTATTAAAATAGGGAAAAAGAATTTTACTAGAGTAGGCAATACCAGCTTCTGAAAATACAATTAATGAATTACAAAATATATAAAAAGTAAAAAAAAAGTTATCGGCTTTTTTTTTACAATTTACCTTTGAAGTCCAGGAAGTGAAAATGACCAAGCGGAGCTAGCAGTTTTTAGATAGGTTCACATCTGAACTAAGACCAAGCTGTATACTCTGTAACCCAAATTGCACCCATCAATCATACACCAAAATAAAGGGAATTACAAATTCTTTTAATAATACCTAAGATATACAAGGTCTTTTTTTTCAATAACCAGGATAATCAGTGAGGAATACCTGGGATATTCTTTTTCTTTAAAAATATAACCCTATGCAAAATACGAAACTGTAGAGCGCCACCTTAAAACAAAAATGAAAATGTGTGCAATTGCTTTTCTCTTTTTCATATTATCATGTATGTTTTTCTCAGCAAAATGATATATTAAAATTGATGCTATGCATGCAAATAAACTAATTATGCCTATTTTGCTCTTGCTTACACAATATGCCTTGTGGCAGTAATGCCTGTACAATGACCTTAATTATGGTGAAATTAGAAGTCTTAGAACGCAGGAGTAAAGTCAACTTAAAGTTAAAACTGTTGCATTAATTGAGAGAAAAATATAGAAAAAATGTTTCTTTTCATTCATTTGTAATAAAATTAAGAAACAAAATGATGTTAAAGCAGATTCGCTTTCTTCCATATACTAGTGTTAGAAGAATTAGCAAACTTGTACCCTTTGGCCTTGGACCTCTGTGAACCTGATCTGTTCCATCCCGGTTCAAACTGTAAATTTTATTAGTAACATCCCAGGAATAATTCTGGCAACTTTCATGTTCCCGTCTTTCAGCATAACACTGGTTGCTATTGTTGAGAAAATGCAATGTACATTTTAAAAATAGTTCACTTTTCATCACTGCAGCAAGAACTACATTTTAGCACAAACTATCAAGTGGCGCATGGCATGATGGGAAATCGTGTATTTTTTCATGTGAAAATATTATATTTTTTTAAAAGTATGAAAAATATTTCAGCAACAATTTTCTCGATTTCAGACTTAAGTAAATAATAAAGTATGGATGTAGTATTAATTGGGCAAATATTTAAAGTGATTATTTTGTGACTGACATTGCTATATAACATGTTTATATGTTTATTTTATAAAGAATGGATATATTACTGATTTATATATATATATATATATATATATATATATATATATATATATATATATATATATATATATGTGTGTGTGTGTGTGTGTGTGTGTGTGTGTGTGTGTGTGTGTGTGTGTGTGTGTGTGTGTGATTAGAATTCTGACGAAAGATTTATTTTTTTAAACTTACATAGAATTCCATACTTGATTTACATAGGATAGAAATCATTACTGGCCGGGAACCAGTTCTCGCCGCGAACCTTTGTTGTCATTGTGCTAATATTTCGCGAACGGACATGATATTTTCAGTCTTATGCATAACTTTAAAAGTACCCCACAAAATCACTTTGGTATAAAAACTAGTGTCATTGATTCAATATTGTCCTTGTAGCATTCATTTCTAGGGAATCATGTGATCATCTTTTGCATATGTGGGTCAAATGCTTATGCGTCATACAAACATGCCTTGTCATCCGTCCTTACTATATACAGTGTAAGAGGAATCGTGTTTTTACTTAACAAAGCGTCCTCCAATGTCATTGCCTGTAGTGTTTTTGGTAAAAAAAAATAATTAAATCTTGATTTCCCTCATTTTACATTGTGAAACTCAAATCTTCGAAGTGACTTTAAATTTCAGTATCAGGTCGTTTGTTTTCAGCAATGCCCCCACCCCACCCCAACCCCGCCCAAAATGGTAGGTGTTACATGTATGTCAGGGAGCATTGCTGGTAACAAAATATGTGTGTCAGGGAGCATTCATTGGCTGAAGTCAGTAATCTCCTATTCATCGCAATGCAATACATCGAAATGAGACGATGGGTACAACACATAAAATATCGCTCATCACGAAATGAGACGATGTATCAGTACAACACATAAAATATCTCGCATCACAATACATAGAAGAAAAAGGAAATATAAATTACCCTCCAAAACTGATTTTTTTTATCTCCTTCATTCGTACGAACAGACATGTATATATAAACAGAGTAAAGACAAATGGTAACCTTTATGCAAATAACGTCGACGAGCTACGAGATTACGTCACACGCTCCTGAAGATTATCTATCAGTCTAATGTCTGGAAAGCTTTCATTATGTTTGGTCACTAAGACATTTTCCATGCTTGCAAACCATAAACTTTGTTGCATCGTGATGTGTGTCACATTGCAAGTTTAGTATCGCAATGTGCATTGTATGGAAGTCTACAAACTACTATGGGTCGTTTTATTTACTGTGTATCGTGACGCCTGTTGCTTGTCTGATTTCTAGACGATGTACAGGTTTATGAGATAGTATACCGAAATACGAGTCCTATATATCAAAGACTGTATCAACTCTTGAATTTGTACTTGTGCAGGGTACGAACGTGATACAGAATTTTCAATGGATACATTATTTGTTTTAAATATTGCACTGATTCTTGTGACGTTTCATTTATGGAAATAATTTAAATATATGTACCTAACATTTTCTAATATTAGTAGACATGACAGAGATTCAGTTATACCGGTGTGTTTACAAAATCTATATCGTAATTTATATAACTCCTTTCTATTATTATTATTATTATTATTACTACTAGTATTATTATTATTATTATTAATATTATTATTATTATTATTATTATATTCATGATGATGAGTATTATCATCATCATCATCCTTGTTATATTATTATTATTATTATTGTTGTTGTTGTTGTTATTATTATTATTATTATTATTATTATTATTATTATTATTATAAAAGTATAACAAAAAACTTCCAGATGTTTTTTAAACTTTTATATTTCATTGAGCCAGGCATTCAGAAGATCATTATCGATTATTCTCTTTAATTATGATGATGATGATAATCATCATCATCATCATCATCATCATCATCATCATCATCATCATCATCATCATCATCATCATCATCATCATCATCATCATCATCATCATCATCATCATCATCATTTAACCAGTGAAGTAGTATGGGTAATATACTAGAATACCTGATAAAAAGGAGGACAATCTTCAAATTCACAACGTAATATTGTTCTTCATTACGTACAAGATGCAATGAATTAAAATAATTTACCAGTATATGATGAAGTCTGAAACATATTTACTGAGGACTGTGTATCTGTCTTTTTTTTTTTTTTTCATTCCTATGACGACAGGTGAGAAAGATGCTGACCCCCTTCTTACTTTATCACTGGATATTCATGCTAGGAAAAATCCAGTGTAAGGCTACTCACTTCTAGTAAAACATTTTGCCACAAGAGTTCAGATTTTCGTTATAAAATATTAAAGAAAATATTAAATGCCAAGCAGATTTCTGAAAATTATATTATTTTTTCTTATATGTATGGTAATTCAGTAAATAAATAAATCCTATTGATTTAGATCGTGTATATTTACCACTGAAATACTGACCTCTAAATATTTTTTAGGAAAGCTGTGAAAACTCTTGTTTAACAATATTATATTTGAAAGTCAAATTTTTTTCTTCTGTATCATCAGTTAAATTACTGCTCTCCCTCGCAAAATAATCCAGTTATCAACATCATTTTGCAGTTGACAAATACACATATTGTATCATCTCATTTACTCCAACATTTAGAAGCAGTTGCATGTTCTACACATGATTGATATCCGTCAATGTAGATAAAAAAAATTTCCTTTAAATTTATACTGCTACGTGTTCAAAATCTTTCTATATACCAGTTCATTTTTTTTAATTATATTTTTATTGGTGGCCGACAATAATGATCTTTTTAACTCAAGAAAATGATTTATCCCTTGCATGTGTTTGGAGCAGGTGACATGTGAATACGGTGCACCGCTAAAATGTTACCAAATAAAGCAGTTTTACAGGCATACTCAGGCATTTCGATAATGACTGCTATCATAATAAGTCACATAATTTACGTCAAGAAATTCAGTAATTCCGTCAACAATTTGTGAAATTTCAAGCATATCTTTTTATTTTAAATAATTAGATTCGACTATGGCTAGAACTGGTACTGTGATTCTGGAACACTGTACCGAAACACGGGTGAGAAAAAAAAATGCCGTAATTCAAATGCAATTGATTTACTTGCGCATACTTTATACTTTCCTAGATAGGCTGCCTAGTGTATTCATGGTATAGCTATTGTGTGGTTTGAAAAAGACGTAGAAATTGTGGCGAGAATTGGTTTCAGACCGGTTTTCTTCTCAATAATAATCCTGAATAGAGTTGAAACAAAGGATTGAGGAACCATATTTATAGGGGAGGCTAATCTGATTGGAACAGAGGTCAGACCAGGATATAATACTTCCGGGTCAGTACCCAGCTAAGTAGTTCATATCATTCCATAGAATAACTGGGAAAGAATCATTTTATATTTTGAGATATATTTTATTGTGTTTGTAAAGGTAACGTGACGGAAGTGCACATGTAAAGTTATTGTGTGATATGGTTACTATCTATGTTTTGATTAACCCAGAAACAGAACCCTTGACCACTGTAGATGTTGATCAGTTGTTAAATATAAGCATTCTAGGCAAATTCTGTCCTGTGTTGGTGTGTGTAATGGTCTATAATGGCACTGTTATCCGTTGGAATCCTACTGTGATTGGGACGTTGCTCTGAGATTAGCTTGGAGAAATGTTTGTATGCAGAATTTTGGAAAATTAATGGTGGCCTGACCCTTGTTATGTGTAAGCTACATCAGTGACGGAATTACTCGAACCATGCGCTAGATTTATTTATTCAAAGCTAACAGTTAATTTTGACAAAAGTTTTAGCACTTATCACACTTTGCAAAACAGGTTGAAATTTTTGTTAAAATTTGATGTTGATCGTCGAAATTTCTATCACGTTCTCGTGATCAAATACGAACCTGCATAACAACTTACGTTCAGTGTCAACCATTTCAAACCTGCATAACAACTTATGTTCAGTGTCAACCATTTCAGACCTGCATAACAACTTATTTTCAGTATCAGTCATTTCAGACAGGCATAACAACTTACGTTCAGTGTCAACCATTTCAGACAGGCATAACAACTTACGTTCAGTGTCAACCATTTCAGACCTGCATAACAACTTATGTTCAGTGTCAACCATTTCAGGCTCTACAAAACTGACAAAAATAAATCAAAATTAAATTTTGCTCAATGAACTCGTTAGTTTCATATAATGAACTATATATTTTATTCTTAAAGAGAAACTTTATTTCAACATTACACATTTAGTGTTAACATAATTACCAATTACCCACGACATTCAATAAATAACATATGGAAAGTGGCATATGAAGACTTTTAATTAATCGTAGTATTATTTCAGTGATGACTAATTTATAAATGGTCTACTGAGACTCACGTCATTTCTTTTTGTTAGAACTGAATTCCTTTTCAGATGCTGAGAATTGTTCCAAATCTGTGTTATATATATATATATATATATATATATATATGTATATATACATATATATATATAGAGAGAGAGAGACAGACAGACAGACAGATGGTGAATCTGTTTTATAATTAATAGTGACGAAGCGTTTTAACTTTTAAAAAAAAAACAAACAATAAATATAGGGACAATGAACGATAATCCGTCATAGAATGAGGACGTTATATGAATGTTTATTCCAAATAAAATTGTTCGAAATGTTACATAAAGTATGTTTTTGAATCTCATGAATCAAATGACGAAAAATACTGACTTTATTTTGTTTTTTAAAACAGAAATAGTGCAGTGCGATGACTTTAAAATGCTTTCTGATTCTACGGGCTTCACGCCTTTGTTTTAAATGACGTCGTGCTGTCATTTGTCATGTTGTGTTATAAACGTGTGGAATATGGTTTATATACATAATAACACAGCGGTTATGTGATAATAAAAACTTTATTCAGCACCATCATATACAAATAAAAAAAGAATACATTCAAAGAGCATTGCTCTCTTCCAACAAATTTGTCACAACGTCCCATATACACATTAACATACTCAAAAGTACACATCAAGATTTCAAAAAAAAAGAAGAACTTATTTCTGAACTAGTTTTTGTTTAGAGATAATCTTCATTTTATATTAAAGCTAATGGCATCAAGAGAAGCGTCATTATCGATAACCGTACATAGGTGCATTGGGTTTGCCATCTATTTCTGCTGATTATTAAATATGTGAGGAAAGCATGGCATTCCCATTTATGATCATGTCGGGGTACACTGGAACAAAAATGTTTTTACAGTCTCGAAAACAATGGCCAGTATATTGAATAAATTGACAACTTTATTCATGCTTTTTAAATATAGGTGACAGCAAAACGCTTATATCTTTGTAAAAATATTATAAACCTAACTGACATCTAACGTGACTTAAAAAAGCTTTGAAATTTAAGAGTCGTAATCATTTCAAATTGAAAATTATATATATATATATCTATATATATATATATATATATATATATATATATATATATATATATATATATATATATTCTGCCTAAAACAAGTAAAAATGCAAGTACAAAATTCTGTAAACGATGATTTGTTGTTCCGTTGTTAATCTTCTACATGCATGTGATTAATAGTAATTTCTTCAATCCTACTCAGAGACAAAATTAGTTCATACAGTTTAAAATTCCTTGTCGAATCATTTATAATGTGCGGAAATATTGTCCAGTGTGTACTAGAAATTATAAAAGTACAGTCATGAGTTTTTCGCACACCTCAGATTCATTAACACAGAACTTGTCAAACCGTAAATGAAGGAAAACCAGCTTGTACTGTTCGAAGTTATCTTTTAAGGGCTGTGAAGCAGTGTTTTATCATAAGAATCTCCCATGTTTTAAGCAGATACAATCTCACTTACAATTACACTTTCAAACACGATAATAATAAATGTAAAGTACTGTAGAAAGAAGAATAAGGCCACAACAAATCTCCTCAGCCCAATGTAGGACATTTATAAATCTCAGTAACAGAAATGCATCGATTGAAGTCAATAGAAGTTATAACAGTGATGCTCTATCAACATGTATATTTCAAGTCAATAGAAGTTATAACAGTGATGCTCTATCAACATGTATATTTCAAGTCAATAGAAGTTATAACAGCGATGCTCTATCAACATGTATATTTCAAGTCAATAGACGTTATAACAGTCATACTCTATCAACATGTATATTTCACGTCAATAGAAGTTATAACAGCGATGCTCTATCAACATGTATATTTCAAGTCAATAGAAGTTATAACAGTCATGCTCTATCAACATGTATATTTCAAGAACTACTCTTTTGTCCTAGTATTTATGCACGACTTTCACGCCAGTGACGCAGACGTATTTGTAATTATTCAGGTGAAGTCAATCTCTGTGAATGACGAATTAAAACATTTAAACGCCTTGAACAAATGCGACATTATCTTGAAATTTGGTTTGTTTGTTTAGAATTTTTTTGCTTCCAAATGGAATCAGCATATGAACTGTCACAAATTTGTTCTGTTCAATCGCAGCTTGGTTTAGATGTAAGTTGCAATCCAAATGCCATAAAATATCAAATTGACGAGTCCTAAATATTATAATGTAGTCCTTCTTTCCTATTTTTTTCTTTCCTTCCTCCTCCTATTTCTCCTCCACATCTACAGCACGTAACAGAAGAAACATTAATTTCTAATCCATTCCATATGTCTGATTAATTAATTTCTATTTATATGTTCCAATGTCTGGGAAATTCGTTTCTATTTATATGTTCCAATGTCTGGGAAATTCATTTCTATATGTTCCAATGTCTGAGAAATTCGTTTCTATTTATATGTTCTAATGTCTGCTTGCCACTTTTCTTCATATATGCCACACATTTCTTCCTTGATACTTCTCCAAACAAAAAAGTCGAATGTAATCACGACCAATTCTGATCTTAGGGTTTATTCTGATCGCAAAAGTAAGAAATGCGACTTGATTTTGCTAAATTTGGAAATCAAACAACACAGAAACATGTCTCCGTTATCAGTCAAATGTTGTGTCATTTTTGAACCTTTGACTCTGTTCTCACATTTAACGAAATATGTTTTCCACATTTGTGTATGTTTATTGTGATTTTGTTGGGTTGGGCAAGTAAAAACGCCATGTTGTCAGAAAGTACAGGACGTCTGTTTCTGAGCACTGTCAATCGCCATTGTCAAGATAATGTAGCAACCTCTTGTGAGCAATAACAAAATCAAGAGCTTATAACTCGTGCATTCTAATTATGGTCATTGTGGCATCTGTCCATAAGGGTTATGATGCAACATTGAGTTGTATTCATGTGCTTTCAAACGTAATGAAGCTATGCTTCCCATATTTGGCTGAGGAGTATAGGAATGACTGGTAAAAGCACAACTTGAAGTGTTGACTGCATCATAGGAAGGGGGAGTAGACCATCCCATATAGTCTGTACCCATCGTCCCTGGACGTGGCGTTATAGGTTGCTCAATAGGAGTTTCCTCTTGGGGATGTCCAAACATAGGGGGCCTTTGAGATATCATGTTTCGCTCGTTTCTTCTGAACTTTGCACGTCTGTTTTGAAACCATACCTGTGCATGTAACAATGGTGGTATTAGTACAATAAATGATATTTTGTATCACACAAATGGGTAGAAGCTTACTATATATATATATATATATATATATATATATATATATATATATATATATATATATATATGTGTGTGTGTGTGTGTGTCTGTGTCTGTGTATGTGTGTGTGTGTGTTCTTTATTGTCCCCTGAGAAAGACTCCATTTAAGCTTTTTCCCAGTTTTCAGTATTTGCACGTGTGTGTGTGTATATATATATATATATATATATATATATATATATATATATATATATATATATATATATATATATATATATGGGTGTGTGTGTGGGTGTGGGTGTGGGTGCGTGCGTGTGAAATTTACAAGATTCATATGTGGACTAGAAGACGAAGGCGAAGATGAAGAAAAAATAGGTGTTTACGGCATTTTATGATAAGGGACCCTTCATGTGCAATTGACAGTAAATGCTATATTGTGACGGTTGGTTTATGTTGTTGCAATAAGGTTTCCAAAATAGCAAAGTCTGATTGTCAAAGAAAAGAAGCTCTTGAAGAAACGCTGAAGCAACATCTATTGATCTGCTTGTTAAAACAAATCTTCAAACATGTTAAGGCATCACGGCTAGCGAGATATAATTTCGATACTGTTGCGAGTAAGTCAAAAAATTTACCTGGACACGTGCCTCGCTGAGGTTTACCCGTCTTGCCAGCTCTTCGCGCACAAAGGCATCTGGGTAGTGCGTTCTTTCAAACACTCGTTCCAGGGCCGCAAGCTGCGTACTGTTAAAAGTTGTTCTGTTCCTCCTCTGTTTTCGTCGCCTCTTTGATTCCGCATCATCTTTGTTTTCGTCTTCGTCATTATCTGGAATGAAAATGATTTCTTAATTTAAATTCACAGTTTTGCTTGCAATAAGTGATGATCTTGCAAAACGTGTGTAATCTTTTTCTGGCCTAAAATCTGTAATCATCTTAGGATGCTCGCAAAAACTTGGATATGTGTGAACGGGCGAACCCAAAAAGTATCTTTCGACAGAGAATTTTCTGACTCCAAATAATAGGTTCTTTTTTCAGAACGAATACGGGTATGGTCACAACAAAAACGACTGTGATATTCATAAAATATTTCACTAATCTCATCCAAACCTGAAAATCTTCTTTGCTACTTCAACACAAAAAGAAAGTGTTCATTGGTCTTCTCTACTGTGAAATCAGAAATTTTTGTGGGGATACAATTTCGTAATTTGGAAGAAAGCAGATGATTTCGTGGGTATACAATTTCGTTGAGTCACACTGTTTACCTTAACACCCACTCAACAATATCACCTTTAGTAGTGGATTTAATTTCGGGGTTATTCATTACCAACGAAATTATGAAAAAAGGAGGAAAAACGAAATTAAATCCTCCACGACTATTACTGATTTTACAGTATTTAATTTAGTCTATAATGAAATTGTCTTTGTTGCAGTGTTTTCATATCTTTGCATCTTTACCAGAAAGAGGGTATGCATTCTTCACAAACTGACCATGTTAATGACATCATTAGATCATATACAAGTTGGGGGCCCCGGCTGGCCTCACATCTCACCTCTGTCCGCGTGGGTTCGAGTCTTGGCTAGACCAATAATGGTATGTGAAAAAGCTTGCCAGTTGCTTCCTGTTTGTCGGTGTTTCTTCCCGGACTCTTCTTCCACCGAATATACTGGCCGTAATGTATGGCCATTCATGTGCTAATAATGGCATTAAACCCCAACAATCACAACTCAGAAATTACACACAAGTTCATCAAAATCAATAACAGTAACATCGTCGCATGCCACGCGAGAAAACGAGAAAATCCGCAATGCTCTCTTATCACCAGTGGGCGCCTGCGATAACATTTCCTCGTTCTTTTTTAAATTGCATAAAAACCACGTCATCAACAACACAATGTAACGATCTCCTACACTTCAATAAAGGAACCCTTTATATCGATCGATACGTGGCTGTGTTTTTAAGAGAAACTCTGATTGGCTCGTTTAAACAGCATTTAAGGTCTTGTTGAGTCATTATTGCGAGAAAATTTTATTCGCGCTCGCTGTGATTGGTTAAGCAGGTTTATGCATATTCAGGGCAGAAAAAGGAGCGTAGCGGATTGTCGATTGTAGCTTGCGACAATGTAATAGAAAATGAAAGAGCTGTCTGGAAACGCGCGACTAAACTCGCCGAAACTAACTCGACCAAAAACCCGTGTAAGGATAAGATAAGTTAATTTTCAAGGGATTTAAATAATAATTTGGTAAAATATCACTTCACAAAATTTAATTGTCTCATATTCGGACACGAGGGAATGAGGTATCCAATAAATGCATATCTTCCATTACATCATCATTGTTTTGTTTGTTATTTTTCTTGGGGGTGGGTGGGAGGTCAATGACAAATTTCTTTAAAGAGTGTCCATTTCAATGTACCGTAAATGCGGTTTTTTTTTTGGTTTTTTTTTTTGTGTGTGTTCAGTTTGAGCAAAGCATGTATATTAGGAATTAATTACATGAATGACTAAAATATTCAAAAGAGGTTAATCCGTAGAATTTATTACTTTTTTTGTAATACACGTCAATTACTCTAGAGGACACATACTTTAAGGATTTTATATTTTTGGCCTTCACGTTTTTTTATTTTAAATACATTTTATAGAATATTAACATATGTACTGTTATTGTTTTATCTTGTTGTATTTATTGTTTGGAAGGGTTTATCTTTTTATCTTCCTTAAGATTTTTGCGCAATTCGTCACTTTAAAACATTTGCAGGGCTTTACTTATAACAGCCATTATTGTGCTGATGTGCTGTTTAACATACATACATACATACATACATACATACATACATACATACATACATACATACATACATACATACATACATACATACATACATACATGCATGCATACGTACACACATGCATACGTACACACACATACACAAAAGGAGAATATATTTTATTAGGTGCAGTTAACTGACAGAACTTTATGTGTCACTGTTTGCTTCTTGTTGTTTTTTTTTTTAAATATCTGCTAAATATGTTTTCGAGATCAACTCCAGAGACGATAGTTTTCTTGTACGCATTACTGCATACATCGTAACTAAATAGTATGTTTCCCTTTTCAACTTACTTAATCAGCAGTGATTCCTATTGATTTAAACTATATATCTAGGTATATTTCACCTATCACGCCTATACTTAGTGACACATAACATCATAAGCGGCACTAAATTTACTCAACATTGGCATTTAGAAAATAAATAAGATACAACTTTCGTGGGATAATTCTTGAAAGTGACCCATTCAATCTGAATGTATCGACCCAATTCATTTTTCTAGTCATGTTTCCGGTGATGTAAGTGATGACAGGCTGTCCCTGTGCACTCACGTTATATTCAACGTTTGAAAACGCTCTGCCTCATTAGACAATCCACCTACATTGGAATGAATTTGGACATTAAAGTGTAACCCTCTTGTGAAGCTTCGACCTCCATTTTCTTTGGCATCTGGTCCGGTTTATATAATAGAATTTTTTAATTTAACGGTCTGCTTACATAGTTTACGGAGACAGATCTATCCTTTGATAATCAGCGTGATTGTAGTAGATTGTATTCTAGAAACCTTTTATGCAGTTTCAAGTCACTATAGAATTTTCATAACAAAATGCATAAAGTGTGTATTCCATGCAAACAGACCCTGATTTTATTAAGCTTTAAACACTGAGACCGATATATATATATATATATATATATATATATATATATATATATATATATATATATATATATATATATATATATATATGTATATATATATATATATATAAACTTTGATATTGAAAAAAGACACACAAAAAAAGACTGAGACCGATATATATATATATATATATATATATATATATATATATATATATATATATATATATATATATATATATATAAACTTTGATATTGAAAAAAAGACAAAAAGAAAGAATTAATAATGATCGTTTGACAATTTCAGTTCTGGCTTCGGTTCTATAACATTGCTGCATGAATATGTGGAACAGGAACTTCTAAATATCGGGTGTCTTTTAATTGAAAAGGCTTTTGAATTCCATGCCAGATTTAAGACCTTCATTGCTTTAAAATAGTAAGTAACCACCTCCACCCCGACAAAAACTTAAAATTATGAGCATCAATAAGAAATAGAGGTCGCATTCTTTGTTTAAATACAACCCTGCTCTTTTATGAAATGTTTTTGTTTTACTATATTGATTTCTAAGTTAGCTCATCTGGAAAATTGTTTATACTCTTAACATAATGCATATCTTTTTTCGTGTGTCTGATCTTAATTGGACATCGTAGATATACTAGCATGATGAAATGTAGTTATTCCAAACCAATCTCATCGAAATACATAATTTATCTTTATGAAGAATGATGGGTTCAATTTGATTGTAACTATTAGCGCAAGTACATATCATACCAATAAAAGCAAAACAATTTTCAGACAAATTAAATGATGTCTGGAAGAAATGAATCCACTCCAAATGTTCTAACTTACTGCTGAAACGAAATTTTTACAAAGTAGATTGTTAAAAGCACTTCTATTGAATGGCCGATACTTTGTAAAAATATAATTCATATTCTCATATTCAGTACGTTAAACTTTGATATATTGGCACTAGATTTCATATAATTTACGGTAAAATTTATCGTTTACCTGCTCAGTTGTCTTTCCTTTCTTTTTTTTTTTTTTTGTAAAGATAACCAGCCATGTTCAAGTTAACAACCAGGGCAATCCCATCCGTCCTAACAAAACTATATTCATACTCTACCAGAAAATGGTTGCTTGAAAATCAGATTTAAAGTCGTTTCGTAGTAAATTAGTTAAGAAAAACCCATAAAAGTCCAAAATAGTTTCTGGCTTAATGTGTGCGTATGTGGAGGCGGGTACAAACAACTTATGTATCGGACACATACGATTGAGGATGAAAGAGAACCAGTCTAAGACAATAATTCCCCATGTGATATGGACAAAACTTTTTTCCTCTTAAAAGGGATGAATCTGGTCAAAAACAACGTTTTAATTTCCAATAGCTTGTCACAGGTTTTTCTCCCCAAAATCTAGTCACAGGTTGTCTCCCCAATAGCTTGTCACAGGTTTTTCTCTCCAATAGCTTGTCACAGGTTGTCTCCCCAACAACTTGTCACAGGTTTATCTCCCAAACAGTTTGTCACAGGTTGTCTCCTCAATAGCTTGTCACAGGTTGTCTCCGCAATAGCTTGTCACAGGTTTGTCTCCCCAACAGTTTGTCACAGGTTTGTCTAACTCGTGGTTATATACAATTTATTATGAACAATAAACTTTGGAAAAGAAACAGTGGCGGTGCGAGGGTTCGAGGTGCCCGGGGGCAATGTTCTTTAGTGGCGCCCCTACTTTGCCACAGATAACAGTTTTTATGTCAGTTGCCCACCCCGCCATCTAAGCCCCCGTTACAGCTGAAAAAAAGCTCCAGACAGCGCCCCCTCGTCCGGCGCCTGGGGGCAAATGCCCCTCCCCCGACCCCCCTCGCGTCGCCACAGAATAAATAGTATATTGTTATATCATAAAGAAGAAAACATGATTTTAAATCTTGCTTGACAGTCACAAATCTTGCTTGACAGTCACAAATGTCGTCTTACTGAGGTTAATTTACGTCCCGAGGACAATTATAAATCGAGCCAACAAAAAACGATATTTCATCATATAAAATCAACAGAATTATGATTCCAATCTTACCCCAGATACAATTTCTTTCGATTTGAAAAATGTGTGTATGTCTACAGTTAGGCAATGTGAAGCTGGTAACATATAAGTACTAGATACGAATTGTTTCTTATAAATGGCCAATTACAGTTCTTTGTCTAATAATTACCTTTTGCCAAGAAATTTCTTGAAGTACCGGAGCCTTTCGTCAACATCCAACATGGATTCAGAGTTTGCTTAGTTAATTAGATTCTTCAGGCTTCCGGGTCATCATACAATAGTATATATACAAATTTTTAGTATCATAGCGCCTTACCATACATCATAAATTACAGTGTTATTCTAGATCTGATCAATTCCTTCAAAACTGTGGTGAAGAAAATTTCAATCACACAAAGAATAATATATGGACTATTTTTACATATATTTTCCGGAAAGGTGAATTAGTGTTGTTTTTTTTTTTTTTTAGCAGTTCTTATGTGACGATATGAGCTGGAGTTACACGCAATGACTCGGTGAATCCATAGTGTAATGCCACTTTATTTTTGCCTGTATCAAATTCATTTAGTTAAAACAGTATATATTTAGACTTTTGATGCTGATGCCCTAAACTAGAATCCAAGTACATATGGTGCTTGGCAAAGGGTAAACCATTTGCAGTAAATAATGGTAAATAATGATAAATAATGGTAAACCATTTGCAGTAAATAATGGTAAATGTAGTGTCGGTTTGTTGAAAAACATTTAACTAACTGAACAAATTCATTAGCGGATCTATTCTTTTCACGGTCTACATATCCCTAATTAAGGATTGAAGTTTCTAGACACACACTGCAGTAGAAATGTTTACAGCATACGCTCGCGTACAAGTCGGGACCAAGTGCAGACAACATCAACCCTGATATGCCGTCGCGTAATGATCCTGCAGAACTGGATCTATGTTGTTTGAGCTACCGATGATTCTCCACAGTTGGATTTGATCTACAATAGGGTATATACGGTAGATGAATACTGTCAAACCAAACTCTGTCAAAGTTTTCCCGTTGGTAATGTGGTGCACAGCGTTTCTTTCCACCTTAATGGCTGATACATATTCGGTAAATCAAACATGTTTGATCCAGTCTAGTTAGAGAGTGTTCGGGTTGTATTTTCACTGCGTCAAGAAAGACTGATGCCTATCCACGGCGACTTTCTAATTAATGTCTTCTGTTCTTGGTATTTCTGTATTACGGATGATGTCGAGTGCGCGTCGGACTTTTTGGCAATCTTTTATCGCCCTACGCCCATTCGTGTCAAAAGCTGCCGAATAAATTTTTCTGCAATCTAGCCGAAATAATCTGAATTACATATGGCCGACATAATGGGACCTTAAATTCTGATGAAAGAAATGAGTTCTTTCATAGATTAAAGAGAGTGTATAGCATTATTTTCAAAAACACATATCGTCACGAAGTTACTAGACGCCAGCGAGTTTGCATAGATGCAGCATAACCTTAATAAAGAACATCTTCTTCCTTATAAGTTTTGCTTGATTTATCTTGATTCTTGGCAACGAAAGGAATCATATAAACATATTTGCCAAGCCCATCGTTGTTGTCATTGTTATGATCACCATAATTATCATCGTCATCATCAATATCAAAATCATCATCATCATCATTAATATCATCAACAACAGCAACAGTTACAGCAACCACAACACCATGATACAACTGCTACTACTTCGATGCTGCAGCTGGTAATGAGTATGATGAGGATTTGTCATCGTCGTCGTCGTTGTCGTCGTCGTAGTTGTAGTAGTAGTAGTTGTAGAAAATTATTAGAATAGAAGAGGGAATAGGAAAAGAGACAACAAGAAACGTAGAAAGGGGACAGAAGAGCTGTTACAACCTAATGTAATATCTACACAGACAGTCATCTTTCCTTTCGCTAATGACGAATGCCAAGAACATGCATATCTAAATAAATATACACCTTCACTTATTTAGGGATATGTAAGTTTCATTGCTGGTGTTTTTTCTCAAATCAGACAAAAATATCGAGAATAATCGCAGAAAGATATATGAAGACTGGTTTGTGAACCTGATGCCCATATATAAGATGTTTTGCAGCGTCAGGCGTATCAGTTACACACATTTAACCACATAGATATGGCTGACATCCCATTCCCTATCACTAAGGATTTATCTTACAGGTTCTTCTCACTGTAAGATTATACTAGTAATTAATCAATGATACAACCGAGCTTTATCTGTGGCTTGTTGTGAAATGATGTACGACTCAACTGGAAACTCAGTAATTTAAGTGGGATGAGTTATGGGCCCTTTCTCGGGCTCTTTTTTTATGGAGGTACATATCTCATAAGAACGCTAACAAAACAGCAATATGATGCCGAAAGAAGCATTTTGCTGCCATGAAATATGTTTTCAGTTGGAACGTTGACGCCATCTTCTTTGAATCATTTCATCAACTGTCTTGGTTGAAAAACTGTGCATTCATTAGGGAGACTTAAGGCTGATAATGTTGTTTAATGCAATCCATTTTAGAATTTTATGCACGCTTTTACTCCAAAACACGAGTATTCTTAGCATCAAATGGAAACAGTTTTGAGTAGACAAGCGCGAAAGAAAAAATCGGAGATGTATAACGCAGAAGCAGCTTATACTAAACAAATACAAATTTATGAAACTACGTATATCTTGAGGGATGCTACAGGAAAAATGTTTGAAGTTGGTTAATATCACTTAATTCCAAAGGAAAACTAAAAATAAGTTCCGCGTGATTACCAATTCGTCAAAAAATGAAAGCAGTTGATTAAATATTTACAGTAAATTTTCCTGAATTATAATGTAGTACACTATATAGGACTTCTTTTCTAATAAGAGAAATTAAAAAATAAAATAAGTGTAGAAATAGTAATTTTCTACGATGTCCATTCACCCGTAATTTTATCAAAAATCTATCTTCTTCTCCATTTTTGCAAACACTGTGAATCTATCCAAATCATAAAGTCAAATAATGTTTCGCAATGTTATGTGACCGTTTCGGCACGAGAACGGCCAAAGTGATGAAGTAAATAGACCATATCCGACCGCAATGTTTCGGATCCTGAATTGGATTCAGTCCATGGGTGTGGAGACAAAGGAGGTATGAAAGTTTGTACCCTGATTTCCGTCTATGCCAATTAAGAGAGGATGGTCATATTTTGTAAGATGTTTCACGGGTATGAGTACATAGCAACAGAGGTTTGTAAGATGTTTCACTAGTATGAGTACATACCAATAGAGGTTTGTAAGATGTTTCACGGGTATGAGTGCATAGCAATAGAGGTTTGTAAGATGTTTCACTAGTATGAGTACATAACAATAGAGGTTTGTAAGATGTTTCACAAGTATGAGTACATAGCAACAGAGGTTTGTAAGATGCTTCACGGGTATGAGTACATAGCAATAGAGGTTTGTAAGATGTTTCACGGGTATGAGTACATAGCAACAGAGGTTTGTAAGATGCTTCACGGGTATGAGTGCATAGCAACAGAGGTTTGTAAGATGCTTCACGGGTATGAGTACATAGCAATAGAGGTTTGTAAGATGTTTCACGGGTATGAGTACATAGCAACAGAGGTTTGTAAGATGTTTCACGAGTATGAGTGCATAGCAACAGAGGTTTGAGGATTTTGATGCGTCGCCATGGAGGGATGGGATGGGATGGGGCTGAGGGTCAAAATTGGTAATAAAATGTACGAGTATTGTAAATACCTCAGCCATCATTCATAAGTATCTGATAAGTGACCCTTTTTTTGGTCTATTTCGTGTAATCACATCTAAATTCTTAAATTAAACAAACCGTTCAATGTCTCTATTTTTTGCTTCAGAAGAGAAAAAAACGATTTTCAGTGGCTATCTTCGCTATTTTAAGTTTTTAATAGGCAATTGTTTGGTACTGGTTATTGTCTCATTTATCAGTGCTTTGCCATTTGCACTTAGAAGACTTGTATAATACCAATGTATCTGGGAAGATGACAATCTCGATGCGGCATGGAATCCGCGTTTATTAAATTCTAATGTGGCAATAAGAAGGGTCATCCCTAATGAACACATCCTTAGGGCGTGCTGATAGTGGCCTGAAAACTGAAACATGCAAGTATTCACCGATCTTATAATAATGTTTGGAATTCCCGACAAGCTCAGGTAATGATGGGTGTCCAGTTGTCGCGAGATTCTCGTCTAATTAATGAGAGCTGTCCGAGCTTTGACTGGCGGCATCTCTTGATGGTCGGCACATCTCCCCCTTTTCATCAACCCTATCTCAACTTCACTTACCACCTAATGAATCATGGCTATATCGCTTGTCGGCATTATCGAGGGTTCCGAATTATCTTGAGATGGCAAATTTCACAGATTTATCCATTGCCTTCCATGTAAATTCATTGTTGTAGGCTATTTTGTTAGTCACAAGGAATGTTGTGTGTGTGTTGCCCATTAATGTGATAGATGCATACTTCGAAAGAAAGCACAGGAAGTGCTAATTTGAAGCTATCCTGTAAGAAAAATTTATTAAACAAGAATCCTTCAAAGAGCAAATCGTATCATAAAAGCATAAGAAAGCATGCTATACGTATAACTTAAATTGAAGTCTACATGAAAGATATTATATCAACAGCAACAACAATTTTTGCTTAAATAATACTTATAAAGTTGATGTGTCTGACAATTCGAATTTTATGGTAGACTTTATATGTTAGAGTTCATATTAGGTGACGGTCTTCGGACACCGGGAAGGGGCGGGGGTGGCGGCTTTGTGTAAAACAAGGAAGCATTGGTTATGCTGAGTGAGCGAGAATAACGATAATTACCCTTTTGATGACCCCTCCTAAATCATCAAAGATGGTCATATTTGATTTTTAAATAAAACCGGAGTACCTTTCCAGAATAAAGAAAAAAGTATAGACCTCTGGCGGTAGCAGCGATTTCCACCAAGTAGAATTGTCTCAAATAATCACTTTTGCCACAATTATATTGGAAACAAATACTTTATCAATTGCTGGACATCGTCCGTGACAGGGGCGATATTAATAAAATGACCCAATTATCCCCAAGTTTACAATTATTCATGAAACCCGCTACAGGTGTACAAATAAATAAATAAATAAATAAATCACTTGCCGAAAGGTTTGTGAGATGAATCCTGGTCGTTAAAAATAGATTTTGGTCCAATATGGAGGTTAAGTCCACGATATCTTAAAAATAAATGATAATGCCAAGATTTAGTTTATTCCAAGGAAAATGTAAAAGTCGAAATCCATCATAAACTCAACACGATGTATTGCGTCCATTACCTGAAGAAAGTAAAGTTACCAGTCAGTCAAAATTGATTTATGTTAGTCCATTCCCTGGAGAAACTAAAGTAACCAGTCAATCAGAATGGATTTAAGTCTGAAGCACAAATTCTGTACTTGTACAGGCAGACAAAAGTACGTCTCGTTCTAAATATACAGACCTTTCAAACGTATCCAAAGGAAATAGATTGGACAAATGAGTGCAAAGAATAGGAGATGACGTAAACTTTGTGAAATAGAACTACCGTATATTCGTTTCATTTTGTAACATAAAAAGTTCCAAAAGAGGTTTAGTGAACAAAAATTAGTGTTTGTAACGTCTCAACATCAATATTTTTTTTTAATTGCAACTTTCTAGAAAGCTACTCGCCAGAGAAAACGGCTATTAAAAAGATATTTGGTAATGCCCGACAGAGATTACAACTTCACATAAGATTTTTTTAACATTACGCTTTTGCTCAGGCGGAAAGCAAGGAACTTGAAAGATAGACCATCTATTTTTGTCTTACTGGCGTAACTTTCTCCAAAATTTTGACATTATTTCAACGGATCGGGAGGAAAGGTCTCGAAGACAATGATCTTGTTCTTCTTATCTGTGTATCAAATATCAGCATTAAAATTCTATCTCTAATAAGAAGGTGATTCATTTATAACCCACACTCCAGTCGACCGCTTCCATGTATTCTCTTCCATGTTAAACGATAACCTTTATGTCCAAAGGTGGAATGTACATCCCTCTACCTTACAGAACCTTACAGAAGTAAACTTTTGTTATCGCTAAACTTTCTGAAGATGAAGGACATTTTTATGTACATGTGTCAGGGAATAATTTTGGAGTCCGTGCTACACGTGTAATCATTTTTAAATAAATTCTTCATGTTTTGTCTTATGATTCGAAAAAAGCAATTTGTATCCTTCTTCCAAGAATAAAAGGAAGGGGAAGTATTGTTTTGTTTGTTTTGTGGTATTAACGCCATTTTCCAGCATATGACAGGCTATACATGGCGGCCAGTATATTTGGTGGAGGAAGAACCCAGAAAAACCCCGGGAAGAACCACCGACCCACGGGAAGCTACGGGCAAGCTTTCTCACGTACCCACGTTAGCCGAGCAGAAACTCGAACCCACGCGGACAGAGGTGAGATGTGTGAGTGATCTGTAAAGGCAAGCGCCTTAGACCACTCGGCCACCAGGGGCCCGGGAGGATTTCAGGAATAATCAAAGATTGAAAGTAGATAGATAGATATAAATATATATGTATGTATACTATTCTCTTTAAGTTGACGTTAAACAAATAAATTAAAAATAGTGCCAATAATACCAATCGATATTGTTATTTCCACGATCCATTAAAGTAGACTGTTACATCTTGATTGCGGACCATTTTGAAAGGCTTTGAGAATCACATTGTCTACTCAGAAATTTACTTTTAGCTGAAGATTGTGTAACAATACTCGCAGCGAGCATCAGGTGCAATTTACCAAAATAGCAACGGTTCCTGTAAATGTGTATACACGGCACTTCTATTTTCCGATAATCGTAATCATCATCACCTTTTTCACATGCTTTCTTTTCCTGATAAGGTATTACTGATCAAGCAAAAAAGAAGCGATAAATGATGAACTTTCATGGCTCATTACATGCTATATGAAAACATCTACCACTCGCCTTTATTGTCTATCTTCGGGGTTCAGTTGCATCAAGTACACCCATAGTTGTTGTTTTTACAAAGAAATACAAGGCACACTTTGTGTACTTCAAACATCTACGTTCATGAATCACATGTTTTCAGGAAAATAAAAATACCAGTGTACAGCGAAACAGTAAAGTCTAGGACAGACCGACAAATTATCACAGTTAGAACGTACGAGTAATAAAAAAAATAGAACTAAAAGGATCATGATGGACAATTACTGAACATGAACAAAATAATTGCCACTTGACTAAAAAATATGAATCCGCATCCCTTGCATAAGTATTCTTTACTTCCTCCCTTTTATCGTAACTGTTTATTGCCTTGTGTTATTTCAATATAAGAATGATTTTGTGAAATTTCTTTGTAAAATTAGTATATATATATATATATATATATATATATATATATATATATATATATATATATATATATATATATATATATATATATATTACCTCATGTTTGATATGTATGTTCAATCCGTTTCTCTGTATAGCACATCAAGACTGGGACTATGCAAATGCTTTCACTAACGTCCGTGCGTCGTTATTCTTGGATGAACTGAATTGAACTTTTATAAATCCCAAATTGCTCTTAAATCATTTTACACAGTATGGCGACAAATATTCGGTAAGTGTGAAAAGGGGATATGCAATAAATACAAAATTGCATTCGTGTTTTGTTTCGAGTCGGGGAAGAACTTGTCTGATATGGCGTATGACGGCCTCGCCTCGGTATATCTCTATGCCATACCAAACTCATTTCTTCCGCCGACTCGGAACTAAACACGTATGTAGTTTTGCTTATATGTAACACTTTTCCTTCAATCACTAATACTTCAAAATTGAAGTATAACAGAGAGTGTTCGGATGATTCTTTCTTGCCACAACAAGTTAAATTTTATATGACACATCAGCAAACATGCCAATATAAACAATATTATGTTATCACAATAAATCAAGAAAGTTAAACAAATATTTAAGAGTGTATAGGGAAAGTTCTCTTTCATACTTCTATCAGTAAAGACAGATGATAACAGTAGATATTAAATGCAAATTCTTGACCACTTTTGAATGTTTTAATAGTAAGATCTTTTTGGCGCCGCACAGCAGGCAAAATAAACATGACCACTGATAAATTCAAAATTCCAGATTCTGCATTTACTTTCAAGTCTGTACTACAATCTCATTAGAGATATGAAAACAGTACTAGACCATTTCCGTACTACTTTGTGAATGCAAAATTGCAATCTCGTAAAGGGGATACGAGAACATTGCTGGACCACTTCGGTGCTACTGCGTGAAAACCAAAATGCCATCGACTTCCTCACACTTGATGTTATTTCAAAGCTAAACAATAGTGTTATTTTGAAGCTGGACCACAGTGCTATTCCAAAGCTGGAAGATAGTGTTATTTCAAAGCTGGACCATACCGTTCTTTCAAAGCTGGACCATAATTTAGTTTTTAACTCTAAACCAAGTGTTATTTCAAAGCCTAACCACAGTGTTATTTCAAACCTGGTCCATAGTGTTATTTAAAAGCTGGACCATAGTGCTCTTTCAAACCTGGGCCATAGTATTATTTCAGAATTAGACCATATTGTTATTTCAAAGCTGGACCATAGTTTATTTTAAAACTAGACCATAGTGTTATTTCAAAGCCTGACCACAATGTCATTTCTAACTTGGACCATTGTGTTATTTCAAAGCTGGACCATAGTGCTCTTTCAAACCTGGACCATAGTATTATTTTAGAATTAGACCATATTGTTATTTCAAAGCTAGACCATAGTGTTATTTCAAAACTAGACCATAGTGTTTTTGCCATAATGTCATTTCTAAGTTGAACCATAGTGTTATTTCAAAGCTGGAACACAGTGTTATTTCAAAACTAGACCATAGTGGTAATTCAAAGTTAGACCATAGTGTTATTGCCATAATGTCATTTCTAAGTTGAACCATAGTGTTATTTCAAAGCTGGACCATAGTGTTGTTTCAGTGCTAGGTCACTTGTTTCACAATGAACGACAAAGCATAATGACACAGTCCATGCAAAGCATGATGACACGGTCCATGCAAAGCATAATGGCATTGCAAAGCATAATGGCACTGTCCATGCAAAGCATAATGACACAGTCCATGCAAAACATGATGACACAGTGCATGCAAAGCATAATGACACTGTCCATGCAAAGCATAATGACACTGTCTACGCAAAGCATAATGACACAGTCCATGCAAAGCATAATGACACCGTCCATGCAAAGCATAATGACACCGTCCATGCAAAGCATAATTACACAGTCCATGCAAAGCATAATTACACAGTCATAATGACACAGTCCATGTAAAGCATGATGACAACACAATAAATTCTGATATGTTCTAAACAAAATAAATACTGGCACAAAGCTATATTGCGATAAATTCAACAGTTTGCAGAGAGATGATATAAATATTTTATGAATTTAGCATAAAAGCAGCAATATCGGTATCAGGATTTTTCGTTTACAAGATTGGATGGGTGATAGTATGGTTAAGATAACATTCAAAAATTGGATGTGTAATATTATGGTTAAGATGACATTCAAAGATTGGATGGGTAATAGTATGGTTAAGATGACATTCAAAGATTGGATGGGTAATAGTATGATTTAGATGACATTCAAAGATTGGATGGGTAATAGTATGGTTAAGATGACATTCAAAGATTGGATGGGTAATAGTATGGTTAAGAGGACATTCAAAGATTGGATGGGTAATAGTATGGTTTAAGTGGACATTCAAAGATTGGATGGGTAATAGTATGGTTAAGATGACATTCAAAGATTGGATGGGTGATAGTATGGTTAAGAGGACATTCAAAGATTGGATGGGTAATAGTATGGTTAAGATGACATTCAAAGATTGGATGGGTAATAGTATGGTTAAGAGGACATTCAAAGATTGGATGGGTAATATTATATGGTTAAGAGGACATTCAAAGATTGGATGGGTAATAGTATGGTTAAGATGACATTCAAAGATTGGATGGGTAATAGTATGGTTAAGATAACATTCAAAGATTGGATGTTAAATAGTATGGTTAAGATGACATTCAAAGATTGGATCTTTAATAGTATGGTTAAGATGACATTCAAAGATTGGATGGGTAATAGTATGGTTAAGAGGACATTCAAAGATTGGATGGGTAATAGTATGGTTAAGATGACATTCAAAGATTGGATGGGTAATAGTATGGTTAAGATGACATTCAAAGATTGGATGGGTAATAGTATGGTTAAGATGACATTCAAAGATTGGATGGGTAATAGTATGGTTAAGATGACATTCAAAGATTGGATGGGTAATAGTATGGTTAAGATGACATTCAAAGATTGGATGGGTAATATTATGGTTAAGATGACATTCAAAGATTGGATGGGTAATAGTATGGTTAAGATGACATTCAAGATTGGATGGGTAATAGTATGGTTAAGATGACATTCAAAGATTGGATGTTTAATAGGATGGTTAAGATGACATTCAAAGATTGGATGGGTAATAGGATGGTTAAGATGACATTCAAAGATTGGATGGGTAATAGTATGGTTAAGATGACATTCAAAGATTGGATGTTTAATAGGATGGTTAAGATGACATTCAAAGATTGGATGGGTAATAGTATGGTTTAGATGACATTCAAAGATTGGATGGGTAATAGTATGGTTAAGATAACATTCAAAGAAAAGAAAAATGTTGATTTGTCGATTTCAAATATAAAAAATAAATATCATGCATGTTGCAGAAAAGACGCAGATTTACATACTGAGTTCAGTGATCATAGTAACAAGATAAGCAGTATCAACTCTGATAGCGAGATGATCAGGTCCGTGCAGTATGAAGAAGGTTTCAATTACGTATTTGATGTAAGCAAATACACTTATTTGTATTCAGCTAAATTTACACCACAACTTGAAGATCTCATCAATTTTACAAGGTCAATCTACAACGATAATAAAAACAGAATTTCTGAAAAATAAAGTTAGATTTAAAACAGCACATCATGACTCAGTATATTTGAATAAACTATATGAATGGCAATATTTGACATAACTGAAATCGTTAATACGTTTGAAAGGACTCATTGCTTAAAATAAAAGTTCCAGTTGTACATGCTTGCTTTTTTTTGGCTTGCTTGTAACGCCTGAAGACAATTTGTCAGGCGTAAAAGTAATATCTGGATGTTTTTATACCGTTTTAAAATACTGACAGTAATTAAGTCAGTTCACTTAAAAAATATTGATCAATAGTGGAAACAAATTAAACGTGACAATAATAAATTCAAATATGCTGAATTGAAAGATTTGTTAACTGAACAGTCTACCTACACTTTCCAGAGAGAGATTACAATTCAGAAGGGTCTATTGTAACTCACGGGGATGGCCTGTGGCTGGCAGACATTGTTGACATGCAAGCATATGACAAATACAACGATAGATACAGTACATATGAATGAACTTATCAAATGGAAAGGATATGATGAATAGTTTGGCAAGCAGCATAAAACATCATTACATAAAAATAAATGTCAGAAGCACAATATATATATATATATATATATATATATATATATATATATATATATATATATATGTGTGTGTGTGTGTGTGTGTGTGTGTGTACATATGGCACTATCAAGAAGGATGAAAACTTCGAGTTTCTGAACGATAATGAGTTTCTTTAATGTGACATATGTGGAAAAACAATGCATTATAACATGAAGGAATTAAAACATACGCATCATGCGAATTTGTATTAATTACGAAACCAGGCGGGTAAAAGAAAGTATATCCAAAAACATGATAGTTAAACAACAAAATGGTACACACGAAATATGTGACGAGGCGACCACAGTGATTATTACAATCATGTATTGTCTACATTATAGGCAATATCCTGCATGGGTAATAAAACACAATGACTATTATAGTCATGTATTGCCCACATTATGTAGGCAATATCCTGCATGGGTAATAAGATACAATGACTATTATAGTCATGTATTGCCCACATTATGTAGGCAATATCCTGCATGGGTAATAAGATACCATGACTATTATAGTCATGTATTGCCTACATTATGTAGGCACTATCCTGCAATGGTAATAAAGCACATCACAAAAGATATAAAAACTGATAACACTGAAAAATATAAAGTTGATTTTCAGTACATTTTCGAACTATCTTTTTGAAAGTTTGAAATCAACAAATCATTTCTTTTTTAAAAATTATATCTTGAATGTTATGTTATAACACGACCAGCTCTGAGTATACTTTAATCCCATCCAAACTTGCAGAGAAAAATACATTATACCTTGATAACGCGATTAATGCTTTAATGTTAAATTCATTCATTATTTCGAGTCATCTCTCTGAACGTTGTTGAGTTTATCACAATATAGCTTTGTGCCATTATTTATTTTGTTTAAAACAAATTATTTTTGTTTTGTTACCATGCTTTGCATGGACTGTGTCATCATACTTTTTCGTTAGCTGTCCTACAAGTGCCCCTGCACTGAAATATCACTTTGGATTGGTTTTAAAATAACACTATAGACCAGCTTTGACATAACGCTATGATCTAGTTTTGAAATATCGCTTTGTTCAGCTTTGAAATACCACTATGGTCCAGCTTTGAAATAACACTGTGAACTAGGAAGCCAAAGGTATTTTTTTTTGCACTGAGTAGTAAGGAAATGGTCCAGCAATATTCTCGTACCTCTCTATCCAAGATGGTGATTTTGTTTTCACGAAGTTGTACTGATGCTGTCCAGCAGTTTTCTCATATCCCTACACGACATGGTAATACAGAAATGATGTAAATACAGGTTATGGACTTTTGAATTGATAAATGGTCATTTTTATTTATGTTTGTTTGATCTTCTTAGTTTGTAATTTGCAAATCTACTGATAACTTAAAACCGAAAAGGTTCAGTTTTGAAATTGCAACATTGCACAATACAATATGTCGCATATTACAAACAAACATAAAATCGAAGATGGCCTTCTTGTATCGTACACAATATCCATCCCATATCTTTAGCATACAGCTGAAAAGTATGTTTCCATTGGGTAAAACATCCAGCTTATTCGAACCCTATCCAGTGGCATGTCAGACGTCTTAACGCAAGTAATTTATGTTTTATTTGAAGCAAAGTGTCATTCAATTCTCTTGTTCTGATATCAGTTCGTAATGCTGGGTTGCAAGGAAATGAAATTATTTCAATAAACATAGCTTCGATTTAGAGAGGTATGTATACTTGCAATGTAATCCATTG